>OY821764.1:9445766-10645766 GCA_963682095.1 Potentilla sterilis
ATTGTTTTTTGATTTAGGGTTGTTTTATTTTTCAAAATGTGTTCCCGGAAATTTCTTTTTCTCATACCTTACATTGTCATTGCCCTTTGGTGTAGGGTTGTTGCATTACTTTGCATAATTTGTTCCAGGGAATTTTTTTTCTTAGACCTTACATTGTCATTCAAGATATTGAAATTATATATTTAGCTATTTACAAAAAGCAGTTCGTATAAATATACCATGCTCAAGCCTTTGTTGGCTCAATAGGGGAATTTGGTACTCAAGTTCTTCAGAGCCCAATGTGTCAAAGTCAAACTGTGATGGTTAAACCATCTGTAAAATATAGGAAGAATAAAATATATTAGTTTCGCGGTCTATGACATTCACGACAACTAAAATAAACCAATATACTTTATGGTAAATCCGATGCTTCGTGAAATTTCATTATCACAATAAAATTTTGATTTTTCCATATTCATTGCATGTAAAGCTAATGAAATTTCATTATCATTGCTTTTTATATAATCAAGAAGATATCCATGATGAAAATTTTTTCAAGAAATTAAAATTGGATCTCAAGACCAAAATTTGTAATGGTCATATTTTTCTTACTTCGTGAAAATGCTTTTTCACAATATAGGTTTGTCACTTTTTCTTTATATTACAAAGCTCATGAAATTACATTATCAGAGCAGTGTTCAAAATAAGTAATATGTTAAATAAAACAATTATTTAACACTAATAAAATGAACATATAACGCTTCATGTTTCATATTTATATAAATACTAATGCAATCAATTTTAATAGAGCATTATATCATATAAATAACTGAAACAAAATATAATGAAAGCAGAGCGTCAATGTAAATATTACTTGTAAGTTTGCCAAATAAACTGCATATGAAGTGATTGCTTTATCTCCGTCTCCAAGTAATCGTCACGTATTGATCGCCGTATCGTAATTGTTATGCCACATAAAAACAATATTCATATGATTAGTCACTTTAATCATATATATTTCACATTTATCATATAAATTAAGCAATTTCACATTTACCATTAAGTTCGTAAAACAGTAAATAGTAATAAAGTAAATAGTCACACAGTAAAGTAAATATAAATTACTGTGCGGTAATTTCAAAAATTACCTTTAAATTTTTACCCCCCAAAAATCCCCTTTTTTCTGGGTTGGATCAGCAGATCCGAGTCAGGCCCAACAAAACCGGGTCAAGGCCAGGCCCAACGAACCGGGTCGGATCAGGCCCAAATCCTTCCTGCCGACGAAGCTTTGTCTGCAAAAGAGAGGAGAAGAGCCGCGCTGGTTTCGAACGACATCGAGGGCGGTGGGCCGGAGTTGTCAGCCAAGGTTAGATCGGAGGGGTTCGCGTCGTCGTCCGAGGTTGCTGGGTCGACAGTCGAGGTCCGAGCGGGAGGTTGCGGCGGTCCCGGTTCGTGCCCGATCGGAGTAGGCTGGGCTGAATCGAGTCGAGTCGACGTCGATGGCTAGGAGAAAAACACCAGCCGGTGGCGAGGATCGAAATCGGGAGAGGGAGGCGTCGATCTGGACTGGCCGGCTGTGGGGTTGATCGGAGCAGGGGTCGCCACAGGGGGTTGACGATCGGCTGGGCTGGCGTCGTTGGCGCTGGTCCGGCGCAGGAGGAGGGGGGGGGGGGGGGGGGGGGGGGTTGATGCAGGTGGTCGACTGGATCGGTGGGGGGGGACGATCCGGGTGGCGTCGGTGCCGGTCTGGGGCAGAGGAGCGGCGGGCCGAGCTGGGGCAGTCCGATCTGCACGGCGGCGAGGCGATCTGGAGAGGTGCAGGTGCCCAGAGCAGATTTCTGGGTGTGCCGATGAGATGCTATGCTCTGCCGACAAGCCTATCGTCGGTAGAGTGGTAGCCTGGATTTTTCTTCCTTTTCCGACGACGAGTTGTCGCCAGAAGTCATCGTTGCCGACAAAGTGGTTGTCGGCAGAAGGGATTTCTGGTGAGGAGGTCTTCTTTGCCGGCAGAAGTGTTTTGCTGGGTTTTTTTTTCAGAGACAAACACCTAGGGTTTTTTTCTCTTTTTTTTTTTTTGGCTAAAGCAAAGTGCTGATAACGTGTTGTAGGAAATACTGAATTGGTCTACTCATTTCATTGATAATCTCCTTTATATAGGGTGAGTATTACAACGGTAATAGGAAATACATTAATGACAATAATGACTACATAATTATCTATCGTCAGTTACATTGACGAAGGCACATAATACGTTTTTCCTTCAACAATTGTTATATATTTGTTATAATTTAGGTATATAAATTGTTATATATTTAATTTTAATTATATAAATTGTTATATAAATTGTTAAATTAATTATATATATAAATTGGTAGTCTAATTATATATATATATATATATATATATATATATATGTTAATATTGAAATATAGTTATATTTGTATAAAAATAGTTATATTTATGATAATGGTTAGTATTATTTAAAATTAGTTAAATTGTTATATATAAAATTGTTAGTATGTTTTGAAATATGTTAGTATTATTAGTTATTATATTAATTAGAATTTGTTATAAAATGTAATATAATTTAATATTAATTAATGTATTAATGCCTCAAGCTGCAGATGGCCGATGCATTCAGACAGTTGTTCGGGGGCCGTCGTTCCAGATCTAGGGGTTCTGCAAATTCCGCCGGTTCGGCAGACTCCGGCAGGACCCATAGCCAGCCTGAGAGGACCACTAGCCAGCCGCGGAGGAGTGTAGATTCATCCCAGCCGCGGAGGACTGTGGATTCATCCCAGCCGCGGGGGAGTGTGAGTTCTCGGCACCAGACCCTTCTCCAGGCGGGGCGGTCGTCGAGCAGTTCACGTCCCCCTGTCGGGCCAGATGCTCCGAGGTTCAGTAGGCAGCTATTTCAGGACGAGATAGCTGCAGACGTTCCTCAGGTCCGTATGCCTGAGGTTCATCGGGAGCCGATGACGAGGTGTGCCCATATGGCCTGATATGCCTCAGTACGTGAGTGCTGCGGAGGCATACCAACAGCAGCCATTTGAGAACCCGGACCTCTTGATTTCGGCGAGGAGAAAAGGAAAGTCGACAGACGGGTCATCGAGTTCAAGTAACATTTGATTTTATTAATTAAATGTTTTATTAAAATTAACGCACTAATATTTAATTTTATTAACCAATCGTCGTTTATGTGATAGGGACAGCCGCTAGCAGTTCAAGCAGGAACACGCGAGGTGTCATATGTTTTGACACGCTCAGGAGAACTGTTGAGAGCAGCGAGAGGATCCGGATCAACGAACCTTCTAATCAGGAGGTTCAGGGGAAAAACGCCGCGACTACACGGGTTGCGTGGGGACACTGATTAGGGACAGAGCCCCTATGTTGTGGACGCGGTGGGCTGATGTGCCCGAAGAGATCAAGAGGGAGGTGAACAACGCTGCGTCGGTGAGTAATTTAAAAAATTTAATTTATTTTACGTAATATTTAATAATTTTCCGTATTGTTATAATTGTAAAACTAATAAAATATTATCTTTCAGACATACTTCGAGATTGCAGAACATCAGCAGCATTGGGCGGACGGGATGCAGTCGTTGAGGTACGTTGGGAATTCCTTATCTTATAATTCGAAATATTTTATGATATTAATAATATTTCTAATGCACTTTTGTTTTTTCCGTAGGTTCAAAGAGTGGAAGAACGAGCTCCGTTCCCACTTTAACCAATACGACAACCGTGGTCGTATGGGTACTCCCAGAGAGTTCATGTTCAGGGAGTACGAGTGGCGTTGGTTGAAGACAGTAGACTTCAACAACCCACTTATGCAGGTAAATACTAAACTTAACTATAAATATTTATTTTGTTAAAATTTTAATTATTAGTTTAATTATTTTATAATTATTACACTAATATTTTTTGATGCATTTTTCTAATATTTTATTATTTGTTTGAAGGAACGGTCTCGGGTAAACTCTAAGAACCGCCGCCGTAACACAACCCCCCATCATGGTGGTTTTAGGCCGTTTGCACAATATCAGGAGGAGGCGCTTAGAGATCATCCTGGTAGCAACCCGTACGTGGAGACGTTCAAGATCGCTTATCCACAAGCGACAGAACAGCTCGTAAGTCGTTGATTACGATTTTAAAATTTTAATTATTAATTTTACTTAATTATATATTTGTTAGAATATTAATTATTTTTTTTTCCCGTTCAATTAGGAGAGGGTGAACTGGACCGAAGAAGAGGTGTTCCAGCAAGTAGTTCGGGAGACACAACCGAACATCTCAGAGGCAGATCTGGAAGAAGCCCTGCGCCAGGTCGACCGATCGAATGTTCAAACGGCAGCGAGGATGTTCGATGCAGCCTTCCCACACCGGTCAAACCAATACTACTGCCGGGGTTTGGGAAGTTCTTGAATAGGGCTCCTGAAGACCACTAAGGGAGGTCAAAAGAAGGGAGGCGGGAACAGCCAACAAATGAGGGGGGAAGTGCAGAGATTGACCGCAAGATTGGAGGCCGTGTCCCAGAGATCACAGGAGCTACGCCGAAGAACACAGCAGTATGATTTGGATCTGGCCAGTTGGCATGCTGAATGCGACAGAGTTCGGCAACACAACTGCGCCGCCCAACAAAACTGGTGGTGTGATATGTTCGCGGCACAACAACACGCTCTTGAACCCCCGCCCCCGTTTCAGCCGTTAGTTGAACCTCCCATGCCTCAACCTCCCGATGACGACGAGCAGGATGCTGGGGATGACGTGGTGGACTTTAGTGCTTTAGGTGATGATTAGGATTATATTTTATGTATATTAGAACAAATTAAAAAATAAATCATTTAGACGTGTTTCTTGTTGGTGCAAATGCATGGATTGTCTTTGTGATTTGCAGGTTGCTTGGAATGGTAATTTAGAAATTAATTTAATTTTTTTTCCCTCAAATGTAAGAATAGCCGACGATATTGGCATTATTTCGTCGGCTATAAGCACTATAGCCGACGATTTTTACCAATTTTCGTCGGCTATAACTTCTATAGCTGACGAAAATGACATTATTTCGTCGGCTATAACTAATTAATGCCTATTAAAATATTAATATATTCCGACGAAATAACCGACGAAATAGATGGAATCGTCGGCTATATTTCAGAACAAATAGCCGACGAAATTCGTCGGCTATAGTTTACGATATCGTCGGCCATACTCGAAAATATCCGACGAATTTCGTCGGATATTTTGCCAAGGTTTGGTCGATGAAATTAATTTTCGTCGGTAACGTCGTTGGCCATACCCGAGAATAGCCGACGATTTCGTTATTTTCGTCGGCCATTGGTATTACCGACGCCGTTTTCCCGACGACGTATAGCCGACGAAAAGTTCGTCGGCAGAATAAATAGCCGACGAAAATTCGGCATAGTCGACGAAATTTTTTTCGTCGGCTATGCCCTCGGATCTGGTAGTGTTAATAAACAAGTTAAGGAACATTAGTGCATATGTTCTGATTTTGAATCTAAAAGTTTACAAAATCTATTCCAACCGTCAGATATCACCGTTAAGATTAAATACATGTATGGAAAAAAATTCAACTACATCTGACAACGTTAAAGGCTCGATCGGAACGGTCAACCGGGTGAGTCAAACCTCTACACGCTTAGAAATGGTAATTGGACTGTCTAAATGACGTGTTTTTGCCTGACCTTCAACAGATAATAGTTTCAAATCAATGAGATGCAACTAATCGTATAAAAATTTTCCTCAAAATATTTACCGAACGTCAAGCTACCCATAGGAAAACGAAAGTAAAAAACAGTCTACCGCAACATTCGGCACACAGATTTGATCGGAATCTTGTCATTTTTCAACTGTGGACGTATTTTATCATTTCGGTCATATCTTATTTCCCAACATTTTTGCATTTGAAGAGTCTACGTATAGTAACTCTTTAAAACTATACATTCACTTAAACACTTAATAAACAAGTTAAGGAACATTAGTGCATATGTTCTGATTTTGAATCTAAAAGTTTACAAAATCTATTCCAACCGTCAGATATCACCGTTAAGATTAAATACATGTATGGAAAAAAATCCAACTACATCTGACAACGTTAAAGGCTCGATCGGAACGGTCAACCGGGTGAGTCAAACCTCTAAACGCTTAGAAATGGTAATTGGACTGTCTAAATGACGTTTTTTTACCTGACCTTCAACATATAATAGTTTCGAATCGATGAGACGCAACTAATCGTATAAAAATTTTCCTCAAAATATTTACCGAACGTCAAGCTACCCATAGGAAAACGAAAGTAAAAAACAGTCTACCGCAACATTCGGCACACAGATTTGATCGGAATCTTGTCATTTTTCAACTGTGGACGTATTTTATCATTTCGGTCATATCTTATTTCCCAACATTTTTGCATTTGAAGAGTCTACGTATAGTAACTCTTTAAAACTATACATTCACTTAAACACTTAATAAACAAGTTAAGGAACATTAGTGCATATGTTCTGATTTTGAATCTAAAAGTTTACAAAATCTATTCCAACCGTCAGATATCACCGTTAAGATTAAATACATGTATGGAAAAAAATCCAACTACATCTGACAACGTTAAAGGCTCGATCGGAACGGTCAACCGGGTGAGTCAAACCTCTAAACGCTTAGAAATGGTAATTGGACTGTCTAAATGACATTTTTTTACCTGACCTTCAACAGATAATAGTTTTAAATCGATGAGACGCAACTAATCGCATAAAAATTTTCCTCAAAATATTTATCGAACGTCAGGCTACCCATAGGAAAACGAAAGTAAAAAACAGTCTACCGCAACATTCGGCTCACAGATTTGATCGGAATCTTGTCATTTTTCAACCGTGGATGTATTTTATCATTCGGCACACAGATTTGATCGGACGCGTGTAAAAAATGAGTTTAACAGGCGTTACGGTCCGTTACTGAGGCGAGTACATGTCTTCTTCTTCCTTTCTTACTAAACCAGCAATCACACCCAACAAAACTTGTCTCCTCACCTAGTAAACTACACCCGCTTCCTCACTCTTTGATTTCTCATCGATCCTTCTACGCTTCCAAAATTTTAGCCATGGTTGACCAACACAGTTCGACCCAACTGCCATGCTCCATTTGGAAGAGGAAGAGGTGACAGTCATTTGGGGATTGAAGGATGTTGGGATTGGTGAAGGAGGAGCCAAAATTGGGGAAGTACGGGACGATGCGGCGAGAAAAAACAGAGGGACGATTTGTAGAAGGAAATAGAATTGAAGAGAGGAGGCGAAGCTTACCATATAAAGGTCTAGAAGTCATGGATGATTGAGAATTGGCAGCGAAGAGAACAAGGCAAAAATCCCAGAAAAAGGAAAGGTGTCGATTCAGGTTCAAAAAGGAAAATCAAGAACTCTAGCATGAATAATTTCATGGTGAGAGTAGGGCTGGACTGGCCGGAATCGTCGAATTTGGCCGGGAAGCTTCTATCTTTCATCTCATCGATTCTTCCTCCCCGGTGCATGCATGTATGATCGAAGACAATCAATCCATAGCGGTTAAGAATATTAAGAGAAGGAGACCCTCCACCGTCCTGCGGTAAGGAGGCGGAGCTGAAGCTTTTGGGGGCGGTGGGGTTGGTGGGAGAGCTCTATTCATGGGATTCCAGGTTCCGGAGGTTGAAGATGACCCATTAAGAAAAGTACTGCCATATAAATAAGTCACAAGAAACGTAATAAATGTCCCCATCAGGTTGGTGTATTGGCTAAGGCATTGGGTTAGCATTTTCACAACCATGGTTCGACTCACCTGACACCCTTTTTACTTTTCCAAATTTTAGTCCAATTGATTAATATGTATTTCTATTTTTCAAACAAATACTTCATAATAAAGCTTTTAAGATTTTATGGTCTTCTGTTGTGTCACGCGTTCATATTTCACTTTTTTTATAATTAAGAAAATTGTTTAATTTTTCAGCAAATCCCATAAATATTTCCGGTTCAAAAAAAAATTCTGAAAATTATCACCCTCTAAGATAATTCGTATCGTCTGAAGATAAATTTTTTGGAATTTTTATATGGGTAAACAAAACATATTAATGTGAGAGCGTGGTAATTTTTTAGAAATTTTTTGAGTAATTGAGTTATTTATTATGATTTTCGGAAGTACGTTTAACATTTTTAAAAGTAAGAAAAAGATAAAACAATAGCACTTAGTACCTTTCAGGCAGCATGTTTATCCAATTTTACTCTTTCAAATTATTTACAACTTCAAAAAAATCTAAACAAATACCTCGGGTGTCCGAAAAATTCCTCAATTACCACGCTCTTAGTATGGCGCGTTGTACGTGCCTATGAAATGTTTTTGAGATATTTATCTTTCTGTGACACGGCTGCCCTTTACAGAGCAAAAATGAAATGGGTCGACGTAACGGATCGAGACTTAAACGTCATTGAAAATTTGTGATTTTTCTACTGTAGTCATATTCATTGTATCAATCATATCCTACGGTTGGTTTTTTCATATTTTCTTCCTTATGTGTAGTTAGTTTGGAAACATATATATTTACTTATAACCTAATAAGCAAGGTATACCATATTAGTAGGCATGTAGGGATTCACTTGCCTAAAACTAACAAAATGAAAATATGACCGTCAGATTTGTCCACGATAGTAAAATATTGTTATGGAGAAAATTTCACATATTTTGGTCGATGTTTGGATCTCGATCACAAGTTAGACCCCATGTGTTCTCCTCCCTCCTTAAGTGCGGCTGTGTCGCCCGAAGATAGATTTTTTTAATTTTTATAAAGGTGGATAGAGCGCATCGTCATGAGAGTGTGGTAATTTTTAGAGATTTTATTGAGCATTCGAGCTATTTACTAAGATTTTCATAAGATTTGAGTATTTTTAAAAGTAAGAAAAAGACAAAACAGTGCCGCATGGCGCGTTTCAGACCGCGTATTTGTCCAATTTTACTATTTCAAATTATTTACAACTTCAAAAAAATCTAAATAAATAGCTCGGGTGTCCAAAAAATTCTTCAAAAATTACCACGCTCTCAGCATGATGCGATGTACGTTCCCGTGAAATATTTTTGAGATATTTATCTTTCCGTGACACGACTGCCCTTTAGAGAGTAAGCGTGAAACAAGGGTTGACGCAGTGGATCGACACTCAAACATTATCAAAAATATGTAATTTTTCTACCGTAGCCATATTTCATTCTACCAATCATATCCTACGGTTGGTTTTTTCAAATTTAGTTCTTTATGTGTAGTTAGTATTGAAACATATACATTTACTTATAACCTAATAACACAAGTTATACTACATTAGTAGCCATGTATGGATTCACTTGTCTAAAACAAATAAAATGAAAATATGACCGTCAGATTTGTTCATGATAGTAAAATATTGTTATGGTGAAAATTTCACATATTTTTATAGATGTTGGGCATTGATCACGATGTAGACCCCATGTGTCTTCCTTCCTCCCTAATAGCAGATGTGTCGGCCGAAGATAAATTTTTCTATATTTTTATATAGCTAGATAGAGAACATCACTATGAGAGCGTGATAATTTTTAGTGATTTTTTGAGCACCCGAGCTATTTACTATGATTTTCGAAATATTTATGAATGTTGAAAATAAATAAAAAGTCAAATCTGCCCCATGTGTCGCGTTCCTGGCCACACAGTCTTCCACCCCACGAAATATCTACTTTTTCAAATTAATTACTATATTTTCAGAACTTCAAAATTGTTTTATAAATAGCTACAGTATTCGAAAAATTCTCTAGAAATTGTCACAGACTACTCGCAAAGTGTATTTTAATAATACATTGTTAAATTATAGATTCACCAGCAAAAACAAATCAAGAAAATTTGATGAGGTCTTTAAACAATCACTGTAAACTTTGAAATATCATAATAAATAGTTCAGGTGTCGGAAAAATGTATCGAAAATTCTAACACACTCATCAAGTTGTCTCCTTTGCTATGATGTCGATCGATTAGATCTTTATAGTATTTGTAATAAGATCATCTTAATTGTCTACTAATATATCATAACATTTATATTAGGTTAGAAATAAAGTTACTAGATTATGAACCAACTATATGAAGGGAATGTATAGACATTAATCGGACCGTCTGATGAGTTCGGAATCTCAAATGAGGTCGTAATTTAACGAAAATTTGACGAGGCCTCTAAATATATATATATATATATATATAGATATATATATATATATATATATAGATCACATCGTATGGTGTCGATTGACCATAATCGAAACATGGGTTGTCGATCACCAAAGTATCTACTAAAATATCATAACCTTTATAATAGGTTTGAAAGCAAGTTGTTGCATTATAAAGCGACTATATGGAGGAAACGTCTCGTAAATAATCGGCACCAGGCGATGTGACTGGTATCTTTATTTAGAGACCCTGTATAAATTTCGTGCACTTCGGACCTCGTCTAATCGTCACAATCTCTGGCAAACCAAAACATCACTAACATGTCCTAAGGGAGGACCCATGACCGGTATGCGAACGGCGAAAATCATTTACATTTCCCAAACCACGTAATTTTTGTCATTCAGCTTGTGCTGTCGAATCGCAAAAACTCATTCAGCAAGGCTCCGGTCAATGGGATCTTATTATTAAAAATTGACTCTTTTTGGGTTGACCAAAAGTTCGGAAGGTCAAACAAGGTTTTAATTGGATGAAAATTTGACGGGGTCCCTAAATACATATATAAATCACATCGTATGGCACTACAAAAGAAAAGGGCTTTGCCGACGAAAAAAAAAAAACGGCCGACGAAATAATTTTTTCGTCGGCTATTCCCAAGAATGGCCGACGAAAATTTTTGTCGTCGGCCAAAAAAAAATTTCGTCGGCCATACACATAGAATGGCCGACGATTCATTATTTCGTCGGTAAAAATTAAAAATCGTCGGCCATAACCACAGAATGGCCGACGATTTTTCCGTCGTCGGTAAAAAAACTTTTTCGTCGGCTATACTCCTATAATGGCCGACGAAAAATAATTATTTCGTCGGCCATAATTTTTTTAAAAAATAATAATATTACGACCAATGGCCGACGAAAATACCGTATTTCGTCCTCCATAAGTTTTTTAAAAAATAATTATTTTACGAGCAATGGCCGACGAAAATTAAATATTTCGTCGGCCATAAGTTTTTAACAGAAAACGACAAAACAATAGCCGACGAATACTAGGTTTGATTTCGTCGGCTATGATTAAAAAAAAAAACAAAAAAAAAGCAGTTTCCATTTTCTATCACTATCGACAAACCATTGCTTCATCCTTCAAATGCAAATGTGTCGTGAAATAAGACATGACCGAAATATTGAAATACGGCTACGGTTGAAAAATGGGAAGATTCCGACAAAATCTGTGTGCCGAATGTTGCGGTTAGGCGGTTTTTACTTCCGTTTTCCTATGTGTAGCCTGACGGTCGGTAAATATTTGGAGGGAAATTTTTATACGATTAGTCGCGTCTCATCGATCTGAAACTATTCTCTGTTGAAGGTCAGGCCAAAAAACGTAATTTAGACTGGCCAATTTCCGTTTTAAAGCGTTTACAGGTTTGACTTTGCGGTTTGACCGTCCCGATTGAGCGTTCAACGTTGTCAGATGTAGTTGGATTTTTTTTCATACATATATTTAATCTTAACGGTGATATCTGACGGTTGGAATAGATTTTCCAAACTTTGAGATTCAAAATCGGAATATATGCACTAATGTTCCTTAACTTGTTTACTAAGTGTTTAAGTGAATGTATAGTTTCAAATACCTACTATACGTAGACCCTTCAAATGCAAATGTGTCGTGAAATAAGATATGACCGAAATATTGAAATGCGGCTACGGTTGAAAAATGGGAAGATTCCGACAAAATCTGTGTGCCGAATGTTGCGGTTTGCTGTTTTTTACTCCCGTTTTCCTATGGGTAGCCTGACGGTCGATAAATATTTTGGGGGAAATTTTTATACGATTAGATGCGTCGCATCGATCTGAAACTATTCTCTGTTGAAGGTCAGGCACAAAAACGTCATTTAGACGGGCCAATTTCCGTTTTAAAGCGTTTAGAGGTTTGACTTTGCGGTTTGACCGTCCCGATCGAGCGTTCAACGTTGTCAGATGTAGTTGGATTTTTTTTCATACATGTATTTAATCTTAACGGTGATATCTGACGGTTGGAATAGATTTTCAAAACTTTGAGATTCAAAATCGGAATATATGCACTAATGTTCTTTAACTTGTTTACTAAGTGTTTAAGTGAATGTATAGTTTCAAATACCTACTATACGTAGACCCTTCAAATGCAAATGTGTCGTGAAATAAGATATGACCGAAATATTGAAATACGGCTACGGTTGAAAAATGGGAAGATTCCGACAAAATCTGTGTGCCGAATGTTGCGGTTTGCTGTTTTTTACTCCCGTTTTCCTATGGGTAGCCTGACGGTCGATAAATATTTTGGGGGAAATTTTTATACGATTAGATGCGTCGCATCGATCTGAAACTATTCTCTGTTGAAGGTCAGGCAAAAAAACGTAATTTAGACGGGCCAATTTCCGTTTTAAAGCGTTTAGAGGTTTGACTTTGCGGTTTGACCGTCCCGATCGAGCGTTCAACGTTGTCAGATGTAGTTGGATTTTTTTTCATACATGTATTTAATCTTAACGGTGATATCTGACGGTTGGAATAGATTTTCCAAACTTTGAGATTCAAAATCGGAATATATGCACTAATGTTCTTTAACTTGTTTACTAAGTGTTTAAGTGAATGTATAGTTTCAAATACCTACTATACGTAGACCCTTCAAATGCAAATGTGTCGTGAAATAAGATATGACCGAAATATTGAAATACGGCTACGGTTGAAAAATGGGAAGATTCCGACAAAATCTGTGTGCCGAATGTTGCGGTTTGCTGTTTTTTACTCTCGTTTTCCTATGGGTAGCCTGACGGTCGGTAAATATTTTGGGGGAAATTTTTATACGATTAGATGCGTCGCATCGATCTGAAACTATTCTCTGTTGAAGGTCAGGCCAAAAAACGTCATTTAGATGGACCAATTTCCGTTTTAAAGCGTTTAGAGGTTTGACTTTGCGGTTTGACCGTCCCGATCGAGCCTTCAACGTTGTCAGATGTAGTTGGATTTTTTTTCATACATGTATTTAATCTTAACGGTGTTATCTGACGGTTGGAATAGATTTTCCAAACTTTGAGATTCAAAATCGGAATATATGCACTAATGTTCCTTAACTTGTTTACTAAGTGTTTAAGTGAATGTATAGTTTTAAATACCTACTATACGTAGACCCTTCAAATGCAAATGTGTCGTGAAATAAGATATGACCGAAATATTGAAATACGGCTACGGTTGAAAAATGGGAAGATTCCGACAAAATCTGTGTGCCGAATGTTGCGGTTTGCTGTTTTTTACTCCCGTTTTCCTATGGGTAGCCTGACGGTCGGTAAATATTTTGGGGGAAATTTTTATACGATTAGATGCGTCGCATCGATCTGAAACTATTCTCTGTTGAAGGTCAGGCAAAAAAACGTCATTTAGACGGGCCAATTTCCGTTTTAAAGCGTTTAGAGGTTTGACTTTGTAGTTTGACCAAAAGTATAGCCGACGAAGTTATATTTCGTCGGCTAAAGTCTGGTGATCCGCGCCTTTCCATTATCCACCGTTGGATGGGGGAGATCGGACGGATGCTGAGGGACGAAGACTATAGCCGACGAATTATGTAATTTCGTCGGCTGTGCCATAGCATGGCCGACGAAAAATGAATTATGTAATTTCGTCGGCTATGCCATAGTATGGCCGACGAAATCGCTTTATTTCGTCGCCTATACTATAGCATGGCCGACGAAGTAAAATGTAATTTCGTCGGCTATACTATCGGGTATAAGTAAAATGCAGCCGAACCCTAGCCTCCATTTGCCCGATTTTCCCTAAACAATCTTCCTCCTCGAATCCGGCCCTCCTTCATCCGCCGATCCTCCTCCCTATTCCGGCAGCCCGGCGCCTCCTCCTCCTCCTCCTTGGTTCGGCAGCCCGGCGACTCCTCCTCCTCCTCCTCCTCCCTGTTCCGGCCGCCCCTCCTCCTCCCTGTTCCGGCCGCCTCCGCCTCCTCCTCCTCCTCCCCGATTCGGTACCCGGCCTCCCTTTTTTTTTTTTTTTTTGTTTGTTATTTAATTGTTAATAAATTAAATTATGGTTAATAAATTATATATAATTGTTAATTTAGATATAATTGTTAATTTAGGTATAATTTATGTATTTATATGTTAATTTGTGTATAATTTATGTATTTATGTTAATTTATGTATTTATGTTAATTTAGGTATAATTTATGTATTTATATTAATTTAGATATAATTTATGTATTTATGTTAATTTAGTTATAATTTATGTATTTATGTTAATTTAGGTAGAATTTATGTATTTATGTTAATTTAGGTATAATTTATGTATTTATGTTAATTTAGTTATAATTTAGGTATTTATGTTAATGTATGTAATTTTTAGGTTTTTATGTTAATTTAGGTAATTTTTGTAAAATTTATTTTAATTGTATAATTTAGGTGTAATTGTATAATTTATATGTATAAATTAGTTATTATATAAATCGGTAAATATTAAAATATGTTAGTATTATTGGGTATTATATTAATTAGAATTTGTTATTTAATATAATATAATTTAATATTAATTAATGTATTAATGCGTCTGGCTTTAGATGGCCGATGCATTTAGGCAGTTCTTCGGAGGCCGTCGTTCTAGATCTAGAGGTTCTGGATATGCCGCCGGTTCCCCAGACTCCGAGAGGACGGCTAGCCAGCCTGAGAGGACCACCAGCCAGCCGCGGAGGAGTGTGGATGCAGCCCAGCCGCGGCGGAGTGTGAGTGCTCGGCACCAGACCCTTCTCCAGGCGGGGCGGCCGTCGAGCACTTCACTTCCGCATGTCGGTCCCTCTGTGGCGCCGAGGTTTAGTCGGCAGCTGTTTCACGAGGAGATAGCTGCCGACGTTCCTCAGGTTCGTATGCCTGAGGTTCATCGGGAGCCGATGCCGAGTCCGACTCAGTCTGCTGGTGACTCGACTGAGGGGCCTACTCTCCCAAACCAGCTCTTCCTCCCCTACAACATTCCTGCGATACCCGAGGTCGACTATCAGGGTCGGCCCCAGTGGCCTGATATGCCTCAATTCGTGAGTGCTGCGGAGGCATACCAGCAGCAGCCATGGGAGAGCCCTGACCTCCTGATTTCGGCGAGGAGAAAAGGAAAGTCGACGGCAACCGAATCATCGGGTTCAGGTAACATTCGATTTTATTAATTAAATGTTTTATTAAAATTAACGCACTAATATTTAATTTTATTAACCAATCGTCGTTTATGTGATAGGGACAGGCGCTAGCAGTTCAACCCAGAGGAATACCAGAGGTGTCATCAGTTTTGAGAAGCTCAGGAGAACGGTTGAACGGAGCGGGAGGATCCAGATTGACGAAGCTCCTAATCAGGAGGTTGGGGCGAAAAAGAAACGCGACTACTCGGGTTGCGTGGGTGCACTCATTAGGGACAGAGTCCCTATGTTGTGGGCTCGGTGGGCTGATGTGCCCGAAGAAATCAAGATGGAGTTGAACAACGCCGCGTCGGTGAGTAAATAAAAAAATTTAATTTATTTATCGTAATATTTAAAAAATTTCGGTATTGTTATAATTAAAAAACTAATAAAATATTATCTTTCAGACATACTTTGTGGTTGCGGAACACAAGCGGGGTTGGGCGGACTCCCAACAGAGCTCGAGGTACGTTGGGAATGTCTTATTTGATAATTTGAAATATTTTATGATATTAATCATATTTCTAATGCACTTTTGTTTTTTTCGTAGGTTCAAAGAGTGGAAGAACGAGCTCCATTATGATTTTAAAATTTAAATTATTAATTTTACTTAACTATCCATTTGTTAGAATATTAATTTTTTTCCCCGTCCAATTAGGAGCGGGTGACCCAGGCCGAACAAGAGGTGCTCGAGCAAATAGTTCGGGAGACACAACCGGACATCTCAGAGGCAGATATGGAAGAAGCCGTGCGCCGGGTCGACCGCACCAATATCCAAACGGCGGCGAGGATGTTCAACGCAGCCTTCCCACAGCAGTCCAACGAGTACTACTGCTGGGGTTTGGGAGGTTCTGGACAAGGGCTCCTGAAGACCACTAAGGGAGGTCAAAAGAAGGGAGGCGGGGAGACCCAACATATGAGGGGGGAAGTGCAGCGATTGGCCGCAGAATTGGCGACCTCGTCCCAGACAGTAGAGGAGCTGCGCCGCAGACAACAGCAGTACCAGCAGTATCAGTTGGATATGGTCCGTTGGAATGCTGAGTGCGCCAGAATTCGGCAATACAACTACGACGGCCAGCAACAGTGGGTTTATGAGATGTTCGCGGCACAACAAGAAGGCCGTCCACCCCCGCTCCCGTTTCAGCAGTTAGTGGAGCCTCCAATGCCTGAACCTCTCGAGTTCGGTCAGCAGGATGATGCGCCTGATGCTGTAGATGACATCCTAGACTTTAGTAGTTTAGGGGATAATTAGGGTTATATTTTATGTATATTGGAACGAATTTAATAAAAATGGTATTTAGACGTGTTTCTTGTTGGTGCAAATGCATGAATTGTTTTTGTGATTTGCAACTTGCTTGGAATGGTAATTTAGAAAATAATTTTTTTTTTTTCCCAAATGCAAGAATAGCCGACGATTTTTGCATTATTTCGTCGGCTATAACAAGTATAGCCGACGAATTTTACCAATTTTCGTCGGCTATAACTTGTATAGCCGACGAAAATTGCCTTATTTCGTCGGCTATAACTAATTAATACCTATTAAAATAGTAATATATTTCGAGGAAATAGCCGACGAAGTTTTATTAAATCGTCGGCTATAGTTAAAACACAATAGCCGACGAAATTTTATTAAATCGTCGGCTATAGTTAAAACACCATAGCCGACGAAATTTTATTAAATCGTCGGCTATAGTTAAAACAACATAGCCGACGAAATTTTATTAAATCGTCGGCCATACTTAATGGATTTCGTCGGCCATACTCAAAAATACCCGACGAAATTCATCGGCTATTTCACCCACGTTTGCCCGACGAATTTTTGGACTCGTCGGCCATACTTAACTATAGCCGACGAAATTTTTTTTTTCGTCGGCCATTGGTATTACCGACGGCGTATTACCGACGACTTATGGCTGACGAAATTGTCGTCGGCAGAGGGTATAGCCGACGAAAAAATAGAATGGCTGACGAAAAAATTTTCGTCGGCTATTCGGCCGTATCTGGTAGTGTGGTGTCGATTGACCATACTCGAAACTTGGGTTGTCGATCATCATAGTGTCTACTCATTTATCATAACCTTTATAATAGGTTTGAAACCAAGTTGTTACATTATGAAGCGACTATATGGAGGAAACGTCTCGTAAATAATTGGCACCGGCCGATGTGACTGGTACCTTTATTTAGAGACTCTGAATAAATTTTGTGCACTTCGGACTACGTCTAACCTTGAGAATCTTCAGTAAACCAAAAATGCCACTAATATGTCCTAAGAGAGGACCCATGACCGGGATGCGAACGGCGAAAGCCGTTTACATCTCCCAAACCACGTAATTTTCCTCATTGAGCATGTGCGGTTGAATCGTAAAAACCTATTTAGCAAGGCTCCGGTAAATGGGGTTTTGTTTTTTAAAAAAACATCTTTTTGGGTTGACCGGAAGTACGGAAGGTTAAATAAGGTCGCAATTGGATCAAATTTTGATGAGATTCCTAAATGTATATTTAAATCACATCGGGTGGTGCCGATTCTCCATATTTGGAAACTTAGGTTGTCGATAATTTAAGCGTCAAACGAAAAGTCAATTAAAAAACAAACTTTTGTGCCTATGTAAAAAAAAATGTTGATTAAAAAAAAACTTGTAAAACCAAACTCAAACCCAAACCCAAACCCAAACCCAAACCCAAACCTAAACCCAAACCCGAAAACTTAAGCCCAAAATTCATTAAAAAAAGATAGACCGTCTGATCAAGCAGAACCGTCAGTTTTTTTCTTTAAAATCCCAGCCTTAAGCACAGTTTCAGTATTTCACTTCTTCTCTAGTCGATCATCGACGCAGAGGAAACCTCTCAGCCCTAACGCGACGCACCATCTTCAAGGTCACATAAAGCGGCCGTCCGGCATGCCCAGTCCCCGAGAACCCCACATCATGTTTCTCTCTCTTTGGTCTACAAAACCCACCTATTTCATGTGGTATTTAAGCTGGTTCACACCCAAATCGGAGATCGTAACAGATTGAGTCCTTTGAAAATCTGGGGAGACCCACAAAAGCTTTGATCTTGCATAGACACTGGCTTATACATGTATAATAAGATGAAAACCTGCATTAAATATATTCCAATCTATCATGCTGCCATCAAACCAGTACCAGAACAAGGCTCTAAATTTCTTTATTAGAATGAACACAGTTTCAAATCAGCAAACTTAGCAGTCAAAATCTCTCTGTAATGAAAAAGAAATTAGAAAAATTTCAGATGGCCAATAAAGAAAAAGGCCAATCAATCCTCACTCAGAAGACACACATAGAGACCCGATTCTCCATATTCTACAATCAATTTTCAACACAAATCCAACTAAAGATATATCAAAATATGATCAAGCAATCAAAGTCAAAAATCCACCAAAATATGCAAAACCCAATTGCCAAAAGAAACCAACTTTACCACTACTCAATCACATGCCTACAAACTGTTCTATAATCACCCAATTCAAGCACGCATAAATTGCAAACCCAGAGATCAGTTCAACAACAAAAAAGGATTGGGAAGTTACCAATTAGAGAGAAAAGACCAAGAAGACCTGGACAAAAAAGCAGAAGCTTTTGATCCTCATGGTCTCTGAACAAAAACCAGCAACAAAGGATTCAATCTTTGGTTAAAGATCCTAACTTTGGACCAAACAAAGGGCAAGAATGACAGCCTCAGAGCCTTGAATGCACAGTGCTCCTTCTTCCTCAGGCATGCCATAAGACGATGGCAAATACCCTCTTACTGGTTTAGGCTCCGGTGAGTCCTCTTATTTGCTTTGAGGCAAGCCCAATCCTACATGTTTGTTCTCTCCCTCCCAAATTCCAGAAGCTCTATTCTCCACCGTCGAGCCTCTGTCAGGTGCACCCAGGCACACAGAGCAACCCCAAATCTTTCACTTCATTTCTCTTCAAAACCCATTTGAGGAGGGATTCAGCTTCTCTGCTTGGAGAAGCTATGCTTGGATCTGCTTGGACATCACCAAGAGGCTGACATGTCATCATTTCAGGATCCAATGGACGATATTCAAAGGACTGTAAAACACAAATATTTCACTACCAGTCTACCACACAAGATCCTGTCTCTCTTCTTGCTGAGCGGATTGAGATGGGCATGAGAGCGTGGCTAGAAGCTTGGGTGATGGCATCGAAGGTCCAGAAGAAGATTGGGTGTGCGGACTAGGCAATGATCTTTGCGATACCAAATCTTGGGTTCCATTGTGATGATCTGATTGGATTTAATTGAAATTGGGTGGTTGTTGACTTGTTGCTTAATTGGAATCGGACCCAGAAGCTCAAGAGTGGATGATGATGATGCTTTGATTATGATCTGCATAGGGTGTACTGATGATCAATTTATGGAGTTTGCAAACAGAAGCACTGCGTGGAGAAGGAAGAAGAGAGAAGGAGAAGAGGTCGGCGATGTTATGGTGCTTCAAGTCTACCAATTTTACTTTGTAATCTTTCAATCTTAGACAGTAGATTAACTGATGTGGTATCAAATAGGAAATCCAAGCAGATCATAGCAGAGAGGAATTATAGCAGAGAAGCCAAGTCCTTTGAGGAGAAGCTGATCGTACTCTCTGACACTGTATTGTTGCTGATTAGAGGGAGGACGAGAAAGAAGCATCGCACTAACAGCACGTGAATTCGAACCTCGACGTTTTAACAGCCACGTCACCTATATTTTGACTCAAGCATCTCAAGCACATGCTTGAGTCAAGCAGGGAATAAGCTCTCCTGGGTATTACTTGTTTGTTGTAGTGGACAGATTCAGGAAAATGGTGATCTTAATTCCATGTAAGAAGACAATCTCGAGGGAGGGTGCAGCGAAATTATTTTTTTCAAAATGTTTGGAAACATTTCGGATTACCTAATTCTATCTGTTACGGGGTCTTTTCGATTAAGCATGTCTCGGCCGAATTCCACCCAAAAATGAGAGAAATTCGTGTGTGATTCAGATAAAGATGAAGCAGTGCATAGTGAGCCTGGCGTGGGAGCTGGAAAAACACCGCAGTGAAGGAGAATTACAGGGTTTTCTGGGCTTCTGGAACAGATTGTATGTTTGTGGGAAAAGAAAGTTGTGAGCTTGGTTGGTGCTTGAATGCTTGAGGCTTGATGGCTGGTTTTAAAGATGATAGATTGGGTTTCTATGGTTTGAGAAAGGGGAAAATGGGGGTTTGGCTCGAATTGTATGAAAAGGCTTGAGTGCTTGAAGACTTTTGGTGTGCTGCTGGGTCCTCACTGGCTGATGCTGGATTACCCCTTTTATAGACGCAGGGTTGGGGTTTAGGGGAACTCCAATACCTCTAAGCTATTGGATAAACTATTTCCCTTTCAATCTCACCCTTGATTTCTGCAGGAGAATGGGGAAAAGATGATTTGCTTGAGGTGGATTCCCTAGACAGACGAAGGCTGCTACAGGGGGAGCTGCAGGGTTCTCTGCTGATTTCCATGGCGGACTGCCCAATGTCATGAGATTCGGGAGGAGGAGCTTATGGGAGATTTGAGACGGCGGATTCATGATTTCTAGGGTGAAGAGAGTGTTTATTAACTGATATTAGGTATGGTCTTAGTGGAGATGTGGTGGTGAAAAGAGAGGGCTGCGGTTCTTGAGTTGCTGCTGGGTAAAGAAGTGGACATTCGGGTGATTTCACCGAAGAGGAGGGAGATGCAGAAAAGAGGAGGCAGAGGAAAAAGTTGGGTTTTCTCTAAAAAGGTGGCATTTGGGCTTTTGTTTGGGTTTAGAATGAAACAACCCAAACTCTTTACCTTCACTATTTTCATCATTAATTTATGTCATTGAGCATGGATTTCGGGCCCAAGACCAAAATCATCAATAACACTAAATTGACGACGAGCGTTGTGCGTTTTTCCGTAACCTTCCACACCATACCCACTATGCAAGCCCCAAAATGCATGCGGCTTGGGCCCGCATAAATGGTGTATATTGCTTGGCGAGTTAAATTGAGTATTTGGAATAATCGTAGAGTTTGCGTGTGAACACGTAAAATAGAATGCGCGATTTTTCGGGTATCAACATTAGCCCCCATGATTATGTGGGCTGCTTGAAGCATGAAGTAGGCCACATGATCATAATCCATAGAGAAAAACCAGCCCAACCCAACTATCACTTGGGAGTTTTAGCCTGCAACTTCTTTCTGCTTGAGGAGTCAAACTGCAGTGAATGAGATATTGTCGTCTCCTTCTTTCCTTCTCGTCTCTTAAAAAATCAATTGCAGGGGCTCAGAACTCGCATCAAGCCTTCAATTCCTTTGGGCTCTAGGTATTGCCTCCTTTTGCATGTCGATTATTCGTCTTCTTCCTTTTTTTTTTTTTTTCAATCGGCATTGTTTTCCCTCCTTGCTGCAGGGAATTGCTCGGCGTCTTCCTGACAAAAGTTTTCTGAGCCGCCATGGCCTTGAGGTGCGACTCAGGCCTAAGCTTCATTGCTTTCCTCTCACCGCAGGGAGCCGATTACCATCAGGGTTGGTCTTCCAGCGTATTCCCTCTTTTCTTTCCTTTTTTCTTCGCGATACCCGATCCCAAAGAAGATGAGATTCGCAGTTCATGCTTTCTGTCCTGCTGCAGGGCTGTCTGGCTTGCAAAGCTTGGCGTGCACATCAACTTTATCGAATACTAATTTCGAGAAATTCGTCATCGCAGGGGAACTGAGATTTTCTAGGATTCTCTCGTCTTTCTCCTTTCTACTAAGGAGATTTGCGATTCTTCTCCACTGCAGAGAATTGTGCGGCAGTATAGGCATCTATTGTACTTGGGGAAGAAAAGAGCTCAAGGTACTTGATACTTCGATTCTTCTCTTTTTATGCTTGCCGCTGGGATTCGAGTTGTTCAATAATCTCAATTACTGATGGATAGAATATGAACATGAGATATTGCTTTAGTAGTGGCATAACATGAATTCGCATGGCATGTATTGTTGAGCTTTGTTTTGAGTTCCGCAGTTATCACATAAAATTGAATGCTATAGCAAGACATTGCTTGGCTTGGCATATGTAGACTTGTTTTCTTAGATAGGCTCGTGCGTATTATTGACAATTATACCAGTAATTGCTTGGCTTGGATTTGCGGTGGCTTGCATGGATCACTCTTGTTTAATTAACAATATTTGTTTGTTCGGCTTGGCCTTGTTTGATTTGAGCTTGCCATGGCCATACATGGTTGGATCTTGTGCTTCAGTCGACCCTGCTTGTTAAGATGATGCATAAAATAAAATATATATACTCTACTTTAGGAGGATCCCACACATGCTAATACATTTGAAAGAAGGAACATTGTCTCAATCGTTTGGATGACTAGTGGCATGAAATTAAAAATAATTGAATAAGTGGGTTTTGAAAGGGTTAAATAACAGTTTGTGAGTGTGTGTGCACGCGCATCAGTAGCTAGGAGTGGTGATATTTGGAAATAGAAAACTGGTTGTTGTGTAAAGAGTGAAATATGAATGGTAAAAAGTAAACATCTGACTTGTCAGTTGAAAAACCAGCAATGAAAGTCAAAATTTGAAGCATGAGGATGGAACATGCCATATGGTATTAAATCCACGTGGAGGAAGTAGAAATAATAGGATGTAAAATTTTTGTGATGGACATAATGATACAGATGAGAGGAATGAAGTGTGGCTTTTGAAACATGTGCAGTACTGAGTAGTGTCAATGACTAATATAAAGTATTTGGGTAAGTTAGTGCATAAAAAACTGAAGAGTTGGAATGAATAGAGTTTGGGCTTTAAAGCAATTGATTTCTTTGCAGTTGATCGTGGCATGATATTGTGCTTTGCGTGTATGTGATTCTTTTGCTCTTGACTTGATTGTGCTTCTAGCATATGGTTTAGATTTGATTTAGCTTGTGCAACTGTGCTTGGGCGTGTTTCAGACATGTGCTTCAGTGGTTGCCCTAAGCATCGAAAGGAATAGGCTTGGATGCTTGGCATAGCTCTCACATGGTTCTATGTTTGATGCACATCCTTAAAGAGAAGCTCGTGATGACTAGTATTTGTGCTTGGTACTTGCGTCTTAATTAAATTTCTCTTTTCTTGGTATGAGTTGTTTAAAAAAAAAAAAGAAATCGGTATGTGCACCTTAGTTTTGGATCTCTCCGGCTTTAGCGTGGCGTGAGTACGAGCTTGAGTTTAAGCTTGGCTTGTTTGTTTAAGGAACCTGGTATATATTTGTATGCATGTTTGCTTGAGGAGCTGGATATGTGCAATGCCTCAAACTATTTGCATTTCTTCAACCTAAATTCTACGGATAGTGATGCATAAGCTTGTAGTGCAAGAATCTCATCAGCTCAGGCAATGCCTTAGTGGTAGCATAGATGAGAGAAGACACAAACTATCTGAGGTCATTGAGTTGATGCATAGCTATTTAGAATATCAAAACACCTAGACGAAGCATGCTATTTAGCATGTATTATTATAGGGCATCAAGAATCTTTTTAGACTACGTATAAACAGCAGAAAGAATGACTCTGCAAGGAGTGTTCCTCATTTTTTTTTTTTTGGGTAGAAGGATATGGAATGACTGAACAAAGGGATTTTGGCTTGATAGCTAGTAAACTGAATCCTGAAACAAAAAGACTTGTGATGACCAAGTGTAGAACATATCTGACTTATAATATAAGTACAAGTATGTTCCTGGTTAGACTGGCTCGGAGTATGACACTATTTTAAGCACTTTCTGAGGAAATTTTGTGCGGCACATGCTTGTTCTCTTTATTCAAGTAGTTTAGTCCATTAGTTGTATTGTGTGAAAAGCTTGGTGCACGCAAATAACATTTGAGTTGCAAGACGCCTCTTTTTTTTTTTTTTTTGCTTAGAGTTGCTTAGCATGTAGTGGCTTTGCCTGGGTATACGGCTTGCTAGATTGAGTTTATGGACACCTTGAGTACTTTGAGAGAGGGTTAATTTTAAAGGTCTAGCTTGGTTGCTTGGTATGACCCTCATATGTTCTTTAATAGATGCACGGCCTTGAAGAGAGCTTGGCATGGTTTGTGCACGTATGACTGATGCTTGTGTACTTAACATTGTTTTGCTTGGTGTAAGCTTATTTGGGTATCTACGTGTTTCTCTTGGTCGTGGATCTGCTTGGCTTGAGCATGAGGCATGAGCATGTGCTTGGCATGAGCATGAGCCTGGCATAAGCATGTGCTTGGCATGAGCATAAGCTTGTCATGAGCCTGATGGCATGGTGTGTAAGCTTGTTTCCAGGTAATAGTCTTATGCTAGAAACATGTCACGAATTGATTTATCTTGTTGCCGTGAGGGCTGAATTAAAGGAACGGGCATGTTTATGCTCTGAAATTGAGATTTTGTGTTTAGACCAACTTGTTGAATGAATGTAGTGAGGCAAACTGACACATGAAAGAATAAGCTATTTTCTCATGCTGCTGCAGGGTAAAAGTGGCAGGGCTAAGTTCTCACTAAATCAGAGTTTTAAGACTAAGAACTGTTGAGGAATATAAACTTGTCTCTTGAAGCACAAATGTTGGTAATATCGAGAGAAAATTTGCTTTCGTGGCCTGAGTTTCAAGACGTAAGGTGATCTCATTATGAATGTTACGATGATTTTTTTCTTTCTTTTGGGCCTGTGAATGGCTATGCTTTTCTTAGATTAAGAATGGGTAAACTTCAAATGTCTGGAAAAAAATGGTAAACAGAGTTTGAATGCAGGATGGGGGTTAGGCTTGGTTTTATGAACTCATGGCAAGTGCAGGCTTGAATTTTGAATAAGAAAATTAATTACCGCATCATGGGGTTATGATCAGATTGCCCACGTCCGTGACTTCCCATTGGATTCTGTCTCATGTTTGTATATAAATTTGCATTCATAAAGCTTGATTCAATTATGAGCATAACTGAGGCATGAAGCTTTTGCTTGCTCAAATGCAGGCGTGCGTCTTCACTTACAGCGATGATCACCGCATCAATTGGTCATGAGCCATGCCTTAATCCCAAAGCCCCTAGGTGTGTACATGAAATTGGGGTGCAACTGGAACACAAGATCAGACTACACCTTAGGACTTTGGCAATAGCCGTTGACCCCTTATTTGAGATTCACTGTGCCAGGACAACTTCCTACGCAACCTCTGTAAGTATGCTTGCTTGTACGCATCAATCGCTTGAATAAATACATGAATTCCTTCTTGTTAATTGCATAAGCTAGCATGACTCACACATGAGGTCACCTCGATAACTCTACGATCTCGTTTCTGATTTGTTGTTTGACTTGTTTCTACTCATGGCTTCATCGCAACCATGACTTTCTGCATTAATATGTGGCTTCGACAATGGCTTGTAAACTAGGACTGCATAAATGAATGCTTTAAGATGCATAGACCCCCTTTTTTTTTGCTTAGTGTTTAACAAATGCACTTTGTGTATGACCCTAGCTTTGTGCTTGACTATTTACTGTATAGACACTTGAATTCAAGAGTAAAAAGCATGACAGCCCCTGTAACTTAGTTGCGATGGTGGTTGACTACTTGAGAATGGTCTATATACGGGTTGTTAATAGCTGAAGAAAAGGGGATGAGATAGAGCTGAAAGCTCTTGAATTTTGGAACTTGAACATGAATATAGAAAAAGGTAGGTTTATGAAGCATGGTAGTGATGAGGAATGTGCTTGTTTGTCCCCGCGGTAATGTTCATGGAAAAGTTTAAATGTCCATTACGGGTTTAGTTGGCAAATTTTTAGTTTTTATTTATTTTTTGCCGGGAATTTGATGGGTAAATGATTGAATTTGTGGGCATGGGAACTTTTGTTGGTTGAAGTTGTGCCTTCTCCATGGTAGAGGACACAAGTGGTGGAATATGGGAAACTACATGCATGGGCTGGACTATTGGTATATGCTTTAGCATGATTGCAAGCATAACATAAAATTTTTTGAAAACTGTAGAGGATTCTGCTTGCTGCAGGGTTCTGTCTGCTGCAGGAGTGAAACTTGGGATAGTGTTTGAGTTGTAATCAGAATTGGTTGGATATGGAGTTTGGTATTATGTATAGAGCTGAGTTCAGTGTTTGGTATTGTGTCCAATGTGGACGAGATTTGGATAGTAGAATAGTCTATGTAGTGGAGGCTTTTTGCTACAACATGATCTTTTCCTATAGCAATAAAAGTGAGAGATAGAATTGGGAGTTGCGGGGCTAGCATTGACATGATTTCGGCTTGGAGAAAGACTTGAAAACTGTTGTATTATGCTCACTTGGGCATGCAGAGAACAAACATTGACTAAAGAGTACTGGCTTGTGTAAAAGTATCACACAAAAGAGTGGTACTAACTCTGAAGAGATGATTTGAAACGTATATGCCGGAAGAATAATATGGGATGATCAGGTGATCAAAATTCCACATTAACCCTAAAGAAGACCATAATCAGATCAGCCCCCAAATGTCATAGCATGCTATTGGAGGGTTTAACAATGAATGTTGCTTGTTGCGTGGGATTGGCTTGAGTAAGTAATAATACTCGCAACTTGATTGACTTTCGTTTGCTTATAATGATTTTACCTTGATTGCATGTTGCTTACTGCTTGATTGAGTGTGCTTGCTCTAATGATTTTTGGCATGTTTGAGTATTGTTTGCTGCTTGATTGAGTTTTAATTGCTTGCTCTAATGACTTAGCTTGTTTGAGTATTGCTTGTTGTTTAATTGTGTATTGTAATTATTTGGCTTGACTCAGTATTGTGTACTTACTCTAATGTTCTTTGAAAAGCGGTTAGTAATTGGAATCAAAATGACTGGGGGAGTGAGCTAGGCATGAATGGATTGACTGACTCTTGTGGGAAGCTGAAGGAGCCGCAAGGGATGAATCTTGCTTCCCTGAAGCTGGAGGAGCTGCGGGGCATGAATCTTGCTTCCCTGGAACTGGAGGAGCTGCGGGGCACAAATCTTGCTTCCCTGGAACTGGAGGAGCTGCGGGGCATGAATCTTGCTTCCCTGGAGCAGCTCCCACAGTTGATGGTATTGCTACTGCAGGTTGATTGCAAAATGAGCTTGGCTTTGAACAACAACTGTAGGAAGACTTATGTACTAGACTTGGGATGATATTAGCTTGAGTATCATGTTTTGTAAATTTAAAGTTTTCTTTGGTTGGACAAAGCTTGTAACACAAGATCTTGGTTTGTAATCAACTGAGTTTGTTTTTAACACTTGATGCATTGGCTTGGAAGGCTTGCAATAAAGATTTTGATTATAAACATATATGGCTACGAAATCGAACTTGTGTATTTGGGTTACCAAAGTGAAAGATTTGGCTTTGGTTGTAGATGGCATTAGGCTCATTCAGAATTTAGGTTCAGAACTAAGATTTTGGTTATTGCAGTAGAATGGTTTTGGGAATGAAATATTTGACTGTAGCAATAAGTGCTTTCTCTTAGGACTTGTAGATTGCAGGAAAGCATGACACTGCCAGAATGCAGTAGAGCATGAACACTTGCTAGATTGCAGCAAAGCATGAACACTGCTAGAATTGCAGCAAAGCATGAACACTGCTAAATTGCAGCAAAGCATAAATACTGTTAAAACACAGTAAAGCACGAACATATCACTTTTAGCCCCCAAGTTCATGAGCATCAATACATATGCAGGATGTATATAACCCAAGTTTATGCAACATGCTTGATGTACACCACCGTTATCGCAAGAATTGCATCCCTTAACTTCTTTGCATGGCATTAGATGCTATTGTGGACCATAGCTGCGAGTACTTTGCAGCAGTGGTCTTCCTTCCCTTATGAGATCCTACTGCACACAACAAGGTTGTCCGTTTCTTCCGTATTTTCGACGACCATCTACTGCAGTGTATTGCTAGCATGGTGACTATGCAGAACATGAATTTGAGGTACAGGGCTCACAGCAGCCCACACAAACATAGTTATTATTTCTGCAGCATAGCACTGAGGTCCATGTTCCTCAGACACGCGCATGAGTGCCTCCGCATCGGCTTGCCTGGCTTGCAGACCGTAGTCTAGTTGATTAAACAAGGACTTGAACTTCATGTTCTGTTTGGGCGCTTGTGCAGCAGCAGACCTGCAGCTTTTGCTACTGTGTTGCTTCATCTCATCATCTATTTCAATGACATAATAAGCCTGGCTTGTCTTCTCGCGGCTACAAGTGTTGCTTGCTCCAACGCAGGGTGGCTTATCTGTCTTTCTGTACTGAACGCAGCCCCCAAGTGTGTGTATGTATGAACTATAAACACAATTTATCATTGATTGCAATACAAAAGATAGGGCCAAAACTGCTGCATATGTTTTTTTTTTTTACTTGTGCAAGTAAAATGGCTTCTGAGACAAGATCATAATATCTGTAGAAATTGAAACACTCGGACGCCTTTATCATGAATAAAAGAGAAAGAGAAACAAACAATGAACGTGGGCATCTTGTTTCTCATGGGTAAAGAATTGCAGGGCCACATAAACTGTAAGATGGAGTGACAAAATGCAGTAGAAAGATTTCTTGCAGTAAGAACAGGACAAAATATAGAAAACTGGAGTGCATGAAAAAAGTGATTAACTTTTCCTGAGAATAAAGTACTAGTAGGGGAAATGGTACTGCATATGCATGCTCTAACAAACATTGGAAGTTAGAAGTTGACTCTGGAAGTTTAGACTTGAATACACTGTTGGGAATTCATCACACATTATGGGTAATGAGTAGGTTGGTTTGGGCATATCTAATGCAACATGAAAATAGAGGCAGCGAATAAGGCATTACAGAACAACGACACCACAAAGATAAGAAGAATCAATGAAAAAGTAAAGCAATATAACACTTTTGAGCATGACAGTACATCTTTCACACTACGCTAAAGAGAGCTGCAACTTGGAAATAGTCATGCTAGATGACATGTCTACTTTTCTACATTTAATTTCACCATCAAGTATGTTGTTGTGACTGAGGTTTTTGGTAGAATAACAAATGAAGGAATTTGAGGTGTAGGGGATTGAAGAATCATCAACCATTAGAAAAAGAATGATATCTTGTTGAAAGAGGCAGCTTTCCCATATTACCTCCATCCAACGATGTTTGTGGACATGTAAGAGTATGGTTAGATTGAAGAACTGCATGGTGTATTATAGCCTAGCTACTGCTGTGAAAACTCACGTTTAGCAGGGAAGTTTAAAACATGAAAAACAGACTTGCAAATATCAACATCAGATGTGCGACTCATCAATGAAAGATAAGGATGTAACTTGGTAACAAGGAGACCCCCTAACTGCTCACACCAAATAATAGTTGGGAACAATGACCAAGCTTGAAACAAACAACAAATAGTAACTAAGTGAACCAACTGACAGAGAACGAAATTGAGGTGCAGGGCATATAGTTGAAGAATTCTCAAGAGAAAGGAAAATAATTTCTCTATTGGTGTCTTGCATGTTTGACAAACGCAGCAGCCCATACAAGCATGGTTGAATCATAAAACTGCATGATGAACAAATTCTCTGAATCACAACCTAGTCCCCAGTGAAGTCGCCAAATGTTGCGGGGTCTTTTCGATTAAGCATGACTAGGCCGAATTCCACCCAAATATGAGAGAAATTCGTGTGTGATTCAGATAAAGATGAAGCAGTGCATAGTGAGCCTGGCGTGGGAGCTGGAAAAACACCGCAGTGAAGGAGAATTACAGGATTTTCTGGGCTTCTGGAACAGATTGTATGTTTGTGGGAAAAGAAAGTTGTGAGCTTGGTTGGTGCTTGAATGCTTGAGGCTTGATGGCTGGTTTTAAAGATGATAGATTGGGTTTCTATGGTTTCAGAAAGGGGAAAATGGGGGTTTGGCTCGAATTGTATGAAAAGGCTTGAGTGCTTGAAGGCTTTTGGTGTGCTGCCGGGTCCTCACTGGCTGATGCTGGATTGCCCCTTTTATAGACGCAGGGTTGGGGTTTAGGGGAACTCCAATACCTCTAAGCTATTGGATAAACTATTTCCCCATCAATCTCACCCTTGATTTCTGTAGGAGAATGGGGAAAAGATGATTTGCTTGAGGTGGATTCCCTAGACAGACGAAGGCTGCTACAGGGGGAGCTGCAGGGTTCTCTACTGATTTCCATGGCGGACTGCCCAATGTCATGAGATTCGGGAGGAGGAGCTTATGGGAGATTTGGGACGGCGGATTCATGATTTCTAGGGTGAAGAGGGTGTTTATTAACTGGTATTAGGTATGGTCTTAGTGGAGATGTGGTGGTGAAAAGAGAGAGCTGCGGTTCTTGAGTTGCTGCTGGGTAAAGAAGTGGACATTCGGGTGATTTCACCGAAGAGGAGGGAGATGCAGAAAAGAGGAGGCAGAGGAAAAAGTTGGGTTTTCTCTAAAAAGGTGGCATTTGGGCTTTTGTTTGGGTTTAGAATGAAACAACCCAAACTCTTTACCTTCACTATTTTCATCATTAATTTATGTCATTGAGCATGGATTTCGGGCCCAAGACCAAAATCATCAATAACACTAAATTGACGACGAGCGTTGTGCGTTTTTCCGTAACCTTCCACACCATACCCACTATGCAAGCCCCAAAACGCATGCGGCTTGGGCCCGCATAAATGGTGTATATTGCTTGGCGAGTTAAATTGAGTATTTGGAATAATCGTAGAGTTTGCGTGTGAACACGTAAAATAGAATGCGCGATTTTTCGGGCATCAACACTATCATTTCAGATCGAGATAGCAGATTTCTTGGTCACTTTTGGAAGTCCTTATGGGGATTGATGGACACCAAGCTGAAACATAGTACCGCTTTTCATCCTCAAACATATGGTTAAACAGAAGTGGTTAATCGGACCATGGTGCATCTGTTAAGAGGATATAACTCTAAGTATCCTCGTACTTGGGATGCGAGTTTACCATATTTACAATTTGCCTTTAACAAGGCAATTCATAGTTCTACTTTGAAGTCTCCTTTTGAAGTTTGTTTGAGCTACCTACCTACAAGTCCATTTGATATGGCCTTCTCGTTTGGTGATAAGCAAAGTGGAGAAGTAGAGGGTGATAGGTTAAAGGCACAACGACTCTTGGAGCGTATTACAAAGATTCATAAAGAAGTTGAGGAGCAGCTACAGAAGTCACAACAGCGATACAAATCTCGACATGACAAACATAAGTTCCAACATAACTTCCAAGCAGGAGATATGGTTTGGTTAAAACTCAGTAAAGAAAGATTGCATGGTGTTGGAAAGAAGTTAAAGCCAATTTGATATGGGACATTCAAGATCTTCGAAAAGATTGGAGAGAATGCATTTCGACTTGAGCTGCCACCATACTTGCAAATATATTCAGTAATTAATTCTGAGTATTTAAAACCATTTGAACCATCATTATTAGATAATGATGAAGATGTTCAAGATTCTCAACTTCCCTCACTAGATGATTTGTGGTTTGAGAGAGAAGACCCATTGAACGCAGACTACATTCTGGAGAAGAAAATCACTACTACACGCCGTGGCCAGATAGAATCCTACCGCATTGGAAGGAAATGTCAATTGTCAAACAAGTCAAAATGGTTTGCAGGAGCTTCCGCTTCTTCAAAATGGGGAGCCATGATCCAAAAGCATCTAGACTAATTGTCTTTAAACTAATTAATTAGTTTTCAACCGTACAAAGTTTATGGTTGAAAGTAAAAGTTTTCTCCACCGGTCAAATTGGATGATAGAAAACCTTTAGTTAAATATAGCATTCTCATCAAAGCGATCAATCATGTATATAAACACGCCATTCATAATCAATTATATAGGTACTTTACAGAGGATTCTTGTCTTGTAAATCTTTCTTTTGTCTAGCACAAAAGTCACTCTCCATAAATGCATTAAGTTCTTTTATAATTCTTGATTAAGAGTTACCCTAGAAACCTTTGATCAGATCTAGTTCCATTGCTGCATCGGTACCATACCATCCTTCTATTTGTTTTCAAGGGATGCTTATCAATCCACAGCTGAGCATATCGGGCGGTTTATTTCACAGTGTGGCGAAGCTAATAGTGAAGAGAATCACATGCAATTGTTCGTCAATTTTCTCATTAGTTCCGCAATTTCGTGGTTCATCAACGTCCCACCCAATTCTATCGACACTCAGAGGGATATTTAGAGATCATTTAATGATCCACAAGAGAGAGCAGAACATTCTTGTGGTGGAGTTAGCTAAATAATTTCAAAAAGGCATTGAAACGGCTCAGGAGTATATTGGACGGTTCAAACTCGTCAGAATAAGATGTAAGGCACAATTACCTGAGTCAAATTTTGTAGAGATGTCCTTGGCCAAAATTGGTTACGAATTCAGTTAAAAGTTTGAAGGTTTCACATTTAGAGATTACTATGAGCCGGAATCCGGAGTGATGAACTATGATGCGATTCTTAGAGAAGAGATGCTGAAAAGACTTGCTTCTAAAATTACCTATTGCAGGCGTCCTTTGATTTGCAAGGCCTTAGACAAAATAGAATCAATTGCTCGATCACTTCACAATACTTCTAAAGCTTCACCAAGCACATATACATTTAATATTCGCAAGGCTAAGTAAAGCCCTAACTACAAAAGAGTTTAGCTACTCATGACTAATTAGAATTGAAAAACTGTTTGGCCCCAAATTGACATTTGTCCGAGATTATGGATCGAGGCCCAAAAGAATATTTGGTTTAAGAATAATCTGATACATTAAATCTTTCTTTCTTAGAAAGGAATTGGGGTTCTTTTGGGAATCCGAAGAGGAGGTGGTTTAAGGTAATTGAATCCTAGTTGATCTCCGAATCTATTATGCTGCTTGATACGCAAGTATTAGGGTTTGACATTCTCTATATAAAGAATTCTTATACAACTTGTAAAAGGTCCTCAACCATCTTACAAACAGACAAGCTTTTGCACATCACAAACCATGCAAAGTCTCTCTGGAGCATCTTACGCGTACTGCCTCCACAAACTGCAAACAACCACCATCCAAACCTGCCGCAACCTTACGCCCGCACCGGTCGCTGTATATTTGCGCGGTTGTCGAAGTGTGCCTTGCATTCATGTCGAGCGCGTCGCTAAGACTTATCGTGTCAGTCATCACATCTCGTGGCAAATCGAGTCGTTACTCTAGTAACAAAACCCTAAGCCAATCTGCCAGTTGGATTCCCCGCGGTCTTGATTATAGCTCTGCTTTGCATCTTAGGATCGAAGTAAGATTACTCAATCTGCAATAGGTTGAGGAGAAAATCCTAGTAGACTTTTATAGGTCTTGTTCGAGCCCTTTATGCCGGCCTAGTCAACGCCCGCGTAACAATCGCTTGATCGAGAAGTCAGGTATCGGGAGCAGACGGATACACTCGCCAGAGGTCCTCCGCTTGAAGTTGTACCTAACTCAAAGGTACTGGCACGCTCGCGCACATCACAAGAGGACTGAAATTGACGTCCGCCACCTCACGTGTTGACTGTTCGCCGGGTGCTGAATCCACCACGAACATTTTGGCACGCCCAGTGGGACTTACTGTGTCAAGATAGCGGTATCTAGTCCATATCGTCGCATCATGCCTCCATGCAATAAACCTGAACACAAGCTCTTCACCCCTCACAACTCATCTGAGTGTAGAGGTTTATCGGAGACTGAAGCAGGCCTCAAGTTTGGAGGTGTCACGGCTACTATGGAGAATCTTACGGTGACTTCCAATAGCAGCCATCAGGGGATTCCTGAAAGCTCAATGGGTGTTGGAGATAAGACTAACCCCACCAACATCTCGGGTGAAGAGGCGAATTCAGCCTCAAGAATTCTAGAGAGTACTGAGGCGAATGACGGTGCGACCCTTGTTGTTGCATCTCCTGAAGATTTAATAGAATCTTTAAACATGGTGTTGACCAAGTCAACATTAACAGACCAAGCTCTTCAACGATTTGAAGCTGCTTTGAAAACGTTGAGGACTGAACAGATTGGACATTCGTCCGATATTAATTGGTTGTCAAAACAGCAGCGGGCAACTGCTAGCCATATTGCTACTTACGCAAAAGACTTCAACGAGCAAGTGACGACACAATAGGAGCAGTTGAAGACACAACAAGTGCAGTTGACCAAAACCTCGGCTGCTATTGAACAATTATCAATATTGTTCAGACAGAGGTTGGACGTTGAGGAGAAAGAGGTGGACGAACAAGTTCCATCTATAGCAGTGAGAAAAAAAGGGTAAGAAGGCTTCTTCCAACATGTTAAAACCTCCTTTGCCGGCTCAGAGGCTTAATATGTCTACATCGTCAAGACGGAAAAGAGGAGTTGGAAGGCTTCAAAATCCTCCATCTGATGAAGAGGATGAGGAACCAGGGAACGGTGAGGACCAGGTTCTTACTCTTGATACTGTGAGTAAGCTATTTGAAGAGAAGATGAGGGTTATGCAAGGTTTGCTAGACACCAACATAACTTATGCTAATCCACTTCCCAGGGAAGTGAATGCACTCCCATGGCCTAAGAATTTTAAGCATATTCGCTTCACCCAATTCTCTGGGGATTTTGAGGAGGATGCTGAAACTCATATTACTCGCTTTAACAACGAGTGTGGTCCCTATGCAGAGAATTCCATACTCAAGTTCCGAGTGTTTGGTAGTTCATTGACTGGTTCAGCACTAACTTGGTATAAGGATTTAGCGCCGGGATCAGTTCCAGACTGGAGGACGATGGAAATCCTCTTTACGACCATATTTGGGGTTGTTGAAGCTAAGGTCACCGTAAAGGTCTTGTCTGAAGTAGAACAACAACCCGGAGAATTAGCCATGGCTTATCTGAAATGTTTCAAGTTGCAATTAACCAAATGCAAGGATAAACTCGCAGAATACACGATTTTTAGGCTTGGCGATTGCAGGGCTAGATGAAGAAGTTCATGCTGGTTTTCAGCAGGTATATGTTACTAGCATGGCAGATCTGACTAATAGGTTGGCCGATCAGCAGAATTGGATAGATCGGATGAAGGACAGAAGAGAAAGGAAGAAGGGCGTACCATTGTCCTGCTATCTAGGGAATTTGAAGCCCAAGATAGGCGTTCCTTCTAGTTCAAAGATGGTCGCCACTGTGCAGGCAGAGTCGCCTCCAACCTTGACATGGGTTGCAGAGGATGAGGAAGAAGAAGTGGCAGTTGTAGAAGTGGTCGGTCGCCAACAACTACAATCGAAGAATGTGAAGCTAACCAAGGAGCCTATCAAGATTATGACTTCTGTGCCAACTAAGTCTGCATTTGAATCATACACCTATAATGCACACAAGGCTCCAGAAATCTTGCTATAGCTGTTCAAGCAAGGGCGACTTCAACATGAAGGAGGTTTCGTTCCTAAGCCAGATTACATGGCGGGTAAGAAATACTGCAGCTTTCATAATAGGACTAACCATCATACCAAAGACTGCGTTAAGATCAAAGATCAGATCCAAACTTGGATCAACGACGGTGTAATGAAAGTGGAAGCTGCCAAGGAGCCTACTTGGACAGAATCTAAACCGTTCCCTCATGTGAACATGATTGATTTTATTCCAAGTCTTGGTCAAGAATTGGGGGCCTATCAAGCGAGTTTCTAAGTTTACTGATTATACGTATGATGCAAGCAAGGCCCCAGAGATTTGGGAACTCTTAGTCCAGGAGGGTTTGGTGGGTCCTGAGGATACTCGCCTACCATATAAGAAGACAGTTCATGGCGGATCCTATTGTATTTTTCACCATTCCGACGATCATTATACTGATGGGTGTGTTGAGCTGATGGATCAGATTCAGGAGTGGTTGAATGATGGAACTTTAGGGTTTGCTGAGGAGGCGGTGGCTTCTATCCCTGAATTTTGGGTCAATGCCATCGATGGGGATAAGCCAAAAGCAAAGCAGCAAACTAACAGTATTGGCCATCCGCCAGACCAAGAAGAGATGGTGCTAGTACCACGTTCTAAGCTGTGCCTTAATTGCAAAGTAGGCTGCCACTTGCCTATCACGCATGAAGAGCTGCAGATCACACTTAAGGAGGCTGAGTAGAAGGCTTTGGAAAAGGTCAACCGAACTCACCCAGCCCTTGAACGCTCCAGGTCTGATGACCATAAGCGAGGGAAATACCATCACAATACACAGGAAACTTATGCTAGCAAGGTGAGGTCCCGTCTAGAGCCAAGACATTCTGGGGCTAAGTCCGCTCTAGTTTCGGGCCCTTCCAAGGATTTGGATCCAGACGGTGCGACTAAACCTTATGTTCCACCGGCGTCGAGGTCAGAGCTTAAGACTGATAAGTGGTATCGACAGCAGAATGGTAAAGCTGTAGAGGTACTTCCTAATCAGACTAGGAACATGCAGAAATGATTTGGCAAAGCCAAGAGGACTCTGGATGCTTTAGGTAAGGGGGAAGTGACCCCAGAAGAGCTCTCTGTCCCGGTTGAACACATACAAGAGACCTACAAGCGGTACAAGGGTAAAACATATGTTGACGTCCGCCGGGCAAGAAACAGAGGCGGTTCACCGCCTAGTAGGAAAAGTGTTCATGAAAGACTTTCTCAACCCAGTCCAACAGAGGATGAGCTTCTAAGAAATCTTCAAGGAAGAGATTGGTTTATTCCCTAGAAAGGGAGTCCGCTAGGTCTGACCGATCAAATCTTTTACCCAAGGAGAGCATTCCAGAGGCTGAAGTAAAGAGAGACTCCACTATTATGAAGTGGAAACCAAAAGAGGCGAGTGTCACTATAGCTCCGGATACAACAGGGGTTCTTGAGAGGCCAGCGATTTCCAAATAATCCAAGCCAGCAGAATCAGAGCCAGCCAAGCTTGTTATGATTCTAGCTCGATCAAAGTCCTCAGGTATTCCTCCCGACATGTCCTTGCCTCAATATGTAGCACAAACGCTTGGTACTAACCCACCTTCGAAGAAAGTGGAGAGTGAGTCAAAATTCCAGTCTTCGGACCCGGTGGTGGACGAAGATTTACAAGGGTCGGATGATGAAATATTGGAAGAGGAAAATGAAGAATTGTTAGATGAAGACGAAACCATCTTAGATTGTAACTTGGTCTCATTGGACCTAGGGGCGATGGATTGCTACATGGCCTTCATTTTATCTTCTGTTTATGCATTACCAGCACCCGTGCCCACTTCTCAATTCATTCAGGAGGAAGGAAAGGATAGATTCGTTTACCATATACAAGAACCTCAAGTTGAGGCAGTGGCGAGCATAGAAGGAGAAGGTTCTCAGTTCACCCAAAAACCCCCAGAGGGGTTGGCTGACCTTTTCAGGCTAAACGTGGTGTTTTCAAAACCTACATTCTCCATGTCTCAACACCTAAAACCTCTTTATGTATCCGCAGAGGTGGCGGGTTTCAAAGTCAATAAAATCCTCATCGACACAAGAGCCGCGGTGAGCGTTATCACACTTAGTACTATGGAAAAGCTCCAGATCCCCAAGGAGAAGATTATAGGTACTACGACGAAGGTCAGGGGTTTTGCTGGCGAGGTAACCCCAACTAGTGGTATCTTAATGCTCAAAGTAAAACTTGGGCCTTCTGATGCTTTTCAGGGATTCTTTGTCACAGAAACCAATGTCCCATATAGCATGAACTTGGGGCGAGATTGGATCCACAACACATTTTCCGTTCCATCATCATTGCATCAGGAGATGATCATGTGGGATCTAGCGAACGACATTCCGGTACTCATTAAGGCGGATGAACGACCTTATTCAGTAGCAGCTTGCTCGCTGGAGGCTGACTACTGTTATAGCTCTATGAGACCTCTCAGGATTGAGGGTGTCGACGACAAAGGACATCCAATTGGGGTGACCTCAACTGATCTCACTCGGTGGGGATTGACGCAGGCCAAATCAGACAGATCCAGGCCAGTCTCCATCATCTTCTCGCTCGATAATATCAATGAGTGACAACCTTACCATTGTGGAAACAGAAGCCTTTGCTTTTTTGATGCAGCGTTTGGCTATTTTTCGAGAAGAGCAATTAGTTTGGAGTGCGGTCGCTCTAGTTGAGTGTATCGATGAAGACGAGATAGTAACTAGAGGAGAGGTGGAGGCTATACAACCAGCCCCAGCAGCATTAGATGATACTCCACCTAAGGTACGAGATCCAGTAGAAAAGGTTAATCTAGGTATTACTGAAGAGCCTATGGAAGTTGGGGTCAGCCAATACTTGGAACCAAAGTTAAAGCAGCAACTAATCGAGTTGTTGCAAGAATATAAAGATTGCTTTGCAGAAAAATATCAGGATATGCCATGACTGTCAACAGAATTGGTTTGCCATCGTATACCTATCAAGGTGGGATCCAGGCCAGTCCGGCAGGAGCAAAGGCGGATGAATGCTGAAACTGTATTAGCAGTCAAGAAGGAGGTTCAGAGCATGATTGATGCAGGAATTATCAGGCCAACACAATATTCACAATGGCTGGCGAACGTTGTTCCTGTCAAGAAAAAGAACAGCAAAATCAGAGTTTGCGTGGATTATAGAGATCTCAATGCTGCATCACCAAAGGATATTTATCCTATGCCTATTGCAGACATACTAGTTGATGCAGTAGCACGACATGAGTTGTTGTCTTTCATGGATGGGACAGCCGGCTATCATCAGATTCCAATTTATGAGCCTGACATCCCTAAGATTGCTTTTCGTTGTCCTAGTTTTGCAGGGGCTTTTGAGTATCTCAGTATGTCATTCGGCCTAATCAATGCAGGGGCAACATATCAACGTGCTATGAATCTAATATTCCATGATATCTTAGGGGATATTTTGGAGGTTTATATTGATGATGTGGTGGTAAAATCAAAACAGAAGAAGGATCACATTACTCACCTTCGAGATGTATTCACCAGAATGAGAAGGCACCAACTCATAATGAATCCAGCAAAATGTGTTTTTGGGGTTCGTGCAGGAGATTTCCTGGGGTTCGTGGTGCATGAAAGGGGTATTGAAGTGTCTGGAGATAAGGCACAGGCCGTTTTAGACGCTCTAGCACCTAGAAACAAGAAAGAACTTTAGAGCTTGTTGGGCAAGATCAACTTCCTCAGAGGGTTTATTTCCAACTCCACTGGAAAGATTGCTCCTTTTTCCTCTCTGTTGAAACTCAAGGCGGGGGAAGACTTCAAATGGGGCCCTGAACACCAAGTTGCATTCGATAAGATTAAGGAATATTTGGCGAGCCCGCCAGTATTACGACCTCCACAGCCAGGGATCCCACTCAAATTGTATATTTCTGCCTCTAACAGTTCCATTGCAGGATTATTAGCTCAAGATGAAACAACCAGTGAAGGCAAGAAAATCGAATATGCAGTTTCTTACCTTAGCAGAATTTTGTTAGATGCAGAAACAAGATACTCGCCAATTGAGAGGTTGTGCTTAGCGTTATACTTTGCCGGTACCAAACACCGTCATTACATGCTATCCTTTACCACTATTGTGGTGGCTCAGACTGACTTGGTAAAGTATATGCTCACTAGGCCTATCTTGAGAGGTCGGGTTGGAAAGTGGATCCTGGCCCTATCTGAATTTTCATTACAATATACTCCTTTAAAGGCAATGGTTGGGCAGGCGATCTCTGATTTTTTGCTACATCACCCTCTTGATGAGGAGATTCCAGAACAGAGTTGGTCTGTGGACATGATCAGGATTCAACCTTGGATACTATACTTTGATGGCAGTAGTACTGACACCTTGGCGGGTGCAGAGATCTGTATCTAGGGCCTAACTGGGACCAAGCTTTCATATTCTTTTCAATTAGAATGGACTTGTACCAACAACCAAACAGAATATGAGGCTTTGATCATTGGTTTAGAATTACTGTTGGATATGGAAGCTAAGGAGATCGAAGTTTATGGTGACTCTTTATTGATCATCAACCAGCTAACCGGAGCATATAAGTGTCTTTCTTTCCATCTGGTACACTATTGGGAACGGGCATCAGAATTACTTGAACGATTTGTCGATGTGGTGCTTGATTATGTCCCTCGCGAGCATAATTTTGCAGCCAATGAATTGGCACAGTTGGCAACAGGTATCAGCTTGGCTCATGGAGTTCAGGAAAGAATCTTGAAGGTGGAACGAAGAACTTTGCCATCCTTTGCAGTTAGACGAGAACAACGAGATGAGTGGTTGGTTGCTACCATTGGATCAATTGAGACAGATTGGCGGCAACCGATCATCCAGTATTTGCAAAATCCTTCTGCACCGTCAGAAAGACGGATTAGGTACTTTGCCACTAACTATTTACTTAAGGGTGGCGAGTTACTTCGCAGAGGTGAAGATGGCGTTGACCTTAGGTGTGTCTATGGGACAGAAGCCAAGAGGCTTATGTGAGAGGTGCACCTTGGCGTTTGTGGTTCGCATAAGAGTGGACGAAAGATGAGGTGGCTTATTCGTAGGTATGGATATTATTGGCCATCTATTCTTAAAGACTGTATCAGTTTTGCACAAGGTTGCATTGATTGTCAAATTCATGGGCCAGTTCAGAGAATTCCCAACATTCCTATGCAACCTATTATCAAGCCTTGGCCCGCCAGAGGCTGGGCACTGGATTTTGTTGGAGAGATACACCCTAATTCTTCCCTCCAACAGAAATATTTGTTAATTGGTACAGATTTCTTCACTAAATGGGTTGAAGCAATACCTGTCCAGAATTGTGACACCGCTACGGTTATTCGATTTATTTTGCAGAATATTATTTGCAGATATGGTATTCCTGAATGTCTGGTGGCGGACAGGGGGGCAGCTTTTATAGCCGAGAAGACTCAAGAGTTTCTGTAAGGATATGATATTCAATTTCTCCATCCCTCCCCATATTATGCTCAATCCAATGGCCAGGCAGAGGCTAGCAACAAGGTGATTATCTCCATTATCAAGCGTATGTTGGAAGATAATCCATGAACATGGCATACTGAATTGGACAATACTCTGTGGGCATACCGTACATCCAAAAGAACTCCCACAGGGAAAACACCTTATGGACAATACTCTGTGGGCATGCCATGATGCAGTCTTGCCCTTGGAGATTAATGTGCAATCCCTTCGAGTTCGAGAGCAACACTAGTTGATTGGTGATGATTATGTTCAAGCTATGTTTCAGGAGCATGAAGACCTTGATGATAGACGTTTAGAAGCTCTGGATAATATAATCATGGAAAAGAAGAGAGTTGCAAGAGCTTATGATAAGCGAACTAAAGGCAAGTCTTATGGTGAAGGCGATTTAGTTTGGAAAGCGATACTACCTTTTGGCGAGCGCGACACAGGACGTGGTAAGTGGTCTTCCAAATGGGAGGGTCCTTTTGTCATTGATCGGATTATCGAAAAGGGCGCTTATCAACTCAGAGATATTGATGGTGAGATCCACCAAAATCCCATTAATGGCAGACATCTCAAGAAATACTTTCCTAGTGTTTGGGAATTTGAAAACCTGCTAGCCATCGTTGAGGCTGGGGGGCAATCTTCTTAACACTACTCGCTTAGGGGGGCACCCAGACATAGTTTTCTTGGCTTCACTTCACATTTCCATACTCGCTTCAACCAACGAAAACTGGGGGGCAACATAGGGCAATATCAGTGCACTTACGTCCACCAGAAGCTAGAAGTGGTTCACGTCCGCCAGAAGCTAGAAGTGGTTCAACCCCAAAATTTTTGAAACTGAAAGAGTTTCATTGAGGTTTGTTAATCTCGAATTCAACCCTTGAACCAATACCTGTGGTCCTACTCTTATATTTTGTATTTTCATTAATGCAATTTGAATTTACAAGGAACACAATATATGTGTTCTTCTGAAAATTCATTCAAAGACTTTGCGGTCAAAGCTTTTACAAAGCATAAAGGTTACAATATGAAGAGCTATTAACTAGCTCTGAAACCATGTCTATACTAAAGAACTTTGATTGACCACGAGAAAGGTTTAAATTCCTATTTTGGACTTTGCTTCAAATTTCCTCTGATAAAAAGGTGGGCTTGAGGCAAGTCCATCTCCTCGATTTGTCTACGAGGAATTCTCTTTCTCGGTTATATCTCTCCTTTGATGAGGGATTTCTTTCATCGTCATTCCCCTTGCCATTGTTTGGACCCAACGAACATCAATCCTCATCCGCCAATTTTCATAATTGACCGCTCGAGAGTGAACATCACTTGCTTGGGGTTCAAAACTGCTTGGCAAGGGATTTCCATCCGCCAGACCGGAGAGAGTTAGATGCTGCCATCTTTTCTTCCAGACCTAGCATGGATAGAGATGTTGGTTGAAAGTCATTCCCAGTTTTCCCCCTAATGCTGAGGAGCAAGCGAAGGAACGGGACTACAAGGCTGACAGATGATACCTAAGTCGACATCCAGTATTATACCAAAGGAGGACGTGAAGAATCTGGCCAAAGTCTGACCAACCATTTAGATATCACGTCATCTAAAGGCATAATACCAGATTATGCGACTTAGGATTTTACTAATACCAGATTACACGACTTAGAGGTGTTCATAAGAACATCTGGATGTAATCTGGTGGAAAAGACTGAGGCAGCCATAGGGGCTTTGAAGTAAAACTAGAGAGAAGAATAGACATGGAGAAAATTGAAGGATTGATCAATCTCAGTGAAGGGTTTCATTTATATAGCAAAATACGCAGGAAATCTAACGGTTGGGATTGATTCAAATTTACCAATGCGAACTGCCGAAATTTACTGTGTAGTTATCACTTTCAACTGTTTTGCGCCAAGAGCGGTAAGGGGTTTAACTTCGAATCCTAGGGAATTGCTACTAGCAGTTACTGAACATTAAATCGAAGCGTGGTTTTGGTGGTTGGCGGGTAGGTTTGAGAAACTGTGCCAGATTTTGAATGAACAGAACTGGGTTGAATTGTGCTCGTTAGGCTAAGATAAGACAATATAAAATATTACATTAAAGCCCAACCTACTTGGGGGGCATTGTCTTAAGTTCAATCAAGTTCATTCCTATTTTCCGTATCTTAGCTTGTAAGTGTTCAATGTAGTCCATAAGATCTTCTTCTTCCGCTTGACTTTGTTGAGTTTCGTTGTGGAGAGAGGTTAGAAGCGTTCTTTGATCATTTGCGTGTTGAAGACGCTCTGCTTACCTTGCCCTGATACTAGCTATCTTCTGGTCAAGAATTTCTTTTTCTTGACTTTGTTGAGTTTCGTTGTGGAGAGAGGTTAGAAGCGTTCTTTGATCATTTGCGTGTTGAAGACGCTCTGCTTGCCTTGCCCTGATACTAGCTATCTTCTGGTCAAGAATTTCTTTTTCTTTCTCCAAGCGAGCGATCTCGTCCTCATCTTCATTGCTTGTAGCAGATACTAGGGCAGAATATGCATTCATAGTACTGGTGAGGGCTGCGGTTGCATCTTGAGTCTTAACCTGCTGAGATGAAACCGTTGCTAGTTTATCATGGAGACGTTTCAGAAGATTAGGAAGGCTCGGCAATAGGTTCTTAACTTCTGTTTGAACCGTGGTAGGCAGGCGGTCAACATGATTTTGCAGTGTTTGGACAAAAGAATGAAATTTGGTTGCCACTTCTGCATTTGTCATATCTAACCTTCCCAGTTGTTGCACAAAGTTCCATGCCTCTCTCACTTCAGGGAAATCTCTCTTGGGAGTTGGAAATTTTAAAAGTGGATCCTCCCCTAGTGGAGGAAAGGACAAGCTCGTCTTCAGAGGTTGAGGAGTTGAAACTTTGACAGAAGATCCTCCAATCTGCACTAGCTGGATGGGCAAATTTGTCACTGGAGTGTGCTAGCCAGAAGCCTCATCAGTCCTAGTTGCGTCAGGAGTTTCAATTACCTATGCAAATGTAAAATGTGGTGAGGGTTAATAAAGAGTTCATAAAAGTATAAAAGCTAAAGTATTGTAAGAGGTACCTCCATCACTCGCGAGGCATCTGTTGAAAGCTCTATTTGTGGTTGCTCCTGAGGTTCTGAGGAGTGTTCCAAAGGAGAACTTGGAAACTTGGTTGAGCCCTCTCCAGCATCTATATATGGGTTCTAGAAAGGGAGAGGGGAGCTACATGTGCTTCTTCCAAGACTGCTGTCTCAGGATCCGGAAGTATTTCTTCTTCACCAATGGCAGCTAGGACTACTGGATCGCTTGCTGATTGTATGGGGACGAGTTCCAGGCTTGATCAAGCATTTGCTACAACTTCATTGGCTTGTGTAGCAGCAGCCTCTTCTATCACTTGGTCTGCAGGGGGAGTTGAAGTGATCAGAGGGACTATCTCGGTGGGAGTTGAAGTCATTACCACTGGACTATTTGGAATATTAGGAGTACCTGTATCAGCAGGAAGAGATCTTAGTGGAGGTGCATAAAGAACAATGTTCTCACGAACCCATTGAATCTCCTTGTCAAATTGTTTATTGATTCGCTGGATTTCAGTGAAATCAAGAATATCTTCGTGTCTTGACTCAGAATCCCCAAGGGAAGATGAATTATGAGGTGACTCGGATGACTAACCTCAAGATACTTCAATCACAGTGGTAGTTGGGGTTGAAGTTGATTACTCTTTTTCCTTATTAATCCCTGTGGGAGAAATTTTATCAACTGCATCAGACTTGATATGTTAACTTGTTATATAAATCAGTGGTGCAGTAATACAATAAATAAATATAGATAGCTTACTGGTTCATTATCCTCAGGCTCTGACTCATCAGCAATCAATGAAGTTCTTGCCCTCTTCTTGGCAATTCTGCTGGTAGAAGTCTGAGGGATTTTCTTCTTCCCTTTGCTCTTACTTGGTTTGTCAGGGGTCTGGAATAAGGAGAATCAGTTAGTGGTTTCCACTTGCAAGATTTAATGTACAGATCGGTAAAGAATAAAGGGATACCTGCTCAGGGTCAGTTTCAGGATATAGATGACCTCCATCAAGTACTTTGACATCCTCTATAGTAAGATATGGACTCTGCCTGTCAAAAAGAGCTCTGAAGAAGTGAAGAGATTGCTTCCGAAAGAATTCTCCTTTAAGTTGAGTCCACCAGGTTTGGTACTCTTCACTGACTTCTCCAGAAATTTCCAGTTCGGGGCATTGTTCCAAATTTGGGAAGTTGGTAGGTCGCAGGGCGGATACAAGATTGGCATCTTCATGAGTAGGGGTATTCTTGCTTGGTCGCCAGGTTGAAAACATGTTCAAGCTTTGGATTGGAGGATAAGGCAGAAGCTGAGATAAGCCAAACTGTCTGGCAAACAGTTGGGGGGCATACACTTCAACGCCTTTCTCACCCTTGTCAGAGGAAAAAAGGGGAAGGTCCGTCATAGAGACACAGTGAAGGAATAACCTCCTCCCTTCTTCACATTGGTCAGCAGAGGGCAGGAAACCATCCTTTAGAGCTTTTGGATGTGTCTTATGGAGAAGCATTTGAGCCTCTGAATAAAAGCCTTGGGCGTCAGTGTTGAAGATTATATCAAAACATACTGCGTAGCCTTGGCCATAGTTGGGTTTGCATCCAGCATAAGCTAGCCCTGAGACTCTGTCTTCTGCAATCTTGATAAGCTCAGGGGGTGCCAATCTAGGGAAGTACATTTGGGACCAAATCTCTAACATCCAGAGAGGTCCAGCAACTTTGCAGTTTAGGGGTGAGGTAGATAAAGTATGTAGGCACCTATATAGGTGAGCTAACACTAATTGGCCAAGGCTAATCTCTTCGCGAGCATATAGAATCTCCCCCATTCTATTATAGGTTTTTGTCATCTTATTGGCAGTTGAACAAAACACAAATTTGTTAAGCCAAAAGTCTAGAAAGGCTATCCCACCTATATCGTCCTTATGGGCTCAAAATTTGGTTATTCAATTTTGTCAGCTCCGAGTGGGGGGCTCTGGAAAGTTGATCGACTGAACATCCGATTCCGGATAATCATTGGCATCAAAGGGTTTTCTACCTAGAGGAAAACCTAGTCCAGTATGTATATCTAGCAGGGTGACACTAGCTTGCCCAAACTTTAAATCAAAAGCATTGGCGGATGAATTCCACATACTGATCAAGGGCATAAGGGCACACCTGTTTCTCCATTTTGGGTTGAGTGAGAAGCTGATATTGAGGGCTCCGTCAATCCCTGCTGCTCGCCATCGACTTTCATCAAGTGACCGCCTTTCATGATACCACTGTATCATTGTTTGGGTTGGTAGCGGCCAGGAAGAATATGCTATTGGGATCTCATAGTGATTAGAGGTTTGTTAGTCTCCACACGTATCGCCTCTTTGACGGAAGGTTACCGGAAGAAGTCGTGAATCATCAATGAACGGAAAGATGGAGTCTTGATGAAGTGCCTGTTGTCGTGGACTCAATCCGGCACGGCCGTAATCGTCGGGTGGCGTGAGTGAGGTTTGATATGCACTTCCGACCTCGATAATGTTGGAGATGATTCTTTCCTTTCCCCTAAGTGCTTGGGTGTATTGAATCTCGAGGGCCATGGTTTATATGGTTTGAGATGATGAAAGAATGGAGGTTGAGATATGAATTGTCGGTTCTTAATCTGGGTTTTATAGAATCTGAAAGGGGTTCTCTAAATTGGACTGGTAGGATTGACAGCGGTCGAGGGTTTTGGGAATAGTTCTCTGAGCTGAAATTGGTAAAGTTGCGATGTTAGAGGGAACAGCGCAGCGTTTCAATTTTTAAATGGGTTCAGATTGGGCTTTCTAACCTTTATCAATTTCGTTGAGTTCTCAATTTCAAAAGCTGGAGGGCAATGTTTGGGCCCAAATTGACATTTGTCAGAGATTATGGATCGAGGCCCAAGAGGATATTTGGTTTAAGAATAATCTGATACATTAAATCTTTCCTTCTTCGAAAGGAATTGGGGTTCTTTTGGGAATCCGAGGAGGTGGTGGTTTAAGGTAATTGAATCCTAGTTGATCTCCGAATCTATTACGCTGCTTGATACGCAAGTATTAGGGTTTGACATTCTCTATATAAAGAATTCTTATACAACTTGTAAAAGGTCCTCAACCATCTTACAAACAGACAAGCTTTTGCACATCGCAAACCTTGCAAAGTCTCTCTGGAGCATCTTACGCGTACTGCCTCCACAAACTGCAAACAACCACCATCCAACCCTGCCGCAACTTTACGCCCGCACCGGTCGCTGTATATTTGCGCGGTTGTCGAAGTGTGTCTTGCATTCGTGTCAAGCGCGTCGCTAAGACTTATCGTGTCAGTCGTCACATCTCGTGGCAAATCCTGTCGTTACTCCGATAACAAAACCCTAAGCCAACCTGCCATAGGTTGGATTCCCCGTGGTCTTGATTATAGCTCTGCTTTGCATCTCAGGATCGAAGTAAGATTACTCAATCTGCAATAGGTTGAGAAGAAAATCCTAGTAGACTTTTATTAGGTCTTGTTCGAACCCTTACGCCGGCCTAGTCAACGCCCGCGTAACAGTCGCTTGATCGAGAAGTCAGGTATCGGGAGCAGACGGATACACTCGCCAGAGGTCGTCCGCTTGAAGTTGTACCTAACTCAAAAGTACTGGCACGCTCGCGCACATCACATGAGGACTAAAATTGACGTCCGCCACCTCACGTGTTGACTGTCCACCGGGTGCTGAATCCGCCACAAACAAAAACATGATTCAAATATTAAGAAATTGAAAAATGAGTAGAAAATAAGAACCCATAATCCTTGAAGCTTTTTTAATTTGTTGCTGAAATCATAATTAAGTTCCCTAAATTTTTCTTTCAATGATCTAATTTTCTTGATTAGTTTGGAGATCACAAACTTGAAAGTCTAATGAGAATGAACAATATTGATGTCCATTTGGAAACTGGTGCAAGGACCGCTGGATTTGGTTTTTAAAAGATCGACTCTCCAATTGAACAAAAATCCAACATTGGGGTCGGCATCACCCCCGTATTTCATATGGTCAGCATCGCAATGTTGATCATTTCTTAGTTTGTGACCAGAGGCGGACTCAGCCTTTGGGCTGTGTGGGATTTAGCCCAAGTAATTTTTGGAGAGGAGAATTTTTTTTTTTTTAGAAGAACACTGAGTCCCTGCGTCTTATGTTGTATTTCCATCGATTGAGTCCCTGCGTCTTCTGTTGTATTTCCATCGATTGAGTTCCTACGTCCGAGGGTCCCAGCCATCTGAAAGACTCCTGCAGCCATCTGAACGACTCCATTGTATTTCCATCATCATCTTGAATCAAATCTCCCAAACTCAGGTCTTGGAGGGACAGAAGGTAATCACAGCCCCAATTTTTTTTTAGAAGAATACAACGAATCTAATTAATCGATTTATTTCAATTTTCAATCAATAATCAGTGTTTATAATCAAATAATCAATAATCAGCTTTTGGTGAATTGGTGTTTGGTAATCAGAAATTCAGAATATGTTATAGGGAAAGATTGGGGTTGAAACCTAGGTTCCTATTCAAATTCCTAGGAAAGTAGACTCTGTTCGATAGTTCCCATCTCTCCCTTTTCGTTCTTAATCGAATTTAATCAGTAACTTCCTTTGCAATTTGATCACAACTTTCTTATATTTATGTTGTTGCCCTTGAAGTAGAATCTATACTTTGATATGTGTGTTGTGTTCATATGTAATTTAGAAGCAATAGAGAACTAGAGATTAGTTCAGTGACTTCAGTTTGCCCTTTTATGAGAGTATGAGACTATGAGGTAATGAATAATGATGCTGAAGCACTGAAGCAGTAGAAAATAGCGATTAGTTCAGTCTGTCTTGTTACTCTTGTATGAGTTAATGATGCATTGATGCAGTACTGCAGAAGCAGTAGAGATGGGCTTAGAATAACTTGAATTGATAATCAGATTATCATGTATTGTTCTGTTGATGTCTTGCTGAGTTGTTGGTTTATGCAATATTGCAATTATGCTTGAAAGTTGAAACCTGTTGCATCTTTTCTTTGTGTGTTAGTGACTTAGTGTGCTTTCATACTTGTTGACTTGTACTCTTGTTAGGAAAATGGCGGGTACTACATCTTCGGGAGGGTCAGATTAAATTTCGTTTTAATTTGTTTATTCATTATAGGTGTATTGAATATTATGACGGATAACTGAAATATAGCCCTAGGTATATTCAATTCCTAGTTCCGCCCCTGTTTGTGACCCTTCCGTGAGAATTCTTTTGTCTCCTGCTTGCGTCCCAAAAAATTTCTGATTATAAAGAAGTGTATAACATGGAGTAAAGAAGTGGTGAAATTGAAAGAAGTGGTGAAATTGCAATTTAACTCCACCCATTTACTCACTTTGAAAGCTTCAGTTTCTCTTCTTCAATATCGTCGGTTTCGGTCTCTTTTTCTATTATTTAATTTCTCATCAATTGTTTTGAGTTGGAAAACCACCACTACCAGATATGGGAGAATAGCCGACGAAAAAAATTTCGTCGGCTATACCCTCTACCGACGAAATTTTTGTCGGTTATAAGTCGTCGGGAAAACCCCGTCAGTAATACAATGGCCGACGAAAAAATCAAATTCGTCGGCTATAGTAGAGTATGGCCGACGAATTTACCGACGAAAATATTTTTCGTCGGCCAAACCTGGGAGAAATTGCCGACGAAATTCGTCGGCCATTGTGTTTTAACTATAGCCGACGATTTTTTAAACTTTCGTCGGCTATTTCCTCGAAATATATTAATATTTTAATAGGCATTAATTAGTTATAGCCGACGAAAATTGGTAAAATTCGTCGGCTATTCTTAAATTTTAGGGAAAAAATAAATAAATTATGCTTTGGATAGAGGAGGGGAAGGAGGAGGAGGCCGGAGGAGGGGAAGGAGGAGGAGGAGGAGGAGGAGGAGGGGAAGGAGGAGGCCGGAGGAGGAGGGGAAGGAGGAGGAGGCCGGAGGAGGAGGAGGAGGAGGAGGCCGGAGGAGGAGGAGAAGGAGGAGGAGGGGGAGGAGGAGGAGGAGGGGAAGGAGGAGGCCGGAGGAGGAGGAGAAGGAGGAGGAGGGGAAGGAGGAGGAGGCTGGAGGAGGAGGAGGAGGAGGAGGCCGGAGGAGGAGGAGGAGGGGAAGGAGGAGGCCGGAGGAGGAGGAGGGGAAGGAGGAGGAGGAGGAGGAGGGGAAGGAGGAGGGGAAGGAGGAGGAGGCCGGAGGAGGAGGAGGAGGGGAAGGAGGGGAAGGAGGAGGCCGGAGGAGGAGGAGGAGGCCGGAGGAGGGGAGGGAGGAGGAGGAGGAGGCCGGAGGAGGGGAAGGAGGAGGCCGGAGGAGGAGGAGGGGAAGGAGGAGGGGAAGGAGGGGAAGGAGGAGGCCGGAGGAGGAGGAGGAGGGTAAGGAGGAGGAGGAGGAGGAGGGGAAGGAGGAGGAGGAGGCCGGAGGAGGGGAAGGAGGAAGAGGAGGAGGGGAAGGAGGAGGCCGGAGGAGGAGGAGGAGGCCGGAGGAGGGGGGGGAGGAGGAGAGAAAAAAGGCTGGAGGAAGCGATTTAAAAGATTTAGAAGGAGAATAGCCGACGAAAATAAAAAATTTCGTCGGCTATACTTAGAGAATAGCCGACGATTTAAGAGATTTCGTCGGCTATACTTTGGAAGATCAACAGCCGTCAGATCTGAGCCATCCAACGGCGGACAATAAAAAGGCGCGGATCAAGAGTTTAGCCGACGAAATACAATGTTTCGTCGGCTATTTTATGAAAACATACTAAACTGCCGTTTTGAGGCCCTAAACGAACTCGAAAGCCCGAAAAAGCCCACACGTCGTGCAAAGCGACGAGTTTGATTCCTGGCGTCGTTCCCTTTCCGGAATGGTATCACAATCGTCATTCGGACGCCGGACGCCAAATCTGCAGTAAACCGGGTTTTGACTTATTTCATTATTTCAGCACACGGATTTTATCGGAATCTTGTCATTTTTCAACCGTAGACGTATTTCATTATTTCGGTCATATCTTATTTGACGACATATTTGTATTTGAAGAGTGTACGTATAGTAACTATTTGAAACTATACATTCACTTAAACACTTAGTAAACAAGTTAAGGAACATTAGTGCATATGTTCCGATTTTGAATCTAAAAGTTTGGAAAATCTATTCCAACTGTCAGATATCACCGTTAAGATTAAATACATATATGAAAAAAAATCCAACTACATCTGACAACGTTAAAGGCTCGATCGGGACGGTCAACCGGGTGAGTCAACCCTTTAAACGCTTAGAAATGGTAATTGGCCTGTCTAAATGACGTTTTTTGGCCTGACCTTCAACAGATAATAGTTTCAAATCGATGAGACGCAACTAATCGTATAAAAATTTTCCTCAAAATATTTACCGACCGTCAGGCTACCCATAGGAAAACAGAAGTAAAAAACAGTTAACCGCAACATTTGGCACACAGATTTTGTCGGAATCTTGTCATTTTTCAACCGTAGACGTATTTCATTATTTCGGTCATATCTTATTTCACGACACATTTGCATTTGAAGGACGAAGCAATGGTTTGTCGATAGTGATAGAAAATGGAAGCTGTTCTTTTTTTTTTTTTTTTTTTTAATCATAGCCGACGAAATCAAACCTAGTACTCGTCGGCCATACTTCCAAAAATTTTCGTCGGCTAAAGTTTCAGAGAAAGGCCGACGAAAATTCAAATCGTCAGCCATTCTAGAGGAATAGCTGACGAATTTTTTTTTAGCGACGAAAAAAAAAATCGTCGGCCATTCTAGGGGAATAGCCGACGAATTTTTTTTTTACCGACGAAAAAAAAATTCGTCGGCCATTCTTGGGAATAGCCGACGAAAATTTTATTTCGTCGGCCGTTTTTTTTTTATTTCGCCAGGAAAAGCCTTTTTTCTGGTAGTGCACTCATTGTTACACTCTTTATAACCGATCACAGCTTTAATTGGAAGATTGATTTTTTCTCTTGGACATGTGGGTTTTGGCTGTAACTAAGAAGAGAATGAGTGAGGCTGTTCGGGTTTCAATTGAAGAGAATATATGACTCACGTGAGGGAAACTCCTATTTTCCATGTGACGTTGCTGTAATTACCAATGAGTTGACTGCACCATCGCGGACATCAATTCCAGGTTCAAGTCTGATGAGTCGCCAAAGCGAGCATCAAACAATAATAACCCTACAATCGTTAGTAGTATAGACATAAGTAGGGATCGTTCTAGCCGGGGATTAAGGGTACCTGAAATATGAGAATGTTAGCACAATTTATTGACATATATATATATATACATATTCACACGAGTTCAACATGGGAGATTTGATATGAGGTTCGGCAGCAAGGGCTGCCTCTATATCTAAGACACGAAAATAAACATAAACTACTATATACAAGTGATCATCATCCCTCACACAAAACAATTCACATAAAAGACTCTTTAACATGTAAACTCGCATGTAAGAAAAGTAAGAGACAAGTATTAACATGCTTAACTTCAAAATTAGTTCCAACTACAACTTAGTTGTAAGACCTCTCAAGTTTTAAGACCGAACTTCTGGTTATGAGCCTTAAAGTTATGTTAATCCTTCTGAGACTTAACAATTGTGCGCAATGGTCTAAATTGGAGACAAGCAAAATAAGTAAGGTTGTCAATCATCTTATTTTAACATGCAAGTATCTAAAGTATTAAACCCTAAGTGAGCAACAGAAATTCAAGCAACCTTCTGAGTATAGCAAGTTTGTAATTACTCTAGCCGATTAAACCTAGTACCTAGATCAATGTTCAAGACAACACTAAGTACCGATTTTCATGCCCAATCCTTAGATACTAACCAATTTTAAACTTAAAACATGCAAAATACCACTGCCCTAATTATTCATACATACGAATTTACAAGTTAAAATCACAAAACTTTAACATAAACATCAACAAATTGGTTCATACAAAAGTTTAGCAAAAACCAAGAATCGAAACAAGTTCTTACAAGAAAACCAAATAAAATTAAATACAAAAGTCATAGGGGGAGTGGATCACACTTTTAGAACCTTGTAAGACTCCTCGAAGCGTGACAAGATGGTACTCGGCTGCTGCTCCTTGGTGCTTGGCAAGAACAAGAATCGGCAGAAAACCAAGGTGAGAGGTACGGCAGTTTTGTGGTGGTGGTGATGGATTTTTGGCTAAGTATTTGGGTGTTGGTGCTTGAGAGACTTAGTAGAGCTTTATGCTAGTATTCTATGCTTGAGATGAGATGATTTTCAGAATGAAAAAGTGCGGCTATATATAGAGAAAAGGGTGCCGGCAGCCCTTGTTGCATAAGGTAATCAGCAAAAGCTTGCCGATCGGCAACATCTCCTGGCTTGACTAGGAGAGCCACTTTTCTTCATCTTTTTCTTCATTGCTTTAGCTTGGTGTCATCCTCCTTCCTTGCTTAAGCTTGGACCATCTTCACATATGCATTTGTACACCATATGGTCCATCGAAAACAGAAATTGTGAAAAGGAGGCAGTAGCATCCTGGAATAGGCAGAAAAGACCTTGCTGTAGTAACTCCGGCATATCTCCCTCCTCGGAGCTCCGATTGATGCGATTCAAAATCTCAGATAAACTAGACACACATAGCTACTTCCATATTAAACAGTTCGATCGAATTCCTTGTGAGTCGTCGGGAATGATTTTTTGAAGTTGGGACACAGTCCCAGGAAAATCCTGGAAGTCCCTGGTGATCTTTGCTCGGACTGCCAAGTTGCAGCCATCTTTTGGGTGACTTCCCGAACTCCGATTGATCTGAAATTTTAACACAACATTCCTCAGTATATAAATAATAAGCGCACCAAATTTCATTAAATTCGGGCAAGGATAGATCGCATTTTTATTCATCTCAGAATCACGAAAAAGATAACTTGCATTATTTTTCAGATTTCTCAAACTTAGTCATTTTTCGGATTCTAAAGCATATTTGATTAAAACTCTACCAAATCGACACTAAATTATATTATGACTCAATGTTAGATAAATAAGGGAAGAACGAAGCATAAACGAGGGCATAAACATATAATATCGTCGCACATTGTGCTCCTATGAACTACCCCACACTTATCCTTTACTAGTCCCTTAGCAAACTAAACTAAACTAGACTCTAAACAAACTATTGCCCCTAACAATTTGCCTCAGGCTCGTATGTACACATAGCTTTCAAGTTAATGCATGAGAATGCTAAGCACGAAAATTCCAAGTTTCATGAACATGTAACATCAATAAGAACATATAAGAACAAAAGTAAGCATGTAGACATGTTAAACTAATTCAATCCTCCTCACTAGGCATACTCTCTTCTTTTCACTTGAAACATGGCATTCACTCATAAGTATATGCAAGCGAAAGATAATGAATTACGAAGAGTAACTTGCATATGTCGTGAAAATCGAAAGCACTTTGTGAATTTCAAGAAGAACCTCATTTAACAACTATGTGCACCAATGAACCAAAACCATATGCTTACTCTTGAGATAATCTCCACAAATCAAATTTAACCATCTTAAGAATCATGAAAAGATCAATAAAAGGGATGTAATCTCCACAAATCACATAGGCTAAGAGGTATTCAATATTTGGATAAGGAGGCTCAAAACGTCACCGTGCGCTTTAGCAAAGCTCGAATCTCCTTATGTCTTCTCATCAAGGGCCGAATTTCATCTTTGTTGGACCCTTCCTACATTCTTTACTTCCCCACAACATAGTGAATATGAACAAAGGTCAAAATATAACAATGCTAGACCTTCACATGCAAACAAAACTCCAAATTCACAACACTTTTTCAATACTAGACTTAGCAATTTTCTTTTTTTGAAACCGTGCCTCTTTCTTTTCTTTTCTTTCGGACTTGATTTTTCTCTTTTCTTTTCTTTTCTTTTTCTGTCCGAATCACATATTTTCTGTTTTCTTTTTACTAGGCACGGCACAATTACAATTTTCATACAATTTTCTAGCTAACTCTACCCCACACTTGTTCTTCTTCATCACTTCACGCGAAAACTCCTTCAAAAATCAAGCTTTCTCAACACTTTGATCAAGGGTAAAGGCACAACTATACTAAGCTTATGGAAAGTGTTTAAGGGTGATGAAAGAAAAGGCTATACGTAGGATCAAAGGGGTTTACTAAGGTGTCTCACGACGGGCACAAATAGGACTTATGCTTTATTTGGCAATGGTGGTAAACCTAAATGATCTTTATTCAATCATATTCAAAATCAAAGTATTTTATGATATAAACGTTTCGAAAATCAACAAGAGTAAGTTCTAACATACTAGAGTTCATTAAAAAACTATGGCACATAGTCATCGAATGGTTAAAGAATTATGAGGTTTCATGTTTCCTACGAATCTATCGAATTTTATCTTTTTATCGCTCAAGAAGAAAGCAAATTGGCTCTAAAGCTCACATAGGTTATTATCGAAATAAACTAGCTAAAACATGCATGCTTAGTTAATCAACAAGTCCTACATGCTCCTACCAATGCACATAATTCATAAAACTCACAATTTTAATTGTATGCACAACTATCATCTATGTATGCAAAGAGGAGAAAAACATCATTCACATATTAGGGGCATCCTAAGACTCGAAACAAATTAAACACTCTCTTTTTGTATTACAATTTTCTGAATTTTCTTTTCTAAACTAAGCACACGAAAACATAAACGGAATACGTTATCCCACCCCACACTTAGAAAATTACATTGTCTTCAATGTAAGCATAGAATTATAGCAAGTAACTTCCGAAGCATGCAATAGTCTAACATATTCCAAAATAGCATCACAAACCAAAGAAAAAGAGAAGGGTTAAGAAATTTCAAACGCTCGGTGATGGCTCCTTCACTTTTCTTTGATCGACTTGGGTTGCCTCCCAATTAGCGCTTTGTGTTTATAGTCCATTGCTTAGACTTTTCACCGTGTTTTGTGTGTGTGCTCATCCATTGTTGATGCTCGGCAGCTTGGGGGCAGCAGTCCTTTCTCTCGGTAATTAGGCTGCTTGGCAGCTTTGTCCTCTTGACAGTGTGCTGCTTGGCAGCAGCATTAGGATGCAGGGGCAGCAGTAGTCTTCTCATCAAGTGGACGTATGGGCAAGGGTAGCAGCGGCGTGCAGGGGCAGCAGCATAGGCAGAGGTTGCAGCAGGTTCCTCCCGGCAGCAGTACAAGTAGATGTCAATTGGCAGATTCATGCTGCAGGCTGCCTGTTGGCAGCAGCGTAGGCAGGCTGCTCTAGGCAGATCACCTTGGTGGGACCTCGGCAGAACAAGTTGCTCTTGACAGGGTCGTTCAGCAGGTTTATCGGCAGGGACATTCAGCAGGGCTCGGCAGTGCGCAGGACAGCAACAGGGCAGGCTGCAGGCAGCTTGGCAGAAGCTTTGGCAGATGGTATACTTCCCCTTTAGGCTTGAATTTGGGTGTGTTTCATTGTCCCAAGGCAAACGTGTTCTAAATCAACGTTGTAGTGGACATACAGAGCTTTCCAACGGTATAAAATTCGCCTCAATCGCACCATCAGAAGTACTCTTTCTTTGGCCTTTTGTCAGACCTATTGATCTGCCCAGTTCTCTGTTCTGCCAGATTGACCTTGCTTCACTCAAATTGAAACTGGGATCGGCTCGAAACTCCAAATCTACTTCTGTAAAATCCTACTAAAATTAGACTCAAAGACCTTTCTAACGAGGTATGACTCACTTTCCCAGGTTTTGTGAGCAGCAAACGACAGCCTTCCAAAGTCGACTGACTACACTGCCCGATTTCTGTTTGAGCAGAACTTTCGTATTACCGGCACTTTTCTTTTCAATCCGGCCTGCACATACACAAAACACATCAAAACGAACAAAACAAATAAATGCAAGAGTATACAAAGCTATACTTCAACAAATTTTTCAAGGCATTACACGAAATTTTCAAGAATTTTTCAAACTATACATGACATCAAAGATTCAAGCTACGTGGAGCAGAGGAGCAAACTGTGCAATGGACTTGTGCAGCCCATGGTAAGGTCATGCTTTATCCGATATAACTCAAAACTTTAAAGACTCAAAAAGATTTTCAAAAATTTAGAAAGCTAACATTCAAACAAATCAAGATTTTATAATCCCCGGCAACGGCGCAAAAAATTGATGAGTCGCCAAAGCGAGCATCAAGCAATAATAACCCTACAATCGTTAGTAGTATAGACATAAGTAGGGATCGTTCTAGCCGGGGATTAAGGGTACCTGAAATATGAGAATGTTAGCACAATTTATTCACATATATATCCATATTCACACGAGTTCAACATGGGAGATTTGATATGAGGTTCGGCAGCAAGGGCTGCCTCTATATCTAAGACACGAAAATAAACCTAAACTATTATATACAAGTGATCATCATCCCTCACAAAAAGCAGTTCACATAAAAGACTCTTTAACATGTAAACTCGCATGTAAGAAAAGTAAGAGACAAGTATTACCATGCTTAACTTCAAAATTAGTTCCAACTACAACTTAGTTGTAAGACCTCTCAAGTTTTAAGACCGAACTTCTGGTTATGAGCCTTAAAGTTATGTTAATCCTTCTGAGACTTAACAATTGTGCGCAATGGTCTAAATTGGAGACAAGCAAAATAAGTAAGGTTGTCAATCATCTTATTTTAACATGCAAGTATCTAAAGTATTAAACCCTAAGTGAGCAACAGAAATTCAAGCAACCTTCTGAGTATAGCAAGTTTGTAATTACTCTAGCCGATTAAACCTAGCACCTAGATCAATGTTCAAGACAACTCTAAGTACCGATTTTCATGCCCAATCCTTAGATACTAACCAATTTTAAACTTAAAACATGCAAAATACCACTGCCCTAATTATTCATACATACGAATTTACAAGTTAAATCACAAAACTTTAACATAAACATCAACAAATTGGTTCATACAAAAGTTTAGCAAAAACCAAGAATCGAAACAAGTTCTTACAAGAAAACCAAACAAAATTAAATACAAAAGCCATAGGGGGAGTGTATCACACTTTTAGAACCTTGGAAGACTCCTCGAAGCGTGACAAGATGGTACTCGGCTGCTGCCCCTTGGTGCTTGGCGAGAACTAGAATCGGCAGAAAACCAAGGTGAGAGGTACGGCAGTTTTGTGGTGGTGGTGATGGATTTTTGGCTAAGTATTTGGGTGTTGGTGCTTGAGAGACTTGGTAGAGCTTTATGCTAGTATTCTATGCTTGAGATGAGATGATTTTCAGAATGAAAAAGTGAGGCTATATATAGAGAAAAGGGTGCCGGCAGCCCTTGTTGCATAAGGTAATCAGCAAAAGCTTGCCGATCGGCAACATCTCCTGGCTTGACTAGGAGAGCCACTTTTCTTCATCTTTTTCTTCATTGCTTTAGCTTGGTGTCATCCTCCTTCCTTCTTTAAGCTTGGACCATCTTCACATATGCATTTGTACACCATATAGTCCATCGAAAACAGAAATTGTGAAAAGGAGGCAGTAGCATCCTGGAATAGGCAGAAAAGACCTTGATGTAGTAACTCCGGCATATCTCCCTCCTCGGAGCTCCGATTGATGCGATTCAAAATCTCAGATAAACTAGACACACATAGCTACTTTCATATAAAACAGTTCGATCGAATTCCTTGTGAGTCGTCGGGAATGATTTTTTGAAGTTGGGACACAGTCCCAGGAAAATCCTGGAAGTCCCTGGTGATCTTTGCTCGGACTGCCAAGTTGCAGCCATCTTTTGGGTGACTTCCCGAACTCCGATTGATCTGAAATTTTAACAAAACATTCCTCAGTATATAAATAATAAGCACACCAAATTTCATTAAATTCGGACAAGGATAGATCGCATTTTTACTCATCTCAGAATCACGAAAAAGATAACTTGCATTATTTTTCAGATTTCTCAAACTTAGTCATTTTTCGGATTCTAAAGCATATTTGATTAAAACTCTACCAAATCGACACTAAATTATATTATGACTCAATCTTAGATAAATAAGGGAAAAACGAAGCATAAACGAGGGCATAAGTATATAATATCGTCGCACATTGTGCTCCTATCAAAGTCCAAGTTAATGACCCAACTTGACCTTCATTTCAGCGAATTATTTGCCAAGTTCGTCATTCTCTTAACTCCGACCTTTAAGTGATTAGAAGGCCATAAATTCAGCTAGGAAACTCCAAATCGTGAACAGTAAAATGTTCTAAAAAGCTAACATACATATCTTTCCAAGGAAATAAGGTTGCTGATTCATTTCAGATGGATCCTAGTAGCTCGGCAAAATTGGCTGCCTGGAATGGACAGATTCACACAATTACTTCTATTTTTCTCTTCTCAGCTTTTTGACTACACAAACACTAAAATGACTAAATAACATTAAAGACAAATTACTGGTCACTTCTTATACTTTTAGAGTCTCGACAGTTTAGTCCTCGTGCTTTCAATTTCAACTGGTTACTCCTTCTAGTCTCAATTTTCAACTAATTGGTCCAATCTGTCCAAAATGGTTGTTAACTATTTAATAATTTCCTCAAATACCCTTAGGTGTTGTTTTGTTATTTTTCTTCTTGTTTTCTTTTTCTTTTTCTTCAAAACCAAAACCGAAGAATACACAACCCACCATGAAAGGCAATGTAGCCCAATTAAGTTTGAGTCTTATTGGCAAAAAAAAAAAAAATTAAGTCTAGTGTAGTAGTGTTGTTTGTAAGCTTAATTATATGAAATGACAGTTATTTATATAGTTTCATTCGTGGGAGCTTAGAGAGTGCTGTTAATGCTAAGGATAATGATGACAATTTATTTTAATCTCATTTTGGTTTAAATTAATATGATGGAGATTTGATCGAATTTTATTTCATTGTGATTATGGTGATGTTATTTGATTTTATTAGCAGTATGTATCAAATCAATTCTTCATGTAATTCGGCATAAATTTTCCTTGAGTAATTCGGCAAAACCCTTCCTATGCCGAATTCTTCTTTCCTTATGTAATCTGAATTCTTCCTCTCATGTGCACGTCATTCTCTTCATTTAATCCAATTTCTCTTCTTTTAATTTCCTAAAAATAAATAAGAGAAATATATATTAGGAAAATAATAATAATAATAATATATATATGCCGAAATTCATTAGAGTAAAAGTCCTGATTCCATTTAGATTTCCTGGTTCATCAAGAAGTTCTACTTTCAATGAAACTCTTAAAACCTTCGACGTTTCTCAAAACGTCGAAGTCATTGTAGACTCCTAAACCGATTAGGTTTCCTAATGTAATAAGGAATCCTACTTTGAATCAAACTCTTCATAAATTCAACATATTTCTACATTTAAGCTCATTTCATAAACCAACTCTACCAAAGACTCCAGACTCGATTAAACGACTCTATAGAACAACAATAAGGGTTAAACAATTACATAAATAGGAATAAAACACATTAAGAATGTCGCATATTATGCTCTTATCAACTGGGATAGAATCGGCAGAAAACCTTGTTCAAATCCGGCAAGAAAAACCTTTTTGTATCCGGTTTTGGTTGTCTTCCTTTGTTGGTTCTTCTAGGACTCTTCTTCTGCCGATTTCTTCATGGATCACAGCTTCATGGACATCTTGATGGACTCAGCTCGTTCCTTGATGGATAAATAGTCCATAGGCGCAGTTGCAAGCTTACCTAGTTGGGCCAGAAACTCCTTCTCCTAGACCGGCAGAATTGTTTCCTTTTCCTGCTAGGACTAGGGAACTTCTTCTTTCCTTATTTGCACTTTCCTTTTTGCTTGACCGACCTTCATATGCTTCTTTTAGTTTAGCAACTCTCATTTGATGCATTTGGACACGACTTTGGTGCAGAAACACAGAACTTCCTCTCGGCAGGCAGTAGGTACCCTCTTCTCGGCAGACTTGACATTCTTGTGTTGCAACTGGCATAACTCTCTCTGGAAAATAGCTTTTGATGAGATTCTAAATGTTCTAGAAACAAGACTCCCAGAGCTTTCTTTTCATATATTCCACGCATTCTGATTCCAAGTGAGCCGTTCTGGAGAAATTGTGGAAGTTGGATGATGTGCCCAGGATTTTACTGAAACTTGCTGGAATGCGATAAACTTTTCCTTGCAATTCCTGGTAGTTTCTTTTGCTCCGATTGTTATAACTCCTTCCATTGCCCAATTATCAACATGTCTACTAAAAATAAGAGAAGAAGAAATCATGAAAGGCAAGATGGAAGTTTTACTGAATCAACAAAACATTTAAAGACTCTATTAAGAACTTTGTTGAATTTCTGTAAATTTCCTATGTTTTGGCACGTTTTCAATGTAGCTCTACCAAAGACTCATGACTCTACCTAATGACTCAATTCTACACAAATAAGGGTTAAAGCAAAGTATAAACGAGGGTAAAACATATTAAGAGCGTCGCATTTTATGCTCCTATCAACCGCTGTACATTATCACTTATTAGGATACCCACCCTGTTTTCAAGGTGTTGGTGGATGGTGGTGCAGCGATCAATGTTTTTCCTTTGTCCATGGTGTCCAAGTTGAAAAACACAGAGAAGGATATTTGCTTTAGAGTGCTTACCGCCGCCTCCAACCTCAGAAATGCCACTGGAATAGAATTGGGAATTGCTTGTAGATGTTTTTTTACGATATGGATGTACACCATTGGCTGTGTCAAGTTAGAATTGTAAACATATAAATATGAATCTTGTTTCTTAACAAAAAAAAAAAAAAACTTTAATCCTGAATTTAGTAACGCCAAGTGATACTCTGCTTACTAGGGGTCAGTAAGACAAAGACGATGGGATTCTCTTCACATCCTCCTTAGTTATTGCAACCATGCTATCCTTAGAAGTCCAATAATGATGATTGTTTAAGGCAAAAAATCTAAATTTCAACCTTTTTACAAAAAGAACAAAAAAAAAAGGTGGAATGATCAGCTTACCTATCTTTCTTGTGTTTGTTTGAATTGAACCAAACTTCATAGTAGCGTGTCACATTCTCATCAAGTGTTTTCCAGGTTGTCATATCGCATTTCAAATTTTAGATCACTATACTGTTTTTGGCCTTCTGCATCTTTGGAGCTCTTTTTGTTGGTGATTTTGTCACTAGTGTGTCGTACTCATAGTCTGCTTGTGGCTTTTTTTATGCATTCCCCTTATTTAGCTTCACGCTCCTCTCTATCAAATGTGGATCATCAATTTTCTTCCTCTTATGTTCTCTTTTCTCTTCTTCATCAGCTTGAATTAATGTTACAATTGAACTTTCCATTTCATCATGATTTTGTTTAATGATTATGTCCTGCTTCTCCTTGATAATGCTTGGCTGGAAGTAAGGATGATGTCAGTAAAGAAATATAAAAAAATTGAAAAAAATTATTGAAAGTAATTAAGTTGTTTACTGACCCCAATAACTTAATTACTGATTGACAGTAAAACATAAAGCTTAGTATTTTTCTCACATTGGTGCTGGTCACCTCTGTGTGCGTTTGTGAATTTTTCCACATTACTCCTTACTGCTTCAGGATCTATTGAACTTAAGAAACCGTCATCCTGTGTGTTCATCATCCCCTCGTCTTGTTCTTCAAAATATTCAGGATCATTCACAACTCGTCCCCCTTCATCTTAACCTTCTCCAATTTCATTCGGTTGATCTGGATACTTTTCCTCCTTTTCATCATAAATGATCTTTTGTAAATCTGCTGGAGGAATGTTGGTCGTGCCTCATTTTGAAGTTTGATTCTTAAATCTTTGATGGTCTTTTCCAAATACTTCTTATCTTTCTCCAACTGCGTGATGTGCATGTCTCCTTTTTTAACCATCCTTAACAATTCAATATTCTGAATCAAGAGCTCGTCATTTGACTTTCCAAGTCTCTTCAGTTTCTCATTCGGTTTTGTTTCTACTGCATGTCCATCCAAGTCTTGCATTAGTGCTCTCAAATTATCATTCAGCACTGTGTTTCGTTCTTCTTCTTCTTGGCTTACCTGACGAACCTAAAACCCCAATAATATGATTTTAACATGATTTTACCTGATGCATCTTTCAAATAACATGATTTTAAGGTCCTGATTTTAAATCAATATTTACTGACCCCCAGTAACCAAGTTACTAATCACTAAAGAAACAACATACACAAGATATAATACTACTTACTGACACATAGTGAACTGAACATCTTACCCATTTATTAAAGCTTGGTGTGTTATTTTCCTCCGCTTTTCTATTGTCTTCATCATGGTCCTTATCCATAGAGTAAGTCCTTGTTGCCTATGGCCTACGTTCAATCAGTTCCTGACACAATCGAAAAAGCTTGTTTACTTTTTCTGAAATAGTGTAAACTATGTATGCACTAGAGCTAATGATTATTACCTCTGTCAATTTACGGTTTGATAACCACTATAACCACTCTTGCTCGTTTAACACACGCATGGTTGACCATCTTATGAAACTTGGCTTCTCATACATATTCTCATTGATGCACGAACATGCCTTTGTATTTTCAAGTAACCAATAAATGATTAGAAGTGTGCACCCACTATACATTTGAGGTCTATCTGGTGTGTACTTTGCAATTCCATCAAGTAGGAAATCAATTACCATTTAGGATCAGTTACGTTGTATTTATAAATATTCTCCAAGTCTTCACTGATTATAATGAGCTCCCAATCAAGATGTGTCCCTGTTTTGCTAAAGAAGAATACTGTGAACATGTACATTAGTATGATAGATGCAATCTTCTTTGGATCCATCTTCTTCTTGAGCTCATCCATCAGTGCCGACTCTAACTGTGTCCGTTTTATAGTGTCACTGGTTTTTTCTCGTGTGAATATTGCAGATTTCTCATCTTTATCCTTGCACACGTCTTTGAAATCCAACCCTTCCTTGGTGATGTGGAACAGAACATGCGCTTCCTCAGCTTTGCTCGGCTTCTCTTTCTTCCGAAAATGAACACATTTTTCTTCTTGTTGAAGTGCTTCAATATGATCTTTAAATCAGATTAATATTTTCAGACTTGATAATCGTCTATTTTACCATTCATGAAAGCTGCTATCATATCCCAGAAGCATGTCTGTTGTAGCAAATTTCAAAATTTTTATGGTACATTTGCCTTGTAATCTCTCATAATTAAAATGTATAATTGGTGCAGTGCACATTTTTGTTGCTTGTAATGAACTTTTGGTAACTGAGGTCCTCTCTGCTCCTTCAAAGATATTGCTGCTGGTTTGTCCTTTGATGTTTTCACTTTCCGCTTCTATAAAGGAACAAAAACACAATCATTATCATGTAAAGACAGAGTTTACTGACCCCAAAATAAATTAATATTACGTGTCAGTAAACAATAAAATAACTTTATGTAATGATACTGACCCCCGACAAGTGGTTACTAATCCCCAAATAATGGATTGGTTTTCTTCCATATTTTTTTTTGCACTACGCGTTATGTGTCGTTTTATTGACCATATCATCATCGCCTTCATCTTCACCTCTTTCATCGCCATCTTCATGATCATCACTTCTTTGATCATCATCTTCTTCATCATCACCTTGTGTGGAGACAACTTCTTCATCATCCTCTTTTTCAAGTTCTGCCGGCCACTTCTTCTGCTTTATTCTTCTTTTTACTTTGTGATGACTCTTCGAGTGAGCTATAATTTGTTTCATAGTCCTCCTCTTCATTATGTTTTGCCTTTCTGCATATAATATCCAGGTGATATTTGAGTTAAATAGTTAAATACACAACTATTTAACTCAAACATCACCTGGACATTATTGATACCAAAATACTTAATTATAGAGGATCAGTAAACATCCTAAAATATTTCATCATACTTTACCAATAAATATTGACCCCTAAATATCTATTTATTAGCTGTTAATAAACATCCTACAATCTGCAATCCTCACATTTCCAATTATTACTGAACATCAGTTGCTGATTACTACGAGTCAATAAACTAAAAGAGTATTCTCAATATAGTGATTACCGACCCCCTGTAATCTTCATTTTGGGTCCTCACTTCACATCTTACTGACCCAAAGTAAACAATTACCAGTTCAGTTTCATTTATATAATTTTGACACAGAATCCTTGTTAATAATACACAAAATCAACACAGATATCCAAATTTCTAACATTTACGATCTCAAGAACTCTATAATTTGTAAATTTTCACAAAAGATCTAATTAGTATTTCATAAAATCATCAATAAACTTGAAATAAACAAAATTCAACTTCAAAAAAACACATTAAAAGTGCATCCAATTCAGAATTTCACAAATCTAATCAGAATTTTACCTTTTCATCGCCGCCATAACTTTTCTCGGGGTCGGCAGTGCGAGCGAAAGACCAAGAGAGAGAGAGCGAGTGAGCTTAAGGTTTTTTTTTGGGGGCAAGAAAGAGAGGTTGTCAATGAGGGAGAGTCGTTTGTGTGTGAAATGGAGTGCAAATTTTTGGTAGTTTGGCCAGGGTAGTTTAGTCATTTGACAATTTTCATTGGACTGGCTAGTAACATTGAACTGAGCAATTTTTGTGATGATTTTGTGTATTATGAACAAGGATTATCTGTTAAAAATGTGGAAATGAAATTGAACTGGTATGTGTGGGGTTGGTAATATCATAATTAGGTTAATAGTTGTGTCTGATTATATGCAGAAAAGTGAAACATATCGAAGAGTCAGAGGGGAGTACAAAAGGGAATCTAGCTATACCGAAGAGTCATCACGAAAAAAAAAAACAACAAAAACAAAAAAAGTTACAGAATTTAAAGAAGATGATGATGAAGACGATGACACGATGAAAGAGGTCATGATGAAGAAGATGATGATTCTGTCAATAAACCGACAAATCAGTTCTTCATAGATCACAGAACGTGCAGTGGAAAAAAAAAATAGAAGAAAAGAAGACTGAGAAGCAGAAATAAGGCAAGAAGAAGAGGAAGAAGAATAAAAAAGGGGAAGGAAATAAGAAGTTGAAAGCGGTAACAAAGAAGTCCCAGAGAAAGAATTAAGTAGGAGAAATAAGGAGAAAAATGTGAAGACTTTGTAAACTCTGTTAATCAGTACTCTTTCATATTCTCCCATAAAAGAATGCCAACAGTCAAGATTAAATGGTGAAATCTTGGACGACCTAGATTAAACTCCTCTTCTTTTTTATATTTTATTTTAATTGTTTACATATTATTGTTTTAACTCGGACTTTTTTAGTAAAATAAATAACAAAATACTGGTCACTCCTTCAATTTTCTCTAACTCGACAGTTTAGTCCTTCAGGTTTCAATTTCAACAGATCACTCCTCTAACTATCTAATTTCGAACAATCTACTATTTCCGTTATTTCTCCATCCAATTGCACCGTTAAGTAAGTGATGTGGCAACATGCACTCCACCTGGATCTGCCTCAGTCTGTGTAATGCCATCAATACCCCTAACTCTTATCTAACCCCCGAAACCCAACATTAAACTTCCCAAAGCCTTAAAACTTGAAGAGAGAATTGATGATTTGTGTGAGTTCCTTGTTATGGTGGCGGTCGACCCAGATTTGTGGGTTCCTAGAGATCGAAAAGGGTTGAATGATGATATCCCCTATTACAGTAAGTTTTAAGATTTTGATTGTTCCTAGAGGATTTTCGATTTTGGGGGTTAGGTTATCAATAAGGTTGGGTGTTTGTGTGTTGGCTTTTTATATCGTCAAAAATTATAGGTGGAGATTCTGAGTTTGGCTTTTCATATATACTTTCTGTTTGGAATTTGAAACTGGTCCTAGTATAACTTTTTGTAACCCTAATGGTTTCTTTTTTCTAATTACGGCTTGCCTAGATTTGGGTCACTTGGCTCTTTCATATGTATGCTTGCACCTATGAAGTCATCAAGGATATAATGCTGAGGCAGCTGAGTTTTTCTGAGTTAGTGCTTTTGAAGTTGGAACTTCATGGTGGTACAACTTGTATGTGTTTTAACTTATAACTGTAGGATCATATACTGTTGAGAATTGATGTTTGACTTACAGGTCTATTGGATTTGGTGATGAATGCCCATACAGTCATTTGGCCTTATTTTCATAGTATTTCTGTCTTCTGCTAAATACTGGCCATTACAGAACCTATAAACTTGTTATTTCTGCAGTTCATGTGCCCATATGCTAGTCTTTTATCTTCCCAGTTTTTGTGTATTTTGAAAAAATAAATGTTCCAGCTTCTTCTTATGGTGCTATGCATGCTAATCTACTTTATAATGGAAATCACTCGTTCTGTAGTCACACTTCATGGAATTTAAATTTTTATCTATATATGCTTGCAGGGGTGTGGACTTATCTAGATGGAGGGAACTTCAAAAAGAAAAAGGAGAACTGGCAGATATGGGAAAATTTGTGCAGCATGTACAAGGGAATCATTTTATTCCAAATACTGTTCTAGTTGACTGCACAGCTGATTCTGTCATTGCAAGGCATTACTATGACTGGCTGCGTAAAGGAATACATCTAGTCGCCCCCAACAAAAAGGCAAATTCAGGGCCTCTTGATCAGGTAACAAATCTTTGTATGTGTGCTCAAACTGTTTAGGTTTTGTAAGGGTGACATTAAATAATTGCAAAGTTTGGTTTTTGGAGTTTATATGGTTCTCTTTGCTGAGTTAAATACACACATCCCCATTTTTCTAGTTATATCTATCCACTTAAGTATCATCTAAGGTTTCAATCAATAATAAATAAATAAATAAAAGTACCACCTGAGGTATGTTCCTGTAAAAATTTTAAAAGGTTGTAGTAAGAAAGGACCACATTATGGTTTTGTTATTTGATTACACAAATTCTTCTGCATCAAAAAGGGAGTGGGTGATAACACAAATTATCTGTAATATTTGTATGCCACAAAAGTTTTATTATTTGACTCTATGGACCTCTTTCATACCAGTTGTGTGTATGCTTCTGTGGAATTTGCAGAAAAAAGAATGACACATATTTGCACTTAATCTCTTACTTTCATCTAACTATCACCCGATATCATTTTTCTTTTTTGACAATACCCAGTTGACATTGGATACTATTACAGTCAAAGTTAACTTTTGAGAAGGCAGTGATGTTGTTCATATTTTGTATGGCTGTTGACTTCCGGGCTTTCCTGATTGATGACATGATTGTTTTCCATGTCCAGTATTTGAAATTAAGAGCTCTTCAACGCCAATCATACACACATTACTTCTATGAGGCCACTGTTGGTGCTGGTCTCCCAATTATCAATACATTACAAGGGCTCCTAGAAACAGGAGACAAAATCGAGAGCTGTTGATCTGTGTTTTACTAAAACGCATGTATATATTTTTGGGCAACCTTGTGCTTTGTTACTTGGTTGCTAGCTCTAATCTTTTGCGTAGATGATTAGAGCTATCTTTAATTCCAAAACATACTAGTACGTGAACAATTGGAGAATGTAATGCCTAATGTTTGTTTTTGGTAAATTAGAGCTTTGTCCATTGGCTTGCTAATGTTAAAAGATATGATGTATTTTTTTCGGTTTATAATGAATGTAGGTGAATGTTTGTTTTCAATCTTTTCCTTGCATTTTTACTTCAATGTGGATGCTTAAATCTTATCGGCATAGTGCAATTCTACAAGGGAAATGGCCAAATTTTGGCGGAAAAATTTGGAGGTGAAATTTTCAATCTTTTAGGATTTTGGCTGAGAAGAGGGAATATAAAGTCAAGGGCATTATTGTCTTTTTTGATTGACAAGTCAGGCATTTAGCTGAGTTGGCATGTGTCTATTTGCCACATCACTAACTTAACAGTGTAGTTGGATGGAGAAATGACGGAAATAGTAGATTATTTGAAATTAGATAGTTGGAGGAGTGATCTGTTGAAATTGAAACCTGAATAACTACACTGTCGAGTTAGTGAAAGTTGGAGGAGTGACCAATATTTTATTCTAAAATAAATTAGTCCAAACATTATAATTAGTCAATATTTTATAATTAGTCCAAACATTATGTCTTTTTTATAATTTTGGACCTTTAATTGTCCTTTTTTATAAATACCCCTTTATTCTAATATATTTTTAATTAGTTGATGAAATACATAAAAGAAATTGGAAATAAAATTCATAATACAAATTAAGGAAATCTCAACAGTTTATTCATTCTCAATTTAATTAATTCTATAGTTCTTTGCTTTAATCTCGTATTTAAACCAAACTGAATCTTAATTCTTTGCAACACATGCACCAGATTAGGTATATTTCTTTCATTTTGTAACAATAAATTATTCAAAGTTACCACTGCTTGAAATGCCTCTGTCGAAGATACATTTGGCAGAGTACAACTATCATCTGGATCTTAATCATTGCTAGTAGTCGGATTCATTACCCCTTCAATAATCTCTTAATCTGTGGGTGATTCCATCACTGTATCACTTTCAATATTCTCCAGACCACTGAACCGCTTTCACCAAACCTTTGATAAGACTTGATTCCATATCGTGTCTTAAACTGATCTAGAGAATGAAGCTAAACTGAGTGCGAAGGAAAGTTTGAGCTTGCTTTGAAATGGAAGTAGGAAACTGCAGTGTAAGGAACCAGTTGGCAATTGTGCAAGACTGAGGAGAGGCTAAACCCAAACAGCACAAACCCAAGGACAAACAAAAAGTAAGTGCTCAACAGTTTCCGGATGAGAAGCACACAAAACACAAATGGGACAAGCAAGAAGTTCACGAGCAAACAGATGGGATTTTTTTGTTAAAAATACATGATGCTATATTTGCAAGAAAAGGGATATCCCAAGGTGAATGCATGAAAAGGGAGACGCTGATGTAGGGCAAGAACTATAGATAGTGTTCCCTCATGTACTTCAAAAATTCTTTAGTAATTTCAATCCTTTTTAGCAATTAATGAAAGATAATCATGCCCCAGTTTTGAATTTTACAGTATGCAACAAATGATACAAACACAGATATCAATGTGAAACAGAACTTATAGGATGATGGCGAGCTTTTATTTTCCAACAAAATACAAACAAAACAATATTACTAAAAACTATTACAATACTATCAACAAAAAATGACCCAAAGACTATCTATGCAAAAGGATTTCCTCCAATGGATGCGACAGGGCCGTGTATTGGTACATTCCTGCAAAAATAAAGTCGCAATATATTCAGAAAAGGCACTTGCTTAATACAATGCTTATATCTAACATATCACCACATTCATAATAAAAAAAAATTAAAAAAAAACAAACATATCACATTTATGCATTGAACTTGACTTCCTACTAAAAAACACGGTGAGAAATTCTACCAATTTTAATAACAAATTACAGCCACCACAATTGTTATTATTATTAATTTCTTTTTGGTCCCGAGCACACAACCAAAACAAGTTCGTGCACTCCTTCCTCGCTCAGTTTTTAGTAGGTGGGTTTATGAGTTTTCTCCATCAATGGATTAATGGGTTTTGGGATGGCGTCAATAGGTTTTTGGGTGCGGTTGGGTAGTTTGTTTAGGTCAGTAGAGATAGATGCTTTTGGTTAAGAGTTATGATGGGTTCTAACTTTTGGCTTATTGGGTTTATGGCGGTCACATTAAGGTTGATAGCTTTCTAGACGAGGTGCCATGTCTATAAATAATCACAATTTAAAACAACTTACGTGGAACATTAAATTGTAAAAGGTTAAACTGGCTCTATTCTAAACTACTACTTTTCAGACTTATTATTCTGATGTTCTGGTGCTTCTGTTTCTATTGAGTGCCTTTTTCTATTATAATATTTGTTTGTTTTAAGACAATAAGTATATAAAAAATAAATAAATTGAGGGGTAAAAAAAAAAAAGAACACTCTGTTTGAAATAATTTCCCCCTTTAGTTCTGGATTTTGCCATTCCGGCCTTCTATGTATCTACTAATTAGTAGCATTCTCCTACTGACTACGAAAACCTTGGTCAGTCACAGTACTTTTTATTTAATTAACCCCAATTTTCAACTAAAATAGAAAAATGTTTAAGAAATCATAAATAAGAAACACAAACAGATATGGTTGCTATCATATCATTAATCTTAGAAACTTTATGAACCACAAATTATTTATTTTTCCAGTTTGATGTGCACTAATTGCCAAAACTGATGTAGCATGTTTCAATATTATATCTGTTGATTCTATCGTAACCAGAATATAAATTCACAACTTTAACAATTGTGGTACGCCATTTCTACATACTCTTTCTTTTTTAAACCTCTTTCTTGATCTTCAATATTATGATTATTATCATCATGTAAATGGCTGAGCAAAAACCAATAATGGCTATTACTTGCTTAGTAGGGTTCCGTGTTCGAGAAATCTACTATCAGAGCCATCGGTATTAAGGGTTTAGGGTTTTATGTAACTGCCAAACAACCATTACCATTTTTTGCCCCTCCTAATAATAAATCAGCAAAACATGATTTAATAAAGAATGGATAAAACAGAAACATATCAGTAAAAAAAAAGTGATAAAATGATAAAATTTCAAACATTCAGAAGTTCTGTTAAAAAGCACGATCACAACGGACAGCACGTATATTTCTCCCACCTTTTCACGTCGTTAAGAACTCCTCTTCAGTTGAGACACTACTAAAGCCAAATCAACCACTTTCTTACGTCTCCGAAAACTCATCTTCATCAGTTGAAAGAAATCTCTGCTTACATTTCCTACAGCTTTTTGTCCGTACCCCTATCTGACTGCTTAAGAGAGATCGAGTTGGCATCGGTTGTCTTCTGTATGTTGTTGCGGGCTCATCTAAATAGGTACATGTGGACGTTTTTTCTTTCCCTGCTTTTTTTTTTTACATAAAAAAAAAATAGAGAATCTACACCCCCTCCTCTGTCGTTTTCTCTTTTCCTGCTTTCTGAACTTATCCTAACTACACATAATTGGTGGAGCACATTATGAGATTCAATTTAGTTTAGTTTCAATTTTATTGAATTCGTTTTTGTGATCATTTGGGGGATTCGTAGTTCAAAGGGTTTGTGTTGTTGCTAAAGTTTGTGTTTCTTAATTATTTGTAGATTTGGTTCAGAATTTTTCATTTGGAATCTGTTAACAACTAGAATGTGGTCTTGAAAATTCATGGAGTACTACACTGTTCTTTCTTCAAGTTCGTTTTCTGGCTGCTGTGTTAAAATCCTATGTTATTATTCAAGCCAAGGAAGAAAGTGTTTGCTGCCATCAACTTCACAGGTATTTTCTAGAAGCTGACATCACTTGCATTCGCATCAATAGGTGAATATGTCATGTTGTTTCTAACATGAGAATAAAAGAGTATTCATAATCCATATTAAACGATAAATGCTACTGGCGACAATTGGTTGAAAAAAAAATTGTAGTGGTCAGTTGTGATAGAAAACCGCTAAAAGCTATGCCAATGCTTTTACTAAAAACTATGCCAATCCATTTACTAAAAACTATGTCATTCCTGTCTAATGTGAGCTTCTTTTTTGCAGTTATATCTCAAGCATCTGGAAGAAGCAAAAAATATGATCATAGATTGTTAGATATCAAGCAAGAGCTGTTCAAGCCATCGAAAAACAAAAGGCAGAAGCTGTTCTTTAATCACCCATTTTGGTTGTTAACAAAAATGGGATGTGCGTATATAATTACTGATAACCAACAGAAACTGATACTTATAGTAATACCCAAGAAACAAATAATACTGATCAAACAGACGAAAATATGAGAAAAGATGACAATCAGGATAAGGAGTAGAAAATAAACTCACTGTATTTGAGTACTCTGTGTTTTCCCTGGCAAATATGTTAAGCCACCTAAAGAATGAAAGCAGCATTACATTAAATGAAACGGATATGACTGCTATTGTTTCATAAAGAAGGAAAAACAGAAAAACATAAGAGGAAAGATCATTATGACCAGATACGTTTGTGAATCTCTTCATAAGGAAGCTTAAAAAGCTAGTGGTTTAAATATTATACACTTAAAGGTACGGAAATCACTGTAGCTTTTCTGTAACTGAAAAGCTCACCATCTGCTGCAGCTGGAATATAAGGCAACGCAGTCACTGCATTCTTGGGAAACCATGGTTGAGACACACCACTAAGAAAGGAGGACTGCAACTGGGCATTTGGAAGAGATGCTTGTACAGAGTTCATGTCCAAAAACTATAAAAAAAAAAAAATTAAAAAAAAAAAAAAAAGCAGAGAAGAAAACATTAGACACCAAAACCCTGAATGTGTTTTTGTTAGAATTTTTTATGTTTCAGCCAGTATTCTTCATTTTTTATGCTTGTAAATGTGTTTTTGTTAAGGTTCTACATCCACAAGTGTACCTCTATCTGTTAAAATACCTTTTGTATTCTTTCTCACATTTACTTGAACATTTATATCTTCCCATATTCTTTCTCACAAGTTATGATAAATAACCTAAAGAGCTTTTGAAGGGTACATCACCCACCCAACAGTTTCCAAAACCTCACTCTTTTGCCCATTCCCCACCACCAGTTTATGACAAAGGGCACCTTAACCTATTCCCACTGAAATGTCCTCCAAATAATTTCTACTTGAACATCTTAAAATCTAATTTGCAACTCACCCAGTCATCGCACCCGTACTTGCTTTGTAATAAATTCCCCTCTCCTTGATCACCGAAAGTATCTCCCACTTAACTAAATGATCCTTTTCTCCTTCTCCAACTCCAACCCATAAAAAATTATCATTAATTTCTCTATCCTCTTTCTACAGTTGCTCTCCACTTAATTTTCACACTTACAATATCTGATAAAAAGACAGACACCAAGGTCACAGTAGCTGAAAGACAACCATTATCGGTAACAGAACGTACCATGTTGGGCTGCTCCAGATCTGTATTGTAAGGCAGATCAAAAGGGTTATTTGATCTGTGCTCCGAGGCATGCGCATTATTTTCACCCTGGAATATGAAGGAAAAGAGATTACTATGTATTCCACTGGCCAAATTCAAATCGACAAAGCTGAAGTAACTGAAGATTACAAACCACAGGAGGCAGAACTTCTGGAGTATATGATGGCCCCATGACATGTGATGGCAGACCAGGATCATGGGGCTCACCTTGGGAGGCAGCTATTTGAATCCCATCTGTACTAGAGTCCTGAAAAAAGGCAAGTAGAGACTGATTAAAAGAAAGAAGATAAACATGTGAAGAAATATAAGTTCCACGCAGAAACCTCAGAAATTCTGACTTCCAAATACTGGTCACCAGCTGACAAAAGCTGATATGAAGATACTGATTCACTAGTCTCCTTGGTGCCCACCAAAGGAAGGTGTCCAACAGAATCTTCAAAAGCATTCCATGACTACTCAGAAACAAAAAATCAACCTGATTATAATCCATATTGAGCTACGCCAGCATCTTAAGTGTAAAATAAAAAAAATATTAAAAAAAACACCTAGTTATTTATTTATGGTAAAATAAAATAATACTAGCCTTCCTCCACATGCTCTGCATGTATAAAGTTTTTTTTCATTTATCAAATGCATGTATAAATTTTATTTATTTTGGGTGAGAAAGTAGAAAAGGAAAATGTAATAGAACAACAATAAATGCAGAGAGAAGATAATGGGAGAGAAAAGTGGGTCGTGGTATAACTATTAAGGCAATATAAATTTATAATTGCCATAATTGCCACTGTGAGTTTATTAGGTTTTCAGGTTTTTTAATCTTCTAAGGCAATTTCTGTCAAAAAAAAAAAATTTCGGCTAAAAAGGCCTCTTCCATCAATAATATATATATATATATATAGGAAATTTCTCAGGTGCGGACGTCCGAAGTGTACGGAAATATCCCCGCGCTCCTTCCCTCCCGGCTAGAGCTCCAGCACCGGCCCACGGCGGCCGAAATCTGGAATTTTCCTGAAAAATTCAAGTTGCTGCCCATAAACTTGAAACTTCCAGATTCCGGCCGCCGTGGGCCGGTGCTGGAGCTCTAACCGGGAGGGAAGGAGCGCGGGGAGGGGAGGAGTAGGCCGGCACCATCCTTGCCGTCGTCGGCTTGCCGCGGCGGCCGTTTCCGGCAAATCCGCACCGTGCGGACGTCCGTAGCAAAGACGGACTGTATATATATATATATATATATATATATATATATGCACAATGGGCTATTACACAAGTAGCAAGAATGCCATCATGATTCATTATCTTTTTGAAGTCATTATCCCAAAATATAAAAATAAGAAAATGCATAAATAAAAACAAGAAATTCACATTTCTTCATGGTACTTAACGTCATGAATTAATAAACTCAACCATGCACCAGTTATCCATCTTGCAAAGACCTCTATAGGATCTGATGGAAGTGTAGTTCTGATCATGAGGAGGCTTACCTGAGTACTTGCTGTAGTATTTGGAGCTGTAAAATAGGGCAAATTTTCACTCCAAAGATTAGAAATATTCACCAACGATGGCCACTGCATGCCAGTATCTGATGACGAGAATAGATCAAAATTTCCAATAGAGGCTCCATCATTGGAAGCTAACCTTGCAGGTATACTATTATCAGTCCCTGAAATAGAAGCAGAGGGCTGAGGTGTATCAAATGTTGCCCATCCTTCACTTTTGGGGACAGATTCTTGTATTTGTTTGGCAGTTGACAGGTGCTGAGGAAAATCAGCAAATAAATTCAAAGGTATCGAAGCCTGAGGAGGCTGGTATACATTCAAAGACGAATCAAAAGACAATTCAGAAGGTTGAAATGAATCTATGGGAAGAGATGAGGATGTTGCTGGTAACTGAAACAAATCAACAGACGGGATTTCTTCTGGTTGAACCGGGGAGTTGAAGGGATCATATCTATCAGACGTTCCAAAAAGAGATGATAAAGAAGTCGGTTTGTCCTGGACAGCTCCAGTAAATTGTTCAGGTTCAGAGACAGCATCCATTGAACCGCCTGAATTAAATGACTTCAGAGACATCGAATAGCTATCAACCGAACCAAAACTTCCCAAGGATACAGTTCTCTGTATAAGCAAACTAATGTTAGGTCACTGAAAAAGTTTGGAGATCAACAGCACCATTCCATGAAGAAATAGCACAAACAATGATAAACATATAGGATCACGAATGACCATAGACAAATGGAATAATGTCTACATTCAGTAGGTATTATTATTCCATTCAAAGGAAAACTTATCCAAATTAGTGATTATATGAACTAATAAGATGATCAGAACCGTTACTGCTGTAGGTTCCTTTGCAAGGGTTATCAGTGCAAAAGATGATCAGCCTCATCAAGAAATGTAGGGTCATCTAACCTGTTAATAGTATGTGGAACAAAAGTAATGGCGGTAATGAAGTGGATGGTAAAAATTTCCGATTTAGCTGATTTTGGCGGGTAACCTTTGAAGGACAATCTAAAATGTGGGTTGTTGCACTTACTGAACAGCAAGCCCTAATCCTCTTTATCTATATAATATCTTATGGATAACATACCTATATATATATAAGGGGCTTCTACTAAGGGATACCAAATTTAAGGGATTGCATGTAGAAAAGTTATGCTTGTTAGTTTTTTAAAAAGGCAGGCAGAGAATAGTTTTGAAAGAATCATTCAAATTGCATTTCTTATTTATTTATTAAAAAAAAAAATACAGTCTGCAAGAATACGACCTGCGAAAATGGCATCACCTCCGCATCTCTGTTAAGAACTGCCTCTGAAACTGTACTTTTTTCTTGGCACCTCACATCACTATTATCCTGCAAAGGCTGGAAAGATGGACTGCAAGATCCAATGTCTTGAAAATTAGGAGACTGTACTCGAGATCTGGAGGCATCACCTCCACTTGACACAGAGAAATCTGAAACTCTGGAACCTCCACTGTACTCAATTTCAAACCTATCCTCGTACATTTGTTCACTTAGATGACCAGCACTATAACCAAAACTAGATGTCTTTCCTTCATATCGACCTCGATCAGAACCAGGCTTCCGGGTAAGTTTAGCAGATTGCTTACCATATCGTCGATCTTCATACTGATAATCATAGGGTGGACTTTGAGAATAAGAATGATATGAACTGGCACGTCTTGTCTCATCTTCACGGATTCTATGGTTCTGTAAAGCATAGTAAACATAAGGCTCATACTCTACCAAATGCAACAAGTAGGAACCACATAAGGAAATTTGTGCTTATGTATGTGGAAATTTGTGCTTATGGTTACAGGCAAGAGGCTTAATTGTTTGTTTCTTTTGATGCGTATCTAAACCTTCCGATTCAAGACAAGAATTGTTCCTATATTTGTTAAAAGAATGAAATAAGAACAGAACAGGAGCAACATCCACAGAAGATTTTTGTAATCCTCCCAAAACAAAAGTCAAACTTAACATTGAAAAAAAGTTTATTTCAATTTTGACCTATTTTTCCTCATTCTGTGAAAAGATATAAATATTTGTGCAAAGCAAACAAATTATCAGTTCAAAAGCTATACTATCTGCAGTAATATAATATGTAGATGCTGCTTTATAATCATCTTGCCTGCATATCTTTCGGAGGCTTTTCCAAGGTTCTTCCTCCGGCATATTTTCTATCGACATATACACTTGTTATGAACTCACGGATTTTATCAACCTTACTGCAAGAAGAAACAAGAAAATTTCTGTAGATATGCACTTGCTGATTTCAGGACAGCAGTAAATCATATATCTATCACCTGCTGTCTGGAAACTGCTGCGTTTGAAGGTCCCAATCTTTCAAATAAATTTCCCTTGCACGCTGAAAAGAATGAGTGGCGCATCAGAATTCAAATAAGCCTCCTCCAAAGAGAGAGTGAGAATACAGAATGTACCTGATTACCACCATTTTCAAGTGCCTCGACTTCTTGTGAAGTAAACTTAGACATAGATACCGACTTCACGCGATGAGTGAATTCCCGACTGTATAATACCATAACGATGGGAGGGTAAATAAAATATGGATCTACCATATTTAGCTCAATAGCGTTAGCTAACATATCACAACCCAGCACCATTTATAAGAGTGACAGCCATGATGGTGACTGAATAAAACTACATGTAGAATTGTTTTAAATCAAGTATAAGAACTGACTCTAAACAGTAGATTGTATATAATTTCCTGATAATTAATACACTGCTTACTAAAAGGAAGAAATCATTAACATAAATGTGCTCAATGTAGGAAAACTCATTTTACCATGAACTAAAAAGAAAACATTGCAAAAATTAATGGGAAGCATGTAACATCTGGGCAGACAGCACTGTTATGCAGTTCCAAAATCTAGACTCACTCTTATTGACAGACAGAAAAAATGTAGATTGTTCAATAGGACATTCAAGCTCGCATAATGAAGGACACCACAAGCCGGTATGCATTAAACATAAATAAATAGATAAATAATTAGAAGACAAAACAGGGAAAATTAGAAGGAAACGGTTAACATCCACCCAATCATCCCTATGCAAAATACAACCATGTCTCTTTTAACTTATGGTATTAAGTACAAAAAACACTACTCAGTCAGAATTAATTCCATGTTTAAGGAAAGTTGCCATTAATTTATCATTAAATGATTGATGGAATTGGGAGCAGATTACCTGTCCCCAAATTGCCTGAGCCAACTAACCCTCGATAATTTTGACATGTATTTTTTTTTTTTTGATTAGAGAAGGGGCAAAAACGCCCAGAGAAAAGACCAAACAAAAGCTTAACCAGCCATGCTGGTAATTACAATCCTAACTCCAGCAACTCCAACAATATCATCCAGCATAGCCTCAGTAGCAAAAATAGGAGGTTCAGTAAAGGTGCAGACACCAATTGCATGAAGAGTACTGTTCTTGGCCAAAAGGTCTGCAACCATGTTTCTTTCCCTGTGGATATGCTGCAGCTGAGCATGCTCAAACTCCTGCATCATGTCTTTGCAGTTATGAAGGATAGAACCAAGAGGGTGCAAATCACAGCAGTCACTTTCCAGGAGGCTGATCAAAGTGCTAGAGTCAGATTCAATTAGGATTTTAGTGATGTGAAGATTAGTAGCCAGCTGCAAACCATAGTACAAGGCCCAGGCTTCAGCTTGGAGGACCTCACCGGTCCCAATATTGGCCATGAAGCCTCCACACCAGGAGCCAGCATCATCCCTAATAACACCTCCTGCCCCAATATTACCATTTCTTGTTCTAGAGCCATCAACATTCAATTTGAAGAAACCAGAGATAGGCTTAATCCAAGACAAAGATTCAGCATGCCTGATAGGATGGCCTTTAGACCTGGCCATAGCCTTATTCCACTCAGCAGCATATCTAAAGATTACCTCAGCAGGATTATAAGGATATTGAAAATCCATATCAAAGATACATCTGCATCTCCATTTCCAGATAAACCAACAACAGAAAGCAAAGAAAACATTCCAATCCATATTGTTGATGTAGCATCTGGTCTGCATCATATTAGCATAGAGCCAGCCATCCCAGTCCAGCACAAAGGTAGCTTTCATGTTTGTGGGGATGTTACAGGAGTTCCAAACCATTTTAGCTTGAGGACAATCCCTAAAGAGATGCAGCATGGTCTCAGGCACGCCACTGCAGTGATGGCAGGAAGAGTTTGCAGAAATATTCCTTCTTACTCTCTGAACATTTGTGAGAATTTTACTAGAAACAAAGGTCCACATAAAAATCTTCAGTTTAGGGGGAATATGCATGGTCCAGAGTTTAGGCCATCTGTAATTCTGAAACTATTTCTCATCACAAAGCAGCTTATAAGCAGACTTAACTGAAAAAATTCCAGTAGAGGTACCACCCCATATAAGAGTATCCTGGATATCATGCTTAGCAATGGGTATGGTAATAATTGCATTAACAATATCAACAGGGAGCACATTAGAAAGCAAGTCAATATTCCATAATCTCTCATTCCAAAAATCTTTGACTTTAGCAGACAGGTCAATATAGTCACTTCTCAAGGCAAGGTTCTGTAAAATACCTATCTGAGACCAATTATTAGTCCAGAACTTGATAGTGGAGCCATCCCCAACCCTCCATCTCAAACCTTTCTTCAGCAAGGAAGCACCAAAAACAATCCCAGTCCAAGTACTGGAGCAATTAGGAGGTTTTTTGTAGTTTTCCATGATTAGAGACCCACTTGGGAGGTACTTTTTCTGGTAGATTTTATTCCAGAGACCATTATCATTCTGCATAATTCTCCAACTAGCTTTAGCAAGCATGGCCCTATTCATGTCAACAGCTTTTTTGATTCCCAAACCACCAGAGCTTTTTGGTCTACAAACCAAGTCCCAATTGGACAGATGGATCTTTTTTTTATTAACAGAATCACCCCACAAAAAGTTTCTATTAAGCTTATTCAAGTTTTCACAAGTATGGACAGGGAGCTTAGGTGTTTGCATTGCATAGATAGGAATGGAGGAAGAAACAGATTGGACTAGAGTGAGCCTTCCTGCCATATTCAGAGTCTTACTCTTCCAACTAGCAAGTCTAGACTGGATTTTATCCACCAACCCTGCATAAGTTGAAGTAGTTACTCTTGAATGAATGAGAGGCATTCCCAGATAAAATCCAAGATCAGCAGTTAAAGGTGAACTACATATAGTACTAATCTCCTTAGCAAGGGAGGAGCTAACATTAGGAGAGCAGTAAATCATGGATTTCTCAAAACTGACAGATTGACCAGAAGCATTGCAGAAGATATCCATGCAGTCTTTCATAACATAAGCTTGTTGAACACTAGCTTCAGAGAAAAGGATAAGATCATCAGCAAAGAACAGATGAGAAACAAGAGGCCCTGACTGAGAGGATTGAATCGGCTTTCAGACTTTCATATAGTACTAATCTCCTTAGCAAGGGAGGAGCTAACATTAGGAGAGCAGTAAATCATGGATTTCTCAAAACTGACAGATTGACCAGAAGCATTGCAGAAGATATCCATGCAGTCTTTCATAACATAAGCTTGTTGAACACTAGCTTCAGAGAAAAGGATAAGATCATCAGCAAAGAACAGATGAGAAACAAGAGGCCCTGACTGAGAGGATTGAATCGGCTTTCAGACTTTCATATCAGTACAATATTGGATAATATGAGATAATTTTTCCATGCATAAAACAAAGAGATAAGGAGAAAGGGGATCTCCTTGCCTTATACCTCTACTACCAGTGAAAGATTCAGAAAGCTCACCATTGATGATTATCTGGAAACTAGGGGAAGAGATACAGCTCATGATGATCTTGATAAAATTAGCAGGAAGCTTAATTTCAAAAAGAACTTTTTCAATAAAGCTCCAACTGAGCTTGTCATAGGCTTTAGAGAGATCAACCTTCCAAGCCATGAAACCCTTTGCCCCTTTAGAATTCTTACACTTATGCAGGATTTCCTGGCCAATCATGACATTATCAAAAATGTGTCTTCCCGGAACAAAGCTAACTTGATTAGGACTGATCCACTTTCTAAGCATAGGTCTAATTCTGTCCACAATAATCTTAGAGATGACTTTATAAATAGTGCAGCATAAACTGATAGGCCTGAAAATGTGCATATGTTGAGGGTTAGAGGTTTTAGGAATCAGAGTAATTAGAGTGTGGTTAAGACCAGAAGGAATGCTTCCAGTAGCAAAGGCTGAATTAACAGTAGCAGTAATATCAGGAGCACAAATATTCCAATGCTGTTGAAAAAAGAGCTGGAAAACCATCTACACCAGGGGCTTTAAATTTGCCAATTCTTGAAAGAGCATTATGGATATCATCCACAGAAATAGCCCTATTCATTCTTGCAAAATCAGTATCAGGAATATTAGGAAACAGTGAAGGCAAATCAAAACCAGAATCCTGCACAGTATCAGCAGTAAAAAGGTTTTTAAAAAAGTCAACAGCAATGGTATGCATGCTGCTCAAATTCTCAGTCCAAATCCCATTAGCATCAAACAAGCCATCAATTTTGTTCCTCCTTCTGATAATTGTTGTAAGATGGAAAAATTTAGTATTTCTATCTCCTTCACTCAGCCATTTATCTCTTGATTTTTGCTTCCAAAACATAGCTTCAGCATCTCTAACATTCTCATACTCAGCAATCAGCTTCTTTTCTAACTCATGCAGGAATCTGTTACTGCCCCTCCCCAAACATCTTTGGATTCCACAGATTCTAGCATTCAGAGACTTTTTCATTTGAAAAATGTTACCAAAAACATTTCTATTCCAATCACAAAGGGAGGTTGCCAGCCTACTAGTTTTGTCCAGAATGTCCCCTTCATGAGTTTGCCAAAAATCAGCAATCAAATCAGGATAACTGTCATGATTCATCCACATGGCCTAAAACCTGAAAGGGGAACTATTTCTAGGCCTTCTAAAGCTAGGATGGAGTCTGATCAAGATAGGACAATGATCAGATCTCATCCTAGCTAAGTGGACAACACAAGCATTCGGAAAGGAAATTCTCCAGTCACTGTCACAAAAACTCCTGTCCAGTCTTTCTTTAACAAGGCTGTTAGACCAAGTATAATCAGCTCCTTGGTATCCCATATCAACTAAGCCATTCCTACCAACCCAGTCTTGCATACCTCCAAATCTAAAATGCTTAGAGCCTCCAATTTTATCCGAATAGGAAAGCAACTCATTGAAATCCCCCAGAATCAGCCAAGGGAGATTAACAGACTGATGAACAGACTCTAAGTAGCTCCATAAGCTAGCTCTTGCAGAGTTGCAGGGACTAGCATAGACAGCAGATAAAAGCCAAGGAGTTGAGCCAGTACCAGAGACTTCCACATAAACAAACTGAAAGTTAGCATTAACAGGTTTAATGCTGACTTTGCTCCTATTCCAAAGAAGCCACAAACCACCAGCATAACCAGCAGCTTCACTTATTTCAAAGTCAGTGTAACCAAGAGCAAGAAGATACTTCTTAGCACTGTTAAACTGGACTCTAGGCTCACATATAATTAAAACATCCACATTGTGCATTTTAACCAGGTCTTGGATAGTATACCTGAATTTTTCACTACCAGCACCTCTAGCATTCCAAAAGAGAATATTATCCATCTAAATAAAAGAGAGGGAAGGAGCAAAGTCCAATTACTCATTAACCATCTCATTCTCAGGAGAGAGAGAGAGGTCAACATCACTAGCCAATTTGCTATTTTCAACAAAAATTTTCTCAACAAGCACATCCGAATCCTGTTCTGTTGAAGTACTTGCCCCCATTCCCATATCAGGCTCAGGAGGACAATGACCAAACAGCCCTGCAATACCAGTACTAAAAAGTTCTCCTGTATAATCAAGAGGAAGCTTTTTAGGGGCAGAAGAAGGATGTTTAGCAGCAGCAGTATTGGAACCAGTTTTGAGTTTCCTGGCATTTTTGTAATTACTCTTAGAAGAAGATTTGGGATTAGTATTAGACAAGTCCATCAGAGGACGTCTATCACCATGATTAGAATTCATCAATCTCGGCTTGTTCACCTTAGGAACAGTTCTAGAAGCAACTATAGTAGAATCAGAAACTGGATTGGTCACAATGGTAGTATTTGTCTGTGAAGATTTCTTCTGCTTCTCCTGAAAACTGTTCCACAATTTAACAATAGCAGGAGATTGTTTCACAGTAGAACCCACATTCTGAGTTGCAGTATCAGTTAATACCTCAGAAGGCTCATCATGCAAAACTGAGAATCTAGACCCCATAACACCAACTTTCTTCAAGTTAGAAGCCTCAGAGACCTTCTTCTTATTCCTATAGTTCATAAGCATCCAAGGCCCCATATCTTCCTTGATAACCATAGAATTATCAAATCCTTCATCCATTACATTTCCTTCCTCACAACTCACTGCACCACCACTGGATGCAGCAGGTTCATTCACCTCAAGAGCACTATCATTAGCATGGACAATATAAGGACATTTATCCTTAGCATGACCATAGCAGCCACATTCAAAGCAAATTAGAGAAATGCCTTCATACACAACATTGTAAGGCACAGATTCTACTTCAACAAAAGGCTTTAGAGGTTTATTCAAGTCAACTTCAATGCACACTCTTGCAAATTTCCCTCTAGCTTGCCCCAGTGTGATAGAATCCACCTTCACTACATCACCAATGATCTGTCCAATTTTAGGTATAGCAAAATCTCTAAAGTACTTGACAGGGAGGCCACAAATTCTAACCCAGAGAGCCATCTTGCCAATCACCTCAGTTACAGGGTTAAACTCAGGAAACCATTTCCTGACAGTGAGAGTTTGGCCAGCAAGAATCCAAGGACCATCACATAGAGCATGATTCATGTCTTCTTCGAGATTAAACTTCACAATGAAGAAGTCATTAGGTAAATCGATGAGTTTCCAACCACCCTTAACTTGCCATTTCCTTCTCAGACCTCTCAGCATGAAATCGAAAGTGTTAGTGGAATTAGGTTTACCCATAAGCTTGACCACAACAGCATATCTCCAATCATAGTCAAGCTTGTTATGGACCTTCTCAGAGAAGCAAACATTCAGGCCATGTTTACCCTGAGAATATGAGCAGTCCTCAGATGAAAATTCAAAGTCATCCACCATGGTTTTACTAAAACGATCTGTTGGATTCTTGAGCATACTTGCATAACTGAGCTCTTCAGTAGGTTGTAAAGGTGTCTGAACTGAAGAATCCAACTCCTCGAGTCGAAGGGCTTCAATATCAGAAGTGACGTCACCACCATTCTTAGTACGCTTTCGTTGCAACATGGGGGATCTGTTAGCTCCGCCACCTCAAAGAGGAAGGGCGGAGAACGTGAAGGCTGGATTCGCCACCACTCACAGCAAGGAAAATGAGGGGAGATCCGAAACGGAGCTGAGCAGAGATGAAAAGCTACAGTCGGAGCACAATAGCGGGAAGGGATTTTTTAGAGAAGGCGCGTGAGGCGCGTTATCTTATGACGAATTTTGACATGTATCTTTTCACTAAACAGAATGTTAAAAATTTTGAAGTTGTATGATCATTTCTCATTTAGAACGTTAGAAAAAGTTTTGAAATTCCTAAATTTTTAATTTACATAATAAAGCAGATGAAAGTGTTATTAGATGGTTGGTAAAAGAAGATATGTCAAAATAATAGAGAAGCCTGGCATAGGAAAGTTGCTCCTGTTGGAATTGTATCCTCATAAGGGCTTTAACAAATATAGAATTCAAGAGCAACTTTTTTAAGCACACTGTCATCAATTTCCCAGTTACTTTTGTGATACCAGATGATTAAAGACCGAATGTAAATAGCTAAATCTATGAATCTCAGTTGTAACCAAAAGACTAATAAAAAAAACCAACACAAATGAAATCTAAGATTCAGTTTACAAAATTTTCCAAGGGCTCCAGAACATTTTCACCGGATGTGACACTATCACATAATCTTCGTATTTGAGGTTACTCTGATTATGTTACTAAGCTTTTCATATACAACTAAAAGCTGGCATTGGTCATTATGTTATTTCACTTTTCCGCATGAAGCCCCACATAAAACCAAGTCCCAAACTTTTGGCACTTGTTTAGTTGGCTGAAACACTTGCAAATAAATCGAGAAACTCATATGTCTAAAAATGGTTAACAAAAAGCATTGACTCAAAATTATAGATTCTTCATGAACCTAATCTTACATATGCCTTAAAAACTTGTCAACAATATAGTAGAGCAATAATAGTAAGAGGCAAAGAAGAGGACTCAGAGATATAGCTTACTGTATGCCACTGCAAGTGGTGCAAACAAAAGTCCAGAAGTTGGGGCACACATACTGAGGACCCTGTAGTAGCACAAGCATTCCAAATTAAACTATAAGGCCTCCGCCTGAAAGTTCTCCAAGGATTCAGAGGGAGAGAGAGAGAGAGAGAGAGTGTATGTACCAGGCTATTACAGTTTATGCATCTTCGATTGGGAGGAAGCTTCATGAGACCTCGAATGATCTTCTCGTTTCGCTCTTCCTGTTTTCGACTTCCCATTGCTTTCTGAAAACTCAAGGAAACCCTAGAAAGCAGAGCACGACTGATTTCGGCAACCAGGGCTGGCTCGTTGGTTGCTTCTTTTTCTTTATTTTTTGAATTTGGAGAGAGATGAAAAAGGGAGTCTTGGATACTCCGAATCTCAATCAGCTCTAGATTTTGGACAACAAACGCCCTTCACCGCCTTACGTTATAATTAATACTCGTAGACAGCTGGCCACTCGTAGCCAGCAATAGCAGGCCTTAGGCCCAAGTAAGACGAGCCCAAATCCTTACAAATAATTTAGGGAGTGAGGCGGAGGAGGAGGAGGAGGAAGGAGGAGAATATGGAGTCGAGCATCCTGGAGTCGATCGGCGTTGAAATAATAGGGGTAATGTCCCCAGTCTCAATCTGCATGTTCCTCGTTGTGCTCTTAGTCTACGCTCTCTCTCCATCAGACCCTTCATCTTCTTCATCATCGATCCGCACTGCCGCTAACCTCGTCTACCTCGAGAGCCCCACCGACTCGACCTCCCAAAAGCTCGAAGGCGCTCTCCTCAACGCCCTCGTATTCGTTGTCCTCATCGCCATCGTCACCTTCCTATTGGTGCTCCTCTACTACTACAACTTCACTAACTTCTTGAAGAACTACATGCGCTTCTCGGCTTTCTTCGTCCTCGCCACCATGGGCGGGTCCATCTTCCTCTCCATCATCCAGCATTTCTCCATACCCATCGACTCCATCACTTGCTTTCTCCTGCTCTTCAATTTCACTCTCGTTGGCGTCTTGTCCATGTTCGCCGCCGGCATGCCTATTTTCTTGCGCCAAGCTTATATGGTCTCCTTGGGCATCATCGTCGCTGCTTGGTTCACCAAGTTGCCTGAGTGGACCACTTGGGTTCTCCTTGTCGCTCTCGCTCTCTACGATTTGGTCGCTGTTCTTGCCCCCGGAGGCCCTCTTAAGCTTCTTGTTGAGTTGGCCTCTAGCCGCGACGAGGAGCTCCCCGCTTTGGTTTATGAGGCTCGCCCAACCACCGCATCCCGCTTGGCCTTTCTGGTCGCTGGCGTTTCCGATTCCGGCTCGGTTGAGCTTCAGGCTGTCTCGAGTTATCAGAATGACAGTGTGGTTGAGGTTGAGGGTGGTCAGAGTAACATCGACGAAGGGCAGAGGCTACTCTTGGTGGACAGGCACTCGTCGAGCAGTAGTTCTTCGGGGGAGTATTCCTCTGTCAATGTTGTATCTGATAGAGCTAGGCAGTTTGGTACTGGAGGGTCCGAAATTGTGGCAGATGAGGAGGAAATGTCTCCTCTGGTTCAAATGACTGGCTCCAGTAATGAGAGAGAGCAGTTGAGACGGGATGCTACTGAAATGTTCAGTAGAGGTATTAAACTTGGTCTTGGTGATTTCATTTTCTACAGTGTTCTAGTGGGCAGAGCTGCAATGTATGACCTTATGACTGTGTATGCCTGTTATCTCGCCATTATCTCAGGACTTGGATGCACTCTTATCTTGTTGTCAGTGTGCCATCGAGCTTTGCCTGCCCTTCCTATATCTATTGCATTGGGTGTTATGTTTTACTTCTTGACTCGGTTATTAATGGAACCCTTTGTTGTTGGGACGGCCACAAATTTACTCATGTTTTGATTATCCATTTCTTTTTGGTAATCAGTACGTTATGCGAAGAGAAAAGCTGATGATTTTGTAGGCATGAGATCTATACACTTAGTAAAAGGTTTGTTCCTTCATTTCTTTCTCTTTCTGCTCATGTAATTGCCTGTGGTTCAACCTGTATTGTGTAGTTGAGTCACTTTTAGAAGAACTAGTAATTTGGCAATGAAGTGAAATGTAATTCAACACTGACTAGCCTTTCATGTCTCTCTTTTACTTTGTTTCTGAATTCACATTTTAGTATTGCAGTATGTCTATGCTCTATAGACACAACCGAAGAAGGAAAAGGAGAAGCGATCCATTCTGCTGTCAGTGCTTTTTCTTAACTTTAGTTATCATTGGAACTGCTTGCCTTTTTATAATTATGTATAAGCTCTTACTACGTAAGATACCTTTTTAATCTATAAATAAACGTGTGACGATGTGCCAGTGGCAAAATTATAGGATAACAGTGATAATTAGCTGACAGATCTTTGTATAATTATTGTTTCAAAGTGAACTAATTGACGTGTAGTGTGTTAGACATGCTTGGTTTACTTGGATGAGGAAAAAAGAAAAGATACTGGTAACCAAAAGTTGTAATATGTGCTTTGTTGGGAAAAGATTGGTAGAGATCAAATGAGAATAAAGCAAATTTGGTTCATTGTTATTTCTCAGTGTTCTTCATATATTGCCTATTTTCTAGATAGTAAACCTTTTCTTTCTTTGTTCTTAATTGAATACATAGGCAAGGTTCATTCTGCTGACATAGGTTATGGTTAATTGTATTGGCACATTGACATATTAGCGTTCATTTATTTATTTATTTTTGGTTTGTGTCCTATCAACGTTCATATTAATCACAACTTATTTTGTAATGTAGCTCTTCTTTTGAAAACTGATTATTAGAAGTTTTTGTGGACAGGAAGTTCATACCTTTTCATGAAGCAACCATAAAAATTTTCCACCTAGTTAATTTGCTGCTTTTATATGATTCATATCCTTTCATATTGCTCACAAGTATACCTAAACTAGGGATTCATGGTGCTTTTCAAGAGCTAGTGTTTTGGCTAGTATGGACTTCTGGGAAACTGGCATACTCCATTTATTTGGTCTGCACTTGAATTTTCTTAGTCTGGAAGATTTAAGTTATATTAAGCTGATGCTCGCTGTCAGTTATCTGACGGCTTCACATACTGCAAGTTTAAAAATAGAAAAGTGAGAATATTTTGTGTTCATTGTTTCTCATCATGCAATTGAGACTCGCATATGCTATATCTGCTGATAAGCTAAGCACCCCCAGTCTTCAGGCTTGAGGCAACAACAAGCTGGAGCTGCAAATCCATACTTGTTTATCTGCAGCCTAGTGTTATAAGACTACCCATTCATGTAGTGATCTGTAATTCCAATATTCACTGAACCATATTACATTACAGATTAGTGGGGTTATTTGTTTTTGTTTTTTCTTTCTTTCTTTTTTTCTGTTTTTTTTTTTTTTTTTTTGTTAGAATTCTCAGTATATGGGCTCGTGTTATGACTTTGATTCTGTGCTTATTAGAGGCTTGCTGAAGTGCTTCAGTCTACGCCCTAGTTGTTTTGGGCTCTGGAAAAGCACTGTCATATTGTTTCCATCTCACCACTGGAAGATGGGCAGACCTATTGGTAGTTTTAACAAGGAGCTAGGAAACTTTCTCGCGCAGTGTATTTGAAAGCTGTTTGCCTTGGACAATGGGAGCAACAGCTTTTGGTGTTGAAGTAGAGAATCACAGGAGCTTGTAGAGTCCTGTTGGTGTTTTTTGTGAACTATCATATTTTAGCATTATTGGCCTCATCACAGCCTTGCCGAAGGACATTTGTTTTTATTCTTACAGTACTTCCTTACTTGTTTGGTTCTTTTAGAGGAAACATCTGATTCGACTATAATATGAATGTATGGTCAAGTTTTTTTCAAGGGAAGTATTTTTCACGCAGGTTGAAAGTTCTGCACATTTCTCTTCACTTCTGCAACATGGATAAATGACTTTCTGGAATGCCAGTAATAGCTCACCAATCTAAGAATTGGTTATTTTGCCTGAATATTTTATTTTGGAAAAGCTTGTAGCAGTGTTAATTAGTTCATGAATGGGGCACCTGTTATCTAGTAAGATATCACCTGTCTGATTTAATTCAGCTGTGTTTACGAAGCTCATGCCTTCTTGTTACCTACGAATGTTAGCGTGTTCCTTTCGAGAATGAAAGAAACTTATAACTTTGTCTTGCCTTCTCAGCATAATATGCTATAATTTTTCCTTAATCGAAATCCCTTTGTGGTTTCTTTCTGGTGACTACGTAGTCATAGTTTCCTTATGCTTTTACTGCTATGGAAGAGCAGATTTCTTTGGTGTGGTTGTGTGGACACTGCTGATGCCACCATTCTTGTGAAATTACATCGTTTACATGCTGTTTACCCTATTGGATTGGTGATCTCAACCTCCATATATTTCACCTCCCTTATATTATCCTCTTTCATTTCCTGTTAGTTTAATTTCCGCTTAGTGTAAAGATACGGTAAGGTATGTTAGACCATCTGCCACGGTAAAGCATTTCACATCTCCCCCAAAAAGAAAATTATGCCGTATAGCTAGTGATAAAAGGTAAATATGGCATTCCAAATGGGATGCTATATCCATTTCAAAAAAAAAAAAAAATGGTATGTTATATCTCTACCATTGTTTATTCTTTTTTCTTTTTTGAAAAATACTTTTGTCCATACCAGTGTGCGTCCATATTTTCTCTAATTTTCATATTTTAGGTAATGTTATCAACGATTTTAACCGTTTGAATTAATCAACAAAGATCATCTCTGTAAAAATTCGGAATAAACCAAAATCGTTATTGTATTCGATTGTATTCGATTGTATTAAACAAATGGACGGCTGATCATGAGACTCTCAACTTTTACTAGAACTGTTCATTTGTTTAATACAATCGAATACAATCGAATGAGCAAACGATTTTGGTTTATTCCGAATTTTTATAGAGATGATCCTTGTTGATTAATTCAACTTTTGAACGGTTAAAATCGTTGATTACATTGCCTAAAATATGTAAATTAGAGAGAGTATGGACGCACACGTCCATACTGGTATGGACACAAGTATTTTCCTTCTTTTTCTCTTTTTTACTCATTTTCATTCAACTAACATTTTCACACGTGTCCTTTCTCAATTTTAGTTGCAATTTATTTTTCTCCTTTAGTTTCATGTTTATAAATTTCAACATATTAGAACAAAGGACCATCTCACTTTGAAAAAAAAAAAAAAAAAAAAAACTCATTCTTTTTCACTTGATAAAAAAGAACTGTTCAAGGAGAAAAATATTTCTTAAGATGTCTGCAATTAATGGGATTTTTGTGGACTTCACCATCAATGTCTCTGAGTTGATAAGCGCCCTTTCCGATAATCCGGTTAATGACAAAGGGACCCTCCCATTTGGGAGATCACTTACCACGACCTGTGTCGCGCTCGCCAAAGGGAAGTACTACTGTCCAGACTAAATCGCCTTCACCATAAGACTTGCCCTTAGTCCTTTTATCATAAGCTCTTGCAACCTTCTTCTTTTCCATGATTATATTCTCTAGAGCTTCTAGTCGCCTTGCATCCAGGTCTTCATGTTCCTGAAACATAGCATCGCCAATCAACTGATGCTGCTCTCTAACCCAAAGGGATTGGACATTAATCTCCAAGGGCAAGACTGCATCATGGCCGTACATCAGAGCATATGGTGTAGTCCATGTAGGAGTTCTTTTGGATGTTCGGTATGCCCACAGAGTGTTATCGAGTTCAGTATGCCATGTCCTTGGGTTATCTTCAAGCATCCGCTTGAGAATGGAGATAATCACCTTGTTACTGGCTTCTGCCAGACCATTAGATTGAGCATAATATGGGGAAGAATGGAGAAATTGAATACCATACCCCTACAGAAATTCTTGAGTCTTCTCTGCCATAAAAGCTGTCCCCCTGTCCGCCACTATACATTCAGGAATGCCATATCGGCAAATAATATTCTGAAATACAAATCGGATAACTGTAGCGGCGTCACAATTCAGGACAGACACTGCTTCAACCCATTTAGTGAAGAAATCTGTACCAATTAACAAATATTTATGTTGGAGGGATGAATTGGGGTGGATCTCTCCAACAAAATCCAGTGCCCAGCCTCTGGCAGGCCAAGGCTTGATAATAGGTTGCATGGGTATATTGGGGATTCTTTGTACTGGCCCATGAACTTGACAATCAATGCAACCCTCTGCAAAACTGATACAGTCTTTAAGAATAGATGGCCAAAAATATTCGTATCTACGAATAAGCCACCTCATGTTTGGTCCACTTTGATGCGAACCACAAACGCCAAGGTGTACCTCTCGCATGAGACTTTTGGCTTCTGTACCATAGAGACACCTAAGGTCAATACCATCTTCATCTCTGTGAAGTAACTCATCGCCCTTAAGTAAATAATTAGTGGCAAAGTATCTGATCCGTCTTTCTGACGGTGCAGAGGGGTTTTGTAAATATTGGATGATCGGTTGCCGCCAATCTGTATCAATTGGCTCAACTGTAGCAACCAACAGCTCATCTCGTTGTTCTCGTCTAACAGCAAAGGATGACAAAGTTCTTCGTTCCACCTTCAAGATTCTTTCCTTAACTCCATGAGCCAAGCAAATGCTTGTTGCCAATTGTGCCAATTCATTGGCTGCAAAGTTCCTCTCGCGAGGGACATAGTCAAGCACCACATCAGCAAATTATTCAAGTAATTCTGATGCTCGTTCCCAATAATGTATCAGATGGAAAGAAAGACATTTATATACTCCAGTGAGCTGGTTGATGATCAATAAAAAATCACCATATACTTCAATTTCTCTAACATCCATATCCAACAGTCACTACCAGATCCGAGAGAATAGCCGACGAAAAAATTTCGTCGACTATGCCGAATTTTCTTCGGCTATTCCTTCTGCCGACGAAATTTTCGTCGGCTATAATTCGTCAGAAAAACGCCGTCGGTAATACCAATGGCCGACGAAAATAACGAAATCGTCGGCTATATTCGAGTATGGCCAACGACTTTACCGACGAAAATTAATTTCGTCGACCAAATCTAGGTAAAATATCCGACGAAATTCGTCGGATATTTTCGAGTATGGCCGACGATATCGTAAGCTATAGCCGACGAATTTCGTCGGCTATTTGTTCTGAAATATAGCCGACGATTTCAGCATATTTCGTCGGTTATTCCGTCGGAATATATTAATATTTTAATAGGCATTAATTAGTTATAGCCGACGAAATTTGGTAAAAATCGTCGGCTATAGCACTTATAGCCGACGAAATAATGCCAATATCGTCGGCTATTCTTACATTTGGGGGGAAAAAAAATTAAATTAATTTCTAAATTACCATTCCAAGCAACCTGCAAATCACAAAGACAATCCATGCATTTGCACCAACAAGAAACACGTCTAAATGATTTATTATCTAATTTGTTCCAATATACATAAAATATAACCCTAATTATCACCTAAAGCACTAAAGTCCACCACGTCATCCCCAGCATCCTGCTCGTCATCATCGGGAGGTTGAGGCATTGGAGGTTCAACTAACGGCTGAAACGGGGCCGGGGGTTCAAGGGCGTGTTGTTGTGCCGCGAACATATCACACCACCAGTTTTGTTGGGCGGCGTAGTTGTGTTGCCGAACTCTGTCGCATTCAGCATGCCAACTGGCCAGATCCAAATGATACTGCTGTGTTCTGCGGCGTAGCTCCTGTGATCTCTGGGACTCGGCCGCCAATCTTGCGGCCAATATCTGCACTTCCCCCCTCATCTGTTGGCTGTCCCCCTCCCTTCTTTTGACCTCCCTTAGTGGTCTTCAGGAGTCCTATTCCAGAACTTCCCAAACCCCGGCAGTAGTATTGGTTTGACCGGTCTGGGAAGGCTGCGTCGAACATCCTCGCTGCCGTTTGGACATTCGATCGGTCGACCTGGCGCTGGGCTTCTTCCAGATCTGCCTCTGAAATGTTCGGTTGTGTCTCCCGAACTACTTGCTGGAACACCTCTTCTTCGGCCCGGTTCACCCTCTCCTAATTGAACGAGAAAAAAAAAATAATTAATATTCTAACAAATATATACTTAAGTAAAATTAATAATTAAAATTTTAAAATCGTAATCAACGACTTACGAGCTGTTCTGTCGCTTGTGGATAAGCGATCTTGAACGTCTCCACGTACGGGTTGCTATCAGGATGATCTCTAAGCGCCTCCTCTTGATATTGTGCAAACGGCCTAGAACCACCATGATGGGGGGTTGTGTTACGGCGGCGGTTCGCAGAGTTTACCCGAGACCGTTGCTTCAAACAAATAATAAAATATTAGAAAAATGCATCAAAAAATTTTAGTGTAATAATTATAAAATAATTAAACTAATAATTAAAATTTTAACAAAATAAACATTTATAGTTAAGTTTAGTATTTACCTGCATAAGTGGGTTGTTGAAGTCTACTGTCTTCAACCAACGCCACTCGTACTCCCTAAACATGAACTCTCTGGGAGTACCCATACGACCACGGTTGTCGTATTTTGGTTAAAGTGGGAACGGAGCTCGTTCTTCCACTCTTTGAACCTACGGAAAAAACAAAAGTGCATTAGAAATATTATTAATATCATAAATATTTCAAATTATAAGATAAGGAATTCCCAACGTACCTCAACGACTGCATCGCGTCCGCCCAATGCTGCTTATGTTCTGCAATCTCGAAGTATGTCTGAAAGATAATATTTTATTAGTTTTACAATTATAACAATACCGAAAATTATTAAATATTACGTAAAATAAATTAAATTTTTTAAATTACTCACCGACGCGGCGTTGTTCACCTCCCTCTTGATCTCTTCGGGCACATCAGCCCACCGCGTCCACAATATAGGGACTCTGTCCCTAATCAGTGCCCCCACGCAACCCGTGTAGTTGCGGCGTTTTTTCCCCTGAACCTCCTGATTAGGAGGTTCGTTGATCCGGATCCTCCCGCTGCTCTCAACAGTTCTCCTGAGCGTGTCAAAACATATGACACCTCTCGTATTACTCGTTGAACTGCTAGCGACTGTCCCTATCACATAAACGACGATTGGTTAATAAAATTAAATATTAGTGCGTTAATTTTAATAAAACATTTAATTAATAAAATCAAATGTTACCTGAACTGGATGACTCGTCTGTCGACTTTCCTTTTCTCCTCGCCGAAATCAGGAGGTCAGGGTTCTCAAATGGCTGCTGCTGTTATGCCTCCGCAGCACTCACGTACTGAGGCATAGCAGGCCATATGGGCACACCTCGAAAGTCGACCTCGGGTATCGCAGGAATGTTGTACGGGAGGTAGAGCTGATTTGGGAGAGTAGGCCCCTTAGTCGAGTCAGCAGCAGACGTCGTCAGACTCGTCATCGGCTCCCGATGAACCTCAGGCATACGGACCTGAGGAACGTCTGCAGCTATCTCGTCCTGAAATAGCTGCCTACTGAACCTCGGAGAACCTGACCCGACAGGGGGACGTGAACTACTCGACGGCCGCCCCGCCTGGAGAAGGGTCTGGTGCCGAGAACTCACATTCCTCCGCGGCTAGGATGAATCCACACTCCTCCGCGGCTGGGTGGTGGTCCTCTCAGGCTGGCTAAGGGTTCTGTCGGACTCTGCGGAACCGGCGGAACTTCCACAACCCCTAGATCTGGAACGACGACATCCGAAGAACTGTCTGAATGCATCGGCCATCTACAGCTTGAGGCATTAATACATTAATTAATATTAAATTATATTACATTAAATAACAAATTCTAATTAATATAATAACCAATAATACTAACATATTTCAAAACATACTAACAAATTAATATTTAAATTTGTACTAATTTTAAATAATACTAACCATTAACCTAAATATAACTATTTATATACAAATATAACTATATTTCATTATTAACATATATATAAATACAAATAACCATTTATATATTAACAAAAATATATAACAATTTATATAATTAAAATTAAATATATAACAATTTCTGTACCTAAATTATAACAAATATATAACAATTAAATTTATGGGGGATTTATAAAAAAGGGCTATTGAAAGAGGAAAATTAGAAAAAAGGCCTAAATTTTAAAGGCCTTATAAAAAAAGGGCATCAGTTAACAAATGCTCAAAAAAATTGATATAATTACATATCATGCCACTGAAAAAACGGAACGGAAACGAGCCAAAGGCCAGTACCGTTTATTGATTACGTGCTTACACAAGATCAAACACTATTCACTCTCAACCCCATCTGTATAATATCGGCCTCTCTCTCTCTCTCTCTCAGCCATGAGGTAGATCCTCCACATTCAGGGCGGCCAAATCGGCTCCAAGTTCTGGGAGGTCATCTGCGACGAGCACGGAAGGTACGTCCCACGCGCCGTCCTCATGGATCTCGAGCCCGGAACCATGAACAGCATCATATCCAGGCCGTTTGACTAGATCTTCCGCCCTGATAACTTCGTCTTCGGACAGTCCGGCGCCGTCCTCATGAATCCTACGGCTCCGGCACCGAGTCCAACGGCTGCCCCAAGGTTTCTTCCGACTTGAAGCTCGACGTCGCCGGCCTCCTCGTCGTCCTGGTAAGGCCACTCACCGAAACGACGCCGTTTTGTGCTTCAGTTTTGTATTTCTGATCAATTGTTGATTTTGTGAATTAGATGGAGGACATTGTGGATACAAGAAGCACTATTTCGCTTCTGATCGAGTAGTTGGAATCGAAAGGGGCTTCGTCTGTGTCAGTGGCAACATTTCTTAATAAACCATCCCAAAAAAAAGTTCAGTTTGAGCTTCTTGGCAACGGTAAGTTTTACCGAGGTTTCGAGGTATATACAGTAGCTCCTTTTGTGTTCCTTGCTTTTCCTTGCTGTAGTAGTGCTTTGTTAATATATGACGGGTTATATATGAATGTGGTTGAGAGAGAAAGTAAACAGGTTGACTGAGTGGATTGTTTTACTCTCGAATTGTGAGGTTTATGGCTTTAGGCTATAGCTGAGGAGAAACAAACATAAGAAGAGTGTCAATGAAAGATGGTTGTACTCGATGGTCATCTTGCTGTTGGGGTTGAAGACATCGAAGCCGACGGACCAGGTTCTGGTGAGGGTCCGGCCGGAGGAGGAGACGTTGAGACCGGCGACGGAGAAGGAGTCGACGCGGAAGTCGGGGATCTTGGGGCGGAGGATGAGCCAGACCATGAGGAGGAGGGAGCCGGTGATGACGAAGCGACGGACGAAGGCTGCGCGTGCGGTGTACGAGTTGTAAGGAAGTTGTTGCTGGTAGACTGGGTAGTTGGGGTAGGTGGCGCCGTTGGGGTGGTGGTGGCCATTGGCGGCAGGGTAGGGCTGGGCGAGAAGGGTCTGACATTTTGTTCTGGTTCTTAGTACATTGATCCATGCTGTTCTCATTTATTAGTTCCTGCTGTCATTGAATGATCCAATCGATTAATATAATCATTATAATGATACATTGTTTGTTTCCATGTGGTTTGAATGTTTACAATTCTATATGCCTGAATTTAGAAATTGATTCAACTGTGAATTCAGTGAGGTTGTTTGTTTATGTTTTCAGCCTAGAGATACAAGTTATGTTGCAAGTCCGGGACTACCACAATTGGTTTACAGTGGGTACCAACCTCGTGCTTATTCATGGGATGATTTGCCTCCGCGTAAGGTAAAGTCCATCTATCTCAACCGTTTTCTCCATTTATTTGATACCTCAAGGAAGAGCTAGTTTCTTATTCTGTCTTTGTTATGTTTCTTGTGGTGTGCATGTACAGCAGTACAATTTGTAGTAGCGTATATTTACATCTCTCACCACCCGATTAAACAATAATTGGACTTGTGTTGAGTACGTTGCATGCTTAACTTTTCTTTTCTTGTGGATGCATGACAGAGAGAAAAAATGATCAAGAAACGATTAAAGAGGAATCATGATGATCAGCACTATTTCATTCTTAAGCATGGATCACTCTTGGTGATGAGAGGTTATACTCAAAAGGGATTGGCGGCACTCGGTGCCTAAGCAGACGAAATTAGAGGCCACTCGTATCAACCTCACCTTCAGGCTTGTGCTCGAATCTGAGGGTTCTAGGTAGGATCAGAAGATAATGGTTGTCCATTTTGCTCTCCTTTGTTGTTATTATGTGTGACCTACTTCCTATTGACAAGAGGAATGCACAGGTCTCTCCATTCCTTATGGACATTCTTGTCTGTCATGTAATACTTAATGAGGCTCATACTTAATTCTGTAAAACATGTATCTCTGTTGATTTGTTCCTAAAAGACTAGAGGCATCACTATTTATTGTGCTAAGCTATTTCACTGCTGATTGAGCCCGAGTTTAAATCAGATTAAGTTAACCCAAATGTTCTCCTCAAAACAATCTAAAATCGAGTTTATCACGAGAGAAGTTGGAGTCACTTGAAGTGGTAATTTGTAGATGGCCTGGGGGTTAACGGTGTAATTGGGTCGGGTGGGGCATGGTCCAATTGGCCCAAACCCAAAATGAGGACGAGTGATCGATCGATGCGTGTTGTAGTTTTTAAATTGATAATTAATAAGGTAGTTATACATATGATAGTTACTAAAGTAGTTACTCAGATGATAGTTACTAAATAGTTACACAGATAATTACAAAATTGATAGTTACTACTCAAATGATAGTTACTAATGTAGTTATACAAATGATAGTTATTAAGGTACTTGCGCAGAACAAAGATGAAAGTTATTAAGATAGTTACTAAGGTAGTTACACATATAGTTATAAAATTGATAGTTACTAAGATAGTTACTAAGTTAGTTACATAGAATAGTTACAAAAATTGATAGTTACTAAGATAGTTACTAAGTTAATTACATAGAATAGTTACAAAAATTGATAGTTACTAAGATAGTTACACATAATTGTTTACTCAGATAATAGTTACTAAGATAGTTACTAAAATAGTTACACAGATAATAACAAAATTGATAGTTACTACTCAAATGATAGTTACTAATGTAGTTATACAGATGATAGTTACTAAGGTAGTTACTCAGATGATAGTTAGTAAGATAGTTACTCAGATGATAGTTACTAAGATAGTTACTAAGGTAGTAGTTACTAAAATAGTTACACATAACAGTTACAAAATTGATAGTTACTAACATAGTTACACATAACAGTTACAAAATTGATAGTTACTAACATAGTTACACAGAATAGTTATAAAATTGATAGTTACTAACATAGTTACACAGATAGTTACAAAAATTGATAGTTATTAACATAGTTACACAGATAGTTACAAAATTAATAGTTACTAACATAGTTACAAATAATAGTTATTTAACTGAGTAACTATCAAAGTAACTATCTGAGTAACTATCAAAGTAATTATCTAAGTAACAAGTAATTATCCCGGTAACTATATAGTTATTTAATAGTTACTATCCCGGAAACTATCATCTTACTAACTATCTAAATAATTATCATCTTAGTAACTATCTTACTAACTATCATCTTACTAACTATCGTACTAACTATCTAACTAACTATCGTACTAATTATCTAAGTAATTATCTCAGTAACTATTTTACTAACTATCTAAGTAATTACATCTTAGTAACTATCATTTTACTAACTATCCAAGTAACTATCTTACTAACTATCGTACTAACTATCATCTTACTAACTATCTAAATTATTATCATCTTAGTAACTATCATCTTACTAACTATCGTACTAACTATCTAAGTAACTATCATCTTAGTAACTATCAAACTAACTATCTAAGTAACTATCATTTTACTAACTATCTAAGTAACTATCTTACTAACTATCAAATTAACTATCTAAATAACTATTATCATACTAACTATCTAAGTAATAATCATCTTAGTAACTATTTTAGTAACAATCTAACTAACTATCATCTTACTAACTTTCTATATAGTTACTAACTATCTAAGTAACTATCTTACTAGCTATCGGAGATAGTTTGATAGTTACTCAGATAGTTATTTCGATAGTTACTAACTATCCCTTTAACTATCGGAATAACTATCAAAGTAACTATCGAAATAACTAGTTACTATCTGAGTAAGTATCGAAATAACTAGTTACTATCGAAGTAACTATCTTACTAACTATTGGAGTAACTATCATCTTAGTAACTGTCCTACTAACTATCTAAGTAACTATTATCTTACTAATTATCTATATAGTTACTAACTATCTAAGTGACTATCAATTTACTAACTATCATCTTAGTAACTATCTTACTTATAACAATCGGAGTAACTATCCCTTTAACTATCAGAGTAACTATCGAAATAATTAGTTACTATCGGAGTAAATATTTTACTAACTATCTAAGTAACTATCATTTTAATAACTATGTTACCAACTATATAAGTAACTATCATTTTAGTAATTATCTTACTAACTATCTAAGTAATTATCTCAGTAACTGTCGCAGTAACTATCAAAACTATCGGAGTAACTATCCCAGTATTCTAGTAACTATCAGAGTAACTATCGAAATAACTAGTTACTATCGGAGTTACTATCTTACTAACTACCTTACTAATTATATAATTAACTATCATTTTAGTAACTGTCTAACTAACCATCTAAGTAACTATCATCTTACTAACTATCTATATAGTTACTAACTATCTAAGTAATTATCATCTTAGTAACTATCTAAGTAACCATCAACTTACTAACTATCTAAGTAACTATCATCTCTTAGTAATTGTCTTACTAACAATCTAAGTAACTAACATTTTAATTAGTAACTATCTTACTAACTATCTAACTAGCTATCATCTTACTGACTATCTAAGTAACTATCTAAGTAACTATCTTACTAACTATCTAAGTAACTCTCATCTTAGTAACTATCGAACTAACTATCATATCAAACTAACTATCATCTTAGTAACTACTATCTTACTTACACAAAATAGTTCATGGAATAGTGCGATGAATGCAGCAGGAACGTCACTTACACAAAATTTAGGAACGTCACTAAATTTTTAATAGAGTTCACAATTGTATCATAAAAGTACTCAGAAACTTAAACATAACAGACACTTGATTTTCTTCCCCAAAAACTGTCCACACAAACAGAGACACAACTACTAGAACGCAGGAAATATCCACAATCTCACACCAACCATAAAGCCAGAGGCAGCTTAATCGACCTCCTCCATCTTGCTCTCCTTAGCCACATCCTCCAACTCAGGCATGTCTGCATCCCCAACAGTCTCGTCGTCATCGATGCTAAGCCCCAACTTCAACATCCTGTGAATTCTAGAGGCGAAGGTGTTTGGCTCTTTAAGGCTGAATCTGGATGTCAGCAGAGCTGTCTCAAACAGCAGCAGCACAAGGTCTTTCACGGACTTGTCATTTTTGTCAGCTTCGGCTCTCTTCCTCAGCTCCTCCATGAAACTGCATAAACTGCAAGTAAGGGTAACATGCTCATTTCTTGGACACTCTGCATGCACACAAGTATACTAATTAGCCAAGGTTCCAAGGAAGAATACACTGTAAAATGGAACAATCGTGGAGTTACTGACCACATAAGGCTTCTCTAGTGCAGTGGTTATCCATAGAGGTCTTTTGTACTTGTCACGACCACTGAAACTTCTAACGGGGTCACAAGTAAAATGGGGGTTTAATTAATTAGCCAAGGTTTTGAAGGAAAGTAATGAACGAGCTATATAGTACATCTGTACATGCAAATATAAATGTTAGGTCTATAGTAGCTAACCTTGTATTGAACAGAAACAGCAAAGGTTCCAAGGGCACGATTGCCTTCGCGAAGCTCAAGAATGTCGCGGACAAGCTGCCGAGTAGTGGACTCAACCAAGGGGCTGCTAATGCACTCAAACTCATTCCAAAGCTCCCCGAAATTCAAACCATCTACAATTCTATCAGCCTCTGATCTTAGATATTCTTTATCAGACTCACACACTTCAGTCCTACCTTGATCATTTGTTACTGCAATGTAATACATCAAGCAATTTATCAGTAGTGAACTCATTCTACAAACAGTAGCAAGCTAGCTAGGTACTTACCGCGAAGTAAAAAAGGGTGGTGGGCATGGTGTGAATCTTGGGAGGAAGATGCAGTGATTTACTATTTGTCCGTTTCTGAAATCAAACTTGGTGCAATACAAAACAGCAACTAAATCGGAATATACCTGAAGCTCAGAGAGCTCCTCTTGTCGACAATCCCTTACCTAATTTGACAAAAGTTGGCCCTAAACGAGTGAAGATTTGCCGAAGCTTCACAGCTCGCCGTCTTTTATTCAGATCAAGCACGCCTTTCCTTTGTTCAATAAACAAATTCAATCCAAACGAACCTAGCGCTGTCAAAATCTTCAGAGTACTCCGAATCACCTGAACATAAATTCAACCACATACTTTCACAACTATGCAATTTCAACATTACTCACAAAAACAAAGCAAATATTTCAAAGGCAAAATGGAGGTCACCTTGACTGGGGTGGACCCGTACTTTTCTACCATAAGCTCGGGGCTATAAACGGAGGCATTTACCGCACGTGTGAAAGCCCTCGCCTCTTCCTGAATATCCTTCGCACGATCGACGGCGTTGCCGGCGCGGCCGGCGCGATTGATCTGCACCTTAACTAGGCTCCATCGTCTACCTCCAATCCATCTTCGCCGGCACAACCGAGTGCTTACCCCCCTCTTTCCTTGATCGTTAGTAACTACTACAACCTCAGTACCTCACCACTCCTGAAACAGAAGAGGTCCAAGGTGCGATTTGGACATGGAAAGAACGAAGAGGTTGATTTGGACACCGGCATTATCTTCGAAATCCAATGTCAGAACCGTCACCGATTCCGGCACTATCTTTGAACCAAAGCTCGGCCTTGTTCCTGTCGCCGTCGCTTTTCTCCTTCGTGAAATCGAAGAAACGTAGTGCCGAGATCTCGTAGTTCTCGTCGATCACCATCATCACCGCCGTTGTGATCGGTTCCTATGTCATCGCCGATATTTGGTACTCTCATAAATCGGTTTGGTCTTGATTTTAATTTGGTGCACTGGACTGGAATCGCGAGAGAGAGAGAGAGAGAGAGACGAAGAAAAAGAAAACCAGAAGAATCAGAGAGAAAGCGGAGATAAACAGAACGAGAAAGAGAATTTTGTCTGAAGAGGGTAAAATCGTCCATTTAAAAATGAAAAACAGCCTTTTTTATAATTTAATAAAATTGAAAAGAGTTTTTTGTGATAAACATATTAAAAACATGTCCTTTTTTATAAAGTGAAAAACAGGGTGCTTTTTTTCTAATTTACAAACTTAGATAGTCCTTTTATCTAAAATGGTCTAAATTTATTAACAAATATATAACAAATATATAACAATTTATATAATTAAAATTATATATATAACAATTTATTATATAACAATTTATATAATTAAAATAAAATATATAACAAATATATAACAATTTGTTAAAATTAAATTTATTAACAAATATATAACAATTTATATAATTAAAATTAAATATATAACAATTTATAAAATTAAACTAAATTGAAAAAAAAAAATTTAACCGGATCGGAGGAGGAGGCCGGAGGAGGAGGGGAAGGAGGTCGGACGAGGAGGGGAAGGCGGAGGGGAAGGAGGAGGAGGAGGAGGCGACCGGAATAGCTTGAGGAAGGAGGAGAATCGGAGGAGGATCGGAGGAGGCAGGAATTAGAGGAGAGTTTAGGCGCCGATTTGAAGAGGAGGAGGAGCAGCGCGGCGGAAACGAAATCTTTGCGGCAGATTGGGGCAGCAGCAGGAGGAGGAGGAGGAAGAGAGGAAAAAGTCGGCTAGGGTTCGACAGTTTCTGATTTATACCCGAAAGAATAGCCGACGATTAAAAAATATTTCGTCGGCTATTCTTTACTATAGCCGACGAAAACTTTAACATCGTCGGCTATACTTTGAATGTCGTCGGCTATACTTTAGGAGATCAGCAGCCGTCTGATCTGAGCCATCCAACGGCGGACAATGAAAAGGCGCGGATCGCAAGAGTTTAGCCGACGAATTCAAATATGTCGTCGGCTATACTTTGGAAAATCAGCAGCCGTTGGATCTGAGCCATCCAACGGCGGACAATAAGCGGATCGCAAGAGTTTAGCCGACGACATATAATTTTCGTCGGCTAAACTGTTGGTCAAACCACTAAGTCAAACTTCTAAACGCTTTAAAACGGAAATTAGTCTAGTTAGACGACGGTTTTTGGCCTGACCTTTAACAGATAATAGTTTCAAATCGATGAGACTCAACTAATCGTATAAAAATTTTCCACAAAATATTTACCGAACGTCAGGCTACCCATAGGAAAACGGAAGTAAAACACAGTTAACCGCAACATTCGGCTCACAGATTTTGTCGGAATCTTGTCAATTTTCAACCGTAGACGTATTTCATTATTTCGGTCATATCTTATTTGCCGACATATTTGCATTTGAAGAGTGTACGTATAGTAACTATTTGAAACTATACATTCACTTAAACACTTAGTAAACAAGTTAAGGAACATTAGTGCATATGTTCCGATTTTGAATGTAAAAGTTTGGAAAATCTATTCCAACAGTCAGATATCACCGTTAAGATTAAATACATATATGAAAAAAAAATCCAACTACATCTGACAACGTTAAAGGCTCGATCGGGACGGTCAACCGGGTGAGTCAATCCTTTAAACGCTTAGAAATGGTAATTGACCTGTCTAAATGACGTTTTTTGGCCTGACCTTCAACAGATAATAGTTTCAAATCGATGAGACGCAACTAATCGTATAAAAATTTTCCTCAAAATATTTACCGAACGTCAGGCTACCCATAGGAAAACGGAAGTAAAACACAGTTAACCGCAACATTCGGCACATAGATTTTGTCGGAATCTTGTCATTTTTCAACTGTAGACGTATTTCATTATTTCGGTCATATCTTATTTGACGACATATTTGCATTTGAAGGATGAAGCAATGGTTTGTCGATAGTGATAGAAAATGGAAGGTGGTCTTTTTTTGTTTTTTTGTTTTTTTAAATCATAGCCGACGAAATCAAACATAGTACTCGTCGGCTATTCTTTTGTCGTTTTCTGTCTAAAATAAAATATGTATTTTTCAATATAGTTTTGGCCGACGAAATCACGCATTTTTCGTCTGCTATAATCAGTATAGCCGACGAAAGAATGCATTTGTCATCGGCTATTCTTTGAAAAAAATAAAAAAATCAGTGGTGTTACACCTCTCGTATTCCTATGTCCTGTTCATATATAACCAAAATTGAACATAAAAAAAAAACAGAAACCCAACAGTCAACATATTTCAAAATTTTTTTTAAGGGGTTTGGAACCCAGCCTATGCGGGAGGCTCATCCCCACGCCCGTTCATTAGAAAAGAGTGGATTACAAATAAAAGGATTACATCATCTAAATTACTTAATTCGTCGGATTGTAATCGGAATCATCGGATGAGTCTTCTTCGGTTTCTGAATTGCTCGATAGGGGTAATCTATGTCGTTCCTCACCACTAGAGTCCTCGTTAGTTTCTTCATTTGGATCAACATCAACAAGCAGTGGCTCTTCACGTCGCATTCGCACCGGCGTGTCTAGGCGAATAAAAGAGGAGTCAGGAATACCGTTTGAGTTGGGCTCTTGATACGCGGTGCCCCCTTTCTCGTTCTCTTCAGCCACTTCAAGTGTAGACGCCCGGTAAATGTTGCGATGGTGGATAGTGTTGACTACTTTCCACGGGTCACCCTTGGCGAGATCATCAAGATAAAACACTTGTTTCACCCATGTGGCTAAAACGAACGGGTCGTCCTCATACCATGATGTACTAGTGTTCACAGAAGTTATGCCCTATTGATCGGTTTTCATGCTCTGCGGCCGTGTGTCAAACCATCTACACTTGAAAAGGTGCACTTTCATGCCTTCCCCATAATGCAGTTCCACAACTGAATGGAGAACGCCGTAATAGTCAACTCCATCATCCCCACCATGTGTCATAACCCCTGAATTTTGTGTTTTCAGTTTGAGGTCTCTCTCTTCACATCGAAATAACACACCATTCACCTTGCACGTCGCATAAACTTTTAAATAGACCGGCTTCATCGCCAGAAGTCTGAGTTCGTGCGACCAATTTGGGTGATTATAATTTTTAATAAGGTCCATCTGCAACCATCAGAATCAACTATAAATATGAATAATTATACACAATAATATATAAATACGTATAGAATAGTGGTAAAGTTACGTACCCAGCGGACGAAATACTCTGCGAATGTCCGGTTGTGGTAATCGAGATCACCTCCTACTTGGTCACAGTTAGATGCATGTTCTTCCAAAACTGAACTTCTGGACAGTTAATTAGTACCCACCAATGTGCAATGGCTGCCTCATAATCTTTCAACTTGTAGGAAATTACTGACATGTTTCCACCGAGTACAACATCGTCGGAGAGTATGGAAAGATTGAACTGTGAAGGTACATCTTCCGGTATGCTTTCTTATGACGCTCCTAAATACAGCTTCATGTAGGTGACGCACTCGTACGCAATATATGCTTCAGCTATACATCCTTCAGGTGCGGATCTGTTTTGGACAAAATCACCGTATTGTCCAAGTTGCCTATAAATCAAGTTTTTAAAGTGTTATGATAATACATTAATACTATATCACATATATTGATGAGGAAATTAACAGAAGGTGTAAAATACGTACCTTTCCATCGGATACATCCAAGTGAAGTGCACAGAACCGGTAAGCAACAACTGCCGAGGAAGATGGATCATGAGGTGAGGCATGATGTCGAAAAAATTTGGAGGAAATATCATCTCAAATTTACACATGATATGAACGATGTCTTGTTGCATTTTCCGGAGGTCAGATTTTCTCACTTCCCGTGTGCATACCTTCTGGAAAAATCTTGCCAACGCTACTAACGGCTCCACAACGTGACGGGGAAGGAACGATCGAATGAAAACAGGGAAGAGACGCTGTAGCAAGATATGATTGTCATGACTTTTCAACCCGTAAAGATTGTTGAATTGTCTGTTCACACACTTGGCTATATTTCCAGCAAAGCCTGAAGGATACTTGGCCCGACTTATCCAATGGAAAATTTCTGATTTATGCTCAGGTTTGACGGTGTAAGGAGCTTGAGGCATTTTTCTCTTCCCTTGTTTCAACCATAGTTGTTTTATGATATTCATGTTTTGCAGGTCAGTGCGAGCCTTAGGACCGTCTTTCGTCTTCCCCTCCAAGTTCAGTGTTGTGCCCACCGCACTTTCAGAAACATTTTTTTCTATATGCATAACGTCTAGGAAGTGACAGATCAGCAACTCACACCAGTACGGGAGTTCCCACAATATGCTCTTATGTGTCCAGAATTTTTACTCCTCAGGCCTTTCAGGTATTTCCGCTACAATATCGGGATGATTGCTGAGGGGCCCAAAATCGTACTCATTAAGCACTGCTAAAATTTCTCTTCCCGTCCATCTTCTGGGGGGACCACCGTGTTCTTCGGTTCCATCAAATGCGGCGGACTCGTAACGCCAGTGGTGATCCGCCGGAAGGAACACACGATGACCCATTCTGCATATCTTGTTGCAATGAGGGGTGCTCCCATAATCGCTGAGGCACTCTGGACAAGCCTTGTATCCCCTAACAACGCTGCCCTACAACATCCCATAAGCAGGAAAATCACTGATGGTACCAATAACCATGGCATGCATCTGGAACGTCTCCTCCTTGTACTTGTCAAAAATGGGATGACCAACGTCCCACAATACCTTAAGCTCTTCAATCAATGGTCTCATATACACATCGAGATATTTTCCTGGGTAACTAGGCCCCAGAATCAACAATGTCAACATATTATATTCCTTCTTCATGCACATCCACGGAGGAAGGTTGTAAGGTACCAAAACCACCGGCCATATACTGTATGAAAGACTCATGGTGCCGAAAGGGTTGAACCCGTCGGTTGAGAGCCCGAGCCTGACGTTTCTGACATCTGACGCAAAATGAGGAAACTCGTTGTTTTTATGCTTCCAAGCCTCTCCGTCAGAGATGTGTGTCATGATATCTGCATCTCCCGCGTCCCGCTCACTGTGCCATCTCATAGCTTTTGCGGTGGTTTCTGACATATACAACCGCTCAAGCCTATCTCTCAACGGAAAATACCGAAGCACTTTCACAGGTTTCCTATTGCCTGCTCCCGTCAACTTATATCGGTCAGACTGACATATCAGACATGCGTCAAGGCTAGCAAGGTCATTCCCTTCTGCATCTTTACCCCAGAAGAGAACGCAGTCAAATGCGCATGCATGGATCTTAATGTAGGAAAGCCCTAGATCTTTGAGGATACTTCGGACCTTACGATGATTGGTAGGATTACGATGACCCTCCTCCAACAACGAAGAAGTGTACTGTAGATATTCATCCACTTGCCTGATAGTCGATTTTGTCTCGACTTTAATCCTCATTACCTCCATCACACTTTGAAGAACTGTCTTCTCAGAACTTGAAGACACAGGGGTCTGTTGCAATGCAATCAGTTTGTTGTACTTGTCAAAGGCAGCAATGTTGACAACTTGTGGGAAGGGCAGCACCGGGTCATGCATATATTGTTCCCCACGTACACCGCTTTCAAAAGGAAACACGTCGTTGACGAATGCCATTGTTGGATCGTTGGATGTACTACTACTGCCCGCCTCAAAAAACTGCCCATGATCATGCGATCCATCTAATGATGGCTCACCGTGATATATCCAACGTTTGTACTTCGGCCAAAACCCATTACTCTTTAGGTGCTCCCATACTGTCCTAATCGGAAATCGACACATATCACTGCGACACTTACATTTCTTGCACGGGCAATAATGGTAATCATTCCCGTTTGCATTTTCCTCGACGAACTGCAAAAAATTCACAACTCCTGTAGTGTATTGTCAGTCATGCCTTAGAAGCGAAATCCAACTCTTATCCAGATCCATATATAGCCTGATAATAATATATATGTATAACTTTAATTAATAAAAAATTAATTAACACATACATATATATATATATATATATATATATAAATCCTTAATAATTAATTACATTACAATATATATTATTATCAACATCAACTCATATATATATACCATTAATTAACAACCATTATTTAAGTTACACTATATATCAGTAATTATTTAAGTTAATTAATTACACTATATATCAACAACTATTAATTAACATATATATATATACATATATTTTAACACTAATTAAAATAACATCAAATTAAAACACATAATTAAACTAAAACTCAAAATCAACTCAACTAAAACTCAAAATCAACATATATACATACATTCTAACACTAAAACAACAACAAATTAAACAAAAAATCACTTAATAAATCAAAATCACTAAAACTTAAAATCAACTCAACTAAAACTCAAAATCAACATATATATACATACATTCTAACACTAAAACAACAACAACACAAAAAATCACTTACTAAATCAAAATCACTAAAACTCAAAATCAACTCAACTAAAACTCAAAATCAACATATATACACATGTACGTACCTATATATAGCTCCACAATGTAAGAGAGGACGGATTTCAACAATACCCACAGATTTTTCACTCTTTCTCCCGTTTTTCCCCTTTTTTTTTTGAAATGAGCAGCTGCTGCCCAGATCTGAAAATATATAGACTTATAGCCGACGAAAATGTCAACTTCGTCAGCCATACTTCCAAAAATTTTCGTCGGCTAATGTTTCGGAGAAAGGCCGACGAAAATACAAATAGTCGGCTGAAATATGAATATAGCCGACGATTTTTTGAAAATACCAACGAAAAAAGGTTTTGTCGGCTATGGTTAAACTATGGCAGATGATTTTTTTTTTTTTACCGACGAAAAATAAAATCGTCGGCTATTCCTTAGAATTACCGACGAAATTTTTTTTTTTTTTTTATCGGGAAAACCCTTTTTTCTGGTAGTGAGTAATTCCAAACCAATGATTAGCGCCTCATATTCTGCTTGGTTGTTGGTGCAAGTCCATTCTAATTGAAAAGAATATGAGAGCTTGGTCTCAGTTGGGCCTTGGATACAGATACCGGCACCTACCAAGGTGTCAGTACTACTGCCATCAAAGTATAGTATCCAAGGTTGAGTCTTGATCATATCTACAGACCAACTTTGTTCTGGAATCTCTTCTTCAAGAGGGTGATGTAGCAAGAAATCGGCAATCGCCTGTCCAGTCATTGCCTTCAAAGGAGCATAGTGTAAAGAAAATTCAGATAAGGCCAAAATCCACTTGCCAACCCTACCTCTCAAGATAGGTTTAGTAATCATATACTTCACTAAGTCAGTCTGAGCTTCCACAGTAGTGGTAAACGAAAGCATGTAATGACGGAGTTTGATACCGACAAAGTACAACCCTAAGCATAACCTCTCAATAGGTGAGTACCTAGTTTCTGCTTCTAACAAAGTCCTGCTAAGGTAAGAAACCGCATATTCGATTTTCTTTCCTTCACTGGTTGTTTCATCCTAAGCTAACAAACCTGCAATAGAACTGTTAGAAGCAAAAATATATAATTTGAGTGGGATTTCTGGTCGTGGAGGTCGTAATACTGCCAGGCTCGCCAAATATTCCTTAATCTTATCAAATGCAGCTTGCTGTTCAGGGCCCCATTTGAAGACTTTCCCTGCCTTGAGTTTCAACAGAGAGGAAAAATGAGCAATTTTTCCAGTTAATTGGATATGAGCCTTATGAGGAAATTGATCTTGCCCAACAAACTCTGAAGCTCCCTCTTATTTCTAGGAGCTGGAGCATCCAAAACGGCTTGTGCCTTATCCCCAGATACCTCAATGCCCCTTTCATGCACCACAAACCCCAAGAAATCTCCTGCACGAACCCCAAACACACATTTTGCTGGATTCATTCTGAGTTGATGCCTTCTCATTCTGGTGAATACATCTCGAAGGTGAATAATGTGGTCATTCTTCTGCTTTGATTTTACCACCACGTCATCAATGTAAATCTCTAAAATACCCCCTAGGATATCATGGAATATTTGATTCATAGCACGTTGTTATGTTGCCCCTGCATTGGTTAGGCCAAATGGCATACTGAGATATTCAAAAGCCCCTGTAAAATCAGGACAGCGAAAAGCAGTCTAAGGGATGTCGGGCTCATAAATTGGAATTTGATGATAGCCAGCCGTCCCATCCATGAAAGACAACATCTGGTGTCCTGCCACTGCATCAACTAGCATGTCTGCAATAGGTATAGGGTAAATATCCTTTGGTGATGCAGCATTGAGATCTCTATAATCAACACAGATTCTAATTTTGCCATTCTTTTTCTTGACAGGAACAACGTTCGCCAGCCATTGTGAATATTGTGCTGGTCTGATAATTCCTGCATCAATCATGCTTTGAACCTCCTTCTTAACCGCTATTACAGTTTCAGCATTCATCCGCCTTTGCTCCTGCTTGACTGGTCTGAATCACTCCTTGATGGGTAAACGATGGCAGACCAATTCTTTTGATAGTCCTGGCATATCTTGATATTTTTCTGCAAAGCAGTCTTTAAATTCTTGCAACAACTCAATTAGTTACTGCCTCAATTCTGGTTCTAAGTACTGGCTGATCCCGACTTCCATAGGTTCTTCAGCAGTGCCTGGATTAACTTTTTCCACCGGATCACGTACCTTAGGTGGAGTATCATCTAATACTGCTGGGGCTGGTTGTATAGCCTCCACCTCTTCTATAGTTACTATCTCATCTTCATCGATACACTCAACTAGAGAAACCACATTCCAAGCCAATTGCTCCTCTCTGAAAATAGCCAAACGCTGCATCAGAGAAGCAAAGGCTTCTGTTTCCTCAACTGTGAGGTTGTCACTCATTGATATTATTTGGTAAGAAGTCGATGGAGACTGGCCTGGAATAATCTGATTTGGCCTGTGTCAATCCCCACCGAGCGAGATCAGTTGAGGTCACCCCAATTGGATATCCTTTGTTGTCAATACCCTCAAACCTGAGAGGTCTAATAGAGCTATAATAGTAGTCAGTCTCAAGCGAGCAAGCCGCTATTGAATAACGGTGTTCATCCGCCTTGATCAGTATTGAAATGTCGGTCACTGGATCCCACATGATCATCTCTTGATGCAATGATGATGTAACAGAAAGTGTCTTGTGGATCCAATCTCTCCCTAGGATCATACTATATGAGGCAATGACTTCTGTGACAAAGAGTCCCTGAAAAGCATCAGAAGGCCTAAGTTTTACTTTGAGCATCAAGATACCACTGGTTGGGGTTACCGCACTAGCAAAGCTTCTGACCTTCACAGTGGTACCTATAATCGTTTCCTTAGGAATTTTGAGCTTTTCCATAGTACTAAGTGTGATAATGCTCACCGCGGCTCCTGTGTCGATGAGAATTTTGTTAATTTTGCAACCCGCCACCTCCGCTGATACATAAAGAGGTTTGAGGTGCTGAGACATTGTGAATGTAGGCTTCGAAAACACCACACTTAGCTTTAGAAGGTCAGCCAACCCCTCTGGAGGTTTGTGGGTGGATTGAGACCTTTCTCCTTCCATGCTCGGCACTGCCTCATCTTGAGGTTCTTGTATATGGTATACTGGCATGTCCTTCCCTTCCTCTTGGATGAATTGAGAAGTAGGCACAGGTGCTGGTAAGGCATAAGCAGAAGATAGGATAAAGGTCATGTAGCAATCCAACACCTCTGGGTCCAGTGAAACCATGTTACAGCTTAAGATGGCTTCATCCTCATCCAATAACTCTTCATCATCTTCCAGCATCTCATCATCCGCCCCCGGTAGATCTTCGTCTGCCACCGGGTCCGAAGACTGGAATTTGGACTCACTCTCCGCTTTCCTCGGAGGTGGGTCAGTACCTAACTTTTGGGCCACGTATTGAGGCAAGGACATACCAGGAGGAATACCCGATGATTTTGACCGAGCCAAGATCATAACAGGCTTGGTTGGCTCTGCCTTTGCTAGCTTGGATTCTTTGGCGACTGCTTGCCCCTCAGGAACCTCTGTTGTACCTGTAGGTGTAGTGACACTCGCCTCTTTAGGTTTCCACTTCATGATAGTGGAGTCCCTCTTTACTCCAGCCTCTGGGATGCTCTTTTTGGGTAAAGGATCTGATCGGTTTGATGTGACAGATTTAACAGACTCTCTTTTTGGGGAGTAGATTAATCTCCTCCTTGTTGAATTCCTAGATGCACCCTCTGCGTGATTGGGCTTCGAAAGCCTCTCGTGAACACTTCGTCTACGAGGCGGTTGAAGGTCTCTGTTTCGTGCTCGGCGAGCATCAACATATGTTTTGGCCTTCTACCGCTTGTAAGTCTCCCGTATGTGTTCAACCGGAACCTAAAGCTCGTCTGGGGTCAACTCCCCCTTGTCCAAAGCATCCAGAGTTCTCTTTGCTTTGCCGTACCGCGTCTGCATGTTCCTAGTCTGATTAGGAAGTACCTCCACAGCTTTACCATTCTACTGTCGATACCACCTGTCAGTCTTGAGGTCTGACCTTGACGCTGGTGGAACATAAGGCTTAATTGTAACATCTGGATCCAATAATCTGGAAGGACCAGAAACTAGTACAGACTTAACCCCCGAAGGTCCTAGATCTGGCCAAGACCTCACCTTGCTAGCATAAGTCTCCTGTTCATTATGATGGTATTTCGCCCGCTTGTAATCATCAGACCTGTATCGTTCAGGAGCTGGATGAGTTTGCTTGACCTTCTCTAAGGCTTTCTGTTCTGCCTCCTTAAGTGCAATCTGCAGCTCTTCATATGTTATAGGTAGGTGACAACTTATTTTGCAATTAAGGCGTAACTTAGAATGCGGCACTAGCACCATCTCTTCTTGTTCTGGCGGATGCACATTATTGTTAGTTTGCTGTTTTGCTTCTGACTTATTCTCGTCGATGGAATTTACCAAAAACTCAGGGATAGAAGCCATCGATTCTTTAGCAAACTTCAAAGTTCCATTATTCAACCATTCTTGAATTTGATCCATTAACGCAACACACCTAAAAGTATAATGATCATCAGAATGATGAAAAGTACAATAGGGTCCGCCAAGCATTGTCTTCCTCTCTGGCAAGCGAGTGTTATTAGGACTAACCATCACCTCCTGGACAAAAAATTCCCAAATCTCTGGGGCCTTACGTGCATCATATGTATAATTTGTAAACTTGGAAACCTGCTTGCCAGGCTCCAATTCTTGACATGGAATGGGAATAAAATCTATCATGTTCACATTAGGGAATGGCCTAGACTCTGTCCAAGTAGGTTCCTTGGCAGTTTCCACCTTCATGACACCATCATTAATCCATGTTTGGATCTAATCCTTGAGCTTGACGCAGTCCTTGGTATAGTGGTTATTCATGTTATGAAAGCTCCAGTATTTCTTACCCGCCATGTAGTCTGGCTTGGGAACAAAACCTCCTTCATGTTGAAGCCGCCTTGTTTAAATAGCTCAAGTAAGATCTCTGGAGCCTTGTGTGCATTATAAATATATGACTCAAATGCAGACTTAGTTGGGACGGAAGTCACTACCTTGATTGGCTCCTTGGACAGTCTTACATTCTTTGATTGTAGTTGCTGGCGACCAACCACCTATACAACCGCTACTGCTTCTTCCTCCTCCTCTTCAACCCAAGTTAAGATTGGAGGTGATTCTGCTTGTACAGTTGCAACCGTCTTTGAACCAGAAGAGACACCCAGCTTAGGCTTCAAAGTGCCTGGATAGTAAGATAATGGGATGCCTTTCTTCCTTTCTCTTCTCTCCTTCATCCAATCAATCCAATGTTGCTAATCGGTCAACCTACTGGTCAGATCAGCCATATTAGTAACATTCACCTGCTGAAAGCCAGCCTGAACTTCCTCATCTAGTCCTGCAATAGCCAAGTCCACTACAGTATCCTCCGAAAGCTTATCTTTGCATTTGGTCAACTGCAACTTAAAGCGCTTTAGATAAGCCATGGCTGACTCTTCGGGTTGTTGTTCCACTTCAGCCAGGACATTTACAGTGACCTTAGCCTCAACAACCCCAAACATGGTTCTAAAGAGGATTTCCATAGTCCTCCAGTCTGGAACTGATCCTGGCGCTAAATCCTTATACCATTCTAATGCTGACCCAGTCAATGAAGTGCCAAATACTCGCAGCTTGAGTATGGAATCCTCGGCATAGGGACCACACTCGTTGTAAAAGCGAGTAATATGGGTCTCAGCGTCTTCCGAAGAATCCCCAGAGAATTGGGTAAATCGGATATGCTTAAAGTTCTGCGGCCATGGAAGTTGTTGACAGTAGCCGCAGAGGGGCTACAGCAAGCCCACAGACCCGCGGCAAGTGCACCAGGGCCCGGCCCAGGACCCAGGATCGGATCACCAGCACCAGGCCTCGGGGCCCAGCGGTCTATCCTGCCTCCAAGAGTCCTGGGACCGGGGGCGCTTGCCTGCCAAAGACCAGAATATCCAAACAGAAGGGAACCAGTCCCACATCGAAGGGTAAGGCCAGCCCTCACCCTCAACCACCTATATATGGGCCTCAACTACCACCATAAATAGGTAACTTGTCTCTCTCCCTGCTTACATACGTGCCCTGGTTATATATATTCCAACTATACTAACTTAGGCATCGGAGAGGTGAAGGCCGGCCTGCCCTGTATTCCCCTTAGTAAGCAGGATTGCAGGAGATCGAGTTGGATTCATCAAGTATCTACTAGACCCCCGGGTTTAGGCAGAAACAATTGGCGCCGTCTGTGGGAAGTCTGAACAAGAAGCCGTGCAAGCAACACCGCTGGCTGAGATGGTGGGAATGAGTCAAGAGAGAGGAACCACTGAGGAGGGGCGTGTTGCAACTGTGCAAACGCTCGCCTCCACCCCTGTCGTCACGCGGGAGCTGCGTGGCGAGCAGGGCAGCGATTTGGGAAGGAGCCGTGGAGGACCCTCCGGTGATCCGGAGCCCCGCCACGAGAGCTCGCACGGGAAAGACCCGATAGAGGACGAAGGCAGTCCGGTGCTTCGTGGCCTATCCCTGACGTTCTCGGATGATCCGAGTGATCAGTCTGAGAGCCAGGATCAAGACCCCACGTACAGCCCCGACCATGACGGCATGGCGGGAAAGGTACGGGCAATGGTCGTAGAAGTTAGTCGTCTCAGAGAGGAGAACGACCGGGACCGAGCCAAGTCCCAGGCCCGATACGAAGAAATAGAGGCAGTAAACGCCGCCCTGGTAGCCGCCCTAGAGAGGGGGCAGCAGCGCAGTGCCGCCATGGCCGAGGCACAAGCCGCACCCCTGCTAGTTCAACCCCGGCAGCTAGAGGCAGGGCAATCTTCGGGCGCCCGGCCCAGCGAGCCTGTGCGAGAGAAGTTACAAGCCGGCGAGGACCTGCCGAAGAGCACGCCCGCCTCCCACCAGCCGCACGCTTCGTCCATGGGTGAAGTGGATACTCCAACCGCCCGGGCGCTGCAACTGCTAGCCAACACCGTGTCGGATCTGAAGGCCCAGATGGAGGCAAACGAGAGGAGAGCAGCCCGGCCATTGGAAGGCTCCCGGTTCAACGAGCGCATGGGCCCCTTTTCACACTGAGTCATGGAGTCGGGGAGATCTGGCAACCAGAAGTCCCTCAAGCTCACCTATTCCGGGTCCGGTTGCCCGTATCAGCATCTGGACAGCTTCCGATCCCAGACCTGCGCCAAGGGTTACTCCGATGCAATCTGCTGCAACATCTTCCAGGAGACCCTGTCCGGAGAAGCGCTCAGTTGGTTCTACGAGCTTCCTGCGAATTCAATCGAGGCTTTCGAACAGTTGGCTGACCGGTTCGTAGGCCGCTTCATCCTCCGAGTCGAGGGAGCACGGACGTCCACCGTCCTCTTCAACTGCATCCAAGCCCCCGGGGAAGAGTTGAGGACCTTTGTCAACCGGTGGCAGACGGCCACGGCCGGGGTTCGGAACTTGGACAAGGGCATCGCCGAGATGGCATTCAAGCAGGGGCTTCGGGCAGGGAAGTTTTCCTACGCCGTCAGGGTAGAACTCCCTCAGGGCTACGACGAGTTGATGGCTATGGCCATCCGGTATGCCCAGGCTGATCATGAGACCTACGGGAACCACCTGCTGAAGAGGAAGCGGGATGAGCAGTCTTTGGACCATCCCCGGGGGGAGGATCCCCCGCGCAGTCAAGAGAGCAAACCCGGCCAGCGAGCCGAGCACGGGAGTCGCCGACCCAGCCGGAACAACAACAACGGCAAGACCTGGCCGCAGCGGCAGCAGAGGCCCTTCTCTGACAGGCCCCAGTCTCGGGCCGAGAACAAACCTGCACCGTACCACCAAGAGCGCCCCCTGGCAATTATGCCAGCACCCCCAGCTAATCAAGAAGTCTTCTCCACTCTCACCGCATCCTACGAGGACATCCTGCTGGAGAATGCGAACGTCATTGCCCCACCGCCCCAGAGAAGGTACCCCAAGGGGAAGCTTACGACGGCGCAGACGGGCAAGTACTGCTCGTACCATGATGAGGCAACTCATCGGACGAACCAGTGCTTTGCCCTCAAGACTGCAGTGCAGGGCTTGATTGATAGCGGCCAGCTCCAGAGATACGTAGGGGAGAGAAGAGCAGACCCCGACCGGGAGAGTAACCCGGCTTGGTAAACCCGCTGGGTCCAGGCGGTTAGTTTGGCATATCGCCGGTTCAACCAATTGTAAAGATCAAATATATGCAAACTACTTTTGAAAACTCTGGCCCCGCAAGCTCAGATATATATTCATAATTAATTGAAGTATTCAAGCAGTAACCGCTCCGAAGAGTTTTTTTTTACAAGCAAGAGCAAGAAAAACATCCTAAGGAGCCGCATCTCCAGCGATAGCCTCGTCGTCGGCCTGGGATCCGGCTGTGGCTCCGGTAGGCTCGGCACTGTTGGTAAAAGAATCCAAGTGCGAGCGACGCTCTGCTCCTGGTTGTTCCTCCACCGCCAGCTGCTGGACGACCGGCTCACAGGAGCATTTCCTTCGGCAGAGGTACCCGGCATCAGGGAAGTACTTAACCACCCCTTCGCCGCCCATTCCGTGTACGCATCCGAGATGCCTTCTTCCCGAGCCTTCTCTAGGCAGTCCAGGAACTGGTCGCTCTCCTCGTATTGAAGAACGAACCGGTCGAACTGTCCCGGGTCATCTCCCCCAGCAGCAGCAGCGGCGGCACGTGCCTGGAGCTCGTCTATCTTGGCTTCCAGCTCGGCCCTCTCAGCGTCAGCCCGCTCCCGCTCCCTCTCCATGATCCGGTTCTGCTCCTCCATATCCTGGGCCTTCTCCTCCATCTTCCTGGCCTTTTCCTCCATCTTCTTGGCCCTCTCCTCCGCCCTGGCCTTCTCCCGATCCGAGCGGGACTTCTCCACCTCCAGAAGCTTCTGAGACTTGGATAACGCAGTTATCTGCCTCTTCAGCTCCGGGAGCTCCTCGCTCGCATCCGGCTGGTACAGGTGGTAGAGCAGCTGCAGGGCAACAAAGGCAGTCAAGTGGCAAAGAAAGAAGGCAGGATATAAGCAGTACGGTGGTACCATGCGGTACTTACCCGGAAGATGGATTCCTTGCATTTTGGCCGGTTGCCACCCGCCAGCACGCCATCAACCCCGGGCTTGTCCAGGCCGAAGCTGGCCAGGTCCGCCATCATCTGCCGAACGAGAGCGTTGTCCGGGCTTCCCCTCGCCGCCCCCGCGGGCGCAGGACTGCTCTGCCGGTCAGCTCCGGCTCCCTCCCCAGCATTGGATGTTACGCTACTGGTTGTCCTGACCCGCTTCGCCAGGACCTCCCGGGATGACCCGCCGGTTAGCGTCACCAGCAAGGGGGACGGACCGTCCGGCCCTTTCCGCTTCTCTCCCCGCCCTTCGGGAGAAGCGGCACGTGCGTTTGCACGAGGAACAAAAGCAGCGATACTCAGGCTCGCCGCACGGTTGGGGATCCTGTTTGCTCCCCCAGGAACCCGCACCGGTCCCCCGGTGCTCTTGCCCTTCCCAGGCACCGCTGCTGCTGCAGAGTGATGGGTCTTCACCCGCTCCGGCAGGTAGGACGATTCGTCCATATCCCGGGCCTGGGGCTCCGCATGCAACGTAACCCGCCCGTCCGCTTCCACCGAGGACCGGGCGATGCTCGCACCCTTCTCCGTAAGCTGCCTCAGGAGGTCTTCCCCGTCCATCGAAAGAGTGTTTTTGGGCTTGATCACCGCCCGGGTTGACGCACCTGCAGGACAAGGAAAACGTTAAATTGTTAAGCAAAACCTAGCACAAGTCCCACCGCTAGGGTTTGTTACCCACCGGGATCCCGCCCAAGCCCACAGTGTTCCAGCACTTCTCGCCGGATGAAATTGTACGAACTTCGCTCCAGGTGGTCCCAGCAGCCGAGACTAGTCAAGACCCTCTCCTGCTCCAACTCGGACAGCTGGAACGACTGGTCGCTTATGGGCTGGAAGGCGCCAGGCACCCGGTACATCCTCCTCTTCACCTGCCAAGCCCCGCCAGCCATCACCACCTTCTTTCTCCAGCTGTTGTCTACCCATGAAGGCATAGTGGTGATAACCGCTTGATTGTTGCGGGAGTTGAAAGATAAGCAGCCTTTGGACCCCGCCTTCCTCGAGTAGGACAACCTATACAGCGCCCGGAATTCATTGATCGTAGGCATACTCATTCCGGATAAGTCGTATAGGCAGCCTAGGCTTAGTAGCCGCCTCCATTGGAGACCGGGCAGCTGCGCGGGCGACGCTGGCAGGGCACTCAGTATATACTGCACAAAGTCAGGCAGCGGTAGCGACATCCCGTGCCGGAACTGGTCTGGATGCACGGCAACCCAACCCTCCTCCGGGTTACAGGCCGACTCTCCAGGGTTCAATGGACGCAGAAAGATATCGTCCGGGATACCCCACGTTTCCCGGAACGCGGCAATCTCCGTGGGAGTCATGCTCTCCTCCGGTTCGTCACACACCACGGCAGTTCTTCCCCTACCAAGCGTGTAGCTTTTAGCGGGCGCACCGGCCATGCGCACCCCGTGCGGTATCTCAGCTTCCGAAGAATCTGACCCGGAATCTGAGGACGAGGACGAGGCACCGCTCCCGGAGCGGTCCGCGGCTTCTTGCTCCGGGGCTTCAGAATCGAGCCAGTCCTGCATCCTCTCCACATCATCCACCACAGGACCTCTTGCGGCAGATTCAGAAGCCTCCTCCGAGCTCGAAGTGTACATCTTAATCTAGGGGCAGAAAAGCAAAACCCTAGCGCTCGTCAGCAACAGACTACAACACCACCTTCAACGGCCTCTCCCCAAAAAGTTTGCCGCTGAGCAACCCGGTCAGGGACACAGATCCCTCCCCCCCGCCGCAAAACAACAAATCAAAAAGCAAGAAACACCGGGGCAAAGAACACAACTTACCGATTAGTATGCTCAGCCGAGGACAATCCGCCCTGCGAAAGCAACGAGCAATGGTAAAAGGAGGCTTGGGAGCGCTTCAAACAACGGATCTCTTGGGGCAAGGAACTTAGGGTTCTTTTCGCCGGACCACCTCCTTTTTCTCTCGGTCTCTCTTAAAAGTGCAAGAAGCAAAAGTGGAATGGAGAGCAGAAGAGACCTATTTATAGAGGGGACCGGTGCCCTAGGCATTTAGAAATCCCTCCAAAAAACACAATCAGAGCAACTCAAACACCTGTGAATCCAGGCCCTCCATCACAAAACCGTTCCCTGATGGCACGTGTCCCAGCATTGGTAAACTACCCACGCCATCATAACTGACGGGACTGATGGACTCCCTCCTTAAATGCATGTCAGCCACCTGTCCCACACGCTGGCAACAGGAAGGTAGGAGCAGGAACCAAGGAGTCGGGCTCCCCTACGCTTCCCCAGATTCCACGGTTGCACGCCATCATCATTGCAATTCAACCGCTTGAAGACCTCTCACCGGTTATGCTGATCCAACCGCTTCAAGAGCATCTATCCGGGTTTGAGCAGGACCTCGTTTCGATAGGGCATGTCGCCCGTGCGAGTCCCGCCCGGTTCCATGGCAGTTCGCGGTTGTGATCTTCCAACCGGCTGCATGGCTTCTTCGCTGCAAAGCTTGAAGACCTCTCACCGGTTATGCTGATCCAACCGCTTCAAGAGCATCTATCCGGGTTTGAGCAGGACCTCGTTTCGATAGGGCATGTCGCCCGTGCGAGTCCCACCCAGTTCCATGGCAGTTCGCGGTTGTGATCTTCCAACCGGCTGCATGGCTTCTTCGCTGCAAAGCTTGAAGACCTCTCACCGGTTATGCTGATCCAACCGCTTCAAGAGCATCTATCCGGGTTTGAGCAGGACCTCGTTTCGATAGGGCATGTCGCCCGTGCGAGTCCCGCCCGGTTCCATGGCAGTTCGCGGTTGTGATCTTCCAACCGGCTGCATGGCTTCTTCGCTGCAAAGCTTGAAGACCTCTCACCGGTTATGCTGATCCAACCGCTTCAAGAGCATCTATCCGGGTTTGAGCAGGACCTCGTTTCGATAGGGCATGTCGCCCGTGCGAGTCCCACCCAGTTCCATGGCAGTTCGCGGTTGTGATCTTCCAACCGGCTGCATGGCTTCTTCGCTGCAAAGCTTGAAGACCTCTCACCGGTTATGCTGATCCAACCGCTTCAAGAGCATCTATCCGGGTTTGAGCAGGACCTCGTTTCGATAGGGCATGTCGCCTACGCGAGTCCCGCCCGGTACCATGGCAGTCCGCGGTTATGATCATTCAACCGGCTCCATGGCATCTTCCCCACATTTGCACCAACGACCTCGTTTCGATATGGCAGGACGCCCGATCGAGGTCCGGTCTGCAAGTTCATCCGGGACTCGTTTCGATTTGGCAGAACGCCCGTCGAGCCCCCATGAACTCCACCTCGCACCGATATGGCAGAACGCCCGGGCGAGGTCTACCCCATCGGTTCCGTCATGTCCAACCAGCTCGAGAGTACTTTCCGGAAACGTAATCACCCGGACCCATGGCTTTTTCACAGGGGGACTCGTTTCGATTGGCATGTCGCCCGTCGAGTCCGCCCGCCTCCATGGCAAACGCATATGGGCTTTATAACCGGGCGAGTTTACATCTAACACATGTACTCTTGTCCAGCAGGATAAAAACCCTGCGTCGCATTTGACCGCGATACTGTCCAGCAGGATAAAAACCCTGCATCGCACTTAACTGCGATATCTTTGGGAACACATGGGGGGAGACTCGTTATCTTTACACCATCCCACCGGGCAGATTGTATCTCTAACACAGAACAAATCTCCCCGCAGGCTAACAAACCTGCACATTTACCTCATCGCTTATTCAACACAAGCTGAGAAGAACTAGCAAATGTTTTGCACCGCTCCGTTTTGATTTGGCAGAACAACCGGTTCTGGCCCAGTTGGCACCGCTCCGTTCTGATTTGGCAGAACAGCCGGTTCTGGCCCAGTTGGCACCGCTCCGTTCTGATTTGGCAGAACGCCCGGTTCTGGCCCAGTTGGCACCGCTCCGTTCTGATTTGGCAGGACGCCATTTGGGATCAGTGAGCTCCGCCTTATTCCGAAGGGCAGCAGGCCCAATCAGAATTCCGTGCATTAATCTCTTGCATGGCGGATTTCAACGCCTCATTATCATTCCATGCACCATCTCTTGCATGGCGGATTTCAACGCCTCATCATCATTCCATGCACCATCTATCGCATGGCATCATCTCATGCACTCTTCGGGTTTTCACCCCGCTCCATGCTCTAAACACTCAAGCACAATCCTGTTTTACATTACCAAACATGCTTATAAATTATTTCTTGCCATCGGTAACAGGTACTCACCTCGGTCACGCCCAATCTTTAACGCGGACTTGGGGGACTGGGGACCTGTAGGTTGGTAACCCCGCGGGTCTGCGGGACAAGAGCAAGACAGATAAGTCCCCATTCAAGATTGCACTTGACCGGGAACTTGGGGGACTTGTTGACAGTAGCCGCAGAGGGGCTACAGCAAGCCCACAGACCCGCGGCAAGTGCACCAGGGCCCGGCCCAGGACCCAGGATCGGATCACCAGCACCAGGCCTCGGGGCCCAGCGGTCTATCCTGCCTCCAAGGGTCCTGGGACCGGGGGCGCCTGCCTGCCAAAGAGGGCACCAGAATATCCAAACAGAAGGGAAACAGTCCCACATCGAAGGGTAAGGCCAGCCCTCACCCTCAACCACCTATATATGGGCCTCAACTACCACCATAAATAGGTAACTTGTCTCTCTCCCTGCTTACATACGTGCCCTGGTTATATATATTCCAACTATACTAACTTAGGCATCGGAGAGGTGAAGGCCGGCCTGCCCGGTATTCCCCTTAGTAAGCAGGATTGCAGGAGATCGAGTTGGATTCATCAAGTATCTACTAGACCCCCGGGTTTAGGCAGAAACAGAAGTGCATTCACCTCTCTGGGAAGTGGATTAGCATATGTTCTGTTGGCATCTGGCAAGCCATGCATAGCCCTCATCTTTTCTTCAAACAGTTTATCCACAACATCTAGAGTGAGAGCCTGGACGTCCCCCTTTCCTGGCTCCTCGTCTTCTTCATCAGATGGAAGATTATTAAGCCTTCCACCTCCTCTTTTCTGCCAACCAGGTTTTAACATATTGGAAGAAAAAGTTTCTTTTCCTCTTCCTATTACCATAGGCTGAACTGGTTCCGTTGTTCCCTGCACCGCTTCTGTTTAAACAATATTGACAACTGTTCAATAGCAGCCGAGGTTTTGGTCAACTGCTCCTGCTGTGTCCTCACTTGTTCATTGAAGTTCTTAGTATAAATAGCAATCTGGTTGGCAGTTATCTTCTGCTGATCCGCCAACCAATTAATGTTGGACGAATGTCCAACCTGTTCTGTCCTCAGCTCTTTCAAACCAACTTCAATCCTCTGTAGAGTGTCATCTGTTGATGCTGACTTGGCCAACATCATATTCAAAGAGTCCATTACATCTTCAGGAGATGTAACAACAAAGACCGCGCTGTTATTCTCCTCAGAAACCTCTAGAATTCCTGAGGCGTCAACCGCCTCTTCATCCAAAATGTTGGTGGGATCACTCTCGTTACCAAGACCTATTGGATTTCCAGGAATCCCCTGGTTGTTGCTATTGGTAGCTTCCGTAAGATTTTCCACGGTAGCCAATACGCCTCCAAATTTGAGGCAAGCTTCTGCCTCTGTTAAACCTCTACACTCAGATGAGTTGTGCGGGGTGCATGATAGGAGCACAATGTGCGACGATATTAATATGCGTATGCCCTCATTTATGCTTCGTTTAACCCTTATTTACCTAAGATAGAGTCATAATTTAGTTTAGTGTCAATTTGGTAGAGTTTTGGAGAAAGTGTGCTTAATTGTCAGAAAAACGACTAAGTAAAGAAATATGAGGAAAAAGTGAAAAATATGTTGTTTTCGTGATTTTGAGGCCTGTTTTTGACTGACTTATTATTTTCCAAATTAGATGAAATTTGGCAGTCACATAACTGGCAAGCTGGAGTGTATTGTGTCAAAATTTCAGATCAATTGAAGTTTGGGAAATTACCCAAAAGATGGCTGCAACTTGGCAGTTTGAACAAAGATCACCAGGGACTACCAGGATTTTCCTGAGACTGTGTCCTGACTTCCGGAATTTCTGTACGACGCATCACTTGGAACCAGAAACTTTCCCATACACCGTTTGAAAGCTCTGTGTGTCTAGTTTCATATGCAACTGGAATCGTAGCAAAAGCTTTCCTGAGCAAAACGTTATACCGGTTTGAATGCACGAAGGTCAAGTCTGCCGAAAGAAGAAAACCTAAACCGAGTTCTACATGGATTTGGCTTACGAATGTGGACTGAATTCCATCATTTGTGCAAGATTTTTGGCTCAATTAATTCATGGAAAACCTAAAGAGATATTGCTCAATTATTCAGTCATTATCTTGGGAATTTTCGGCAGAAAATAGAGGAAGAAAATCGCAACAAATCCTGATTAATTTCAGGAAAACTCCTGTGCATGTCATCCAAATTCCACGGACTCGCTCGGATAGCTCACTTTGAATCAGAGTTCGAGCCTTATATGGATAGAAAACTACAGTAGTCTAGTTTCCAACCCAACTAGAATCACCTCAATAGCTATTTTCTAGAGAGAGTTATGATGTAATAAATGCATGGAGGTCATTCTGCCGAATTCAGAAAATCAAGGAAAACCTAAACCAATTCGGTTTTGGTTTGTGGCCGGCTTCTCTAGGTTACTTCCTCTATAAATACCAAGGCTTTTGGACAGAAAAAGTATCTCTTCTCTCTCACTTTTCACTAGCCAAAACTCTGTCCAATTAGCACCACAAATCCCATTGAAAATTCAAGCCGATTCCATAGTTCATCACCACCACCGATCGCAAGTCTTTGTCACTACCGAATCCTCCTTTGTTGAATCTTCTTCAAGGTTTCTTTTAAAGTGTGATTCACTCATCTCTCATGGCTTGTAATTTTCTGTATAATTACTTAACTTTGTCTATGAAGTTTGTAAGGATTTATGGTTTGTTATTTGGTTTTATTAATTTTACATTGGATTTCCGAAATTCTGTTATTTGTTTTGGTTTTCTTTTTGTTTAATTGATGAACATGTATATGACGAATTGATTGTATGGTAATAGGGCAGTACGTTTGTTGCATGATTTGATGATTTTATTTGGTTTATTTTCTGAATTCGTATGCATAACAAGTTATAGGGTTGAGGGCAGCCTTAGCTAGGCCGATCCTTAGGTTTATTTCTTTATGTTGCCGAACTTTAATTGCGGTAAATTATACACGAAGTTGATTTATCTTGTATTGGTTCTAAGGGGTAGATAATTCAGAAAATATGCATGTTGAAGCAAGGTGAGGTGACGTCATACTTGTTGCATGTTTCCAATTCGACTCATTGTGCTTATGTGTTTCTTGGTTTAATTTCTACACGAAGTGTCTTTAAACTGATTAGCACTATGTTTAGGGTTATGCACGAAGCTAATTCTAAATAATTGAGGAGTTTTGAATGATTAGATGAACCACGAAGGGCTCTAATTAAATTGGAACTAAATTGCATGAAATCGGTGATAAATGTTGCTGCCATATTGTTGTTTTGTGATTGATTTGTTATATGTCATGTGAGTTTTATGTGATGTGTATTGTGTGAAAGATGTTGATGATATGTAAATATATAATTTAGGTTTTGTTTTCGTAATTTTCAGTAGGTTTTAGAATCAAATTTCAAACCCCCAATATGATTTTGTAATACTTTATGTGATTGAACGCCCTTGATTTCCCCGGACTGAACAATCCCTACTTGTCCTATACTAACGATGACACAAGAGGGTAATATTTGTATGAAGTTGTTTTGCAGGTACAATGTGCTTGGATAATAAGCTCCATCAATTTTTGGCGACCTGTGTTCTGGTTTATTGCAACAAGGCATGATTCGTCGATATGGATTAGATCCCGCAATCATTGACACTGTGTCCCACTGGGCGTGCCAAAATGTTCGTGGCAGATTCAGCACCAGGCGAACAGTCAACACGTGGGGTGGCGTACGTCAATTCCTGTCCTCTTGTGATGTGCGCGAGCGTGCAGTACCTTTGAGTTGGTACAACTTTAATGCGGACTACCTCTGGTGAGTGTATCTGTCTGCTCCCGATACCTGACCTCTTGACCAAGCAACTGTTACGCTGGCGTTGACTAGGTCGGCGTAAGAGGCTCGAACAAGTTGAGAAAAAAATCTATTAGGATTTTCTTCTCAACCTATTGCAAATTGAGTAATTCTTACTTCGATCCTGAGATGCAAAGCAGAGCAATAATCTTGACGATGGTGCAGTTGGCAGCTCTGTACGTATGGCGCAGTTGGCAGCTCTGTACGTATGGTGCAGTTTGCAGCTCAAGATGGTGCAAGTATGCTACGATGTGCGAATGCTGGAAGCGATAGGTCTTAGCGACCCTCACATGAATGCAAGGCACACTTCGACAACCGCGCAAGTATACAGCGACCGGTGACGGGCGTAAGTTTGCGGCAGGGTTGGATGGTAGTTGTTTGCAGTTTGTGGAGGCAGTACGCGTAAGAGATTTGCTCCGGAGAGACTTTGCAAGATTTGCGATACGCAAAAGCTTGTGTGTTTGTAAGATGGTTGTGAACCCTTTTCAAGTTGTATAAGAGTTCTTTATATAGAGAATGCAGAACCCCAATACTTGCGTATCAAGCATAATAGATTCTGAAATCAATTAGGATTCAATTACCTTAAACCACCTCCTCCTCGGATCCCTAAATGAACCCCAATTCCTTTCTAAGAAGGAAAGATTAATAATCAGATTATTGTTTAATAAATAACCTCTCGGGCCTCGATCCACAATCTCGGACAAATGTCAATTTAGGCCCAAACATGATCCACCACTTCCTCCGTAATGAGGGACTCCACCATATTCAGCTGATCCTCCACGGTGATCTCCATATCCACTAATTCCACTTGGAAATTGGAATGAACTAGCAAAGTTATCGGAGTTGAAAGTTCCATGTGAACCAACTTGATATTGGTTTATGTTACTGAAATCACCAAACTCAAATGTTACAGGTTATTGTTGTTGCTGGGAGTGACGAACTCTTCTCCCATTATTTCAGCTTTTCTCATTCGTAAGTACCCACGCCCTTCTGGATCTCTAATTGAATCCATGGTAGTAATCATGATTTTGTTCTCCTCACGTTGACGTTGAATAGCTAGTTTTCTAGATGCATATTCCTTGTGCATGGCAGCAAACGCATTTCTCTCTAACACACTTTTTTCAAATAACTCCTTTAGTTCTTGACTGGACTCTTTGATTTGTTTATCAAGCTTTGTCTTCTCATTTTCCTCTTTCCTTTTTGAAGATATATTGGCCTCCATGGTTGATGGCGATCAAAGTTCAAGACGTGTCAATGGAAAATCAAAACGGAGACTAAGAAGGAAGTTGGTCCATAGCCGGACTAGGAAAGAATTAATGGATTGGTCTCCTAGCCTATATACGTTTGTTTATGATCTTCATGAGCATATATATTCCTTATATAAATAAGTGTCTAATTGCATATATATGGTAGTATACAATTGCTTGTTTCCTTATGGTATTTAATCATATCTTTATAAGGAAATTGAAATTGTTTTAGAAAAGTTTTTGTAGTTTATTAGGAATGGTGTTTAACAATTTAAGTGGATTTGATATTTTCCTAAAATAAAGTTGAGACCGTGGCTTTTCTTAACCTAACTGCTAGGGTTAGTGGAGTAGCCGTTTAACATCATATATATATATATATATATATATATATATATATATATATATATATATATATGCTTTTGTGTGTTAGTGAGACAACATGCATATTAAGAGAAAAAAGATGAAGTGATAGAAGTCTAGTGTTCTATTCATCCCTAACCGTAAGGTGTGCATCTAGCAATCTATCTACAATTAGATTAATAATCTCATGAACATGATCTGTATGCATCATTGAGATCGAACTAAGTCATGTGTGGCAAGGAGACCTTTGTGGCTCATATTCAAGACCTTCGTGGCGCTCAAGACCTCTGTGACATTCAAGACCTTCGTGGCATTCAAGAACTTCGTGGCGACAAAGCTATGTGTGACTTTGTAAATACTTGAACGGGTATACTCAAGTGTGAAGTAAACTTTACTTTTGAGAATTATTACTATTACAATTGTACTCTTCATATTGAAAATTGTATATCGATTAAATTCAATAGTAAAGTCGTTTTACTTCAATATTCCGCGGCATATCCTTTACTAATTTCCATCTAGTATTTTCATTTGGCATCAAAGCAGGTGCTGGACATGTCTGGTAGATTCTGCAAAAGATGGAACAAACGGGGTGAATCAACCCCCTTCTTTCAAAGGAATGGATTTTTCTCAATGGAAGTTACAAATGTGAAAATACACACTATAGCTGAAACTTCAGTAAACAAAGTTATTAGGGAAGACTAATTCTCACAAAAAAATATTGTGATCGATTCTTGAATTGTAAAGCACACATCAACCAATACAAGAACTGTTCTAGCTCTTTAACACAGCTAGTTCAATCCAAGGCAGCAACTCTAAACACAGTTGCTCTAACTATCAAAACTAGTTCTTCAACACAACTAGATTTACAGGATAATTGACCTACTCTAAACACAGTAGGATTTAGCTTAAGATCCTTTACACGATCTAAACCTCTTTGAGTAAAACAAAGCTCTTTGACACAACTTTGTAGTCTCCACAGGTTCACACTCTTTTGACTGGATTTCTCTTCACATAGAAAGTCCAAAGCACGATTAAAATCTCTCAAGCAACACGAGATGCAGGAGGAGATATTTATGCAGACTGGAACACTTCTTCTTCTCTCGTCGAAACAACCAGTACTGCAACAATGAACAAACATCAATATATATAGGGTAGAGTCCAAGAGAAGAATCTCTTAGACTCCCCCATAATCTGAGACTCCCTCATTCCTCATGACTCTAATTGATACTTATCCCAAATGTAGAATCACCTTCCTAACTCAATTATATCTATTATAAAAATCAAATAAGTTTCAGAAGGAAAGAATAAGTTTGAGAATCAGAAAAACTTATATCAGATCTTTTAAGCAATAACAATACATGAAAAAGAAGAGACAAAATTTCCCTTTTATTACCTTTGATATTCTCCTAATACGACTAGGAAGTCCCAGGTTGAATAGGAAAGCCAATACTTTCAATCTCCCCCATTGGCCATCATATTCAACCTCTTGAAGAGTCATCTATAAAGGTAATAACAAACAACACCAGAAATATTTTCAAGAACAAAAAAGAATTAGAGATAGCAAAGGGATCAGTTTCCATCCTTTCCCTCTCTCGTAAAACCAAAATACCCTAAATAAAAATATGTATGTGCTTATGCACTTACAACAAAAACAAATTGTTCAACAAATAAAAATTGTTCAAGAATTCAGAAGAAATAAATGCAGAAAAATAAAAAGTTCATCAAATCTTTTTCCCCCCTTTGAATATGAATGGCTATTTCTTCAAGTTCAGAATGGTTGATTGAAGAAGAATGATATGCTCCTGGAGATGAACTTGAGCCTGAGTGAGGGATTCTAGGCGATCCAGCACATCTTTAGCCCATCTTCGTATGTTATCCTCCATTCCAACAAGATAGGCGCTGAAATCCTCCATGGTGTCGTGCTCAATAGGAATTGGAGGACGCCAAGGCTCCCCTTCAAACCGTGCAGGAGGAATAGAGCCTGTGTATCCCTCTTTCTTGGGAGGAGGAGGTATACGAGGCTCAGTGGGGGGAAGTGGAAATTCAAGAGGAAAAAGATGAATGTTATGAATCGAACTGTGTGGTGAGACATGGGGACAATCAAAGGATTCTGAGGAGTCAGAAGAAGAGGGAGTGGAGGACAAGGGGTGAGGACGCTTGCCCCGGTTGCCAGAGGCATCTGTAGGCATTCTGGTGGTTTTCAACTTCCTCATTGACAACCTGCAGCACAAAACCAAATGGACTAGAGAGAATATGAGAGGGTAAGATGATATCAAAAAGGGTGATCAAGGGTGCATTTATGGACAACGCAAAGACCAAGAAGTTGTAGAAAACCGAGATAGAAAAGAAAACCGTCACAAATTGGAAAAGCAACCGTCAAGAAGCAAGGCGTGCAAATCCAGCAAGCAAGCATGATATCACCTACGCAAGATTTAAAGCAAATCCTAGAGAACACACTTTCGACACCTGGCCAATGTGAGATAATTGCTGAACAGTTTGGGAAAACCAATATGCCAACCAGATAACTAAACCAAGGACTCAAAAAATAACCAACTGAAAACACCATTGATATAAGCACCAACCCTTAAACTGTGAACGAACAATGAATGCAATATGAATGATTATGGTGCTCAACATTGAGAACATTGGCAAAGCACATCAATAAGTAAATTCAGAAAAATTGATTCTAGTGTCGTACACAGATATTTAGAAAGAGAAGTCATATGGATTCTATTAACTCACACAAGATAAGAGACCACGAACTCAAGAGCATCAGATGAGCAACCAGAAATCAGACAATGTGGGGAAAGGCAGACAGTAAGCATTTCACACATTATGGGTATATAAATATCACAGCTCTCCCCCTTATACCATTCTATAACAATCTTTTAGTGGTCTGAATGTTTCACAACTTATGTAGCGAGAGGCAGACACTACCAGAAAAAAGGGTTTTCCCGACGAAAAAAAAAAAACGGCCGACGAATTAAAATTTTCGTCGGTAATTCTAAGGAATAGCCGACGATTTTATTTTTCGTCGGTAAAAAAAAAAATCGTCGGCCATAGTTTAACCATAGCCGACGAAACCTTTTTTCGTTGGTATTTTCAAAAAATCGTCGGCTATATTCATATTTCAGCCGACGATTTGTATTTTCGTCGGCCTTTCTCCGAAACATTAGCCGACGAAAATTTTTGGAAGTATGGCCGACGAAGTTGACATTTTCGTCGGCTATAAGTCTATATAGCCGACGAGTACTATTTTTGATTTCGTCGGCTATGATTAAAAACAAAAAAAACAAAAAAAGACCACCTTCCATTTTCTATCACTATCGACAAACCATTGCTTCATCCTTCAAATGCAAATATGTCGTCAAATAAGATATGACCGAAATAATGAAATACGTCTACGGTTGAAAAATGACAAGATTCCGACAAAATCTGTGTGCCGAATGTTGCGGTTAACTGTGTTTTACTTCCGTTTTCCTATGGGTAGCCTGACGTTCGGTAAATATTTTGAGGAAAATTTTTATACGATTAGTTGCGTCTCATCGATTTAAAACTATTATCTGTTGAAGGTCAGGCCAAAAACCATCGTCTAACTAGACTAATTTCCGTTTTAAAGCGTTTAGAGGTTTGACTTAGTGGTTTGACCAACAGTTTAGCCGACGAAAATTATATGTCGTCGGCTAAACTCTTGCGATCCGCTTATTGTCCGCCGTTGGATGGCTCAGATCCAACGGCTGCTGATTTTCCAAAGTATAGCCGACGAAATATTTGAATTCGTCGGCTAAACTCTTGCGATCCACGCATTTTCATTGTCCGCCGTTGGATGGCTCAGATCAGACGGCTGCTGATCTCCTAAAGTATAGCCGACGATATTCAAAGAATAGCCGACGACATTCAAAGTATAGCCGACGATGTTAAAGTTTTCGTCGGCTATAGTAAAGAATAGCCGACGAAATCTTTTTTAATCGTCGGCTATTCTTTCGGGTATAAATCAGAAACTGTCGAACCCTAGCCGACTTTTTCCTCTCTTCCTCCTCCTCCTCCTGCTGCTGCTCCAATCTGCCGCAAAGATTTCGTTTCCGCCGCGCTGCTCCTCCTCCTCCTCAAATCGGCGCCTAAACTCTCCTCCAATTCCGGCCTCATCCTCCGATCCTCCACCGATTCTCCTCCTTCCTCAAGCTATTCCGGCCGGCCTCCTCCTCCTCCTCCTTCCCCTCCTCCTCCGATCCGGTTAATTTTTTTTTTTCAATTTAGTTTAATTTTATAAATTGTTATATATTTAATTTTAATTATATAAATTGTTATATATTTGTTAATAAATTTAATTTTAACAAATTGTTATATATTTGTTATATATTTTATTTTAATTATATAAATTGTTATATAATAAATTGTTATATATTTGTTATATATATAATTTTAATTATATAAATTGTTATATATTTGTTATAATTTTGGTATAGAAATTGTTATATATTTAATTGTAATTATATAAATTGTTATATATTTGTTATATATTTAATTTTAATTATATAAATTGTTATATATTTTTGTTAATATATAAATGGTTATTTTTATTTATATATATGTTAATAATGAAATATAGTTATATTTGTATATAAATAGTTATATTTAGGTTAATGGTTAGTATTATTTAAAATTAGTACAAATTTAAATATTAATTTGTTAGTATGTTTTGAAATATGTTAGTATTATTGGTTATTATATTAATTAGAATTTGTTATTTAATGTAATATAATTTAATATTAATTAATGTATTAATGCCTCAAGCTGCAGATGGTCGATGCATTCAGACAGTTCTTCGGAGGCCGTCGTTCCAGATCCAGGGGTTCTGGAAGTTCCGCCGGTTCCGCAGAGTCCAACAGGACCCTTAGCCAGCCTGAGAGGACCACCACCCAGCTGCGGAGGAGTGTAGATTCATCCCAGCCGCGGAGGCCTGTGGATTCATCCCAGCCGCGGAGGAGTGTGAATTCTCGGCACCAGACCCTTCTTCAGGCGGGGCGGCCGTCGAGCAGTTCACGTCCCCCTGTCACGCCAGATGTTCCGAGGTTCAGTAGGCAGCTATTTCAGGACGAGATAGCTACAGACGTTCCTCAGGTCCGTATGCCTGAGGTTCATCGGGAGCCGATGACGAGTCCGACGACGTCTGCTGCTGACTCGACTGAGGGGCCTACTCTCCCAAATCAATTCTACCTCCCGTACAACATTCCTGCGATACCCGAGGTCGACTTTCGAGGTGTGCCCATATGGCCTGCTATGCCTCAGTACGTGAGTACTGCGGAGGCATACCAGCAACAACCATTTGAGAACCCTGACCTCCTGATTTCGGCGAGGAGAAAAGGAAAGTCGACAGACGAGTCATCCAGTTCAGGTAACATTTGATTTTATTAATTAAATGTTTTATTAAAATTAACGCACTAATATTTAATTTTATTAACCAATCGTCGTTTATGTGATAGGGACAGCCGCTAGCTGTTCAACGAGGAATACGAGAGGTGTCATATGTTTTGACACGCTCAGAAGAACTGTTGAGTGCAGCGGGAGGATCCGGATCAGGAGGTTCAGGGGAAAAAACGCCGCGACTACACGGGTTGCGTGGGGGCACTGATTAGGGACAGAGTCCCTATGTTGTGGACGCGGTGGGCTGATGTGCCCGAAGAGATCAAGAGGGAGGTGAACAATGCCGCGTCGGTGAGTAATTTAAAAAATTTAATTTATTTTACGTTATATTTAATAATTTTCGGTATTGTTATAATTGTAAAACTAATAAAATATTATCTTTCAGACATACTTCGAGATTGCAGAACATAAGCAGCATTGGGCGGACGCGATGCAGTCGTTGAGGTACGTTGGGAATTCCTTATCTTATAATTTGAAATATTTTATGATATTAATAATATTTCTAATGCACTTTTGTTTTTTCCGTAGGTTCAAAGAGTGGAAGAACGAGCTCCGTTCCCACTTTAACCAATACGACAACCGTGGTCGTATGTGTACTCCCAGAGAGTTCATGTTCAGGGAGTACGAGTGGCGTTGGTTGAAGACAGTAGACTTCAACAACCCACTTATGCAGGTTAATACTAAACTTAACTATAAATGTTTATTTTGTTAAAATTTTAATTATTAGTTTAATTATTTTATAATTATTACACTAATATTTTTTTATGCATTTTTCTAATATTTTATTATTTGTTTGAAGGAACGGTCTCGGGTCAACTCTGCGAACCGCCGCCGTAACACAACCCCCCATCATGGTGGTTCTAGGCCGTTTGCACAATATCAGGAGGAGGCGCTTAGAGATCATCCTGATAGCAACCCGTACGTGGAGACGTTCAAGATCGCTTATCCACAAGCGACAGAACAGCTCGTAAGTCGTTGATTACGATTTTAAAATTTTAATTATTAATTTTACTTAATTATATATTTGTTAGAATATTAATTAATTTTTTTTTCTCGTTTAATTAGGAGAGGGTGAACCGGGCCGAAGAAGAGGTGTTCCAGCAAGTAGTTCGGGAGACACAACCGAACATTTCAGAGGCAGATCTGGAAGAAGCCCAGCGCCAGGTCGACCGATCGAATGTCCAAACGGCAGCGAGGATGTTCGACGCAGCCTTCCCAGATCGGTCAAACCAATACTACTGCCGGGGTTTGGGAAGTTCTGGAATAGGACTCCTGAAGACCACTAAGGGAGGTCAAAAGAAGGGAGGCGGGGACAGCCAACAGATGAGGGGGGAAGTGCAGAGATTGGCCGCAAGATTGGCGGCCGAGTCCCAGAGATCACAGGAGCTACGCCGCAGAACACAGCAGTATCATTTGGATCTGGCCAGTTGGCATGCTGAATGCGACAGAGTTCGGCAACACAACTACGCCGCCCAACAAAACTGGTGGTGTGATATGTTCGCGGCACAACAACAAGCCCTTGAACCCCCGCCCCCGTTTCAGCCGTTAGTTGAACCTCCAATGCCTCAACCTCCCGATGATGACGAGCATGATGGAGAGCAGGATGCTGGGGATGACGTGGTGGACTTTAGTGCTTTAGGTGATGATTAGGGTTATATTTTATGTATATTGGAACAAATTAAATAATAAATCATTTAGACGTGTTTCTTATTGGTGCAAATGCATGGATTGTCTTTGTGATTTGCAGGTTGCTTGGAATGGTAATTTAGAAATTAATTTAATTTGTTTTCCCCCAAATGTAAGAATAGCCGACGATATTGGCATTATTTCGTCGGCTATAAGCACTATAGCCGACGATTTTTACCAATTTTCGTCGGCTATAACTTCTATAGCAGACGAAAATGACATTATTTCGTCGGTTATAACTAATTAATGCCTATTAAAATATTAATATATTCCGACGAAATAACCGACGAAATAGATGTAATCGTCGGCTATATTTCAGAACAAATAGCCGACGAATTTCGTCGGCTATAGTTTACGATATCGTCGGCCATGCACGAGCATAGCAGACGAATTTCGTCGGATATTTTACCCAGGTTTGGTCGACAAAATTAATTTTCGTCCGCACTGTCGTCGGCCATACCCAAGAATAGCCGACGATTTCGTTATTTTCGTCGGCCATTGGTATTACCGACGCCGTTTTTCCGACGACGTATAGCCGACGAAAATTTCGTCGGCAGAAGGAATAGCCGACGAAAATTCAGCATAGTCGACGAATTTTTTTTCGTCGGCTATTCTGTCCGATCTTGTAGTGAGAGAACAATCCCAAGTCAGTTCACTTTAGGTTGCTCAGCATATCAAGGACACCATTAACTCTGAGTCTCAACTTGGAAGCAAAACCTGCTACCTCCAAGTGACCAAACCATTCCTGTTTCTAACCTACCATCCCGATTAGGGCATGTTTCTATCAGAATCCATAGACTCTAACAAAAGCACACTAATAAATGAATTGACACAGCGGTTTATAGTGGTTCGTCATGCCATTGGTGGGCATGACTACGTCCACTTAGAATATACTATAGCCGGCTAATAAGCCTTTGCGGTGGTGTTACAAGTGTGGAATGCCCAGTTGCCAGTTATCAGATTCTAAGGGGGAAGCATTCCTTTTATAACTAAGGAAGGCCCCCTCCTACACTATGTTTCCAATGTGGGATGGAGGTACATTATTCTACTCACGAAGCTACTTGAGGAGCCCGGAGCCATGTCTTCCTGATGCGGCACAGGTGATCTTCCACAACGGAGATGCAGCTGAGGTGTCAGGCTTCCTGATGCATGCTGGAGTTGGGACCCACCGCGTCAGTTGCACGGTCTATGAGATCGCCGGATATGCTTGGCGGTGCACCATATATATCTCCAACAAGGCATAACCAAAGCAGTAGTTACTTTGGGAATAGTCTGGTCTGACTTCAACTGCAATGATTTAATTTAATTTTTATTTTGAATGAAGTCACAGTGAGAGTAGATACCAGTTTTTTTTTATCTACAACAATTGTCACCTTGTATCTCCAATCCCATATGACTTGATTGTGCTCATCCACCAGTGAACCACTACGAAAGACTGAAACTGAATTAACTAATTTGATACGCAAGATACATGAGAGACTCTGATACGACCCAAACCTAGAATTACCGTTTAACTGTTTTACTTTTATTATTTCTCCTCGGGAATTGTTTTTACAATTTGAAAGTTCTAAAGGTTGACTTTTAAATAAGTTGACTCGACCGAGGATTTTATTTCATGACGAGGTAAAAGACGTTGAGATGAGTTCGTGGACACGTATCATGCTCAATTTGGAGTTCGCATGAAAAAGTTACGATGTAAAATCGGAAATTGTCCGATTTTGGACGAGTATAAATAGTCGGAAAAAAAAAAAATTCCCGGAAGGGAAATCCCCCATTCTTTTCTTTTTCTTTTTCTTTTCTTTCTTTTTCTTCTCTCTCCTTTCTCTCTCCTCTCCCCCGACTCGGCCCGACCTCCGGCCGAACCTCCACCGTCCGGCCGAACTGGGTTGGCGCACTGGTCCCGTTCGGACCGCCTCCTTCTCCTCTTCATGTCTGCGGCGCACTGGTCCCGTTCGATTGGTTGAGCTTTAAGGATGCCACAGCTGTTGGGGCCGGTGCCAATTGTCACCAGGTCCCCACTATCTGCCGTCCAATCTTCTCCTTTACAGGTTGACCTGGGTGAGAGGAGGAAGAGGTTCAGGGATTTGCCGGCCTCCGTGGTTGTTACCTATATAGGCCGGTCAGTTGGTGAGAACCTGGCCAAGCGACTGAAGCTGACACGTGGTGGCCCCACTATCGGCCAAGGCGATGTTCATGAGGCCTCTAGCTCTCCTGTTGCCGGCACAGAAGCGTCGGGGGTGGAGAAGGATCCTGCGGCGGGGCCGGGCCGCAACATAGCTGCCCTGACGACTCGTTCGCCCGGAGGCTGCTCATGGATGTGCAGGGGATGGAGCCGGCGAAGATTGTAGCTCCGGGAAGGCGACCGGAGGAGAGCCGGCTGAAAACCATGGAGGTAGCCCTCCAGGTAAGGATAGTTTGCCACTGGTATTCGTTCATTATTTTGTGTTCTGTTACTTTCTAACTGGTGCCTGTTAAGCTGTAGTTGTTGTACCACTTGTATCAGTCGGATGCAAGTTAAGACCTGCCGGAGCTGAAGAAGCAGGTGGCAGCTTTGACAAGCGCCCGGGACCTCTTGGAATTGGAGAAATCCAAGCTCCAACAGGAGAAGGCCCGCTTGGAGGAGAGGGCCAGGAAGCAGGTGGCCCAGGTCGAGGCTCTTGAAGAGGAGAGGAAGGGCCTAGAAGAGGAGAGGGCCGAGCTGGAGACCAAGGTCGAGGAGCTACAGCGGGAAGTGGCAACGGTATCTGCATCTGCCGGCGGGGCCGTCGATGAGAATGACCCGGAGCTGTACCAGCAGGCAGTGAAGAAGTATCAGGAAAGCGATGAGCTTCTTGATATGCTGGAACGGGCCCGGGAGGCGGGGATAGCCGATGCTTACGACGATTGGAAGAGTAAGGGTTACCTTGACGTCTCAAAGCTGCCGCCGCCGCAGACGGATGTGGAAGAGGTTCAGGAGGGTGACACCGTGCCGGCCGGTGAAGACGCCGCAGCTGAAGGAGCTCCTGTTGAAGGGGGGGAGTAGGCGAAAGTGACCTAGCAGGCTCCAGACTTTGTACACTCCCGCCCTCCCTTTTTACTTTAAGCTTTATTATTACTTTTTTCCCTTTTTTTTTTTTTTTTGTATACGCTGCCCTGAGTTACAATGAATGGACATTTTACCTGCGCTTGTGTTGTGCCTTTTTCAATTTGTCTGACCTGGCTACCCATGGATTGCCATTTGTACCCATAGACAACTGCTGAAATTACACCTGCTTAACTGGTTGAAATGCCTAGCTTGTTGTGCTCAGGAGAGAAAAAAAAACTAGCATCTTACTCATGCTAACAAGTTTTTAGACCGCTGAGCCTCTATACGGGTTTAAGATTTCGACCGGTCGTATGAGCGTTGGTGTCGCGGGAGACGTCCCGATTCCGCGTGGTCCCCACTGTCCGGGTTACCCTTGACACCGTTGCAAGTCGCCGCGAAGGACTAGGCCCTCAATCGTTGTTTTCAATGCAAGGCAATCGTTCGTGTGTTGTGTGGCTTCATCGTGGTAGGAGCAGTATTTACCGGCATGTGCCCTGGTCAGTTTCCCTTTTGGGTTCTTTCTTTTTGAAGAAGGGGGGATGTTGTTCCCGTTCTCATACAGGATGTCCTCGTAGGAGGAGGTCAAAGTAGAGAATACCTCTTGTCGTACTGCTGACATGACCGCTAGGGGGCGGGTTTGTTGGTAGGGCGGGGGCTTTCCACCTCGCTGGGGGTTGTCAAAAGTGTCCCTCCGGCGCTGTTGGTTCGGCCAGCTCCTTGGCTTCCTGTCGGATGCGGCTCCTCGGTCATGGCCCTGCTGCCAGTTTCTTGCCTCCTGCCGGGCGAAGTCAAGTCCCTCCTGCCTTCTCTTGTGCTGGCGAGACCCATAAGTTTCGTGGTCCACCTGGGCGTGCCTAATGGCCATTGCCATTAGTTCATCATAACCCTGCGGGATCTCCACCCGCACAACGTACGAGAATTTTCCGGGCCGGAGACCTTGCTTGAAGGCGGACTCGGCAATCCCCTTATCCAAGTCTCTGACCCCGGCCGTGGCCGTTTGCCAACAGTTAACGAAAGCTCGCAGCTCGCAGCTCTTCGCCTTTCCGCCTGCCTGCAGTTGAAGAGAACCGTCGAGGTCCAGACCCCCTTGACCCGTAATATGAACCGGCCCACGAACCTGTCGGCTAGTTGTTCGAATTCCTCTATAGAATTCGCCGGCAATTCGTAGAACCAGCTAAGTGCCTCCCCGGACAGGGTCTTCTGGAATATGTTGCAGCAAACGGCGTCGGAGTAGCCTTTAGCACATGTTTGGGACCGGAAGCTGTCCAGGTGTTGGTATGGGCAGCCGACCCCAGAGTATGTCAGCTTTAGCGACTTTTGGGTGCCCGCTCTTTGAATCGGAGAACTCGGAGTGAGAAGGGTCTGGCCCGCTAGTTATATCGTGCGCTCTCCGGCGGTCTCGCAGCTTTTCTCTCGTTGGCCTCCATCTGGGCCTTCATCTCTGACACCGAGTCAGATAGTATCTATTGTGCCCGTGCGATCGAGGTGATGGTATCTTCTTCGAACGAGCTGCTATTCCTCCGAGGAGCTGGGACGATCTTTGGTGGTATCGCGTCCGCCGGGAACACGTCTCCCGCCACGCCTGTGTCCCTCTCTCCTCCCGATGACTGGCCGACCTCCTAGTGGGGGGGGCTCTTTTGTGGAAGGTGCGAATGACTTTGCCAGAGCGGCATTGCACTGCTGGCCTCTTTCCAAGGCAGCCACCAGTGCGGCATTGACCGCTTCTATGTCTTGATACCTGGTGGTGGCCTCTACCCTGTCCCGATCGCTCTCTGCCCGCAAGCGGTTTACTTCCGCTCGCATTTCTTCTATTTCTCCCGCCATATCATACTGACCTGGACTGGAGAGATCGTCCGGGCTGTCGCTGCTGGGCAGCCGCTCTTCCCCTCTGTTTGGGGCCTCGTTGGACGCTGGTACGGGTTCCAGGCTCAAGACTTGGTGGGCTTCTTCCGGGTCCTTCCCACGTGCAGCCTTGTCGTATGCGCCCACAGTTCCGTCTTGGTCTCGCCTAGCGGGAGCGGTCTGACTGCAACCTCCAACGGGCTGCCCCTATCCCTCCCCCGGGATTTGGACTAGCACCGGCTCCAGAACCTACCGGTCCTTTGGATTTCCTTCCCTCTTTTCTCCTGTGCTCCCAGACATGTGTTTTTTGTTTTTTTTTTTTTTTGGCGACTTGTAAACTGATCGACTCCGTTCCCGCTCGTGCGACAACACAAACTTTTTGAACTCTTCCCACAGACGACGCTAATTGTTTCTGTCTGAATTTGTAGACTCGCAAATACTGGTGGATCTTGATGTGATTCCTGCCTGCAAACCTTGCTAACTAAGGGAATATCGGGCGGGGTCAGTCTATTCCGCTCTGATGTCTAAGTCAGTATAGTTGGAATAAAGTGATAACTTCAGCGGGAATGAGTAGTTAGAGTATTGATTACCTATTAATGAGGGTAGTTGGGACTCATATATAGGTTGCCGGGTGTGAGGACTGGCATCACCCTTCGATGTAGGATTGACCCCCTTCTGCTCATAGTACTGCACTGTTTCGGCCCCTGTTTGGGGAGCTGCTATCCCTGGTTCCCGGGCCGAGGTCACAGGTAAGACCTGCCCAGGAGCGGGTGCAGGTGTTCATGCTTTCACCCCGGGCCTTGGGCCGGGTCCAGAAGTCCTGGTTGCGGGTCTGGGGGGCTGGGTAGCCTCTCTATGGCTACTGTCAACAGGTTTGAAATTAGGATTTCTCCTATTGTTAGTAGGACAACTTTTAACATCATTTTTATTTTCAGAAAATTTGTTTTTCCTAGAGTCAGGATTATTCTTTTCTCCACTAGAATTTCCATTTATGTACTTAAGAATTTTCTTAAATTCTTTGGTTAGTAATCCAAGCTCAGAAATGTCATCACTTGTCTCTTTTTTCTTCGAAGCTTTTAGGGCAAGGCTTTTTGAGCTCCTTGGTTCATCTTTGTTATCTTCATTCAGCTCAGCTTCATATGCCTTTAGACTCCCAATAAGCTCAAACAGTGGATATTACTCAAGATCTCTTGTTTTAGAAATCGCATGCTTCTTGATGGCAAATTTTTTCGATAGAGACCTCAGTATTTTCACCACAATATCCTCTTGCGAGATCTCTTTGTTTTTATTGATATAACGAATGCCACTTCTGATAGAGATCACACGTTTGTAGAAATGATCAACTGACTCATCATCCTTCATCTGCAAGATTTCAAACTCGTGAAGTAACAGTTGTAATTTATGACGTTTTACCTTTTTGTTACCTTCATAAGTTTGCTCCAGGGTCTCCTGATAGGAGCACAAAGTGCGATGATATTAATGAGCATATGCCCCATTTTAGCCATGTTTTTCCTTTGTTTTTGTGTTGTTGAGTCTATTAGTCATTTGGAGAGTGTTTGGTGTGAAATAGGCAGAAAAATGCAAAATTCATGAAGAATCCTAATTGGTTAAGGTATTTTGAGAAAGATTTGGGTCTAGACCCACGGGCTTGAGCTTTAAGAGAAGGAATATTAATCTGAAATTTAATTGCTTAATTCTCTTTATTTTCTCTAGAATAATTCTGATTTTCTCCTTCTTGTTTGTAGGAAAATATGAAAAGTTTAATGTGCATTATGAATTTTGACTAAGCAATGAAGGCTGAAATAAAAGAGAGACATAAAGGAATTGAAGGAGTCTCATAAGTGTTACATTTCAGTTTTGGAATTTAAAAGAGCAGCCTATTATGTGAAATGAATGCCATACGTGACCATTATAAGGAATTCGAAGCTGTGCAATCTCATCCGTCCAAATGGTGAAGGGCATGATTGACAAAAACCAACATTTTCTCCACTATAAATAGAAAGCATCCACAACATAATTTGACATCTCTTCTCTCACACTTTCACAAGCCAAAGCTCTACAAAAATAACTCCACAAAAATCCCCATACAGAAAGTAGAACAGCCGTACCATTCCCCTACATCAAAATCGCACCATCTTCCCTTTGACGAATCCATCTTTGTTGAAGTCTTGCAAGGTTCTTCAAAAGTGTAATTCGAACATCTCTTATGGCTTTATATTTTCTGTATAAATTTAATACTTTGTCTATGAAGATTGAATGGATTGATGTATGTCATTTTGGTTTTATAAATTATACTTTGGATTTCCGAAATTCTGTTATGTGTTTCGGTTTTCTATTTGTTTAATTTCTGAACATAACATGTTTCGATTTTAATCAGGGTTTATAATATAGTACAAATCGCATTTGTTCTTGATTATGTTTTGGTTTATTTTCTGAATTTGTATGCACCACAAGTTTAATGCATGAGGGCAGCCTTGATCATGGCTGAACCTTGTGTGTTTGTTTCATATGCCGAATAATATATGAGATGAATTATGCGCGAAGTTGATTCATCTTGTATGTGTTCAAAGGGCTAGAGTAATTCTGAAAATATACATGTTGATAGGATGAGGTGACGCCATACTTGTCACTTGTTTCCAATTCGACTCATTGTGCTTATGTGTTTCTTGGTTTAATTTCTACGCGAAGTGTCTTTAAACTAATTAACACTATGTTTAGGATTATGCGCGAAGCTAGTTCTGAATAATTAAGAAGTTTTGCTAATTAGATGAACCGTGAAGGGCTCTAATTAAATTGGAACTAAAACTAATCTTGAGTACTTGCCGATTTGCTATGTTATTACCTTGCGCGAAATTGTTATGTGTTATGTGAGTTTTATGTGTAGTGTTAAGTGTAAAAGATGATGATCATATGTATATATTAATTTAGGTTTTAATTTTCGTAAATTTCAGTAGGTTATTAGAGAAAAATCCAAACCCCCCATATAAATATGTGATGCTTTATGTGATTTAATGCCCTTGATTTCCCCAGATAGAATGATCCCTACTTGTCAATACTACAATCGACACAAGAAGGGTATTATGTGAATGAAGTTGTTTTGCAGGTACAATGTGCTTGTATAATAATTCTATCATCTCCCAAATCTCCTTCGAACTTGTGCAGTGTTTGATAAGGTCACGATCATCTTCTGATAAGACAATATATAAAGCATTTTTTGCCTTATTCTCAACTTCACTGTAAGCAATGTCAGATTGATTACATTTATCAAAGCTTTTAAATTTTACCTCACTTGTTTCTTCAAGGGACTTAGTATCAATAGGAGGGGACTAACCATGAATAACACACTACCAAGCCCTTGAGTCTTGAGCAGAGATGAAAGCCTGCATCATTCCTTTCCAATCCTCATACCCTTCACCTCTTAGAAGGGGAGGCATATTAACTGGAGTTTGTTCCATTTTATCCAAAATCAACACTATGTATGTCTAGTGAGCCTGCTCTGATACCAATTGAAAATACACACTATAGCTGAAACTTCAGTAAACAAAGTTATTAGGGAAGACTAATTCTCACAGAAAAAATACTGTGATCGATTCTTGAATTGTAAAGCACACATCAACCAATACAAGAACTGTTCTAGCTCTTTAACACAGCTAGTTCAATACAATGTAGCAACTCTAAACACAGTTGCTCTAACTATCAAAACTAGTTCTTCAACACAACTAGATTTACAAGATAATTGACCTACTCTAAACACAGTAGGATTTAGTTTAAGATCCTTTACACGATCTAAACCTCTTTGAGTAAAACAAAGCTCTTTGACACAGCTTTGTAGTCTCCACAGGTTCACACTCTTTTGACTGGAATTCTCTTCAGACAGAAAGTCCAAAGCACGATTAAAATCTCTCAAGCAACACGTGATGCAGGAGGAGATATTTATGCAGACTGGAACACTTCTTCTTCTCTCGTCGAAACAACCAGTACTGCAACAATGAACAAACATCAATATATATAGGGTAGAGTCCAAGAGAAGAATCTCTTAGACTCTCCCATAATCCGAGACCCCCCCCCCATTCCTCATGACTCTAATTGATACTTATCCCAAATGCAGAATCACCTTCCTAACTCAATTAGATCTTCTATAAAAATCATATAAGTTTCAAAAGGAAAGAATAAGTTTGAGAATCAGAAAAACTTATACCAGATCTTTTAAACAATAACAATACATGAAAAAGAAGAAAGATAATTTCCCTTATATTACCTTTGATATTTTCCTAATACGACTAGGACGTCCCAGGTTGAATAGGAAAGCCAATACTTTCAAAATGCGCTCCTTCATCTATTCTGTAGATTATCATGCGTGGAAAAGTGTTGAACATGGATGGACTTATCCTCAAAAACCGGCAGACGAAAAATCTCAAGAGGGTCGAAAGGTGCACAACACTGAAGATGAATGGGATGCTGATGACATAAATGGATGTTTGGGCCCAAATTGACATTTGTTCGAGATTATGGATCGAGGCCCAAGAGATTATTTTGTTTATGAATAATCAGATACATTAAATCTTTCCTTCTTAGAAAGGAATTGGGGTTCCTTTGGGAATCCGAGGAGGTGGTGGTTTAAGGTAATTGAATCCTAGTTGATCTCCGAATCTATTACGCTGCTTGATACGCAAGTATTAGGGTTTGGCATTCTTTATATAAAGAATTCTTATACAACTTGTAAAGGGTTCTCAACCATCTTACAAACAGACAAGCTTTTGCGCATCGCAAATCTTGCAAAGTCTCTCCGGAGCATATTACGCGCACTGCCTGCACAAACTGCAAACAACCACCATCCAACCCTGCCGCAACCTTACGCCCGCACCGGTCGCTGTATACTTGCGCGGTTGTCGAAGTTTGCCTTGCATTCGTGTCGAGCGCATCAGTAAGACTTATCGTGTCAGTCGTCACATCTCGTGACAAATCGAGTCGTTACTCCGGTAACAAAACCCTAAGCCAATCTGCCATAGGTTGGATTCCCCGCGGTCTTGATTATAGCTCTGCTTTGCATCTCAGGATCGAAGTAAGATTACTCAATCTGCAATAGGTTGAGAAGAAAATCCTAGTAGATTTTTATTAGGTCTTGTTCGAGCCCTTTACGCCGGCCTAGTCAACGCCCGCGTAACGGTCGTTTGATCCAGAAGTCAGGTATCGGGAGCAGACAGATACGCTCGCCAGAGGAGCTGACAAATACGCTCGCCAGAGGTCTTCCGCTTGAAGTTGTACCTAACTCAAAGGTACTGGCACGCTCGCGCACATCACAAAGAGGACTGAAGTTGACGTCCGCCACCCCACGTGTTGACTGCTCGCCGGGTGCTAAATCCGCCACGAACATTTTGGCATGCCCAGTGGGACTTACTGTGTCAAGATAGCGGGATATAATCCATATCGTCGCATCATGCCTCCATGCAATAAACCTGAACACAAACTCTTCAGCCCTCACAATTCATCTGAGTGTAGAGGTTTATCGGAGACTGAAGCAGGCCTCAAGTTTGGAGGTGTCACGGCTACTATGGAGGATCTTACGGTGACTTACAATAGTAGCCAACAGGGGATTCCTGAAAACTCAATGGGTGTTGGAGATAAGACTAATCCCACCAACATCTCGGGTGAAGAGGCGAATTTAGCCTCAAGAATTCCAGAGATTACTGAGGCGAATGACGGTGCGACCCTTGTTGTTGCATCTCCTGAAGATTTAATGGAATCTTTAAATATGGTGTTGACCAAGTCAACATTAACAGACCAAGCTCTTCAACGAATTGAAGCTGTTCTGAAAACATTGAGGACTGAACAGATTGGACATTCGTCCGATATTAATTGGTTGTCAAAACAGCAGCGGGCGACTTCCAGCCCATATTGCTACTTACGCAGAAAACTTCAATGAGCAAGTGATGGCACAACAGGAGCAATTGAAGACACAACAAGTGCAGTTGACCAAAACCTCGGCTGCTATTGAACAATTATCAATATTGTTCAGATAGAGGTTGGACGTTGAGGAGAAAGAGGTGGACGAAAAAGTTCCATCTATAGCAGTGAAAAAAAAGGGTAAGAAGGCTTCTTCTAACATATTAAAACCTCCTTTGCCGGCTCAGAGGCTTAATATGTCTGCATCGTCAAGAAGAAAAAGATGAGCTGGAAGGCTTCAAAATCCTCCATCTGAAGAAGAAGATGAGGAACCAGGGAACGGTGAGGACCAGGTTCTTACTCTTGATACTGTGAGTAAGCTATTTGAAGAGAAGATGAGGGTTATGCAAGGTTTGCTAGACACCAACATAACTTATGCTAATCCACTTCCCAGGGAAGTGAATGCACTCCCATGGCCTAAGAATTTTAAGCATATTCGCTTCACCCAATTCTCTGGGGATTTTGAGGAGGATGCTGAAACTCATATTACTCGCTTTAACAACGAGTGTGGTCCCTATGCAGAGAATTCCATACTCAAGTTCCGAGTGTTTGGTAGTTCATTGACTGGTTCAGCACTAACTTGGTATAAGGATTTAGCGCCGGGATCAGTTCCAGACTGGAGGACGATGGAAATCCTCTTTACGACCATATTTGGGGTTGTTGAAGCTAAGGTCACCGTAAAGGTCTTGTCTGAAGTAGAACAACAACCCGGAGAATTAGCCATGGCTTATCTGAAATGTTTCAAGTTGCAATTAACCAAATGCAAGGATAAACTCGCAGAATACACGATTTTTAGGCTTGGCGATTGCAGGGCTAGATGAAGAAGTTCATGCTGGTTTTCAGCAGGTATATGTTACTAGCATGGCAGATCTGACTAATAGGTTGGCCGATCAGCAGAATTGGATAGATCGGATGAAGGACAGAAGAGAAAGGAAGAAGGGCGTACCATTGTCCTGCTATCTAGGGAATTTGAAGCCCAAGATAGGCGTTCCTTCTAGTTCAAAGATGGTCGCCACTGTGCAGGCAGAGTCGCCTCCAACCTTGACATGGGTTGCAGAGGATGAGGAAGAAGAAGTGGCAGTTGTAGAAGTGGTCGGTCGCCAACAACTACAATCGAAGAATGTGAAGCTAACCAAGGAGCCTATCAAGATTATGACTTCTGTGCCAACTAAGTCTGCATTTGAATCATACACCTATAATGCACACAAGGCTCCAGAAATCTTGCTATAGCTGTTCAAGCAAGGGCGACTTCAACATGAAGGAGGTTTCGTTCCCAAGCCAGATTACATGGCGGGTAAGAAATACTGCAGCTTTCATAATAGGACTAACCATCATACCAAAGACTGCGTTAAGATCAAAGATCAGATCCAAACTTGGATCAACGACGGTGTAATGAAAGTGGAAGCTGCCAAGGAGCCTACTTGGACAGAATCTAAACCGTTCCCTCATGTGAACATGATTGATTTTATTCCAAGTCTTGGTCAAGAATTGGGGGCCTATCAAGCGAGTTTCTAAGTTTACTGATTATACGTATGATGCAAGCAAGGCCCCAGAGATTTGGGAACTCTTAGTCCAGGAGGGTTTGGTGGGTCCTGAGGATACTCGCCTACCATATAAGAAGACAGTTCATGGCGGATCCTATTGTATTTTTCACCATTCTGACGATCATTATACTGATGGGTGTGTTGAGCTGATGGATCAGATTCAGGAGTGGTTGAATGATGAAACTTTAGAGTTTGCTGAGAACGCGGTGGCTTTTATCCCTGAATTTTGGGTCAATGCCATCGATGGGGATAAGCCAGAAGCGAAGCAGCAAACTAACAGTATTGGCCATCCGCCAGACCAAGAAGAGATGGTGCTCATACCGCGTTCTAAGTTGTGCCTTAATTGCAAAGTAGGCTGCCACCTGCCTATCACGCATGAAGAGCTTGATGGAGATTATTTCCAAGCACATTTGTACCTGCAAAACAACTTCATACATATATTACCCTTTTTGTGTCAATTGTAGTATAAGACAAGTAGGGATCGTTCTATCCGGGGAAATCAAGGGCATTTAATCACATAAAGCATCACAAATTTATATGGGGGTTTGAAGTTTTTAACTAAGTAACCTACTGATTTTTTTTACGAAAATAATAAAGTAAATAAAACCTAAATTAATATATACAATTGATCAACATCTTCCACAAATAAAACAAAACACAAAACTCTCTAAACATGCAACAAAATTAAATAAAGAAATAGGGACATCAAATTAAAACCGACTTCAAGATCCAATTTAGTTCCAATTTAATTAGAGCCTTCGCGGTTTATCTAATCAATCAAGACTTCACAAGTATTTAGAATTAACTTCGCGTATAATCCTAAACATGGTACTAATTGGTTTAAAGACACTTCACGTAGAAATTAAACACAAAGAGCACATAAGCACAATAAGTCGAATTGAAAACATGTTAGCAAGTATGGCGTCACCTCATCTCACATCGACATGTAAATTTTCAGAATTATTCTAGCCCTTAGACAAATACAAATTAAATCAACTTCGCGTATGATTCAACTTATATTCAATCGGCATATGAAACCAACACAAAAGGTATAGCATGATCAAGGCTACCCTCATGCATATGATTTTTGTGCATACAAATTCAGAAAATAAACCAAATTAAATCAAGAATTCATGCAATTACCTACTGCCCTTAAAACCTAAATTCAATTCGTCACATACATAGATCGAAAATTAAACCAAGAGAAAACCAAATCACATAACAGAAATTCGGAAATCCAAAGAATAATTCATAAAACCGAATATACATCCATGAATCCATACAAATTTCATAGACAAAATACTGTATTTATACAAAAGAATATAAGCCATAAGGAAATAATGAATCACACTTTGATAATCCTTGAATGAAGAATTCGGCAAAAAGGATTCAATGGTGATGAATGGAACGATTTTAGGGTAGTGGTGGAGATGGATTCGGCTTAGACCTTATGTGGGATTTTCTGGTGGAATTTCGGCAGAGGTTTGGCCTTGTGAAAGTGAGAAAGAGCAGATATCGAATGAATGAATATGGTGTCGTATTTATAGAGGCATGAATGAGAGAGATTCGGTTGCTTCTCTTAATTATCCTCTAGGTTGTTGCCGTGCAAGTCTTCAAGGATAAGGCTTTGAATACATGTAGGATATGGTTGAATGATTTGGTTGAGAGTTGCTTTATCCCCACTAATTAAAATAGGATTTTGTTAATTATCTTTGCTGTGCAGCTCCTTCAAGTAGCTTTAGCACTCCTTCTTTTTCTCCTTTGGTTTGCCAAATTATATCTTGCATGGCATCACCTTATCTCCTTCTTTGCTGCTGGCCTTGAAGTATCCTAGTCCACCTCTTCTTCTTTGAAAACTCACGGCATCACTTCATGGTTGTTACCGAATTCCTCTTTCTTCTCTTCTTCTTTTCTGAATTATCTTGTCTTTATTTTCCTCAATTTGTGGCACATTATCTCCTCAATTATACCTGAAAATAAGAGAAATAAATAAATTAAAAAGACAAGATAAAAATTGTAGCAGAATTATTACACGAACAAGTCCTAATCCAGTTAGGATTCCTGGTCCAACAAGGAGTTCTACTCTCAATGAAACTCTTAGAACCTTCGACGTTTTCAGCAACGTCGAGACATTGTAGACTCCTTGTCCGACTAGGATTCCTATTTTCATCAGGACTTTCACTTTGAATCAAACTCTTAGACTCCTAACTCAACCAGGTTTCCTACTTTCATCAGGACTCCTAATTTAATTAGGACTCTACAAAATTCTGCCTTTTCCACATTTTAGCTCAATTTGCAAACCAACTCTGCCAAAGACTCCTGACTCGACTCAATAACTCTAAATTACAACACTAAGGGTTAAGAACCCTAAGGGTAAAAACACTAAAGGTAAAAACATATTAAGAACGTCGCATTTTATGCTCCTATCAGAACTGCAGATTGCGCTTAAGGAGGCTGAGCAGAAGGCCTTGGAAAAGGTCAAGCGAACTCATCCGGCCCTTGAACGCTCCAGGTCTGATGACCATAAGCGAGAGAAACACCATCACAATACACAGGAAACGTATGCCAGCAAGGTGAGGTCCCGTCCAGAGCCAAGACCTTTCGGGGCTAAGTCCGCTCCAGTTTCTGGCTCTTCCAAGGAGTTGGATCCAGACGGTACGACTAAACCTTATGTTTCACTCGCGTCGAGGACAGAGCTTAAGATTGATAAGTGATATCGACAGCAGAATGGTAAGGCTGTAGAGGTACTTCCTAGTCAGACTAGGAACATGCAGAAATGATTTGGCAAAGCCAAGAGGACTCTGGATGCTTTAGATAAGGGGGAAATGACCCCAGCAGAGCTCTCTGTCCCGGTTAAACACATACGAGAGACCTACAAGCGGTACAAGGCTAAAACATATGTTGACGCCCACCGGGCACGAAACAGAGGCGGTTCACCGCCTAGTAGGAAAAGTGTTCATGAATGACTTTCTCAACCAAGTCCAATAGAGGATGCTTCTAAGAAATATTCAAGGAAAAGGTTGGTTTATTCCCCAGAAAGGGAGTCCGATAGGTCTGACCGATCAAATCCTTTACCCAAGGAGAGTGTTCCAGGGGCTGAAGTAAAAAGAGACTCCACTATTATGAAGTGGAAACCAAAAGAGGCGAGTGTCACTATAGCTCCAGATACAACAGGGGTTCTTGAGAAGCAAGCGATTGCCAAAGAATCCAGGCTAGTAAAAGCAGGGCCAGCCAAGCCTGTTATGATTCTAGGTCAGTCAAAGTCCTCAGGTATTCCTCCCGGTATGTCCTTGCCTCAATATGTAGCACAAACGCTTGGTACTAACCCACCTTCGAAGAAAGCGGAGAGTGAGTCCCAATTCCAGTCTTCGGACCCAGTGGCGGACGAAGATTTACAAGAGTCGGACGATGAGATATTGGAAGAGGAAAATGAAGAATTGTTGGACGAAGATGAAACCATCTTAGACTGTAACTTGGTCTCATTGGACCTAGGGGCGATGGATTGCTACATGGCCTTCATTTTATCTTCTGATTATGCATTACCACCTATGCCCACTTCTCAATTCATTCAGGAGGAAGGAAAGGATAGGTTCATTTACCATATACAAGAACCTCATGTTGAGGCAGTGGCGAGCATAGAAGGAGAAGGGTCTCAGTCCACCCAAAAGCCCCCAGAGGGGTTGGCTGAACTTTTCAGGCTAAACGTGGTGTTTTCAGAGCCTACTTTCGCCATGTCTCAACACCTCAAACCTCTTTATGTATCCGCAGAGGTGGCGGGTTTCAAAGTCAATAAATTCCTCATCGACACAACAGCCGCGGTGAGAGTTGTCACACTTAGTACTATGGAAAAGCTTCAGATCCCCAAGGAGAAGATTATAGGTACTACTACGAAGGTCAGGGGCTTTGCTGGCGAGGTAACCCCAACTAGTGGTATCTTATTGCTCAAAGTAAAACTTGGGCCTTATGATGCTTTTCAAGGACTCTTTTTCATAGAAACCAATGCCCCATATAGCATGATCTTGGGGCGAGATTGGATCCACAAGACACTTTCTGTTCCATCATCATTGTATCAAGAGATGATCATGTGGGATCCAGCGAATGACGTTCCGGTACTCATTAAGGCTGATGAACGACCTTATTCAGTAGCAGCTTGCTCGCTGGAGGCTGACTACTATTATAGCTCTATGAGACCTCTCAAGATTGAGGGTGTCGACGACAAAGGACATCCAATTGGGGTGACCTCAACTGATCTCACTCTGTAGGGATTGACGCAGGCCAAATCAGACAGTTCCAGGCCAGTCTCCATCGACTTCTCGCTAGATAATATTAATGAGTGACAACCTCACCATTGTGGAAACAGAAGCCTTCGCTTTTCTAATGCAGCGTTTGGCTATTTTTCGAGAAGAGCAATTAGCTTGGAATGCGGTCGCTTTAGTTGAGTGTATCGACGAAGACGAGGAAGTAACTAGAGAAGAGGTGGAGGCTATACAACCAGCCCCAACAACATTGGATGATACTCCACCTAAGGTACGTGATCCAGTGAAAAAAGTTAATTTGGGCACCGTTGAAGAACCTATGGAAGTCGGGATCAGCCAGTACCTGGAACCAGAATTGAGACAACAACTAATTGAGTTGTTACAAGAGTTTAAGGACTGCTTTGCAGAAAAATATCAAGATATGCTAGGACTATCAAAAGAATTGGTCTGCCATCGTATACCTATCAAGGAGGGATTCAGACCAGTCCGGCTAGAGCAAAGGCGGATGAATGCTGAAACCGTACTACCAGTCAAGAAGGAGGTTCAGAGCATGATTGATGCAGAAATTATCAGGCCAGAACAATATTCACAATGGCTGGCGAACGTTGTTCCTGTCAAGAAAAAGAACGGCAAAATCACAATTTGCGTGGATTATAGAGATCTCAATGCTGCATCACCAAAGAATATTTATCCTATGCCTATTGCAGACATGCTAGTTGATGCAGTAGCCGGACATGAGTTGTTGTCTTTCATGGATGGGACAACTGTCTATCATCAAATTCCAATATATGAGCCTGACATCCCTAAGACTGCTTTTCGTTGCCCTGGTTTTGCAGGGTCTTTTGAGTATCTCAGTATGCCATTCGGCCTAACCAATGCAGGGGCAACATATCAACGTGCCATGAATCTAATATTCTCTGATATCCTGGGGGATATTTTGGAGGTTTATATTGATGACGTGGTGGTAAAATCAAAGCAGAAGAAGGATCACATTACTCACCTTCGAGATGTATTCACTAGAATGAGAAGGCACCAACTCAGAATGAATCCAGCAAAATGTGTGTTTGGGGTTCGTGGTGCATGAAAGGGGTATTGAAGTGTCTGGAGATAAGGCACAGGCCGTTTTAGACGCTCCAACACCTAGAAACAAGAAGGAACTTTAGAGTTTATTGGGCAATGATAGGAGCACAATGTGCGACGATATTATATGCTTATGCCCTCGTTTATGCTTTGTTTAACCCTTATTTGTCTAAGATAGAGTCATAATGTAGTTAGTGTCAATTTTGGTAGAGTTTTGGTGAAATGTGTTTAATTGTCCGAAAAATGACTAAGTTTGAGAAATCTAGAAAATAGTGCAAAATATGTCTTTTTCGCGATTTTGTGACGAGTACAAATATGATCTATCCTTGTCCGAATTCTATGAAATTTGGTGTGCTTAATATTCATATACTGAGGAATGTTGTGTTAAAATTTCAGATCAATCGGAGTTCGGGAAGCCACCCAAAAGTTGGTACAAAACGGCAGTCCGGGCATTTCAATCCAGGGGCTTCCAGGATTTTCCTGGGACATTGATCCAACTTCGAAAAATCATTCCCGTCGACTCACAAGGAATTTGATCGAACTGTTTTATGGGGAGATGGCCATATGTGTCTAGTTTATCTGAGACTTAGAATCGCATCAATCGGGGCTCCACGGAGGGAGATAAGCCGGAATTACTGCAACAAGGTCAAATCTGCCGATTCCAGGAACCTACTGCCCCCTTTTTGTGTTTTCTGTTTTTGATGGACCAAATGGTGTGCAAATGCATTTATGAAGATGGTTCAAGCTTTATGAAGGGAAGAGGAAGACACTAGGCCATGGCATTGAAGAAAAATTGAAGAAAGAAGTTCTCCTAGTCACACTAGGAGAAGCTGCCGTCTATGGCAGATTTGGTGCCTTTGTGTGCTGCCGGCAATTGCATGCATTTTTCATGGACCAAGACATATCAAATGAAGTCCAAGATCATACAAGAAGTCCATGAAGATGTGAAGCCCAAGCCTTGAAGAAAAATTCAGAAAAAGAAAACCTAATTGAACTATGAAAGGAAGGTTTCAAACCTTATCCCACTAGGTTTTCTTTTTCCTTGTGCAAGAAGGGGCTGCCGGCAGTACCTAGTTCTCTCCCTATATATACCCAACTTTTACACAGAAAAAGGTGTCACATTCTAAAGCAAAAACCCTAGCCAAAGCTCTACCAATTTTCAGCCAAAGATCCTACATAAAAACACAAACCAAAAGCCACCACCACCACCATAAAATTCTGCCGATTGTCTTCACCATTCATCCAGCCACCATCGAACCACTTTTCATTGGATCCATACACGACGAAGTCTTCAAGGTTTCTAATGTGTGATCTACTCCCTACTCTTGGTTTGTAATAGTTTTTATGTAGTTATGTGTAGTTTTGTCTATGAAACTCATATGTATGTTTGGTTATTGTGTTTTCATGTCTATGTGAAAAACGATTGCGAATTTGGTTCTATGATGATGCATGTTAATTTAATTCTTATGGTATTAATAAAGAATTTCAAAGATAAGTTTCGAATTGCATGCTAAATTGTAAGGAAAATATGAAGTAAAGAGATAAGATTAGATAGGCAAGCATGTTCACTCTGATTCTAGTAATTCGTTCTTGGTTTAGTCTTTTAAATCCGTGTGCCGCAAAGATTGGTACTTAGCATATTCGCGATGTGTTTTGAGTATTGGTCTTGTATCTGTCAACATAAAATAGGACTAGAGTGGTTTAAATGACTATGCATGTTAACAAGAAGTGATGACGCCTTGCTTGATTGATGTGTTTCCAATTAAAAGGATTTCGTACTTCATTGGTTAATTGATTATCTTCGACGCTGCTTGTTTATAGTCGGTTAGCTAAAGATTAGGATTATGCGCTGAGCTAATTCTAAATACCTTCGTGAAGTCTGAAACAACTTAGATAACCGCTGAGGCCCTAGTTGGGTTGGAACTAAATTGGATCTAGGATATTGTGTGCTCTTGCCGTGTCTTGTCTTATCAACTTGCTATGTGTTTTGAGTGCTTTTGTGTTAGAAATTTGTGGAAGAATGTCGACCAAACTTGTATATAGTAATTTAGGATTTTTAATTTCTGTTTTTATGCATGATTTAGAGGCAGCCCTTTTGTTGCCGAGCCTAGGATCTTTTTGTTTCGTATTTCTTTTCTTTTAATTTTTGTGCCGAACATAGTTTAGGGCAGCCTAGCTGCCAATCCATTTCATCCCCCATTTGTGACGTTTCATGTGTATATATATGTGTATATTTGTCTAACAATTTCATATCTCAGGTACCCTTAGTCCCCGGCCTAGAACGATCCCTACTTGCTCATACTACTAACGATATTTTGTAGGGTTATTATTGCATGCGAGCTTCGGCTCACGTCAATTTTTGGCGCCGTTGCCGGGGATTATAAAAGCTTGTTTTATGATATTGTTGTGTATATATGTTGCTGGAAATTTTTATTGTGAAGTTGTAAAGTTGTAATTTTAATCTTATTTTGGGATTTTGTAAAGTAGAAATATGCTTCGGCATGTAGAGTTTAAATTTCAGAAGTTGCATGATGTATATTGATGTATGTTGGTAATCACTTAGTTTAATTTCTAGGGAGTTGATAGTGTTGTGTATGTTTGAGTTTATTGTAGTTTCTAAAGTGTAACATGTAGGTGAAGCCACTTTTGTTGATCATAACCAAAACCCTTCATGTGAATGGTGCTATGTCGGAGGCCGTTTCTATGTAGATTGGGAAACGCGGCATACTTCCCCCCCACGCATATAAGCGTTTCTTCGGTAATAGTATTACTTCTATGAGGTTGAGGGCGGTTTTAATCAACACTTGTAGACTGCTAGGGATCCGTGTTTGTTTTACAAAGTATGGGGAAGTTATTTTCATAGATATGGTTCTCAGGTTTGTTTAACTGGATCTCAAGGCCCATAGACTGATGTTCATTCTCGGTGAGTGAGTCGATAGGGGGTTCGCCCTCCGTGGTGTCCAACAACGAGTCCTGCCTGGTTCCTGTAGGGGGTTCGCCCTCCGTGATTTTAATGACCTTTGAAACGTAAAATCCGCACGACCTAGTCGACAGCTTGTGCCGAAGCATCACCTCACTTTAGACGCTAGAACATAACTTGACATATGTAGCCTATTTTCTTCAAAGATAAAAACATGTTGTGTGGTTCAAACTCTTGAGGTATGTTTCTGCCTAAACCCTGGGGTCTAGCGGATGCAGGACAATAAAGCTATACACAACAAGTATAGTGGTTCACCGCGCCATCGGAGGGCGCGGCTACGTCCACTTGGAATCCAGTAGGCGTGGCTAATAAGCCATCAGGTTACAAGGGTGGAATGCCTTGGATCCAAGATCCTTAATACTAAGGGGGGAGCCTCCTATTTATAGAGAAGGAAGGCTCCCACCTCTACCATGTTTCCAATGTGGGATGCTAACAATACTATTACACAATTCCCTACTCACGAAGCTACTTCAGGCACTCGGTGGTACTGCCTCCGAGTGCGGCACCGGTGATCTGGAGCAATGGAGATGTAGCCGGGGTGCGGGTCTACTCGCTAGATGCCGGAAGTAGGACCCCCGATGCCGGTTGCACGGTCCACGAGGTCGCCGGATGTGCTTGGCGGTGCACCATATATGTACTGTCAACAAGTCCCCCAAGTTCCCGAGTAAGAGTGCAATCTTACTTGGGGAGTTAATCAGTATGTGCCGCCAAGCGTAGGTGGTGACCGAGTCACCCCTACTACCTCCAGTCCCCCAAGTCCCTAAGTGAGATTGGGCTCTTCTCGAGGTGTGCGAATGTCGAGTCCCCCAGGCTCGGGCTGGAGATGTGACTTGGCCGGGAGTGCTGGGGTGCCGGGAGAGACGAGGCCGGGCGAGATGAGGTGGTGGGATGGCGATCCGGTCCGGGCGCTCGGCCTTCGGGCGGATCGGAGAGCTGGCGATCAGGTCCGGGCGAGATGCCCCTGGACGGATCGGTGAGCTGGCGATCAGGTCCGGGCTCTTCGGCACCGGACGGATCGGAGAGCTGGCGACTCCGTCCGGGCGCTGAGCCGTCGGACGGATCGGAGAGCTGGCGATACCGTCCGGGCGCGGAGCCGTCGGACGGATCGGTGTGCTCGGCGATTCCGTCCGGGCCCTGAGCCACCGGACGGATCGGAGAGCTGGCGACTCCGTCCGGGCGCTGAGCCGTCGGACGGATCGGTGTGCTCGGCGATTCCGCCCGGGCGCTGAGCCGTCGGACGGATCGGTGAGCTGGCGATACCGTCCGGGCGCTGAGCCGTCGGACGGATCGGAGAGCTGGCGATACCGTCCGGGCGTGGAGCCGTCGGACGGATCGGAGAGCTGGCGATACCGTCCGGGCGTGGAGCCGTCGGACGGATCGGTGTGCTCGGCGATTCCGTCCGGGCCCTGAGCCACCGGACGGATCGGAGAGCTGGCGACTCCGTCCGGGCGCTGAGCCGTCGGACGGATCGGTGTGCTCGGCGATTCCGTCCGGGCGCTGAGCCGTCGGACGGATCGGTGAGCTGGCGATACCGTCCGGGCGCTGAGCCGTCGGACGGATCGGAGAGCTGGCGATACCGTCCGGGTGTCAAGCCACCGGACGGATCGGAGAGCTGGCGACTCCGTCCGGGCGCTGAGCCGTCGGACGGAGCGGTGTGCTCGGCGATTCCGTCCGGGCGCTGAGCCGTCGGACGGATCGGTGAGCTGGTGATACCGTCCGGGCGTCAAGCCACCGGACGGATCGGAGAGCTGGCGACTCCGTCCGGGCGCTGAGCCGTCGGACGGATCGGTGAGCTGGCGATACCGTCCGGGCGCTGAGCCGTCGGACGGATCGGTGTGCTCGGCGATTCCGTCCGGGCGCTGAGCCGTCGGACGGATCGGTGAGCTGGCGATACCGTCCGGGCGCTGAGCCGTCGGACGGATCGGTGAGCTGGCGATACCGTCCGGGCGCTGAGCCGTCGGACGGATCGGAGAGCTGGCGATACCGTCCGGGTGTCAAGCCACCGGACGGATCGGAGAGCTGGCGATACCGTCCGGGCGCGGAGCCGTCGGACGGATCGGAGAGCTGGCGATACCGTCCGGGTGTCAAGCCACCGGACGGATCGGAGAGCTGGCGATACCGTCCGGGCGCGGAGCCGTCGGACGGATCGGTGTGCTCGGCGATTCCGTCCGGGCCCTGAGCCACCGGACGGATCGGAGAGCTGGCGACTCCGTCCGGGCGCTGAGCCGTCGGACGGATCGGAGAGCTGGCGACTCCGTCCGGGCGCTGAGCCGTCGGACGGAGCGGTGTGCTCGGCGATTCCGTCCGGGCGCTGAGCCGTCGGACGGATCGGTGAGCTGGTGATACCGTCCGGGCGCTGAGCCGTCGGACGGATCGGAGAGCTGGCGATACCGTCCGGGTGTCAAGCCACCGGACGGATCGGAGAGCTGGCGACTCCGTCCGGGCGCTGAGCCGTCGGACGGAGCGGTGTGCTCGGCGATTCCGTCCGGGCGCTGAGCCGTCGGACGGATCGGTGAGCTGGTGATACCGTCCGGGCGTCAAGCCACCGGACGGATCGGAGAGCTGGCGATACCGTCCGGGCGCGGAGCCGTCGGACGGATCGGTGTGCTCGGCGATTCCGTCCGGGCCCTGAGCCACCGGACGGATCGGAGAGCTGGCGACTCCGTCTGGGCGCTGAGCCGTCGGACGGATCGGAGAGCTGGCGATACCGTCCGGGCGCTGAGCCGTCGGACGGATTGGAGAGCTGGCGATACCGTCCGGGTGTCAAGCCACCGGACGGATCGGAGAGCTGGCGATACCGTCCGGGCGCGGAGCCGTCGGACGGATCGGAGAGCTGGCGATACCGTCCGGGTGTCAAGCCACCGGACGGATCGGAGAGCTGGCGATACCGTCCGGGCGCGGAGCCGTCGGACGGATCGGTGTGCTCGGCGATTCCGTCCGGGCCCTGAGCCACCGGACGGATCGGAGAGCTGGCGACTCCGTCCGGGCGCTGAGCCGTCGGACGGAGCGGTGTGCTCGGCGATTCCGTCCGGGCGCTGAGCCGTCGGACGGATCGGTGAGCTGGTGATACCGTCCGGGCGCTGAGCCGTCGGACGGATCGGAGAGCTGGCGATACCGTCCGGGTGTCAAGCCACCGGATGGATCGGAGAGCTGGCGATACCGTCCGGGCGCGGAGCCGTCGGACGGATCGGTGTGCTCGGCGATTCCGTCCGGGCCCTGAGCCACCGGACGGATCGGAGAGCTGGCGACTCCGTCCGGGCGCTGAGCCGTCGGACGGAGCGGTGTGCTCGGCGATTCCGTCCGGGCGCTGAGCCGTCGGACGGATCGGTGAGCTGGTGATACCGTCCGGGCGTCAAGCCACCGGACGGATCGGAGAGCTGGCGGACTGGACCTCGCCCGGGCGACATGCCATACCGGAACGAGGCCCGCAGTGTAGAAGAGCTGAGATGCAATGTATTGATGCGTGCACCGTAGTGCGATGCATAATGATATGAGCATCATGGGATGATGATGCGAGGACTCGACCGCTATGGAGGCGAGTCTCATATTGCTAGGCTGCGGGGGATTACCCCGGTGTTGCGGGCTGGTTTTAAAGCGCCGGTAAACACTTGCTAGTTCTTCTCAGCTTGTGTTGAATAAGCGATGAGGTAAATGTGCAGGTTTGTTAGCCTGCGGGGAGATTTGTTCTGTGTTAGAGATACAATCTGCCCTGTGGGATGGTGTAGAGATAACGAGTCTCCCCCATATGTCCCCAAAGGTATCGCAGTTCAGTGCGATGCAGGGTTTTTATCCCGCTGGACAGTATCGCGGTTCAATGCGACGCAGGGTTTTTATCCTGCTGGACAAGAGTACATGTGTTAGATGTAAACTCGCCCGGTTTATAAAGCCCAATGCGTTTGCCATGGAGGCGGGCGGACTCGACGGGCGACATGCCATATCGAAACGAGTCCCCCTGTGAAAAGCCATGGGTCCGGGTGATCATGCCGGAAAGTACTCTCAAGCTGGTTGGACATGATGGAACCGATGGGTTGGACCTCGCTCGGGCGACATGCCATATCGAAACGAGGTCTACATGCATTGGAATGCGTGCACCGTAGTGCTATGCATTGTAATGTGATGCATTGATGCGATGCATTGGAATGCGTGCACCGTAGTGCTATGCATTGTAATGCGATGCATTGATGCGATGCATTGGAATGCGTGCACCGTAGTGCTATGCATTGTAATGGGATGCATTGATGTGAGCAGCACTGATAAGCGCATATGACATGCGTGCAATGACGCATAATGATGGCGATGCATTGCAATGCTGAGATGATCAATCGATGCACAATGATATGCGCGGCACTGATATCACATGTCTAATTATCAATATTTCCCAATAGTTTATGCACAGGTGAAGCACGCGTTGAGTAATAATAGATAAGTTAGAATACTTAGCTTTGAAGAAAGCCGCCGGGTGTTGGAATAGCATGCGAGAATGATTCCCGAGTTGCCCGGGTGTTGGAATAGCATGCGAGAATGATTCCCGAGTTGCCCGGTGAATGTCTACGGGTGTAGAGAGCAGCTTGATTTTGCTGCTTGGAGCAGTGGGTGTCCAGAGAAGATGCTTGGGTGCCAATAGAAGACTGCTGCAGCCCAACCTGCTGGAATCCGGCCCAAGATGCTGCAGATCTGATCCGGTCCGGTCCAAAATGCTGAACCACTGCTGCAGCCCAATCCGGCCCAACCCAGACGCTGACCGGGTCAGCCATTTCAAACCGGCCCCTTTTCCCGCCAATTTCTTTCTCTTCTTCTGCTTCTGTCTTCGTCCGGTTTCTTTCTCGGCCGGCGTCGCCCGGTCGGTGCTCTTCATCTCGGAGACGAGCGGCAACGGTACCGGGCCGGACCCCGCTGGAAGCTGCTGAACCACACCGGAGCTTGGGGGCTGCTGGAAGCCATTGGACCGGAGCTGCTGCATCGCACCGGAGGAGCGCTCGGGAGAGGTGGAGATGCTCGGCGATTCTCGACTGGTGGAGACGCTCGGTGACTGCACCGGAGCTCACCGTGCCCGGAGTCCCACACGGGTTGACCACGCCGGGTGGGCTGCGCGGGCTGCACGCCGGATGATGCTGTCCGGGAGGCTAGACGGCCGGGTGCTGCATGCTGGACCGGGAGAGGAGTTGATGGATGATGGCGGGAGATGCCCGGTGAATGTGCTGCACCGGAGAAGGAACCGGAGCCGGAGCCGGGGAGAGGACGAGCGCACCGGATAGCGGCGTATGGCCGGGGGTGCCCAAAGGAGTCAGCCGTTGACCCGCGTTGACCATTGCTGACCGCACCGGACCGGGCCTTGGGCCGGGAGTTGCAGCCAACCAATGCTGCACCGGAGAGGGGGGGGGGGGCTCGGGAGAGGTGGAGACGCTCGGGGACTCACGTCCGGCTGACTCGACCGGGGCTCTCCCGCTTTCTCCGGGGCTCGGACCATGCGCCGGAGACGTGTGCTGTACCGGAGGTGACGAACCGTACCGGAGCTGCTGACCAGAGACGTGCCGCCCCGGGGTCGACGATCCGCACCGGGGAACTTGCACCGGAGACGAAGCCGGGACCTGCTGCACGAAGCCGGGACCCCGCTGTACCGGAAGACTTGCTCGGGAGACGGGGCTGCGCGCCGGACCGGGAGATGCCGCACCGGAGGGGTGCTCGGGGATGCTGGCCGGGAGACTTGCTGCACCGGAGACGCTGGCCGGGAGAAACAATTGGCGCACCCAAGTCCGAACCGGAGAACCGCACCGGAGACGCTGGCGCGTGGATCATGCAAGGTGGACCGGGCGGGCCTGGTCCTGTTGACCGGGCTGGGTTGCCAACTGGGCCGGGTGCCAACATGAGCTGGGCTGCAGCAGCAGGGCTTCTCTCTCCACTTTTTTTTTCTTATTCTTCCCGATGGAATAAATAACCGATCTCTACCCAGCCGGTAGAGCAACACAATTTTTTGAACTGATTCCCACAGACGGCGCCAATTGTTTCTGCCTAAACCCTGGGGTCTAGCGGATGCAGGACAATAAAGCTATACACAACAAGTATAGTGGTTCACCGCGCCATCGGAGGGCGCGGCTACGTCCACTTGGAATCCAGTAGGCGTGGCTAATAAGCCATCAGGTTACAAGGGTGGAATGCCTTGGATCCAAGATCCTTAATACTAAGGGGGGAGCCTCCTATTTATAGAGAAGGAAGGCTCCCACCTCTACCATGTTTCCAATGTGGGATGCTAACAATACTATTACACAATTCCCTACTCACGAAGCTACTTCAGGCACTCGGTGGTACTGCCTCCGAGTGCGGCACCGGTGATGTGGAGCAATGGAGATGTAGCCGGGGTGCGGGTCTACTCGCTAGATGCCGGAAGTAGGACCCCCGATGCCGGTTGCACGGTCCACGAGGTCGCCGGATGTGCTTGGCGGTGCACCATATATGTACTGTCAACAAGGTATATCGGGTTAAGCATGATACTACCGGGGGCTGTATCAGTCCATTGCACCGTTATCTCCTCTGCTCCACGTACTTCGAGAGTTAGAACAAATTTAAAAGAAATTAGACTTAGCGATTACATGATCATGAACGTTTTTGATTGCTCTCTATTGCCGAATGTATGCATGCTTTGCCGAAATCCTTGTATTGCCGAATGTTCATATGTGAATCATTATTGTAATATGTTGTGTAATCGCCAATGCCGTGGCTTGTAATGATGTATATTCTTGCTTTCTATTTCTTTACGATGTTCTAACTTGTTTAAATGTTGCAAATTTCAGAAAATAATGCATGTCCGAATCTAATATTTGGACAAGAGATCTTCAAGGCCGTTTGCAACGTTTAGATCAAGAACTCGCTATTGCTCGTTTTGTGCCATTACCGCCATCGTCACCAACCAGTTCATCAGTGTCATCATCATTGCCGAGTTCACCTATAGTGCCGTCAGTTTCTGATTCATTGCCGAGCTCCCCATCAGTAGTTTCATCGTCTTGTGATCTTCAGAATCCAGAATTTGAAGCCTTTGCCGAATCAGAAGAAGAAGAAGAAGAGATTATGGCATCAATCAGATCACAGAATGGTCATGTTGCTGGAGCTGGTATTGCTCCTTCGAATATCACCTATCCTCCCTTGGAAACTGACAAGACTGGAGAGATTGAATTGAGGAGTGGATTCCTCCATGAGCTGAAATCGTTTTATGGGATGCCAAGTGAGGATCCTAATAAGCATCTACAGTGGTTTAACTTCACCACGGAGTCTATGTGTCCAAGAGGGACCGATTTGCAACACTTCAAGATGAAGGCATTTCCGTTTTCTTTAGAAGATCAAGCAAAGGAGTGGTTGTTTGAGGTGCCTAGTGGTCGCATCGTTTCGTGGAGTACTATGATGGATGAGTTTTTGCTCAAGTACTTTCCTGCTTCACGTATCACTGATTTGAGGAAGCAAATAACTAGTGTGAAGCAAGCCGGAGATGAGACTTTCTTCGACTACTACAAGAGGTTCAAGTCCCTAGTTTCTTTGTGTCCATCGCATGGCATTAGCGATGGGCTCTTGCTACAATATTTCTATGAGGGATTGCGTGTCATGGAGAGAGAGTTTCTTGACTCGGCCGCGGGAGGTAGCTTTTTGGAGTTAAATGTTGGTGCGCACTACTACAAAAATCTCAATACACAACATAAATCAGACAACACTTTGAAAGTTACATGTTGTGTGAATCACTGAACTGTTTCACACAACCTAAAGTGAATAATTTGTGTTGTATGAGGGTACACATTTTCCATATTCTGAAAAACGTTTTTCTAGATTTTGTCACATAACTCTGACACACATTTTCTGTTGTATGATTAATGAAAATCTTGGCGGCAGAACTCCCGCCGACATTGAAACTCAAATTTGGGCAAGGTCTAGATCGACAGACAACAAAATTCTTGTTTTGTGTTGTATGATAATGTCACATCCTGCATTAGGTGTCACCAAGTGTAAGGTGACAAATACTTATACAACAGAATTTTGTAGTTTTGTTGTATGACTGGGTTTGCTTGTCATTCTCCCACATTCATTTTGGCTCCAATGGCTTGGGGTAACAATTCTCAAAGCGGGAAATTTGACTCCATAATTTTCTGGTTTTGAAAACATACATGTGTTACAATTCTCACAACAATTGTTTTCTATTCTGTTGTGCAATTGTTTTGAAGCTTCTACAGGAACACACACATGGAATACCTAGTATAAAGAAAAGAAAACTGGTACAACAATTTTATAATTTTCTGTTGTACGAAGGAAAACCTAATACCATGCCAAACTTCTCAAAATTGAAAATTGTGGCTAGTGGTAAATACAGTGGTTCCCCCTCCACCAAGACCCAACCTTGAATCTCACTCAAAAAAGCCTGACCTTTCCCTTGTCTCCCTTCCTGAATCTGACCACAACCAACCAAGTTCTCCATTTCCCCGAAATGGGTTCCCAGCTCGGTTCCGATGCACTCCCCATGAAACCCTCCCCGATTCCAACCCAAGACGACGACACCCCAAACCCAAACGCCTCCCTCCTCTCCTTCAACATCTCCTCAACCTCCTCACCTCCCCCACCTTCCCACAAACCCACCATCATCTTCATCTCTCTCCTCCTCATCACCACCATAGCTCTCTCCGCAGTTTTTGCTTTCGCCTTCCTCTTCTTCTCCAACCCCTCAACCTCCACCGCACACACCTCCACCACCACCACCACCTCCTCACTCGAAAATTAATTTCACCAAAATCTCCAGATCTGAACTCTCTCTCTTTCTCTCCACTCCAAACCCACCCCACCCCACCCAGTTCGATTCCTCCCCCTAAACGACTCAAACCCCGAACTCTCTCTCTCTCTCTCTCTCTCTCTCTCTCTCTCTCGATCCCGAGTTCGTTTTTGGCTCTGGCAGAATCTTCCACCATGACCAAATCTCTCAGCCCATGAACCCAGTTCGATTACGAACTCAAAGCCATTCCTGGTAAGGCCATTTTCAGCCAGACCCAGTTCGATTCCTCCCCAGTTTCTACTCAAACCCTCCCAAACCCATTTTCAGCCAGTACCATTTCGATTACCCAGTCCGTTGTCCGTCCAAGCCGCCATTTCTCTCTCTCTAGAAACGTACCCAACCAAAATGTAGAGAGAGAACAAAAGCTCCAAATCAATCAAGCCATGGTGTCCACCTCTCAGAACAGCAACAACAAAAGCCTCCATTCCCTTCTCGCCTCAAAGCTCACCAGCCTCACCATCCCCTCCTCCTCATCTCCGCCTCAAGATTTCGACTTCAATGACGTTTTCGGCCCCCCAACCACCTCCACCGACTCCTCCGTGCTGCTCATCCAGAACCGCTCCCACTCCTTCGTCCGCCCCTCCCCGCGCTTCACTCCTTCCTCCTTGCTCCTTGTAAGTGAGGAGAGATTCTACACTGAGTGAGTAGGTGGGGAGAGATTCAAACAAGAAATTGTTGGAGAGACAAATGGGTTGGCTGACGCAATTCCTAGCAGCCGTGGCTTTCTTAGCCCAAGGAAAAGGAGGGGTGTATTCTTCTTGGGACTATCACATCAGGTGGGCTTGTCTCTAGTTTCGGTGGAGGAAATCATTCCTTTCTTTTGAGATCTGCACCTGGGTGGTGAATATTTCAGTGCTCAAGTTCTGGGTTTTGTTCATAACTCAGAACTGGAAAGAAGGAAACTTGAACTGGGCAGTGGAGTTGTGGGGCTGAAGAGAGGTTTTATGTGAGTTTTGCTTTCTGTTTTGGTATGTTATTATGCTGATGTTGATTTGAATTAGTTTTTCATGATGTTCATGCATATATGTTAGATTCTGTTTCTATCTATGTTGCATCAGCTGCGTTGAACTGAATCAGTTTGTGGTTTTCTGATATTGGGGTTGATGTTTACATTCAGCTTCTATTGGCTCAGTATGCTGTTTGACTTGAATAATTGTCATTAGTTCATGAACAATGAGGTCGTGTTGAATTCATCACTATCAGACTAATATCATCTAGTATCTACAATTTCTGGAACTTCTTTGTTGGTTGGCCCAACGGTATATATTCATGTATCTGTGTGTCATTATTTTTGAACCCAATGATAGTTTTGTCAATTTTCTTGCTGTTTTCACTTTTATACATCATTGGATACTAATTTCACCCAACAATTTGTCATCTGTTGTTTTCTACATTCATCATGCGCCATGCTCTATCCTCAGGCCTCCCTGAAATTATCTTTGGTTTTCTTCTACATTGTATTATTGTCTGTTGTTGTATTCTTCTAAAATTTTATTTTGGTAATTACTATGGCAACAAGTGGAATTCTCGACTTTGACCTGGTGCTGGAGCAGTGGTTGCTCTCTTAATTATTATTCCTTAGATGGGAGGAAATCTTTTTTTCTTTTACTGCTTTCCGGTTGTTTTGTGTGGTTTCTTGTTTTTGTGGCAGCATGATTTGTCTTTGTTGACCATCATTTTGGTTGTTAATGTAAAATTTGTTGGTTGTTTCTTTGTTCAATGTGCTGCATGTTTCTTATTTGCTTGTTAAGACTGTTATTTCTGAAGGCCATTGATATGGTCGAAATTGTAGATACTAGATGATATTAACCTCAATGGATTTCCAATTTTACTTCACCCAGCATGTGTTTGTCACATATCTATCAACTTATCAGACTCTATATCTTGCATCATTTGGTGGATTAGGAGATTTTAAATCAAGGGCAATGGTTTAGATATCAGGTACAAGGCTTATTGGGTCTTGTTGTTCATATTAAATTGAGTTTTTGTATACATATGGGGTAGCTAGGCTGAATGTAACATTTATCTGAATCGATGGTGGCATTGGGAGCTTGGGGTAGATTAAAGGAACATTTAATGGCAATGGCCACAATTAGTTAATGGAACATGTGTCATGTTCAGAAACTAATGAGTTTGTTCACGAGGTAAGAGAATTTTGGTTAGCCTTGTAAAGTCTCCTAAGTACTGTCCTAGCCTGCCTGAAACTATTCTGGGACTGAAAAAATAAAATAAAACTCATGATTTAAATTTTAAGTTGCTCTACTCGTGTTTTAATGGTGACCTTCCACTTTGATACAGGCCGGAATATTCGGTAATATGCAAAATCTGTATGAAACAGTTAAGAAAGCCCAAAATGTTGTACAAGTTGAGGCAGTGCGTGTGCAGAAAGAGCTTGCTGCGTACGTTCTGTATACCCAGATATCTGATACTCATATTACTATATATTCCTTTCAGTGTTATATTTATCTTTTCATCTTCGAATTTTCAGGGCCGAGTTTGATGGTTACTGTGAAGGTGAGATAATAAAGGTATGATATACTCTTGCTAAAGGGGAATACTTTATGTGTAGAATTTGGCCTTCCAAGCTTTGCTTGTTTACTTGTATCTCAATGGTAGTTTAACTTGCAAGTTCCCTAAGAAGGTTTTCCTTAACCTCTTTTGTTTTATGACTTCATCAGTAGTTACATGGGACTTCCAGTCTTCCCTTGTCCAATTGCAAATATAGAACTTTGTACTCTTTCTGGTAACCAGCAGCCAGTACGCACAGAGATAACCGAGGCTGCTATGGAACTAGGAGCCGAAGTACGTTACAATTATATTAACCCATTTTCCGGTGTACACAATTTTCTTAAAATTTGTTTAGCTGAGATAGATTCATTGTTTTTCCATGTGTAGCTCAGTAGATTAAAGACTGAGTTTTGGCTTTGTTTATATGTGAAGGTGGTGGCTGTAGCTGTGTTCCTGGCTTTGGCCTTTGCTTTTTATGTGTTCTTTGCTCCTTTTGTGGGGAAGAAGATTTTCCAGTATATTGTGATCGGCCTCTACACTCCTCTTGTAAGCATTCCTCTCTTAAAGTTGTTTTTGTTGATTAAGTTTTTGCTCATTTTTGGTGGGTTTAAGAACTGAGATCCGTGATTTCTCTGCTTTGGCATGTGAATTATGTGTTTGCTTTCTCCAATCTGGGTTCTTGAACTTCGGGGTAGCTCACTTTAGGTTGGTAAATTTTATACTTCGAAAAGTATGTCATGGCTTATCAGGAAAATGGGTGCTGGTCTTTTGGTCTTGTGAGAACTCCTGCCGGTTTATGATGCATGATTTTCAAACTTGATGTGTGGACAATGGCGCATTATTAGTTTGTGTGAGGTAGAGTGATTGCTTCAAAACCCTGTAGATGAACAAACTAGCTCAAACGGAGTATCTGTGCAGCCATTCTTTTAATATTGTACTATTTATGTGCTGATTTTTCATAGTGAATTTGAACTTCAAGGAGTCATTCCATCACACTTATTGCCTTCTATTTTCATGGCTTTGAGATTTAGGACCAACTCTTTTGTTTAATGTGAGCATTCAGACCCACAAGTAGTAGTGTATGTTAGATGACATTCACAGATTATCTTAGAAGGTCTACCACATGAGGTTGGCCTAAAGTGTTCGTTTATAGGACCATATATTCAACCATGATGATATGAAGTACCATTTTCTGTTAGTCTTGCTGTCATGTCATGAGAAACTTTATGCAAAGTTGTATTCACAGTGTTTTGCCAGACCCTACCTTTTGTTACTTCTTATTCTTACTTACTGCTATTGCAGATTCCTCACTTGAGACCTGCTGAATATAAGAGGTCCAGATTATCAAGGAACAGAAGGACTGTGAATCGTGCCTATGGTGGTGTTCTTTCTGGTGGAGCTGTGAGAGAGAGGTTTGTAGTTCTAGACTAGATTTATTGGGGCATTTCTTGTTTGGTGGAGTTACTGATGCAACCTTTTGAGTTGCTTTTAATTACTGATAGTTTCCCGGTGATTTTGCAGGATAATTCGTGCAACTTTGTAGGTTTTTAGAACAATATTTCAGCTTTAGATTGTAGCTAGGAATGCAGCAGCTAGGTAGAAATATTGCTAGCACTTTGAACTTATGTTTGTGTTGCAATCTCATCTGTGTATGCTTTCAGCTTAGGCTACTCGAATGATATGTAAGCTTTAAGCAATGTTTTAATGGTAATGTCTACTTGGTACTGTTTTGATGGAATGGATTCAAGTGTGGTTTTATGTGGTAATATGAAGTATTATTTTTAGAAAAATATTCCAGGTTTGCATTACATAATGAACAGACAACAGGTGACTATCAATTAAAGTTCAGACAACCTAAAATTGCTCACACAAATGGTTGACAAAAAGAATATGTTGTATGAAATCAAATTGTTTTTTGAATCATACAACTCAATAAATATGAAACGAAACCAGTTGTCTGAATCAGACAACTAAATAAGTGGGAGATGAAATCTGTTGTGCGAATGAGACAACAGAATAAAATTGCAATATTTTGTTGTATGTTTAAAACTTACACAACATAAAAGTATGTATATTCTGTTGTATGAACTAGACATGTCAGTGCAGCGAATGCCAAGCCAGTCATGGCATGGCATATAAGTTGTACAACAGAAATTATAAGTTGGTTGTTGGACGTTTCATCACACAAGCTCGAGATATACGACGGTTTTTTCGAACTTACACAACGGTGCAGCACCGCATGCGGCAAGAAGTTTGTTGGAAGTTCGTGCCTTGAACAACCAACAATTTGGCATGGCACGAGGCAATGTGCAAAGGAATGAGAAAGTGCATGAGACGTCTTCGAGCTCAAAGTTAGAGGAGAAAGTGGACAAGCTTACCGATTTGGTGAGTAATTTGATGAAGAAACGTGCGAGTGTATGTGGAATTTGCACCGAGGGCCATGAGACCGACCAATGCCCTCAATTTGGAGTTAGTGAGGGAGTAGAGGAGTGCAATGCTATTGGCTTTCAAGGAGGCCAACGTTTTGGAAATTTCAACCCGAGGTTCAATGATCATCCAAACTTTCGATGGGCGAACAATGACAATGTGCTTAGGGCACCTATGCAGCCGAGAGAGGGAGGAGCACCGTTTGCTCCGAGGCCACCATTTGTGCCTCGGCAGCCATATATGCCGAACCAAGGAGCTTATGGGGCCTTGCCGAACCAAACTCAAGGAGGGCCGAGCCAAGGCCAAGCCGCACTGAGTAATCCGAACTATGATGCTTTGATTCAATCATTGTCAAGTGCTACTCAAGCATTACTCGCGGGGCAACAAAATCATCAAAAGGACATTGGTGAGCTCAAGACTCAAATGGGCCAAGTTGTAGATTTTATGGGAAGATTTAATGAGCAAGGGAAGTTGCCAAGCAATACGATTCCCAATCCGAGGAACGAGCAAGCCAAAGTGATTCAAACTCGTAGTGGAAGAGAGTTGTTTCCTCCAACAAGTCCAAAGAAGAAGCGAGTAACTTTCAATGTCATTGAGGATGAAGAGATGGCTGCCGGACCTGCAATTTCCGGCAACCATGCTGCAGCCGAGAGCCATGCAACCAGCAGGGCTGCAGCCGGCAAGGAGAATTCTGCCGAGCAAGGAAGAGACGCCGGCCATAATGTGAATGATAAGGGGCTGCGCAATGAGCTTGAGTATGATCCCGCAACATCAAAGAATGATGTATTGTCGAGCCAAGCAAGCAAGGGAGGGGTACCTACATCCAACACTCCATTCCCTTCTCGCTTTGCTAGAACAAAGAAGGATAAGTCCGATGAGGAGGTGTTGGAGATTTTCCGGAAAGTGCAAGTCAACATTCCTTTGTTGGAATGCATTAAGCAAGTACCGAAGTATGCTAAGTTTTTGAAGGAGCTTTGCACGGCTAGAAGGCATACTAGGGAGACTCGTGTGGTGACTATGAGCGAGACGGTATCGGCCGTTATTCAAAGGAAGTTGCCACCAAAGATGAAGGATCCGGGAAGCTTCAATGTGCCTTGTGTCATAGGCAATACTCGGTTTGAGGATGTGATGTTAGATTTGGGAGCATCGATCAATGTCATGCCACTCAATGTGTATCAAACGTTGAGTATAGGGCCTCTCAAGAAGGACAATGTCATTATTCAACTTGCGGATCGCTCAAGTAAGTATCCGGAGGGTTATGTGGAGGATGTGTTGGTGCAAGTCAACCAATTGATTTTTCCCGCCGATTTTTATGTGGTTGAGATGGAAGATTCGCCGGTCAATAGCACTCAATTGCTACTAGGGCGACCATTTATGAGGACGGCGCGCACAAAGATAGATGTGGCCGAGGGCAACCTAACTATGGAGTTTGATGGTGAGGTGATCAAGTTTAATGTGTTTGATGCCATGAAATTCCCCAATGTTGATTTGAAGGAGGGTTGTGCCATTGATGTTTTGGAGGAGGTCGAGCAAGTTATGTCGACCTCGCTCGACGCATAGCAATTAGCGATTGAGCAAGGGGTCGGATTTGACAAGAAGGGAGAACGAATCATGTATGAAACCGAGCAAGGAAGCATTGCCGAAACAAGCCTTGCCAAGCCTTTCATGATAATGCCGAGTCTAGAAGAGGTTTGTGGAGAGATAGAGGCTCGGCCATACAACAAGGTATTTGATTCGTTCTTGTCAATTCCAAGTGACACAACCAAATTTCGACCAAGTGTGGAAGAGGCCCCAAAGTTAGAACTCAAAGAACTCCCTAGTCACTTGAAGTATGTTTATCTTGGAGAAGAAGATACACTACCGGTTATTGTGTCTTCAATGCTTAGTGAGAAGCAAGAGGTAGATTTGATACGTGTGCTTAAGAGGTATAAGACCGCCATAGGTTGGACCTTAGCTGATATCAAGGGAATAAGCCCTACTACTTGTGTTCATCGCATCTTATTAGAAGAAGGAGCTAAGCCGACTAAGGAAGCTCAACGTCGACTTCACCCTCCCATGATGAAAGTTGTGAAAGAAGAGATTATCAAGTTGCTTGATTGTGGGGTGATCTACCCAATTTCGGATAGTAAGTGGATATCTCCCGTGCAAGTAGTGCCAAAGAAGAGTGGTGTAACGGTTGTCAAGAATGAGAAGAATGAGCTTGTGCCACAAAGACTTGTAACCGGTTATCGGATGTGCATTGACTATAGGAAGCTCAACGCTACAACAAGGAAGGATCACATGCCTTTGCCGTTTATGGATCAAATGCTAGAGAGGCTAGCCGGCCATTCTTACTATTGCTTTCTTGATGGTTATAGTGGCTACAATCAAATCATGATACACCCGGATGATCAAGAGAAGACCACTTTTACTTGTCCATTTGGCACGTTTGCTTATCGGCGGATGCCATTCGGACTATGCAACGCACCCGGCACTTTTCAAAGATGTATGTATGCCATCTTCTCGGATTTTATTGAGGATATTATCGAAGTATTTATGGATGACTTTAGTGTGTATGGGAGCACCTTCGATGCATGTTTGGGGAACTTGGAGAAGATACTTGAGAGGTGTGTAGAGACTAATCTTGTGCTCAATTGGGAGAAGTGTCACTTCATGGTCACGCAAGGTATTGTTCTAGGGCACATTATTTCGGCAAGAGGCTTAGAAGTTGACAAAGCCAAAGTGGAGCTAATAAAAGCATTGCCGAGCCCTAGATGTGTGAAAGATGTGAGAAGTTTTCTTGGCCATGCGGGGTTCTATCGACGATTTATCAAGGACTTCTCTTCAATTGCCAAGCCATTGAGCAACTTGTTACAAAATGAGGTGACGTTTGAGTGGTCGGAGGCATGTGAGGCAAGCTTTTGCCGATTGAAGGAAATTTTATGTACGGCGCCGGTTTTGATGCCACCAAATTGGGATGAGCCATTTGAGTTGATGTGTGATGCTAGTGATTATGCACTTGGAGCGGTACTTGGACAACGAATTGAGAAGAAGCCATGCGCCATTTACTATGCTTCAAGGACTCTCAACGATGCTCAACTCAATTACACGACAACGGAGAAGGAACTCTTGGCGGTAATTTTTGCTTTGGAAAAGTTTCGATCATATCTTTTGAATTCCAAAGTTATTGTTTATAGTGATCATGCCGCTTTGAGATATCTTATGACAAAGAAGGATGCTAAGCCGAGGCTCATTCGATGGATTCTTTTGCTTCAAGAGTTCGATATTGAGATTAAAGACAAGAAAGGAGTTGAGAATGTTGTAGCCGATCATTTGTGTAGACTTGTGAAGGAAGAGGATCGGCTGCCCCTATGTGAAACCTTTCCGGATGAGCAACTTTTTCGACTTGAAGTACATGAGCCTTGGTATGCCGACATTGCAAATTTTCTTGCTACACGCCGATTTCCACAAGAGTTGCCGAACCACCAACAACAAAGAATAAGGAAGCAAGCTCGACACTTTTTGTGGGATGATCCGTACTTATGGAAGCAATGTGGTGATCAAGTTATTCGAAGATGTGTGCCGGAGAATGAGCATCGCTCCATCCTTGCTTTTTGTCATAGTGAAGCTTGTGGTGGGCATTTTGGACCAAGGAAAACGGCATTGAAGGTACTTAATTGTGGTTTCTTTTGGCCTATGATTTTCAAAGATGTATTCATGTTTTGCAAAGCATGTGATAGATGCCAAAGAATGGGGAACATTGGAGCTAGAGACCAAATGCCGCTCACGCCTATCATTGAGGTGGAAATTTTTGATCTTTGGGGGATTGATTTCATGGGACCGTTTCCTTCAAGTAAGGGTTTTCTCTACATATTGCTTGCGGTTGATTATGTGTCAAAGTGGATCGAAGCAAAGGCTACACGCACCAACGATGCCAAGATGGTAGCCAAGTTTCTCAAGACCAACATCTTTTCACGTTTTGGAGTTCCAAGAGTCTTGATTAGCGATGGAGGATCCCATTTTTGTAACCGCACCATTGAAGCCTTATTGAGGAAGTATGGAGTCACACATAAAGTTTCTACACCGTATCATCCCCAAACGAGTGGTATGGCCGAGGTGAGTAATCGAGAGATCAAGCACATTTTGGAGAAATCGGTTGGACCTTCAAGGAAGGATTGGAGTGATCGTCTCGATGATGCTTTGTGGGCTTATAGGACCGCGTACAAGACACCGATAGGTATGTCTCCTTTTCGGTTAGTTTATGGCAAAGCATGTCACTTACCGGTTGAGCTATAGCACAAAGCATGGTGGGCAATTAAGGCCTTCAACATGAACATTGATGATGCCGGTCTTCATAGAAAGCTTCAACTCAACGAACTTGAAGAAATCCGTAATGAAGCCTATGATGCCGCATGGATTTACAAGCAAAAGACTAAGGTGGCCCATGACGAGATGCTTCGATTGAAAAAGTTTGAAGTTGGACAAAAAGTTCTCTTGTATCATTCGCGACTCAAACTTTTTCCGGGAAAGTTGCGCTCTCGTTGGCTTGGACCATTCATTGTTCTTCAAGTGTTTCCTCATGGAGCCATAGAGATTCAGAATGAAGCTACGGGAAACACATTCAAGGTAAATGGCCATCGTCTCAAGCATTACTACTCTTCCTTTCAAGAACACACCGTGGAGGAAAATCCCATAGACCCTACAACTCCATTGCCGGCCAAAATTCCTGCTGCCGAGCAGCAGCACACCAGACAAGCCACACCACCACCTCCTGCCGGACCTGCCATTGCCGGCAGGGTTGACGCATCACCACAAGATGCCGGACACAAGGAGGATACGCCAGATACGGCGGAACAGAGGTCGGACACGCCATCCGCTGGCTCGGACACACCATCCGCTGGCTCGGACACGCCTTCCGCTGCCTCCGATACGACGCAGGATACAACCACCTCTTCAAATGCCGAATCGGACACCTCATGCAACGGTCTTCTCATTGATCTTCTTCTTGCCGATTTGTGCTACTTTGGAACAAGATGAACACATGCAATATGAACGGTGAAAAGTCTAGGCTATGGACTTTAAAACACAAAGCGCTACTTGGGAGGCAACCCATGTCGATCAAAGTAAAGTGAAGGAGCCATCACCGAGAGTTTGAATTTTCTTAACCCTTCTCTTCTACTTTGATTTGTGATGATTTGTTGGAGTATGTTAGTCGATTGCATGCTTAGGAAATTCGTTGATATTGTTTTGTGCTTACATTGAGGACAATGTAATTTTCTAAGTGTGGGGTGGGATAGCATGTTCCGTTTTTGTTTGTTTTATGTTTTTATGTGTTTAGCTTAAGAAAATTCAGAAAATTGTTCCACAAAAATAGAGTGTTTAATTTGTTTGTTTTGAGTCTTAGGATGCCCCTAATATGTCAATGATGTTTTCTCCTCTTTGCATACATAGATGATAGTTGTGCATACAATTAAAAATTGTAAGTTTCATGGATTTTGTGCATTGGTAGGAGCATGTAGGACTTGTTGATTATGAAGCATGCATGTTTTAGCTAGTATATTTCGATTACAACCTATGTGAGCTTTTGTGCCAAATTGCTTTCTTCTTGAGCGATAAAAGATAAAATTCGATAGATTTGTAGAAAGCATGAAACCTCATAATTCTTTGCATATTCGATGACTATATGCCATAGCTTTTAATGAACTCTAGTATGCTAGAACTTACTCTTGTTGATTTTCGAAACGTTTAGATCATAAACTACCTTGATTTTGAATATGATTGAATAAAGATCATTTAGGTTTACCACCATTGCCAAATAAAGCATGAGCCTATTGGAGCCCGTCGTGGGACACCTTGGTAAACCCCTTTTGAGCCTACGTTGAGCCTTTTCTTTCATCACCCTTAAACACTTTCCATGAACTTAGTATAGTGATGCCTTTACCTTGTGTGTCGGCAAAGCTTGATTTTTGAAAGCGTTTTCGCGTGTGTGATGAAGAAGAACAAGTGTGGGGTAGACTTAGCCATAAAATTATATGAAAAATGTATGCATGCCGTGCCTATGAAAAGAAAAGAAAAAAATGCTCGGATTAAAAAAATGCTCGGATTAAAAAATTGCTCGGATTAAAAAGAAAAGAAAAAGAAGCCGAGAGCAAGAGCAAAGAAGAGGGCACGGCATAGGCATAGAAAAGGAAAATTTTGTGCATGGCTATTGTCTCGAGTATTGTTGTAATGTTATGGAAAGAAAAGAATGAAGTATGGGTCCAACAAGATGAAATTTGACCCTTTTGGCGAGAAGACATAAGGAGATCCAGCTTTGCTAAAGGCCTTAGTGACGTCTTTGAGCCTCCTTATCCAAATATCGAATACCTCTTAGCCTAGCCTCATTACAACCCTTTTATTGATCTTTTTCATGATTCTTAAGATGGTTAAACTTGATTTGTGGAGATTATCTCAAGAGTAAGCATATGGTTTTGGTTCATTGGTGCATATAGTTGTCATATGAGGTTTTTCCATCAAAATTCACAAAGTGCTTTCGTTTCTTCGATGTATGAAAGTCACTCTTTGTAATTCATGATCTTTCGCTTGCATATACTTATGTGTGAATAACCATGCTTCGAGAGAAAAGAAGAGAGTATGCCTAGTGAGGTGATTTGAATTAGCTTAACATGTTTACATGCTTACCTTTTGCTCTTATATATTCTTATTGATGTCACATGTTCATGAAACTTGGAATTTTCGTGCTTAGTATTCTCATGCATTTAACTTGAAAGCTATGTGTACATACGAGCCTGAGACAAATTGTTAGGGGCAATAGTTTGTTTAGAGTCTTAGTTTAATTTAGTTTGCTAAGGGACTAGCAAAGGATAAGTGTGGGGTAGTTGATAGGAGCACAATGTGCGACGATATTATATGCTTATGCCCTCGTTTATGCTTTGTTTAACCCTTATTTGTCTAAGATAGAGTCATAATGTAGTTAGTGTCAATTTTGGTAGAGTTTTGGTGAAATGTGTTTAATTGTCCGAAAAATGACTAAGTTTGAGAAATCTAGAAAATAGTGCAAAATATGTCTTTTTCGCGATTTTGTGACGAGTACAAATATGATCTATCCTTGTCCGAATTCTATGAAATTTGGTGTGCTTAATATTAATATACTGAGGAATGTTGTGTTAAAATTTCAGATCAATCGGAGTTCGGGAAGCCACCCAAAAGTTGGCTGCAAAACGGCAGTCCGGGCATTTCAATCCAGGGGCTTCCAGGATTTTCCTGGGACATTGATCCAACTTCGAAAAATCATTCCCGTCGACTCACAAGGAATTTGATCGAACTGTTTTATGGGGAGATGGCCATATGTGTCTAGTTTATCTGAGACTTAGAATCGCATCAATCGGGGCTCCACGGAGGGAGATAAGCCGGAATTACTGCAACAAGGTCAAATCTGCCGATTCCAGGAACCTACTGCCCCCTTTTTGTGTTTTCTGTTTTTGATGGACCAAATGGTGTACAAATGCATTTATGAAGATGGTTCAAGCTTTATGAAGGGAAGAGGAAGACACTAGGCCATGGCATTGAAGAAAAATTGAAGAAAGTAGTTCTCCTAGTCACACTAGGAGAAGCTGCCGTCTATGGCAGATTTGGTGCCTTTGTGTGCTGCCGGCAATTGCATGCATTTTTCATGGACCAAGACATATCAAATGAAGTCCAAGATCATACAAGAAGTCCATGAAGATGTGAAGCCCAAGCCTTGAAGAAAAATTCAGAAAAAGAAAACCTAATTGAACTATGAAAGGAAGGTTTCAAACCTTATCCCACTAGGTTTTCTTTTTCCTTGTGCAAGAAGGGGCTGCCGGCAGTACCTAGTTCTCTCCCTATATATACCCAACTTTTACACAGAAAAAGGTGTCACATTCTAAAGCAAAAACCCTAGCCAAAGCTCTACCAATTTTCAGCCAAAGATCCTACATAAAAACACAAACCAAAAGCCACCACCACCACCATAAAATTCTGCCGATTGTCTTCACCATTCATCCAGCCACCATCGAACGACTTTTCATTGGATCCATACACGACGAAGTCTTCAAGGTTTCTAATGTGTGATCTACTCCCTACTCTTGGTTTGTAATAGTTTTTATGTAGTTATGTGTAGTTTTGTCTATGAAACTCATATGTATGTTTGGTTATTGTGTTTTCATGTCTATGTGAAAAACGATTGCGAATTTGGTTCTATGATGATGCATGTTAATTTAATTCTTATGGTATTAATAAAGAATTTCAAAGATAAGTTTCGAATTGCATGCTAAATTGTAAGGAAAATATGAAGTAAAGAGATAAGATTAGATAGGCAAGCATGTTCACTCTGATTCTAGTAATTCGTTCTTGGTTTAGTCTTTTAAATCCGTGTGCCGCAAAGATTGGTACTTAGCATATTCGCGATGTGTTTTGAGTATTGGTCTTGTATCTGTCAACATAAAATAGGACTAGAGTGGTTTAAATGACTATGCATGTTAACAAGAAGTGGTGACGCCTTGCTTGATTGATGTGTTTCCAATTAAAAGGATTTCGTACTTCATTGGTTAATTGATTATCTTCGACGCTGCGTGTTTATAGTCGGTTAGCTAAAGATTAGGGTTATGCGCTGAGCTAATTCTAAATACCTTCGTGAAGTCTGAAACAACTTAGATAACCGCTGAGGCCCTAGTTGGGTTGGAACTAAATCGGATCTAGGATATTGTGTGCTCTTGCCGTGTCTTGTCTTATCAACTTGCTATGTGTTTTGAGTGCTTTTGTGTTAGAAATTTGTGGAAGAATGTCGACCAAACTTGTATATAGTAATTTAAGATTTTTAATTTATGTTTTTATGCATGATTTAGAGGCAGCCCTTTTGTTGCCGAGCCTAGGATCTTTTTGTTTCGTATTTCTTTTCTTTTAATTTTTGTGCCGAACATAGTTTAGGGCAGCCTAGCTGCCAATCCATTTCATCCCCCATTTGTGACGTTTCATGTGTATATATATGTGTATATTTGTCTAAAAATTTCATATCTCAGGTACCCTTAATCTCCGGCCTAGCACGATCCCTACTTGCTCATACTACTAACGATATTTTGTAGGGTTATTATTGCATGCGAGCTTCGGCTCACGTCAGGCAAGATCAACTTCCTCAGAAGGTTTATTTCCAACTCAGCTGGGAAGATTGCTCATTTTTCCTCTCTATTGAAACTCAAGGCGGGGGAAGACTTCAAATGGGATCCTCAACACCAAGCTGAATTGATAAGATTAAGGAATATCTGGCGAGCCCTCAAGTCTTACCCCCTCCACAGCCAGGGATTCCACTCAAATTGTATATTTCTGCTTCTAACAGTTCTATTGCAGGATTATTAGCTCAAGATGAAACAAACAGTGAAGGCAAGAAAATCGAATATGCGGTTTCTTACCTTAGCATAACTTTGTTAGATGCAGAAACAAGGTACTCGCCAATTGAGAGGTTATGCTGAGCGTTATACTTTGCCGGTACCAAAATCCGTCATTACATGCTATCATTTACCACTATTGTGGTGGCTCAGACTGACTTGGTAAAGTATATGCTCACTAGGCCTATTTTGAGAGGTCGGGTTGGCAAGTGGATCCTGACCCTATCTGAATTTTCATTACAATATACTCCTTTAAAGGCAATGACTGGGCAGACGATCTCTGATTTTTTGCTACATCACCCTCTTGATGAGGAGATTCCATAACAGAGTTGGTCTGTGGACATGATCAGGACTCAACCTTGGATACTATACTTTGATGGCAGTAGTACTGACACTTTGGCGGGTGCAGGGATCTATATCCAGGGCCCAACTAGGACTAAGCTTTCATATTCTTTTCAATTAAAATGGACTTGTACCAACAACCAAGCAGAATATCAGGCGTTGATCATTGGTTTGGAATTACTGTTGGATATGGACGCCAAGGAGATCGAAGTTTATGGTGATTCTTTATTGATCATCAACCAGCTAACCGGAGCATATAAGTGTCTTTCTTTCCATCTGGTCCACTATTGGGAACGGGAATTACTTGAACGATTTGTCGATGTGGTGCTTAATTATGTCCCTCGCGAGCATAATTTTGCAGCCAATGAATTGGCACAGTTGGCAACAGGTATCAGCTTGGCTCATGGAGTTCAGGAAAGAATCTTGAAGGTGGAACGAAGAACTTTGTCATCCTTTGCAGTTAGACGAGAACAACGAGATGAGTGGTTGGTTGCTACCATTGAATCAATTGATATAGATTGGCGGCAACCAATCATCCAATATTTACAAAATCCTTCTGCACCGTCAGAAAGACGGATTAGGTACTTGGCCACTAACTATTTACTTAAGGGTGGCGAGTTACTTCACAGAGGTGAAGATGGCGTTGAGCTTAGGTGTGTCTATGGGACAGAAGCCAAGAGGCTTATGCGAGAGGTGCACCTCGACGTTTGTGGTTCACATCAGAGTGGACCAAAGATGAGGTGGCTTACTCGTAGATATGGATATTATTGGCCATATATTCTTAAAGACTGTATTAGTTTTGCACAAGGTTGCATTGATCGTCAAGTTCATGGGCCAGTTCAGAGAATTCCCAACATTCCCATGCAATCTATTATCAAGCCTTGGCCCGCCAGAGGCTGGGCATTGGATTTTGTTGGAGAGATACACCCTAATTCTTTCCTCCAACATAAATATTTGTTAATTGGTACAGATTTCTTCACTAAATGGGTTGAAGCCGTACCTGTCCAGAATTGTGACGCCGCTACGGTTATTCGATTTGTTTTTCAGAATATTATTTGTAGATATGGTATTCTTGAATGTCTGATGGCGGACAGGGGGGCAGCTTTTATGGCCGAGAAGACTCAAGAGTTTCTGCAAGGATATGGTATTCAATTTCTCCATTCCTCCCCATATTATGCTCAATCCAATGGTCAGGCAGAGGCTAGCAACAAGGTGATTATCTCTATTATCAAGCGTATGCTGGAAGATAATCCAAGAACATGGCATACTGAATTGGACAACACTCTGTGGGCATACCGTACATCCAAAAGAACTCCCACAGGGACTACACCTTATGCTTTGATGTATGGCCATGATGCAGTCTTGCCTTTGGAGATTAATGTGCAATCCCTTCGAGTTCGAGAGCAACACCAGTTGATTGGTGATGATTATGTTCAAGCTATGTTTCAGGAGCATGAAGACATTGATGATAGACGTTTAGAAGCTCTGGATAATATAATCATGGAAAAGAAGAGAGTTGCAAGAGCTTATGATAAGCGAACTAAAGGCAAGTCTTATGGTGAAGGCGATTTAGTCTGGAAAGCGATACTTCCTTTTGGCGAGCGCAACATAGGACGTGGTAAGTGGTCTCCCAAATGGGAGGGTCCTTCTGTCATTGATCGGATTATCAGAAAGGGCGCTTATCAACTCAGAGATATTGATGGTAAGATCCACCAAAATCCCATTAATGGCAGACATCTCAAGAAATACTTTCCCAGTGTTTGGGAATTTGAAAACCCGCTAGCCATGGTTGAGGCTGGGGGGCAATCTTCTTAACATTACTCGCCTAGGGGGGCACCCAGATGTAGTTTTCTTGGCTTCACTTCACATTTCCATACTCGCTTCAGCCAACGAAAACTGGGGGGCAACATAGGGCAATATCAGTGCACTTACGTCCGCCAGAAGCTAGAAGTTGGTTCAACCCAAAATTTTTGAAACTGAAAGAGTTTCATTGAGGTTTATTAATCTCGAGTTCAACCCTTGGACCAATGCCTGTGGTCCTACTCTTATACTTTGTATTTTCATTAATGCAATTTAAAATTCAAAGGAAGACAATATATATGTTTTTCAGAATTTACATTTATTCGGTGACTTTGCGGTCAAAGCTTTTACAAAGTATGAATGATACAATAAAAGAGCTATCAACTAGCTCTGAATCCATGTCTATACTAAAGAACTTTGATCAAACACGAGAAAGGTTAAAATTCCTATTTTGAACTCTGCTTCAAGATTCCTCTGACAAAAAGGTGGGCTTGAGGCAAGTCCATCTCCTCGATTTGTCTACGAGGAATTCTCTTTCTCGGTTATATCTCTCCATTGATGAGGGATTTCTTTCATCGTCATCCCCCTTGCCTTTTTAGACCCAATGAACATCAATCCTCATCCGCCAATTTTCATAATTCACCACTCGAGAGTGAACGTCACTCGCTTGGGGTTCAGAACTTCTTGGCAAGGGATTTCCATCCGCTAGACCGGATAGAGTTAGATGCTACCATCTTTTCTTCCAGACCTAGCATGGATGAGGGTGTCGGCCGAAAGTCATTCCCAGTTTTCTGCCTAATGCTGGGGAGCAAACGAAGGAAAGGGACTACAAGGCTGACATATGATACCTAAGTCGACACCCAGTATTATACCAAGGGAGGACGTGAAGAATCTGGCGAAATGATGACCAACCATTTAGATATCACGTCATCCAAAGGCATAATACCAGATTATGCGACTTAGGATCTTACTAATACCAGATTACACGACTTAGAGGTGTTCATAAGAACATCTGGATGTAATCTGGTGGAAAAGACTGAGGCAACCATAGGGGCTTTGAAGTAAAACTGGAGAGAAGAATAGAAGATTGAAGGATTGATCCATCTCAGTGAAGGGTTTCCTTTATATAGTAAAATACGCAGGAAATCTAACAGTTGGGATTAATTCAAATTTACCAAAGCGAACTGCCGAAATTTGTTGTGTAGTTATCACTTTCAACTACTTTGCGCCAAGAGCGGTAAGGGGTTTAACTTTGAATCCTAGGGAATTGCTACTTGTAGTTACTGAACATTAAATCGAAGCATGGTTTTGGTGGTTGGCGGGTAGGTTTGAGAAACTGTGCCAGATAAATTTGAATAAACAATGTCTTAAGTTCAATCAAGTTCATCCCTATTTTCCGTATTTTAGCCTGGAAGTGATCAATGTAGTCCATAAGATCTTCTTCTTCAACTTGACTTTGTTGAGTTTCGTTGTGGAGAGAGGTTAGAAGCGTTCTTTGATCATTCGTGTGCTGAAGACGCTCTGCTTGCCTTGCCCTGATACTAGCTATCTTCTGGTCAAGAATTTCTTTTTCTTTCTCCAGGCGAGCGATCTCGTCCTCATCTTCATTGCTTGCAGCAGATACTAGGCCAGAATATGCATTCATAGCACTGGTGAGGGCTGCGGTTGCATCTTGAGTCTTAACCTGCTGAGATGGAACCGTTGCTAGTTTATCATGGAGACGTTTCAGAAGATCAGGAAGGCTCGCCAGGAGGTTCTTAACTTCTGTTTGAACCGTGGTAGGCAGGCAGTCAACATGATTTTGCAGTGTTTGGACAAAAGAATTAAATTTGGTTGCCACTTCTGCATTTGTCATATCTAACCTTCCCAGCTGTTGCTCAAAGTTCCATGCCACTCTCACTTCAGGGAGATCTCTCTTGGGAGTTGGAAATTTTAAAAGTGGATCCTCCCCTAGTGGAGGAAAGGACAAGCTCGTCTTCAGATGTTGAGGAGTTGAAACTTTGACAGAAGATCCTCCAATCTGCACTAGCTGGATGGGAAAATTTGTCACTGGAGTGTGCTCACCAGAAGCCTCATCAGTCCTAGTTGCGTCAAGAGTTTCAATTACCTATGCAAAAGTAAAATATGGTGAGAATTAATAAAGAGTTCATAAAAGTATAAAAGCCAAAGTATTGTAAGAGGTACCTCTATCACTCACGAGGCATCTGTTGAAAGCTCTATTTGTGGTTGCTTCTGAGGTTCTGAGGAGTGGTCCAAAGGAGAACTTGGAAACTTGGTTGAGCCCTCTCCAGCATCTATATGGGTTCTAGCAGGGGAGAGGGGATCTACATGTGCTTCTTCCAAGACTGCTGTCTCAGGATCCGGAAGTATTTCTTCTTCACCAATGGCAACTAGGACTACTGGATCGCTTGCTGATTGTATGGGGATGAGTTCCATGCTTGATCCATCATTTGCTAGAACTTCATTGGCTTGTGTAGCAGCAGCCTCTTCTATCACTTGGTCTGCAGGGGGAGTTGAAGTGATTAGAGGGGCTATCTCGGTGGGAGTTGAAGTCATTGCCACTGGACTATTTGGAATATTAGGAGTACATGTATCAGCAGGAAGAGATCTTAGTGGAGGTGCATCAAGAACAATGTTCTCACGAACCCATTGAATCTCCTTTTCAAATTGTTTATTGATTCGCTGGATTTCAGCGAAATCAAGAATATCTTCGTCTCTTGACTCAAAATCCCCAAGGGAAGATGAATTATGAGGTGACTCGGATGACTCACCTGAAGATACTTCAATCACAGTGGCAGTAGGGGTTGAAGTTGATCTACTCTTTTTCCTTATTAATCCATGTGGGAGAAAATTTATCAACTGCATCAGACTTGATATGTTAACTTGTTATATAAATCAGTGGTGCAGTAATACAATAAGTAAATATAGATAGCTTACTGGTTCATTATCCTCAGGCTCTGACTCATTAGCAATCAGTGAAGTTCATGCCCTCTTCTTGGCAGTTCTGCTGGTAGAAGTCTGAGAGATTTTCTTTTTCCCTTTGCTCATACTTGGTTTGTCAGGGGTCTGGAATAAGGAGAATCAGTTAGTGGTTTTCACTTACAAATTAATGTACAGATCGGTAAAGGATAAAGGGATACCTGCTCTGGGTCAATTTCAGGATATAGAGGACCTCCATTAAGTACTTTGACATCCTCTACAGTAAGATATGGACGCTGCCCGTTAAAAAGAGCTCTGAAGAAGTGAAGAGATTGCTTCCGAAAGAATTCTCTTCTGAGTTGAGTCCACCAGGTTTGGTACTCTTCACTGACTTCTCTAGAAATTTCCAGTTCGGGGCATTGGTCCAGATTTGGGAAGTTGGCAGGTCGCAGGGCGGATACAAGATTGGCATCTTCATGAGCAGGGGTATTCTTGCTTGGTCGCCAGGCTGAAAACATGTTCAAGCTTTGGATTGGAGGATAAGGCAGAAGCTGAGATAAGCCAAACTGTCTGGCAAACAGTTGGGGGGCATACACTTCAACGCCTTGCTCACCCTTGTCAGAGGAAAAAAGGGGAAGATCCGCCATAGAGACACAGTGAAGGAATAACCTCCTCCCTTCTTCACATTGGTCAGCAGAGGGCAGGAAACCATCCTTTAGAGCTTTTGGATGTGTCTTATGGAGAAGCATTTGAGCCTCTGAATAAAAGCCTTGGGCGTCGGTGTTGAAGATTATATCAAAACATAACGCGTAGCCTTGGCCATAGTTGGGTTTGCATCCGGTATGAGCTAGCCCTCAAACTCTGTTTTCTGCAATCTTGTTAAGCTCAGGGGGTGCCAATCCAGGGAAGTACATTTGTGACCAAATCTCTAAGATCCAGAGAGGTCCAGCAACTTTGCAGTTTAGGGGTGAGGTAGACAAAGTATGTAGGCACCTATATCTCCGTGAGCTAACACTAATTGGCAAAGGCCAATCTCTTTGCGAGCATATAGAATCTCCATCATTCTATTATAGGTTTTTGTCATCTTATTGGCAGTTGAACAAAACATAAATTTTTTAAGCGAAAAGTCTAGAAAGGCTATCCCACCTATATCGTCCTTATGGGTTCGGAATTTGGTTATCCAATTTTGCCAGCTCCGAGTGGGGGGCTCTGAAAGGTTGATCGACGGAACATCCGATTCCGGATAATCATTGGCATCAAAGGGTTTTCTACCTAAAGGAAAACCTAGTACAGCATGTATATCTAGCAAGGTGACATTAGCTTGCCCAAACCTTAAATCAAAAGCATTGGCGGATGAATTCCACAGACTGATCAAGGGCATAAGGGCACACCTGTTTCCCCCTTTTGGGTTGAGTGAGAAGCTGATATTGATGGATTCTTCAATCCCTGCTGCTCGCCATCGACCTTCATCAAGTGACCGCCTTTCATGATACCACTGTACCATTGTTTGGGTTGGCAATGGCCAAGAAGAAGATGCTACTGGGACCTCATAGTGATTAGAGGTTTACCAGTCTCCACATGTAACGCCTCTTTGACGGAAGCTACCGGAAGAAGTCGTGAATCATCAATGAACGGAAAGACGGAATCTTGGCAAAGTGCCTATTGTCGTGGACCCAATCCGGCACGGCCGTAATCGTCGGGTGGTGTGAGTGAGGTTTGATATGCACTTTCGACCTCGATAATGTTGGAGATGATTCTTTCCTTTCCCCTAAGTGCTTGGATGTATTGAATCTCTAGGGCCATGGTTTATATGGTTTGAGATAATGTAAGAATGGAGGTTGAGATATGAATTGTCGATTCTTAATCTGGGTTTTATAGAATCTGAAAGGGGTTCTCCGAATTGGAATGGTAGGATTGACAGCGGTCGAGGGTTTCGGGAACAGTTCTCTGAGCTGAAATTGGTAAAGTTGCGATGTTAGAGGGAACGGCGTAGCGTTTCAGTTTTTAAATGGGTTTGGATTGGGCTTTCTAACCTTTATCAATCTCGTTGAGTTCTCAATTTCAAAGGCTGGGGGGGGGGGGGGGGGGGGGGCAATGTTTGGGCCCAAATTGACATTTGTCTGAGATTATGGATCGAGACCCAAGAGATTATTTTGTTTAAGAATAATCTGATACATTAAATCTTTCCTTCTTAGAAAGGAATTGGGGTTCCTTTGGGAATCCGAGGAGGAGGTGGTTTAAGGTAATTGAATCCTAGTTGATCTCTGAATCTATTACGCTGCTTGATACGCAAGTATTAGGGTTTAGCATTCTCTATATAAAGACTTCTTATACAACTTGTAAAGGGTTCTCAACCATCTTACAAACAGACAAGCTTTTGCACATCGCAAATCTTGCAAAGTCTCTCCGGATCATCTTACGCGCACTGCCTCGACAAACTGCAAACAACCACCATCCAACCCTGCCGCAACCTTACACCTGCACCGGTCCTTATATACTTGCGCGGTTGTCAAAGTATGTCTTGCATTCGTGTCGAGCGCGTCTCTAAGACTTATAGTGTCAGTCGTCACATCTCGTGACAAATCGAGTCGTTACTCCGGTAACAAAACCCTAAGCCAATCTGCCATAGGTTGGATTCCCCGCGGTCTTGATTATAGCTCTGCTTTGCATCTCACAAAAATTGATGTGTCGCCTAAGCGAGCATCAAGCAATAATAACCCTACAATCGTTAGTAGTATAGACATAAGTAGGGATCGTTCTAAGCCGGGGATTAAGGGTACCTGGAACATGAGATTGTTAGATAAAAACATATATACACATGCACAAAAATCGTCACATGGGGGAAGGTATGGCGTCGGCAGCAAAGGCTGTCCATAACACTAGACACGAAATTACAATGCAGAAAATAAATCTTAATTTTATTATTTAAAAGTTTGGTCGACATCTTTCACACAAAGCACTCGGTACTTAACTCTTTAACACATAAGACTCACACAAAAGAAAGTAAGGAACAAGTATTTAGCATGCATTGGATTTAAACAAGTTTCGACCTACAACTAGAACGTTTCCGATCTTACCTAGTTGAGAGACTCTCTAATGTTTTAAGATCGACCTATTCGCAAAGTGACCCTAAAAGTTATGCTACCGTTATACAACTCGTAACATTGAAGCACAAAAGTCTATAATCGAAGACATGTAAACAAGCAAGGTTGTCAATCATCTCATTTAACATGCAAGTTTTAGCTAAGGTTATACCCTACGTGAGCACAATAGAATCAAAGCAACATACGTTTAATCTTTATTCATTCTACTCGGGTTAGATGAAACCTAACATCTAGATTTACTTATTTATTAGACAAAACTAATGTGTCGGTTTTTAAGTCACGCCCTTAGATTACTAACCGATTTAAATCCTCAACATGCATCTATACCGCTGTCCTAATTATCTAAGTGTGTAAATCTTACAAGTTTTATATTACAAATTAACATGCAAAATCATTGTTGCCGAAACTTAAACCTAAATCTAAGCATCGAATCAAACAAATCATTAACATAAAAATTATAAAACCAAGCTCCAATTCGGTTCATACATAGACATATAATCCAAAACCAAAAATACATGCAAGTTTCATAGACAAAACTAAACATAACTACATAAACTTACTAAAGCGAAAGAGGGGAGTGGATCACACTTTTATAGACACCTTGATGACTTCGACTCTTGTGGATCCGGCGAAAGATGGAGGCTGTATGGAAGGGCTGCTCGGCAAAAGATGGCTCGGTAGGAAATCCAAGTTTCGGCAGAAACTTGGGTGAGGGTGAAGATGGTTTTCGGCTAGGGTTTATGTAGGATTTTTGGGGAGAATTTGGTAGAGCTTTGGCTTTGTGTTTTGGCTTGAGATGTGACAAGTTTTTTCTGTAGAAAAGTTGGCTATATATAGAGGAAAAAGGCTAGGGTTGCCGGCCTCAACAAGGAAGGGAATTTCCTTTTCCAAGTTGGCTTATGTTTCCTTGTTGGATAAATATTGCATTCTTGGACATCTTTTTCTGAATTTTCTTCATATCATGGGCTGCATATCTTCATGGACTTCATATGTGGACTTGAAAACTCCATTTGATGAACTTTGATCCATGAAAAATACACAAAACGTCAAGAACACAGAACCGGCAGCAAGCTTGGTTTTCTCGGCATACAATCCTAGCTTGACTAGGAAATCTTCTTTTCTTCACTTTTTCCTCAATTGCCTTGGCTCAATGTCTTCCTCTATCCTTCAATAAGTTTGGACAATCTTCAAATATGCAATGGCACGCCAAAATGTCCGTCGAAAATCGAAACAAAGAAAAAGAGGCAGAAACTTACTGGAATCGGCAGATATGACCTTGCTCCGGTAAATCTAGCATAACTCCCTCCGTGGAGCTCCGATTGATGCGATTCCAAGTCTTAAAGAAACTAGACACAGAGAGATATCTCCATATAAAAGGCCTAGATCCAATTCCTTTTAAAACGTCAGGAATGAATTTTCGAAGTTGAGGCACAGTCCCAGGAAAATCCTGGAAGTCCTGGATTGGTTTGCTCGAACTGCTGTTTTGCAGCCATCTTTTGGGCGACTTCCCGAACTCTGATTGATCTGAATTTTGACACAACACCCATTAGCAAGCCAATAATATGCATACCAAATTACAGCAAATTTGGAAAAGGATAGGTAACAATTCCACTAATCTCAGAATCACGAAAAAGACACATTTTGTACTATTTTCCAGAATTCTTAAACTTAGTCATTTTTCGGATTCTAAAGCACATATTTTCAAAACTCTACCAAAATGACACTAAACTATATTATGACTCTATCTTAGATAAATAAGGGTTAAACAAATCATAAACGAGGGCAAATACATATTAATATCGTCGCACATTGTGCTCCTATCAAGGATCGAAGTAAGATTACTCAATCTGCAATAGGTTGAGAAGAAAATCCTAGTAGATTTTTATTAGGTCTTGTTCGAGCCCTTTACGCCGGCCTAGTCAACGCCCGCGTAACAGTCGTTTGATCCAGAAGTCAAGTATCGGGAGCAGACAGATACGCTCGCCAGAGGAGCAGACAAATACACTCGCCAGAGGTCGTCCGCTTGAAGTTGTACCTAACTCAAAGGTACTGGCACGCTCGCGCACATCACAAAGAGGACTGAAATTGACGTCCGCCACCCCACGTGTTGACTGTTCGCCGGGTGCTAAATCCGCCCGCGTAAAGTGAAGTAAATCATAAAGCCTTGAATGCTATATACGCCTCCCTCTCAAGAGAAGAGAAACGAAAAGTTTTGAATTGTGAAAATGTCAAACAGGTTTGGGATAAACTGTGTATTCTTCATGAAGGAAATGATGTGGTAAAGGAACAAAAACTTCAACAATATTATTCTGAAATTGATTTATTGCGTATGGAAAATGATGATACTATTGATGAATTTTACAATAGAGTTACTCATCTCACTAGCTTATATCAAAGTCTAGGCAGGCCTCTTGCAGAATGTGATATTGTCACGAAGATTCTGAGGAAACCTTGTCTCTTCTTTTTCTTTTGATCAATTAGGTTCAGAAGATGAGGAAAGTGATTATGAAGATAATGAGCTCATGGAGCAATACAATAAGGTTATTAAAGCTGCTGAGGCGATTTCTGTAAATGTTTATCTAAAAGAACAAGTTGCAAGCTTGTTAAGAGACAAAGAGGACTGGGAGAATGAAAAGAATATCTTGATCAAAAACATGAATGATGATTGTTGTTCCATAAGTGAAAGTGAATGGAAAGAGGAAAGAAAACAACTACTTAAAGAATTTCAGAGTCTTCAAAATGAGGTTACTAACAAAAACAATTTCATTAATATGCTCACCTCTAAAATTGAGTCTGTGCAGGAAGAGCTTAGAAGAACAGAAGAAAAATTTGGTTTGTTAGACTTTAAAAATTCGTGCAGTGATTCAAGTCAAAATATAAGTAGTTGTACCATGAAATTTGACAAAGATATTAAAGATATAAATTTAAAGTTGGAAGAACACAAACAACTGCTTTGTCATATATATATATATATATATATCTCATTTCGTAGGTCTGTCCAAATTTTATTCTTCTTCAGAAAGACTGTTTACTAACCGACAGGTACCCAAGGACAAGAAAGTTTGGAGAAGGAAGGATAGAGAGGTTAATAATGATTATCCTTGTTTCTTTACTTCCATTCAAATAGATCATGAAGAAGACAATATTGAGGCAACATGTAATGTAGCTTTAACTGCACTCTCAGCTCAAAAAGAAGATACTTGGTACATTGGTACATTGGTACATTGTTCTCGCCATATGTGTGGGAATAAAAATTGGTTTACTAATCTTAATGACTCCAGTGTTTCAGGTTCATTTACTTTTGAAAATGGAAGAAAGGCTAAATCCTTGGTATGGACAATTAACTCTCCTACTCTATCCTACTTAGAAAATATACTTTATGTAGAAGGTTTATCTACAAATCTAATAAGTGTAAGTCAACTAGCTGATGAATATGAGGATATCTGGTTTAATAAACGTAGGTGCGTTGTTTTTGATTCAAATGGTGATTTTGTTATGGGAGGTAAACTTTCAGGTGATAATTGTATCATGTTTCTTCTTATCGACTTTCTAGTGACTTTCTGAACTGTTCAGAACCAGCTCATCTGACACTACTACAAAAAACTCAATAGACAACACAAATCAGACAACACTTTGAAAGTTACATGTTGTGTGAATCACTTAACTGTTTCAGACGACCTAAAGTGAATAATTTGTGTTGTATGATGGTACACATTTTTCATATTCTGAAAAAAAAAATTTCCAGATTTTGTCACACAACTCTGAGACACATTTTCTATTGTATGATTAATGAAAATCTGGGCGGCGGAATTCCCTCCGACATTGAAACTCAAATTTGGGCAAGGTCTAGATGGACAGACAACAAAGTTATTTTTTTGTGTTGTGTGATAATGTCACATCCTGCATTAGGTGTCACCAAGTGCAAAGTGACAAATACTTGTACAACAGAATTTCGTAGTTTTGTTGTATGAGTTGGTTTGCTTGTCATTGCCCCATTTTCATTTTGGCTCCAATGGCAGAGGTAGCATTTCTGAAAGCGGGAAAGTTGCCTCCATGGTTTTTTGGTTTTGAAAAACATACATGTGCTACAATTCTCACAACAGTGTATTTTGGTTCTGTTGTGCAATTGTTTTGCTGCTTCTACAAGAACACTCTTATGGAATACCTAGTATAAAGCAAAGTAAGTTGGTACAACTGTTTAAAAGTGTTTAGTTGTGTGAATGTAAACCTAATAAGGTCATGCCAAACTTGCCAAATTTTAGGAGAGCAGCAAATTTCCCTCTCTTCACAAAAACCCATAGCTCTATTACTCTCACAAAAACCCCCTCTCTTCACAAAAACCCATAGCTCTATTACTCTCACAAAAACCAACAGCTCTCTCTTACAAACCCAGAGAAACACTCGGTCTTACAAACCCAGAGAAACCCTCGCCTCACATCACTCGAAACCAATCTCTCATTCTCTCAAAATCCCAATCTCTGATTCTCTCAAAATCCCAAACAGAATCCCTCTCCAACAACCGTCCCCAGCCTCCGCCCCTTCCCCAGCCTCCGCTTCAGTCCTCCGCCTCCTAGCCCCCTGCCGCCGCCTCGTGGCCTTCTCTGAGTCGCCGCTCCCGCCCTCCGCTTCGGTCGCCGCTCCCGCCTCCGCCTCTTGGCATCCGCCCCTCCGCCTAGGTCTCTCTCTCTCTCTCTCTCTCCCTCTTTCTCAGTCTCTCGTTCTCTCTGTCTCTCCCTCTCTCTTTCTCTCGATCTGTCTGTCTCCCTCTTTCTCTCTCTCTGTCTCTCTTTCTCTCTGTCTCTCCCTCTTTCTCTCTATCTCTCTCTCTCTTTCTCTCCCTCTTTCTCTATTTCTCTCTGTCTCTCTTTTCTTTCTGTCTCCCAGCCTCTCACAATTTTAGGGTTTTTAATTTGGGGCTTTCTTTGTTTGGTTGATCGTTTCAGAAGCTCAGTTTCGCTTTTGCAGGAGCAAGCTTGCTGGGCGGTAATCCTCCAACGATGCATCTGAGCCAATCCTTAATTTGGGGCTTTCTTCTCTACTCCTTCTCTGGGTTTTTGGCTTCCCTTGTTCAATCGCGTCTGAGCCAAACCAGAGTCGTCACGATGCCTCGCACCACCACACTTGAGTGCCCAGGTTGCCCTCCTCTTCGTGCCTTGACCTTCGACGAGCTTGGTCTCATCAATCAAAGGTAATAACCAATCCTCAAATTCAATGACCTGCTAATTCTTGTGATTCAAGATCTAAAAGACTAATTCTTTTGTGGGTTTAATAGTTACTGAAGCTCGGAGTAAGCAAGGTGGAGTTCCCAAGATGGTTGAGAGATGGGGTGACCCTGATGCCTCCAAATGCGTGCTCGCCGCCTCCATGGACGACCGGAAGTGGATTGACGAGACAGATTGGAGTTTGTGTCAGCCCCAAGTAATCTCTTCCCTCTCTCTCTCTCTCTCTCTCTCTCTCTCTATTTCTCTCAGTTGCCATACCAATCTTCACATCACATTTCAATTCTCAGGTAATCCCAGATCTCCCTTCTCTCCATTTCATCTTCTTTCTTTTCTTCAACAACCCTTCTCGTCATTCTTGAAATTTTAGTTTCCGATTTGATTCCTTCAAAGAACCCATCAGGAGTTTGGTCTCTGATAATGTAGGAAAGCTAAAGATCAAATCTTTTTATGGTTTTTGTTTCTGGGAACAGAGAAATGTAAAACCCATTAGCTAATTCAGCTCTATTGCTTTGATTGGTATGGTTTAGGTTTACATCTCTGTAATGAATTGAATCTTTAAACTGTCAAATTCAATCACTAAGCCAACTGCTAGTGACGAAGTTGACGTGGTTGGCATTAGAAAAATGGATTCTTGATCATTATTCAACATAGAACAATAGACTAAGTTGCAGCCCATTATTTACTTAGGTTCTTTGAAACGTAATCTTGAAACTGCAGGTGTAAATTTGCAATGTATATTCTTTATTATGATTTCTGAGTGAAGATTTCATAAGGTTTTGAATGTCTACAGGGTAGGTTTATGGTTTGAGAATTTGAGGTGGTTAAAGTTGTGGCACTTTTGGGGTTGAATTGCTGAAGATTGAAATTGATGGAAGTGGATGGGGGGAGAATCTTAGAAGTGTCTACGGGTGCTCAATCTGTGCCACGACATTCCAGAAAACATAAAGGTTTGTTTTTGGGCTTTCTAGCATTTGTTAATGCTTTTACAGTTGGATTTTCATTTGTTGATGCATCAGCTGGTTGGATTTTCATTTGGATTTTCATTTGGTATGTGTTCAATGTTGACCCGTTTTATGTGTGATTTGGTTATAAATTGGGTACCCCCCTCGAATTCTGGGTTATTAAAATGTTTGACAGTTTTTATTCAATGTTGCAGTTACTAGCTGTTGCGAGAAAGAATGGCGTGGTGAGTACTTCTTTTGGGTTATGAAGAAACAAGTTGTTGTCTATTTGGTGTGTGTTTGCCAGCTGATAATTTTCGTGTGTATTCTATGTGTTACAGATTGAGGTTCTTAATCCTCTCAATGGTGAACTCCGTTTTTCGGTCTCCAATGTCTGTGAAAGTGGTGTCCAGGATGCTGTTTCTGGGCTGCATTTATTTGCTAAACAAAACTTGGAACTAGCTTCTAGGTAATATGCCTCGAGTGCTGTTTTGCTGTTTTGCTGTTTTACAGACTAGTTCCACTGCTGTTTTGCTGCAATGTATAGTAGTTTTCCATATTTATTATCCTTGGCAACATATAAATGATTATAAGAATTAATACTATGTCATTCTTTACCTTCACAGGCCTGGCGGGACTCCAAGAGAGTGAAATCAGTCTCAACGCCAAGTGACCAAGTGGTTCGATACCAACTAGTACGTGATCTAATCCTTTTCTACACTTGTGAATATTTGTTTTTTTAATATTATGAATGGGAATGATCAATGCTGACTTTGCCTAATGCATCGAATCAGCCATTTCATTGTCCCTGAGTTGGGTCCTGATGTCAAGTTCTCATATTCTTCTCACAAGGCTGTTGAGGAATACAAGGAGGCTAAAGCGGTGCGTGCTTATGATGTTTTTATATTACTTCATTCATTGTTCTGCATGTGGTCAATTGACATGTATATCAGCATGTCTGATGAGCAATATTGGGTTTTGTTTCACTATATAAGCTGTGTGGTGGATATGTGAAAGGCAATTTTACTGATTAATGTCACATTTCAATTATACAATTTTTTTTTCAGAACTGTTTGTAATTTTTCAATCTTCTGCAGCTTGGAGTAGATACAGTTCCAGTCCTTGTTGGGCCAGTGTCCTACTTGTTGCTGTCCAAACCAGTGTCCTACTTGTTGCTGTCCAAACCAGCTAGAGCTCCAACTCATATTCTCAGACCCCAAACTGGTATCTCCGAAACGATCAAAGTTCAGTCATTTCCTTCCTTTCAAAAACTCCGCCTTTGTTAACTGTTTTGGTTCTGGCACGTTGTAATGAGTGGAGCTCTGTTTTGTTTGCAGGATCTGCCGAGTCCCAGTATACTCTCGTCTCGTAGAAGTGTTGGCTCGACTACTAGTGATACTGACCGGCCACGTCGACGGGGTGAACAGCCTGCATACTCGTTTGTAGGAATGCATTGCATCTTTGACCAGTGCAGAGCCTGTTTTCCTTCAATTATATTTTGAACGGGAAGACAATGGTGGATTTGGCCTTTGCCTACAGGTACAAGAGTTGTCATCTTCAATTATATTTACAGTTATTATGTATTGGGTATCCAGGAATCATACAATGAGTTCCTTAGCCCTTCCCATGAGCTTTCATCCATACATGTTACTATGCCTAGCAGATCAGAATTAAAGAATAGGACAATTTTCTGAATCTGAATTCTACCTTCTGTCTTTACAAGGCAGATGTGTCTACATGTGAAGAGACTAGAGAGTATCATTTTTTTTTTCTGAATTGTTGAGAAAATAATTATCTTGCAAGTGTATGCACAAATGATTTAGTTGATCAAGACTTGCATGCTAGTCTTGTTTCTTCTTTCCTAATTTACTTTGCTTTGGATAGGGATGGGGAGTGTGGAAGGAAGAACAAAAAAGGGCTTACAGTGTTAATACTTTCTTTCAGTATGGACCCCCGACATGCATAGTAATTATGGTTGCAGAACACCATTCTTTTCAGTTTTAGATCAAAATGGTCTAATTACCACTCTCTCATGTCAGTATAGTTGTTTTGGGAATGCGCCTGTTTATTATGTTTGGTTTATGCTGCTCATTTGTAATTATTATTGATATAGGAGGACAGTGCAAAAACAGGAAAGGTTACATCTGCTGGGATGTATTTTCTTGGTTTTCCCGTGTATCGGTTGGATCACACATTGAACTCGGTGAGCCATTGAAATTATGATATATATTCTGCTTTCAAATTTCAGTTTTCTAACAGTTGTATATATGGTTTAAATTTGTTTTTCAAATTGTTCTTAATATGGGTTCAGTTGTGAACTTATTGACTATTGTTTTGTTTTAGTGCTATGGCCAAATATAATGAATACATTGCACTTATTCTTGTGTTATGCTGCTGTTCTTGTGGTATAACTAAATATGCATGTCAGAAAATCTGTCTACTAGGTATTTGAATGACTTCTGTTCTACACTTATTCTTGTGTTATGCTGCTGTTCTACATTTCGATTATGCTGCTTATTCTTGGTCATTTTCAGCTGCTTTCTGCTGCTTTGTGTTTGAATGACTTTTTGGGATAATGTTGACGTCTAATATTTTATACATTCGATTTCTTTTTCAGTGGGGCAGGAGAGACAATGGCCTACAGTACACACAAGATGAAATAGATGTGGTAAGGAATGAGTGGGCGAAGTTCATTGTCAGCAATTTGGTGTAGGAATGTTCATAGGGCTTCTGAAATGGGTTTGGCAGTGATGTTTATATGTGCTTATGTTTTATAAACTTATCGGTTTAAGCTAGCTACGTATGTATGTATATATAGGACTAATGCTGGCAGATTTTGAACAATATCAGCTTGTGCCTTCATGGTTTCAGCTGAAATGCTAGCTAGGTACGTAGGATTATTGCTAGCAAATTTTGAACAATATCAGCTTGTGCCTTCATGGTTTCAGCTGAAATGCTAGCTAGGTACGTCGGATTATTGCTAGCAAATTTTGAACAATATCAGCTTGTGCCTTCATGGTTTCAGTTGAAATGCTAGCTAGGTACGTCGGATTATTGCTAGCAAATTTTGAACAATATCAGCTTGTGCCTTTCATGGTTTCAGCTGAAATGCTAGTTAAGTTCTAGTTTGCTTTTGCTCTATGCATCTATGTGGTACATTAGTGTGCTCCGGCCACTTGAACGATATGTAGAATGGTTCAATTTATGTATAATTATTGTATCTGCAAAAACTGCTCTTCTGGAAATGGTAATGGTTCAATGTACAACAGTTTACATGCTTTTTGAGACCTCATTTCTTGTGTATTTGAAGCTCAGACAACAAAGTGGTCATATGACCAAATGCTTAAATCTATTGTGTGATAGAAACTTATACAACACTACAACAGCATTATGTGTTGTACAATATGACCAAAAGCCGAATCAAACCAGTGTCACAAACTGCTCAATTCTGTTGTCTGGTTGTCGAATCATACAACTGTAAAAATATCATATGTTGTACAATATGACTAAAAGCCACATCAAACTTGTGTCACAAAATCCTCAAATCTGTTGTTTGATTTGTAGAATCATACAACTCAATAAATATGAAACGAAACCAGTTGTCTGAATCAGACAACTAAATAAGTGGGAGATGAAATCTGTTGTGCGAATGAGACAACAGAATAAAATTGCAATATTCTGTTGTATGTTTAAAACTTACACAACATAAAAGTATGTATATTCTGTTGTATTAACTAGACATGTCAGTGCAGCGAATGCCAAGCCAGCCATGGCATGGCATATAAGTTGTACAACAGAAATTATAAGTTGGTTGTTGGACGTTTCATCACACAAGCTCGAGATATACAACGGTTTTTCCGAACTTACACAACGGGTATACACCGTTGTGTATTGAGTTTTTTGTAGTAGTGTGATGAGGCAATGGAGTTGTGGCACAAGCGACTTGGCCATTTAAACTTTCAGGATTTACTAAAATTGTTCACAAAAAAGTTAGTTCGAGGACTTCCTGATGTAAGTGGAATAACAGATAGAATCTGCGGTAGATGCAAAACTGGAAAACAAACAAAGACTAGTCATAAAGTGGTAAATTCCTCCCCATCAACTAAACCTTTAGAACTTCTTCACATGGATCTCATCAGTCTTTCTGCAACATCTAGTTTGGCTAGTAAGAATTATATTTCTGTTGTTGTTGATGACTTTTCTAGATATGTTTGGGTAGATTTTTTGAATGATAAAAGTGAGACTTTTGAATCTTTCTCAACCCTAAGTAAACGATTAATTGTGGAAAAACATAATTCAAATTTGCAAATTGTTAAGATTAGATCAAACAATGGAACTGAGTTTAAAAATTCTCGTTTTGCTAACTTTTGTCGAGAAAATGGCATATTTCATGAGTTTTTAGCTCCGATTACCCAACAACAAAATGGAATTGTGGAAAAGAAAAATATATCATTGCTGGACATGGCCAGAGTGCTTCATTCAACTGGACTTAGTGAGAACTTCTGGGCTGAAGCTGTTAACACAGCATGTTACACTGGAAACAGAGTGCTTCTTTGATCAGGTACTAAGAATACTCCTTACGAGCTTTGGAAAGGTAAGAAACCCAATGTAAGTCATTTTCATGTTTTTGGAAATCTGTGCTATGTGCTGAAAGATAGGGAAAGACTTGCTAAATTTGCTCCTAGATCTGATCGTGGAATATTTTTGGGCTATTCCTCAAAAAGAAGAGACTACAGGGTGTACAATAAAGAAAGTAGATAGGTTATAGAATCTATTAATGTCTCTGTTGATTGATAGGAGCACAATGTGCGACGATATTAATATGCTTATGCCCTCGTTTATGCTTTGTTTAACCCTTATTTATCGAAGATAGAGTCATAATTTAGTTTAGTGTCAATTTGGTAGAGTTTTTATCAAATGTGCTTTAGAATCCGAAAAAATGACTAAGTTTGAGAAATCTGGAAAATAATGCAAGTTGTCTTTTTTGTGATTCTGAGATGAGTAAAAATGTGATCTATCCTTGTCCGAATTTAATGAAATTTGGTGTGCATATTAGTCATATACTGAGGAATGTTGTGTTAAAATTTCAGATCAATCGGAGTTCGGGAAGTCGCCCAAAAGATGGCTGTAAAACAGCAGTTCGAGCAAACCAATCCAGAGACTTCCAGGATTTTCCTGGGACTGAGTCCCAAATTCGAAAAATCATTCCCGACGACTCACAAGGAATTTGATCGAACTGTTTTATATGGAGGTATCTATGTGTGTCTAGTTTATCTGAGATTTGGATTCGCATCAATCGGAGCTCCGAGGAGGGAGATATGCCGGAGTTACTACAGTAAGGTCTTTTCTGCCGATTCCAGGATGCTACTGCCTCCTTTTCACAATTTCTGTTTTCGGTAGACCATATGGTGTACAAATGCATATGTGAAGATGGTCCAAGCTTAAGGAAGGAAGGAGGATGACACCAAGCCATGGCATTGAAGAAAAATACGAAGAAGAAGTTTTCCTAGTCAAGCTAGGAAAAGCTGCCGGAAAAGGCAGATTTGTGCCAGTTTTGTTTGATAGGTCGGCTGGGAGCATTATACCATGGATCAAGACCTATTAAATGAAGTCCAAAGATTATACAAGAAGTCCATGAAGATATGCAGCCCAAGCCTTGAAGAAAAATCAGAAAATAAAGTCCTAGAAGAATTAATTTAGGAAGGTTTCAAAACCCTATTCTATTTGGTTTTGTTTTACCTAATTGTACCTAGGAACTGCTCTAGGGTTTGCCGGCCTCTCCTATATATATAGAGGGCATTCTCCACAGAAAAAGTTGTCAGATCTTGTAGCCAAAACTCTAGTCCAAAGCTCTACCAAATTTTCTACCTTAAGTCCTACATAAAATTCTTGCCGAAACACATCCCTCACCACCATCCAGAAACTTACTGCCGAGCCTATACTACTGCCCGTGCAGCCTCCACGCCATTCTCCATCAAGATCCACACGACCTGCTGCCTCCCAAGGTGTCTAAATGTGTGATCTACTCCCTTTGGCTTGTAATTTTATGGTTTTATGCTTTTATGTCTATGTAAAACATATGTTCTTTTGGTATTTGTTCTGATGTCTATGTATGAACAATTTGTTTGTTTGGTTTTGCATGTTTAATTCAAAGCATGATTTTGATTCTTTGTGTGTGATCAACTCTAAAGTTTTGATTTCATGGTTTTATGAATGATAGCATGTGAACAAAAATTGTAAATAAGTAATCGGTTTGAACTTAGGATGCATGCAATGACTTGATTTTGAAACTTGTTTTTGGTTAACTCTTTAAATTCGTGTGCCTTAAAGATTGGTGGTCTAATTGAGTCATGACATTTAGGGTATCAATCTAATTTGCCGAAATTTACATTGATTAAGATTAGCGCGAAGTTGTCTTGATTTGTGTTGTTTCTTAGGGATCGAGTAGTTTAAAGAGTTTGCATGTCGATGTGAGAAGAGTGACGCCTTACTTGCTAACATGTCTCCAACTAAAAAAAGGACTTATGTGCTTCATTGGTTAATTGGTTATTTTCTACGCGAAGGACCGAGTTGGGTTGGAACTAAGTCGAGTTTAGAATATTTCAGAGCATGTTTCTTGATTTCCTACTTGTTACTTGTTTTGATTTATGATAGTTAGTGATGTGTGTTTTGTGTGAACGATGTCGACCAACCTTGTACATAATAGAGTAGAATTTTATTTCCTTGTCTTTAATTTTTGTATGCTAGTTTTAGGGGCAGCCCTTGCTGCCGACGCCATGACCTCCCCGATATGATGATTTCGATGTGTATATATGTATATAAGTGTGACAATTGTGTATATATGTGTTTGCGAATATTTGTGTTAACATTCTCATGTTTCAGGTACCCTTAATCCCCGGCTAGAACGATCCCTACTTATTCTATACTACTAACGATTGTAGGGTTATAATTGCTTGATGCTCGCTTCGGCGACTCGTCATTGATGATGATTAAGGAAAAAATAGGATAACAGCGACTCGGCTTCACCTATGTCAAATGAGAACAAAATGTCTCAATGTCATAAGGAAGAAGCGGATAAAAATTTGCAACCTGCTACAAAATTCAGAACTGGGTTCAAACAGGTTCACAAAAATCATGTTATCTCAGACATCATTGGTGATCCAAGTGAAGGCATAAGAACAAGAGGAAAACAAATTGAACAATCTAATGGAAAAGATGAAAACTCTGATGTATCCACTTCACAATTTATCGAAATGGATAAACCCCTGGTATGTTTTACTAATGAAAAGGTTAGGGAAACTAACTTACTTAAATGTTTTGGATTTCTATCTCTTGCAGGATCTAAGAACGTCAAAGAAGCTTTGTTGGATGATGATTGGATTATTGCCATGCAAGAAGAACTTAACCAATTCGAAAAGAATCAGGTATGAGATTTGGTTGTTAGACCATCTGATGCAAATGTTATTAGTACTAAGTGGATTTTCAGGAATAAGATGGATGAGCATGGTATCATTACAAGGAACAAAGCTCGTCTTGTAGTTCAAGGGTACTCACAAGTGGAACTGTGGAATGACTCGACTTTGATGAAACTTTTGCACTCGTTGCTCGTTTAGAATCTATACGAGTCTTTCTAGCCATTGTATGTCACCGAAGATTCAAGTTTTATCAAATGGATGTAAAAACTGCCTTTCTAAATGGAGAAGTGGAAGAGGAAGTATATGTTGAACAACCTCCAGGGTTTAAAGATATTCACTATCCTGATCATGTTTGAAAACTAAAGAAAGAACGTTTCTCTACCTATCTCATCTCCAAAGGCTATTCACGTGTTAATGTTGACCAAACTCTCTTTGTTAAACATATTGATCAGGGCTGTCAATGGGTCGTGTCGTGTCGGGTTCGTGTCGGGTCAAGATTTTTCGCGTATCACAAAACACAAACCCAAACCCAACCCATTTAATAATCGTGTCGAAAACTTAAACCCAAACCCAACCTATTTATTAACGGGTTACCCGTTTCCAACCCGTTTAACCCATTTAATAAATAGGTCGTGCCGTGTTGGACAAATGACCTATTAACATTGTGACTCATTTAACTAATGACTTGATTAAATTCACAACAAACTACACAAGACAACAATTATCTGTAATTCATATATAAATCCATTCATAAAATTAAAAACTCTCATAAGTTTAAAATTAAAAAATTCATCCATCGTATAAAAAAATATATACATAATCCATAAACTGAGTTTGAAATTTAAGTTTGAATGTAAAGCATCAAATGCTAACTTGCAAACACTGCTTCACTTTATTTTCAGCATAAAAGGAACAAGTAATCACCACCTATAACAAAGCAAGATCATGAAAACGAGAACAAACATGAATACAATAATCTTATTAGGGTTTGAACATGCTATCTAATAATCATGAAAACGAGAACATATATATATATATATATATATGTTTATTCATATGTATAAACCCTAAGTTCCTTACGATAGCATATATATAATAATCATATATCTCATCCCATTTTTGAACTGGAAGATCTAGAACAAGAGTTGATCAAAATCAAGTATCAAATAAACATATCTCATATATAAAAGTACCATTGACTTGACGATAATACCTTCTCGAGAAAAGGTGAAGTTTTGATGTTGATGTGCGGTGGAACTTAGGGTTTTTGTGTTGATACAAGGCTTAAACAAGAGAATTTATTGTGTTAACGGTAACCCTAATTATAAGAAAAGACTTAATCGACCCTTATAAACACGTAATGTATGGGTCATGTATGCATGTTATATATAATATAACCCGACTCATTTAATAAACGTGTTAAGCGGGTTAATTTCTAGTTGGCAGGTTGACCCGCGGTTGACCCATTTAATAAATGGGTCATGGCGGGTTGACCCGCCGCTGACCCACTTTTTAATCGTGAGGGTTCAACCTGCTTTATTTCGTGCGGGTTTCGAGTCGTGTTATCGGGTCGTGTCGGAATTGACATGCCTAATATTGATAAACATCTAATGGTTGCTCAAGAATATGTCGATTATGTGGTTTTTGGTTCAACTTTTGATAGTTTAGTTAAAGAATTCAATACTATTATGACTAATGAATTTGAAATGAGTAATTGTGGTGAACTTACTTATTTTCTTGCGTTGCAAATAAAACAAGAAAATGAAGGTATTTTTCTTTCTCAAACAAAGTATGTTGAAAACCTGATTAAGAAATTTGACATGGGTACAAAAAAATCTATTAGCACACCTATGAGCACTACTACGAAATTATGCTATGATCTAGAAGGTAAGTCTGTTGATCAAACTAAATATAGAAGTATGATAGGTAGTCTCTTATACCTAACTGCTAGCAGACCAAACATTTCTTACAGTGTGGGTGTTTGTGCTAGATTTCAGGCAAATCCAAAGGAATCTCATTTGGAAGCTGCTAAACGAATCATAAGATATATTTCTAGTAGCCTTAATTACTAGTGGGATTTATTATAGTTATGCTACTAATTCAGAAATTCCAGGATACTCCGATGCAGACTAGGGAGAAAATTTACAAGAACGTAAAAGTACAAGTGCAGGTTGTTTCTTTGTTGGTAAGAATCTAGTTGCATGGCATAGTAAGAAACAAAATTGCACGTCCTTATCCATAGGAGAAGATAAATATGTGGAAGCTGGTAGTTGTTGCACACAAATACTTTGGATGAAAATTATGCTTAGAGACTACGATATTCCTCAGGGTAAATTAGTTATAATCTGTGATAATACAAGTGCCATAAACATTTCGAAAAATCCAGTTCAGCATACTAGAACAAAGCATATAGATATTCTTTTTCATTTCATCCGTGAATTAGTTGAAAATAATATTCTCGAGTTAGAATTTATCTCTACTCACAACCAATTGGCAGACTTGTTTACAAAACCATTAGATACAGAGAGGTTCAAGACTCTACGTAATGCCGTTGGCATTTGCTCTTGTTACTGACTGGGCTTCGAGACCATGGGCACACTGTTGAGGTACTCTTATCGTATACATAATCTTAACCTGCCTTGTGTGCTCATACCTTTCTTTGCATGTTTTTGTTTTAAAGTTGAGTTACTCATTTTCGGTTTTGGACTTCTCTTTGTGTATTGCGTGATGCGTATCAAACGTATTAGCCATGATTTTTGTTCACTATACATGCACTTGTGGTGGTTTCTCACATAATTTGTCATTAAGGTATTTTCTGTGATTCTGATTAAAAAAAAAAGAAAAAAAAAAAGCTTATTATTCACAGAAGCTTGGCCAGACTATTTCCAAAGTAATCATGTTTTCAGTCGTGATGAACGATCGGGTTATGGGGGAGAAACGGGAATGGTTTGGTCACTTGGAGGATGTATAACTCGTACATGAATCCTTGAGTCTCAGGACATGTGGTATCCTTGTTACACCTAGTACCTTAAAGTCATCTGGCTTGGGAGTTACTTCCTGCCGCTCGCTACATAAGCTTCATGGTTCAAAAAGAAAAAGTATCGAAGTATGGCATATGGGGGAGTTTATGTTTCATTATCAAATGAAAGTATCAATGTTGGAATAAGGGGGAGGGTCGTGAAAAATTGTCACATATACGGTTGTTCATATTGTGTCCCCACATCTCAATGAACGTCTCATGATCTTGGCTAATGCGGTTGAAATTGCTCATCTTGCATATTGCTAGTCTTATCATTTGATCATCAATATAAAAATTCCAAGTTCAGTTTTCTGTTTTTATTCTTCTGTCCTCTGTTTTTCCGATTTTCATTAGCATAGTAATTCAACTCCGATCACCCCAAAATTTTGTGTCTTTGTTAGTGTGTTTAATATCTCCATATTTAATTTCGTGATTTTTAGTTGAATCTAAGTATTGTTTTCAATTTTGTCCTTGTCTAGTGTTTGTGTCAAGATTTTATTTTCGCAGATTTTTTTTGTGCTAATATTGATTTTCTTGTGCTTGCATATTTTTTCTTTCCTTACCTAGTTTTTGTAGGGTTCCCGTGGCAGCTACAAGATTGCAGGAAAATCATACTGAAAATCTACTTCCAAATCTGGTTGGGAATCTTTGATTAAATTGAGCATATCATGTCTCTTGCCCTTTGTCCTCTATCAATGGAAAATCAAGACGGAGACTAAGAAGGAAGTTGGTCCATAATCAGACTAGGTAAAAATTAAAAGACTGGTCTCCTTGCCTATGTAGGTTTATTTCTGATCTTCATGAGCATATATATTCCTTATATAAATAAGTGTCTAATTGTATATATATGGTAGTATACAATTGCTTGTTTCCTTATGGTATTTAATCATATATTTACAAGGAAATTGAAATTGTTTTAGAAAAATACTCTAACACTGAAATTTATGCGCTTTAAATTGTGATGAAAAGGTGGGTGTATTGGTGGCTCTATCAGCCTAGGTTGGTGTGTCATGAGAGATAACTCTTATTGTCGATCATATGGATGTGTTATCTTTATACTGCTTGCTGAATAAAAGTTTATTGACTTCCTATTAAAAAAAAAATTGTTTTAGAAAAGTTTTTGTTGTTTATTAGGAAGAGTGTTGCTATTGGAACCTCCACATTTGCTCACTTGACCTCTTGTGTTTTCAATTATTAGATTACATATATGTCCTCTTATACAATGACTATTAAAGACAATAATTATCAGACATATTATATTTGTATTTATTTGCTCTAAACTTTCCAATTCTATAAAATAATAAATTGCAGTATTGTTATTTTCCTTATCTATTTTTATTTTCTAATTTTACTACATACACATTTAATTATGATTTACTATGTTGACAGTAGCCATAGAGAGGCTACCTAGGCCCCCAAACCCGCAGCCAAGCCTCCTGGACCCGGCCCAGGGCCCTGGAGCAGAGCATGGACACCTAGTCCCACGCCCGGGGAGGTCTTACTTGTGATCGGGGCCCGGAAACCGGGGACGGCACCTCCCCAAACAGGGGCCGAAATAGCCCAGCAATATGTGCAGAAGGGGGCCAGTCCCACATCGGATGGTGTTCGCATCAGTTAGCCCACCCGCAAACCAACGGCCAGGTCGAAGCGGTTAACAAAATCATCAAAACACTCCTAAAAAAAATGCTAAACGACAAAAAGGGCATGTGGGCTGAGGAGTTGCCGGCGGTCCTGTTGGCAATCCGCACAACGGCAACAGAAGCAACAGTAGAAACCCCGTTCTGTTTGGCATTCAGAAGCGAAGCAGTACTGCATATTGAGATTGGAGATACCCAGCGGCAGGGTTGAGAATTATGAAGCTGAAGCAAATGCTGAGGGCATACGACTTAACCTAGATCTCATCGAGGAACGGCGCGACCAAGCGCACCTACGAAATCAGATGTATTAGCAGCGGATGGCCCGTACTACGACAGCAAGGTCCGGGAAAGAAAATTGCAAGTGGGCGACTGGGTGATGAAGAAAGTTCAAAGAAAGTTGTTGGCCTTGAAGCCAACCAGGGAAGGGCCCTACCAAATCACAGCGGCCGTAGGCTCGGTGACCTTCCACATCTTAGACACCGATGGGGTCTATTCCACCTGCCCGTGGAACATCCAGCACCTCCGGTACTACCCTAAGTGAATCATACCCCTTAGTGGTTTAACCGGACTGTATTGTAGTCATTCCAATGTTCCTAATTCAATAAAATGTACTTACTATTCCAACACGGTTAGTACGGCAACCCAATGAGTATTAGGCAGAACACCATGGGTGATTACTGGTTACTCCATCACAATCAGTAAGCAAAAAAAAAAAAATAAACACAATTTCTAAGCCCTTAGTCGGCCCCACGGGCACTGGCGGTCCCTGAGCCACCGGCCTTGATAGACCGCTCCTGTTCCAACCGATTTGCCTCGGCCACGTCTGTCCCATCCTCTCGGCATCGAGCCACCCTTTCTTTCTCCACGCCATATAGGCCTCGTTTATGCCTTTCTCCCGAGCGGCATCCAACATCACCTCAAATTCAACCGACTCGAGGAACTCACTGGTAGTCTTATCAGCGATTTCCTCCCATTGGGATTCGGTTAACTTCTCTACCCCCTGCCAGACCGACACCATTTGACCTCGTAGCTCCAAGTTCCTCGCCTCCTTCTCCTTTGCCCGGGCTCTCTCCTTAACCAGCTCGGCCTCCAGTATATCTCCGTGCCTCGTGAGATCCGCCACTTGCTTCTTTAAGGCTGAACCTTCCTCACTAGCTTCGGCAACATAAAGGCTGTGCACCGTCTAAAGAGGGGCACAAAAGGAGTGTTTAGCAAAAAAAGAAAAAAAAAAACAAAAAAAACAACAACAAAAAAGGTCGGGCCGAAGGAGGAATGCTTACCCGTATAGCCATTTTCATGGCTGTCTTCCGATTCTCACCAGGCAGCACACCCCAGGGCAGCCCGCTGTCAAGCCCCAAAGTTTTGACGTTGACTAACAGCGACCGCACGAACCCCCCATCCTCAACACCGCCGACCGGATACTCTCTAGCGGGCGCCGTTTGCGGCACTTGAGGTCCCAGCGGTGGCAGTAGCAGTCCCGGGTCCAGAGAGCCTTGCCCTCTTGGCAGTGTCTCCACGAACGGTACCGCCGCAGAAGGGAACAATGTCAGTCACTGCCGACCTTTCAGGGACCCGCCTTTCCACCTGCCGCACATCAGCGGCATAAGCAGACGTATCAGCAGTCAGTCCACGTGCTCACAACCTCCCAGACTGTCAGATGACATCACTAGGGGATTGGCCATTTAATACAACACAGTGCTACAGCAGCCACATGTCTCGTATGCAGGGGTCGACAGCTACTAACTTATGTTTACTCTCACCACCGGGCGGTTGACTAAAGCCAAGAAACAACGGCTAGGTATCCCACCGGAAGAACTCTTCCTCTAGCACAGGAAAATTCTTCCCGCAGGCTCAAAACCCTGCAGGAATATTACGTACAGGCTACCATATTCCAACTGTAGTACCTGCTCCAACTAAAGGCTACCCTATTCGCCGATAGATCTAGCTTGAACTATTGGCTGCGGATTTCCACCGCCCATGTCTTCACTAGCTCCTCTCTCCCTCTTACGGAATAACCGGTCGTACGAATGAAAACATTCCTACGGACAGCCTCGTACAACCTACATGCTCCATGTACCGCTGGACTTTATAAACCCGGGAGATTTGTTCCTCTCATACAAGACGAATCTTCCCGCAGGCTAGAAACTCTGCATATACCTCATGCTTGTAAGAAAAAGGCTGAGAAACAATCGGGGATGTTGGTGGATACGAACACAGACCCGCTTCACCCCACCGGGAGATTTGATCCTCTCATAGAGGACAATCTTCCAGTAGGCTAAAAACCCTGCATATACTTCACGCCTGCAGGAACAATGGCAGTGAAACGTGGGGACGGCGCCCAAGGCGTACTCTGGGCCACGCCACCCCACCGGGAACTCCTCTAACACAAGACACGTTTCCCTCTGGTACCGAGTCACCTCATCACACAACTGCTCAAGGCAACCGATGCCCTAGGCGGCTACGGTTCTAAACTTGGGGGACTCGTTCATCCTCATGCACTATATTCACCGGGATTCCCCGGGACATAGCATGGCATGGCAGATTTCAACGCCACATTCATCATCTCATGCACTACATCTTTTACCCGTATGCAACTGTCACCATCAACATCATAACCATGCACTCGTCACAGTATGCATCATCATAACAGGTTTATCCGAAGGCCCGGCCAAGTCCAATCTTAAACGCGGACTTGGGGGGCTGCGACACCGTTGGGTTCGCATCCCTGCGGGTCTGCGGGCCTGTAAAGTAAGACAGATTTAAGTCCTCATTCAAGATGGCACTTAACCGGGAACTTGGGGGACTTGTTGACAGTAGCCATAGAGAGGCTACCCAGGACCCCAAATCCGCAACCAAGCCTCCTGGACCCGGCCCAGGTCCCGGGAGCAGAGCATGGACACTTGGTCCCACTCCCGGGGAGGTCTTACTTGTGATCGGGGCCCGGGAACCAGGGACGGCAGCTCCCCAAACAGGGGCCAAAATAGCCCAGCATCATGTGCAGAAGGGGGCCAGTCTCACATAGAAAGGTGAGGCCAGTCCTCGTACCCGGCAGTCTATATATGAGTCTCAATTACCCTAATTAATAGGTAATCAATACTTCAACTACTTATTCCCGCTTAAGTTATCGGTTTATCCCAACTATATTGACTTAGGCATCAGAGAGAAATAGACCGGCCCCGCCCGGTATTCCCTTAGTTAGCAGGATTTGCAGGAAGGAGTCACACTAAGATCCATCGGTCTCTGTGAGTCTACAGATTTTGACAGAAACAATTGTTATTCTTTTGGTTTATATATATAATTATATAGTTATATATAGAGAGAGGTACTTAATTTTACCCAAAAAAAATTAATTTAAAGAGCATGGGAAAAATAAAAAAAAAATTTCAGCAGGGGTATTTTGGTCATTTTAACACCTAAAGTTTGCTAATAATGGATTTATTTGACGGAAAGGACTAAATTGTTTAAGAGTGTTGCTATTGGAACCTCCACATTTGCTCACTTGACCTCCCTTCTATTTTCATTTATTGAATTACATTTATATTCTCTTACATAAAGATTATTGAGGAGAATAAGTGTATAAAAAGAGTATTATATTTATTGTCTATAGACTTTCCAATTCAATAATAATGTTATTTATTATTTTCCTTATCAAATTTATTTTTCAATTTCAGTAAGTGTTGAAACTAAACGAATTTATAAAATATAAGATTGTTAATGTGACATAAAGTTACTATAATTATACATGTTTAAGAGCATATACAAAATATAAGGTCAAGAATAAGTGTTGAAAACTAAGTGCATATATTTTAATAAGTTTTGCAACATGAAAAAAAAAAGGTCAAGTGTTTTGATATATATATATATATATATATATAGATATATATATATATATATATATATATATATATATATATCAAAACACTTGACCTTTTATATATATATATATATATATATATATATATATATTATTTTTAATATTTTTATACATCTTATTAGACCTTAACTATATTTGCAACACACTAGTAACTATTGAAATAGTACAAGAGCATATGCTAGTGTGTTTTGAAATATTTGTATATCCTATGTTTTGATTTATCTCATTAGATCTTACACGAAAGAAAAAAAATTTAGAAATAGATGTCTAATGAGTGAAAAGGAGCTTGAATGAGTAAGTTACTGAAATATATGTGAATAACATATTTAAGGTTATTTCGGTAATTTGAATGGAGGTCTGGTGAGTAAGTGCTTATATTCAGAAGTCTAATGGAGGTGTAGAAAGTATTGGAGGTCTAATGAGTAAATGTGGAGGTCCCAACAGCAACACTCATTGTTGAAATATAGGAGATTAAAAATCTACTAGTTTAATTTGAAAACAGAGGGACAAAACTATTTTTAGGTAAAGAGTTTAGGGGGTAACAAGTATTTTATCCTTTAGATTAATAATCTCATGAACATGATTTGTATGCATCATTGAGATCGAATTAAGTCCTTGTGGCAAGGAGACCTTTGTGGCTCATATTCAAGACCTTCGTGGTGCTCAAGACCTCTGTGGCACTCAAGATCTTCGTGGCATCCAAGACTTTCGTGGCGATAAAGGTCTGTGTGACTTTGTAAACACTTGAACGGGTATACTCAAGTGTGAAGTAAAATTTACTTTTGAGAATTATTACTATTACAATTGTACTCTTCCAATTGTATATCGATTAAATTCAATAGTAAAGTCGTTTTACCTTAATTTCCATCTAGTATTTTCACTTTTCAACTTTGATTTCTTTACACGGTCGACAAGGCGTACCAAACTCTTCATTATATAGCTCTTGTTCGTCTTCATTTGCATTCAAATCGACAGCAAATGGTATGATACTTGACGATTGAGATGTGCGGGAGGTTGATTCATATCCTTCACTCGTATCATTTCTTTTTCGTTGTTTTGGTTGAACTTCTACCATTATCAGTCCACTTTTCAGCATCCTTAAGAATAGGCCACACATGATCAAACTGAAGTTTCTTCTTTGTGAAGGTAGGATCATCTTGTAGATGTTGTTTTGCTTTAGTATGCTACAAATGTTGACATAGAATAATTGGTTAAGACCAGCTAATATAATTCATGACATAACTTTATCACTAGAAAAATTTAAACAAATACTTACAATATCATTCTCTAGAAGCACCACTTGGATTTAAATGTTCCACCTGCCGAAGTGCACCATAAAATTTGCCTACACAATAGGTAAGATATGAAAATCAACTTTGAAGAGATTTGGCGCTTCGGGTTTGAAGTTCGTTATTATCCTAATTCCACAAATCAGTTATCCTCTTCATATCAACTTTGAAGAGATTTGGCGCTTCGGGTTTGAAGTTCGTTATTATCCTAATTCCACAAATCAGTTATCCTCTCTCATTTCATGTGAGAGGATAACTGATAGATATACATGATTTGAAAGATATACATGATAGAAAGAATCCTTTTTCGGCCGGTAGCTTTGTTTTGACTAACATCTGTCAAGTGTATAGAAAGATATTCTTGTGTAAACGAGGGTGTGAGTAACTAGTAGAACAAGGATGTATATATAATTTGATATGGATAACGTGAGAATCTGTGATGGTGTTTTAATGGTTTAAGATTGGTTAGCAATCTTGAATCCTACGTTCGGTGGATGGGATGATATATTCTTGAAAAATGTAATTTGCTTTGCATGATCTTCTTGAAGAATGGAATGCTACTTGAACATATTCCCTCACTGTACTGTATGGTTATCATCTAGGACAGAGTGCTGATGACATCATTGTTTGATGTAGGAGCAAAATTGTAGAACGTGTTGTAGTTTTCATTTGGATGATGTATCATCTACTAATACATCATTGTTAACAGAGGAAACAAGGACGTCCTTTTTTTTTTCAAAACAGAATACAGTCCGGGGGAGACAAAAAGACAATATCCCGAAGAATAAACACAACAACTTAAATGGATAATAAAGTGTCAAACATCTTTCACCCATGTATACCATGTCGGTTATAAATGATCAGTTAATGCAATCCGAAGTGCAATATGAGCACATTGATGTCATTGTTGTAGCCTGGTAAACCAAAATGTGCATGCCAAATCTAAAGATCAGAATCAGCTACCGCCTTGAGGATAATAGTTGGTGATCTGCTACGCCCTGCATACATGTTTGCCCAAGCTGTTGGACAATTTTTCCAACGTCAATGCATGCAATCTAAACTCTCTAACATCAATGCATACATGTTCTTCACCAATGTACAGAAGTCTTGCAACATCCTCTGCATTAGGTGTTCTCTGATACCGATCTCCAAACACCTCTATAACAGTTCGCACTACAAAAATTAATTTAGTTAGCGACAGCGGCTCGCCGTCGCAAAAAGCATAATCGCCGTGGCAAATGACCATTGGCAACGGCAACTGGCCCGTGACCAATGTTGGCATGGCGAATGCCTTTAGCGACGGCAATCTGGCGTCACTGACCCATTTTGCAACGGCATAAGCGTCGCAGCATCGCCACGGCATTCAGCGATGGAAAATACCATAGGAAAATAACATTTTGCTACGGCATTTGCAGTCTTTGGGTTTTTAAACAAATAACTTCAATATAAAATAAATTATTTGCTACGGCACTTGCCGTCGTTAGATTTGCGTTAAATTTAAACAGCTTATATAAATTTAAATACTTGCTACGGCATTTGTCGTAGTAAAATTTGAATTTTCCCGCCAATTTGAATTTTCCCACCAAATCAATTCTCCAGCCAATTTTAAAATTTCATTTGCGACGGGTACACAACCTTCGCAAGAACAAGCTTATGCATTGTTTGCGACGGCTTTTTTCCGTTGCATCTTTCATTTTACTAGAAAAGAAATTTGACTGAACAAATTGAACCACTACCAGATCGGAGTGAATAGCTGACGAAAAAAATTTCGTCGACTATGTTAAATTTTCGTCGGCTATGCCTTCTGCCGACGAAATTTTCGTCGGCTATACTTCGTCGGAAAAACGCCGTCGGTAATACCAATAGCTGACGAAAATAACGAAATCGTCGGCTATAGTAGAGTATGGCCGACGAATTTACCGACGAAAATTTATTTTGTCGGCCAAACGTGGGCGAAATATCCGACGAATTTCGTCGGGTATTTTCGAGTATGGCCGACGATATCGTAAACTATAGCCGACGAAATTCGTCGGCTATTTGTTCTGAAATATAGCCGACGATTTCATTTATTTCGTCGGTTATTTCGTCAAAATATATTAATATTTTAATAGGCATTAATTAGTTATAGCCGACGAAATGATGTCATTTTCGTCGGCTATAGTGCTTATAGCCGACGAAATAATGCCAAAATCGTCGGCTATTCTTACATTTGGGGAAAAAAAATTAAATTATTTTTTAAATCACCGTTTCAAGCAACCTGCAAATTACAAAGACAGTCCATGCATTTGCACCAACAAGAAACACGTCTAAATGACTTATTATTTAATTCGTTCCAATATACATAAAATATAACCCTAATCATCACCTAAACCACTAAAGTCCACCAGGTCATCCCCAGCATCCTGCTCTCCATCATGGTCGTCATCCTGCTGACCGAACTCGGGAGGTTGAGGCATTGGAGGTTCAACTAACGGCTGAAACGGGGGCGGGGGTTCAAGGCCTTGTTGTTGTACCGCGAACATATCATACCACCAGTTTTGTTGGCCGGCGTAGTTGTGTCGCCGAATTCTCTCGCATTCAGCATGCCAACTGGACAGATCTAAATAATAATGTTGTGTTCTGCGGTGTTGCTCCTGTGATCTGCGTTGTTCCTCCTGTGATCTCTGGAACTCGGCCGCCAACCTTGCATTTTCTTCTGCCAATCTCCGCACTTCCCCCCTCACCTGTTGGCTCTCCCCGCCTCCCTTCTTTTGACCTCCCTTAGTGGTCTTCAGGAGCCCTAGTCCAGAACTTCCCAAACCCCGGCAGTAGTAGTTGTTTGAGCGGTTTGGGAAGGCTGCGTCGAACATCCTCGCTGCCGTTTGGACATTGGATCGGTCGACCTGGCGCAGGGCTTCTTCCAGATCTGCCTCTGAGATGTTTGGTTGTGTCTCCCGAACTACTTGCTGGAACACCTCTTCTTCGGCCCGGTTCACCCTCTCCTAATTGAACGGGAAAAAAAAAAATTAATATTCTAACAAATATATAATTAAGTAAAATTAATAATTAAAATTTTAAAATCGTAATCAACGACTTAAGAGCTGTTCTGTCGCTTGCGGATAAGCGATCTTGAACGTCTCCACGTACGGGTTGCTATCAGGATGATCTCTAAGCTCCTCCTCCTGATATTGTGCAAACGGCCTAGAACCACCATGATGGGGGGTTGTGTTACGGCGGCGGTTCTCAGAGCTTACCCGAGACCGTTGCTTCAAACAAATAATAAAATATTAGAAAAATGCATAAAAAAATATTAGTGTAATAATTATAAAATAATTAAACTAATAATTAAAATTTTAACAAAATAAATATTTATAGTTAAGTTTAGTATTTACCTGCATAAGTGGGTTGTTGAAGTCTACTGTCTTCAACCAACGCCACTCGTACTCCCTGAACATGAACTCTCTGGGAGTACCCATACGACCACGGTTGTCGTATTGGTTAAAGTGGGAACGGAGCTCGTTCTTCCACTCTTTGAACCTACGGAAAAAACAAAAGTGCATTAGAAATATTATTAATATCATAAAATATTTCGAATTATAAGATAAGGAATTCCTAACGTACCTCAACGACTGCATCGCGTCCGCCCAATGCTGCTTATGTTTTGCAATCTCGAAGTATGTCTGAAAGATAATATTTTATTAGTTTTACAATTATAACAATACCGAAAATTATTAAATATTACGTAAAATAAATTAAATTTTTTAAATTACTCACTGACGCAGCGTTGTTCACCTCCCTCTTGATCTCTTCGGGTACATCAGCCCACCGCCTCCACAACATAGGGACTATGTCCCTAATCAGTGCCCCCACGCAACCCGTGTAGTCGCGGCGTTTTTTCCCCTGAACCTCCTGATTAGGAGGTTCGTTGATCCGGATCCTCCCGCTGCTCTCAACAGTTCTCCTGAGCGTGTCAAAACATATGACACCTCGCGTGTTCCTGCTTGAACTGCTAGCGACTGTCCCTATCACATAAACGACGATTGGTTAATAAAATTAAATATTAGTGCGTTAATTTTAATAAAACATTTAATTAATAAAATCAAATGTTACCTGAACTCGATGACCCGTCTGTCGACTTTCCTTTTCTCCTCGCCGAAATCAGGAGGTCCGGGTTCTCAAATGGCTGCTGCTGGTATGCCTCCGCAGCACTCACGTACTGAGGCATATCAGGCCATATGGGCACACCTCGATAGTCGACCTTGGGTATCGCAGGAATGTTGTACGGGAGGTAGAGCTGATTTGGGAGAGTAGGCCCCTCAGTCGAGTCAGCAGCAGACGTCGTCGGACTCGTCATCGGCTCCCGATGAACCTCAGGCATACGAACCTGAGGAACGTCTGCAGCTATCTCGTCCTGAAATAGTTGCCTACTGAACCTCGGAGCATCTGGCCCGACAGGGGGACGTGAACTGCTCGACGGCCGCCCCGCCTGGAGAAGGGTCTGGTGCCGAGAACTCACACTCCTCCGCGGCTGGGATGAATCCACAGTCCTCCGCGGCTAGGATGAATCTACACTCCTCCGCGGCTGGCTGGTGGTCCTCTCAGGCTGGCTATGGGTCCTGTCGGAGTCTGCCGAACCGGCGGAATTTGCAGAACCCCTAGATCTGGAACGACGGCCCCTGAACAACTATCTGAATGCATCGGCCATCTGCAGCTTGAGGCATTAATACATTAATTAATATTAAATTATATTACATTTTATAACAAATTCTAATTAATATAATAACCAATAATACTAACATATTTCAAAACATACTAACAAATTTGTATATAACAATTTAACTAATTTTAAATAATACTAACCATTATCCTAAATATAACTATTTTTATACAAATATAACTATATTTCAATATTAACATATATATATATATAATTAGACTACCAATTTATATATATAATTAATTTAACAATTTATATAACAATTTATATAATTAAAATTAAATATATAACAATTTATATACCTAAATTATAACAAATATATAACAATTAAATTTATTAACAAATATATAACAAATATATAACAATTTATATAATTAAAATTAAATATATAACAAATATATAACAATTTATTATATAACAATTTATATAATTAAAATAAAATATATAACAAATATATAATAATTTGTTAAAATTAAATTTATTAACAAATATATATAACAATTTATATAATTAAAATTAAATATATAAAAATTTATAAAATTAAATTAAATTGAAAAAAAAAAAATAACCGGATCGGAGGAGGAGGAGGAGGCCGGCGGCTTAAGGAGGAGGAGGAGGAGTTTGGAACGAGAAGGAGGAGGAGCCGAATGGAGGAGGAGGAGGAGAAGCAGCGCGGCGGCGGCGGAATCTGGAAGAGGAGTGGCGTTCAGCAGCAGCTGCGGAGGTGGAGGAGGAAAAGAGCAAAATGGAGGCTAGGGTTTGACAGTTCCGGACTTATACCCGAAAGAATAGCCGACGATTAAAAAAGATTTCGTCGGCTATTCTTCACTATAGCCGACGAAAACTTTAACATCGTCGGCTATACTTTGAATGTCGTCGGCTATACTTTAGGCGCTCAGCAGCCGTCCGATTTCCCCCATCCAACGGCGGACAATGAAAAGGTGCGGATCGCAAGAATTTAGCCGACGAATTCAAATATTTCGTCGGCTATGCTTTGGACAATCAGCAGCCGTTGGATCTGAGCCATCCAACGGTGGACAATAAGCGGATCGCAAGAGTTTAGCCGACGAAATATTTGAATTCGTCGGCTAAACCTTTGGTCAAACTACGAAGTGAAACCTCTAAACGCTTTAAAACGGAAATTAGCCTGTGTAAATGACGTTTTTTTGCCTGACCTTCAACAGATAATAGTTTCAAATCGATGAGGCGCAACTAATCGTATAAAAATTTTCCTCAAAATATTTACCGACCGTCAGGCTACCCATAGGAAAACGGAAGTAAAAAACAGTTAACCGCAACATTCGGCACACAGATTTTGTCGGAATCGTGTCATTTTTCAACCGTAGACGTATTTCATTATTTCGGTCATATCTTATTTCTCGACACATTTGCATTTGAAGACGTATAGTAACTATTTGAAACTATACATTCACTTAAACACTTAGTAAACAAGTTAAGGAACATTAGTGCATATGTTCCGATTTTGAATCTAAAAGTTTAGAAAATCTATTCCAACCGTCAGATATCATCGTTAAGATTAAATATATGTATGAAAAAAAATCCAACTACATATGACAACGTTAAAGGCTCGATCGGGACGGTCAATCGGGTGAGTCAACCCTTTAAACGCTTAGAAATGGTAATTGGCCTATGTAAATGACGTTTTTTTGTCTGACCTTCAACATATAATAGTTTCAAATCGATGAGACGTAACTAATCGTATAAAATTTTTTCTCAAAATATTTACCGACCGTCAGGCTACCTATAGGAAAACGGAAGTAAAAAACAGTTAACCGCAACATTCGACACACAGATTTTGTCAGAATCTTGTCATTTTTCAACCGTAGACGTATTTCATTATTTCGGTCATATCTTATTTCACGACACATTTGCATTTGAAGGACGAAGCATTGGTTTGTCGATAGTGATAGAAAATGGAAGCTGCTCTTTTTTTTTTCTTTTTTTTTTTATCATAGCCGACGAAAATGCTATATTCGTTGGCCAAACTTTCTAAAGTTTTCGTTGGCTATACTTTAAGAGAACAGGCGACGAAAATTTTAAATCGTTGGTCATTCTAGGGGTATAGCCGACGAAAAACATTTTTTAGGGACGAAAGAAAAAATCGTCGGCCATTCTTGTGGAATAGCCGACGATTTTTTATTTTTAGTGACGAAAGAAAAAATCGTCGGCCATTCTTGGGAATAGCCGACGAAAATAGTATGTCGTCGGCCGTTTTTTTTTTTCGTCGGTAAAAGGCTTTTTTTTGGTAGTGAACCCATTCCAAATAACCTGTAAATGCACCAGATCTATTTCAATCTACAACAATTCACAACCAACAGATTGAACACAATCAACATTTATATAAATATAACCAACAATGTCAATTGTACATTATAAACCAAACTAACCCTAAACAGGTCCACAACAACTAAAACAAATGGTGCTTGTCTCTGCACAAACACGTAGGCCTGGTAGAGACTGGTGAATCTAGATGTGATCTCCTAATGCGAACCCGCTAACTAAGGGGAATACCGGGCGGGTCGCTCTTCTTCTCTCCGATGCCTAAGTTAGTACAGTTGGGATGAATAGATAACTTAAGCACGTATGATAAGCAGTAGGAGAGATCAGTTACCTATTAAAGAGGGTAGTTGAGGCCCTTATATAGGTGGTCGGGCGTGAGGTCTGGTCTTACTCTTCGATGTGGGACTGGTTTCCTTCTGTTCGCACACAAAAGGACAGCTCTGGTGGCCTGTTCGGCAGGCTGGCGTCCCCGGTCCCCGGGCCCCTGGTCACAAGGTAGATTGTTGGGCCTCGGGTCCGGGTGCTGGTGATCCTGCTCCGGGCCTCAGTCCGGCCCCGGACGTGCTGGTTGCAGGTCTGTGGGCCTATGTAGCCCCTCTGTGGCTACTGTCAACAAGTCCCCCAAGTTCCCGGTCAAGTGCAATCTTGAATGGGGACTTAATATGTCTCGCTCCTGTCCCGCAGACCCGCCGGGTTACCGACCCAACGGTGCCCAGTCCCCCAAGTCTGCATTGAAGATTGGTCGTGACCGGGCGTTCGGGCAGAGAAGGCGTGGTGATGCACCTATTAATGATGACGTGTGACAATTATGAGTATGTTTGCAATACTAATGGTATTGTGCTCAAGTATCGTCATGCCATGAATATGGGACGGGGTGAAACCCAAATGAGTGCATGGGATGATGATGTGGCGTTGAAATCCGCCATGCAATAAATATGGAGCGGGGTGAAACCCGGACGAGTGGACTGTCATGCCGGAACGAGTCCCCCGCGTTCCCAAGGTAAAATTGCTGCCAACGGTGGGGCAGGCCGGGAGTAGCCCGGTGGCTCGGCCCAGCTTGTGTTGGAATAAGCGTGGGGTAACGTGCCTGCGGGGAGATTTGTTTTGTGTTAGAGAAACAATCTGCCCGGTGGGGTGGCGTGGAGATAACAATTCTCGCCTTGGATCCCCATATTTATCACAGTTCAGTGTGATGCAGGGTTTTTAGCCTGGTGGAAAAGTTTGCATGTGTTAGATGTAAACTCTCGCGGGTTTATAAAGCCCATGTTTTTGAAGCCTTGAGTTGTTGGTGGCTTGTCCTTGCCCGCAGGGGCGAAGGAAAGTGGCGAAACCGGTGGAATGCCTTGGAGCCGGTTGAATACTACCTAACCGGTGAGATGCCATGGAGCCGGTTGAATGTTACCTAACCGGTGAGATGTCATGGAGCCGGTTGAATGCTACCTAACCGGTGAGATGCCATGGAGCCGGTTGAACGCTACCTAACCGGTGAGATGCCATGGAGCCGGTTGAACGCTACCTAACCGGTGAGATGCCATGGAGCCTGGGGAAGTGGGGGCCTTGACGCCTCGGTTCTTGCCCCTGGTCCTTTAACTGTTGCTTGTAGGCGGGACAAGTGGCTGACATGCATTTAAGGAGGAAGCCCATCGGTCCAATCAGCTATGATGGCGTGGGAAGGTTATCGATGCTGGGACACGTGTCAGTAGGGAGCGATCTGAGATGGAGGGCCTGGATTCGCAGGTGTTTGAGTTGTCCTGATTGAGTATTTTGGGGGGATTACAGGGGTGCCTAGGGCATCAGACCCGTCTATAAAAAAGCCTCCTTTGTCTTCATTATTTCTGTTTTGCTTTTGGCCCAGAGAGAAGAAGAAAAGGTTGGAGAGGAATCCGGCGAAAGTTCTGTGGAGGTACCTCGCGCTATCCGTGCTTCAAGCGTTCTGGTTCTTTGTCTATAATTGCTCGGTGTTTTCGCAGGATTGACTTTCCACGGTTGTGCATAGTAATCGGTAAGTCTTGCTTTCTTTGCTTCGTGTTTTCTTTTTGGTTAGCGTTTTGTGGCGGGGGGGGGGGGGGGGGGGGGGGTTCTGTCTCTGACTGTGAGTCGTTTTGAGCGGGGCGTCTGCGGCAAACTTGGGGAGCAGCCGCAGAGGGCGCTGTTCTAGCTTGTTGCTGACCAGCGGTGGAGTTTTGTTTTCTTCCCCTTAGGTTAAATGGCTTCTGCGAGCTCTGATGGGGCTTCCGAATCGGCCGCAGGCGTCCCGTGGTAGACAATGAGGAAAGATTAGAGGATTGGCTCGGTTCGGATTCCCCGGTGTCCGAAGCCACTGACCGCTTCCCGGGCGGGGTCTCGTCTTCCGGGTCTCTAGGTTCTAAGGGCATCCCGCACGGGGTGCGCTTTCCTAGCACTCCGCCCGTGAGCTACACTATCGGGAGTGGGAAAGAGGCTGTAGTGTGCGATGAACCGGAGGGTACTATGAGCCCTGCATAGATTGCCGCCTTCCGGGAGACGTGGAATATCCCCGATGAGGTGGTGTTACGGCCGCTGAATCGCGGAGAATCGGCCTGTAACCCGGAGGCGGGTTGGGTTGCTGTTCACGGAGACCAATTTCTCCACGGGTTCTCCCTCCCGCTGCCAGACTTCGTGCAGTATATGCTTAGCGCTCTGCAAGTGTCTCCCGCGCAGCTTCCCGGGAACCAGTGGAGGCAGCTGCTGAGCCTCGGTTGTCTGTACGAGCTGTCCGGGATGAGCATGCCAACGGTGAAAGAGTTCCGGGCATTGTACAGACTGTCCTTCTCGAAGAAGAAAGGGTGCCGGGGTTGTCTGACCTTTAGCGCCCGACACTTCCAGCCTATCATCACCCACCTGCCTTCCTGGGTGCACAATAACTGGAGGAAGAAGGTGGTGATGGCGGGTGGCAAGTGGCAGAAAAGGAGCAGGATGTACCGGGTTCCAGGTGCCTTCCAGCCCCTTGGCGACCAATCGTTCGTACTGTCCGAGTTGGAGCGGGATAGGATTATGACGATACTTGGGTGCTGGGACGATCTTGAGCGAAGCTCCTACAACTTCATACAGCGGGAGGTGTTAGAATATTGCTGTCTTGGGCGGGATCCCGGTGCGTAGCAGGGTTTTAGTGGTGGCGTTTCTGCTGGCCGAGTTGATACTAACCCTTTGTTTGTTCTGCAGGTGCATCTTCCCGGACGGTCGTCAAGCCCGGTAATACATTATCCATGGATGGTGAAGACCTTGTCTCGAGGTTGAAGGAGAAAGGGGAGGCCGTTTCACGGACCTCGGTGGATGAGGAGTCCGGTTGGCTTACCGTTCATGCCGAGCCGAGGGACTTGGATGTTGAGGACGACGCCTATACCCTAAGGCGTGTGAAGACTCACCCCGCTGCGTCCAAGGCGGGACCCGGAAAGGGCAAGACCACCGGGGGGCCACCAAAGGTTCCTGGTGGGAAGAACAGGATTACGCACAGACCGGGATCGGTCCCGCTTGTCACCAGGGTTTCTCGGACAGGCGCACAATCTTCTTCACCGGACGGCTTGGGTGAGAAGAAGCGAAGGATCATGGACATCCCTCCCTCCGCGCTGGTGACGCTGACCGGCCGGTCGTCTAGTGAAAACTTGGTGAAATGGCTCAAGGTGTCCAATGGTGCGATGAGTTCTGCTGGGGACAAGGCCGCTGCTATCTCAAACTCTGCCGGTCAGCAGAGTAGCCCCGCTCCTGCCGAGGAACAGAGGGGAGGTCCGGAGAGTCCCTTCGTCCAGAGTCTAGCGGCAGATGTGGCTGGCCTTGGTCTGGATAGGCCTGGGGTCGCTGGATCCTTGTCGGGGGAGAACCGCCAGAAGAGCATGGAGTCGGTCCTCCGGGTAAGAATTGCTTGGTGCCATGGCACCGCTCATAACTTCTGCCGGGTCTCGTTACTTTTGCTGTTTGCTTAATTGGCTCACTATTGTTCTGTAGCTATTGTACAATCTGTACCAGCCGGACCCGAGTAAGGAGCTGTCGGAGCTGAAGAGGCAGGTGGCCGCTCTGACCGGAGCCCGTGAGCGCCTGAAAGTTGAGAAGTCCAGGCTTGAGCGGGAGAAGGTCAGGCTGGAGGAGAGGGCCAACAAACAGGTGGCCAAGCTAGAAGGCCAGGTCCGGAGCCTCGTGGAGGAGAAGGAGCGGGCTGAGGAGGAGAGGGCCGAGCTGGAGGCCAGAGTGGATGAGCTCCAGGTGGGAGCTACCGCTGTGCGTGCCGCCGCTGCCGCTGCGACTGGAGAAGAGGACCCAGAGCTTTTCCAGCGGGTTGTCCTCAAATATCACGATAGTGATCAGTTTCTTGAGCTCCTGGAAAAGGCTAGGGAGTCGGGTATCGCTGATGCCTACGTGGAGTGGGAAGAGAAGGGGTACCTGGATACCTCTCGAATGCCGAAGGCGGGGGCCGATGACGATACCCATGGGCAGCTGGCAGAGGAGGAGAGGGCCGGAAGGGGAAGACGGGCCTCGACCAACTGCACCCGCCAGAGAGGATGCGGTGGCTCCATCTGGGGAAGCTGGTGGGATGCCCGCTGAGGGGGGAGACGCGGCTCCTTAAGATTTTTGTTTTGTTCTCTTTTTTGTAAATCTGCTGGAACGGGTTTTTTTTTTTTGTATTATGCCCTTTGGATATACATTTTTGCTCCGGTGGAATTCCTTGGATTTCTCTTAAAATAGTTGGCATACATATCCTATAATGTTGCGTTGATTGAACCGTTGATATGCCAAACTAACTGCTTGGAATTTCTGGCACCTAACCCTTCACTGGGTCCGGCCGTGCTTACCAGCCCTGGCCCTACTCCCGGTCGGGATCTGCTCTCCTTTCCCCTATATACCGCTGAAGCTGACTGCTGTGAATCAAACCCTCCACCGCTGTCTTGAGGGCGAAGCAACTGTTCGTCCGATGGGTAGCTTCATCGTGATAGGAGCAGTACTTGCCTGTTCGCGCCTGGGTAAGTTTCCCCTTTGGGTACTTGCTCCTCGGCGGTGGGGGAATGATGTTCCCGTTCTTGTGCAAGATGTCCTCGTATGAAGAGGTTACAGTGGTGAAGACCTCTTGACGTTCTGCTGGCATGATCGCCAGGGGGCGTTCTTGCCGGTACTGCGCCGGCTTGTGCTCGCCCTGGGGTTTGTCATGATAGGGCTTCTGCTGCTGTTGGTTTCCCCAATTTCTGCCGGGTCTGCTTGGTTGGGTGCCTCGGTTCTCGCTCCGCTGGCTGGCCTTGTTTTCTCGACCGGCCGGGGGATGCTCCTCCCGCTTTCTCTTCAACAGGTGTTGCCCATATGTTTCATGATCAGCCTGAGCATGCCTGATGGCCATCGCCATTAGATCGTCATACCCCTGCGGGAGTTCCACCCGTACGGCGTAGGAAAATTTTCCTGGCCGAAACCCCTGTTTGAACGCCATCTCGGCGATACCTTTATCGAGGTTCCGAACCCTGGCCGTCGCCGTTTGCCAGCGGTTGACAAACGTCCTTAGCTCCTCGCCAGGTGCCTGCCTGCAGTTGAAGAGGATGGTTGATGTCCGCGCTCCTTCGACCCGGAGGATGAAGCGGTCTACGAACCTGTCGGCCAGTTGCTCAAACGCCTCGATGGAGTTTGTCGAGAGCTCATAGAACTAGCTGAGCGCCTCTCCAGATAGGGTTTCCTGGAATATGTTGCAGCACACTGCATCAGAATAGCCCTTGGTACGTGAGCTTTAGGGATTTCTGGTTACCAGACCTCCCTGATTCCAGAACCAGGTGCGAGAAGGGGCCCATGCGTTCGTTGAATCGCGCGCCTTCCATCGGCCGCGCCGCCCTTCTCTCGTTGGCCTCCATTTGGGCCTTTAGATCTGACACAGAGTCGGTGAGTACCTGTAATGCCCATGCGGTCGGGGTGACGACTTCATCCTCGAATGAAGCGTGCGACTGCGGGGGTACTGGCGTGCTTATTGGCAAAACTGCACCGCTGGGGGACTCCGCCCTCCTTCGGTCGCTAGACCTTCCTCCCGATGACTGTCCCGCCTCAAGGCGCTGAGGTTAGCCTGGTGCGGGTGTACGTGCCCTTACCATAGCGGCGTTGCGCTGCTGACCTCTTTCCAGGGCAGCGTTTACCGACTCCATTTCCTCATACCGAGCATTGGATTTTGCTCTATCCCGGTCGTTATCCTTGCGCAGGCGATCGACTTCTGCCCTCATCGCCTGTATCTCCCCCACCATATCATGCCGATCGGGGCTGTACGTGGTGTCTCGGTCGCTGTCACCGAGTAGACTCTCCTCTTTGTCGCTCGGATCGTCCGAGAATGTCAGTGAAAAGCCCCGGTGCATCGGTTAATCGGCTTCTGCCGGGCCTTTCCCGCGCGCACCATCAGTGTATGCCCCCGGCGTGCTGTTCGGCCTCCCATAGCTGCCATCGTCCTGGGTGCCCTGGTCACTGCGCTGCTCCCGTACAGCGACTGGGGTGGAGGTGAGCACTTGCTTTGGTGCAACCCACTGACCCTCCGTTGTATTTCTTTCTTGGCCCGCTTCTGAGCTTTCTGCCATTTTGTGATGCTTACATAACTTTTATACAAGTTTCCCACAGACGGCGCCAATTGTTTTTGCACAAAACCGTAGGCCTGGTAAAGACTGGTGAATCTAGATGTTATCTCCTCCTGCGAACCTGCTAACTAAGGGGAATACCGGGCGGGCCGGTCTTCTCCTCTCTGATGCCTAAGTTAGTACAGTTGGGATGAATAGATAACTTAAGCACGTATGATAAGCAGTATGAGAGATCAGTTACCTATTAAAGAGGGTAGTTGAGGCCCTTATATAGGTGGTCGGGCGTGAGGTCTGGTCTTACTCTTCGATGTGGGACTGGTTTCCTTATGTTCGCACACAAAAGGACAGCTCTGGTGGCCTGTTCGGCAGGCTGGCGTCCCCGGTCCCCGGGCCCCTGGTCACAAGGTAGACTGCTGGGCCTCGGGTCTGGGTGCTGGTGATCCTGCTCCGGGCCTCAGTCCGGCCCCGGACGTGCTGGCTGCGGATCTGTGGGCCTATGTAGCCCCTCTGTGGCTACTGTCAACAGTACTGAACACTACAATGGCCAGCCAAGTAAAGCAAAGTAGCAAGTATACCAAGTAAAGAATGTACCAAACTAACATGAAAGTGGGAAGGCTAAACTAGCAATATGACCATTTAAACTTGTCTTTCCTCAGCTGGATCTCGTTGTTCAGTTGAATCTTGATGACCTTCCTCTCCTATGGTAGCTTCTGGTTCTTATTGGGAAGTTGAAGGATGTAATTCATCTCCAATGGACTCCCTTTGATGAACACTTGTTGCATCAGGTACCTATTGCATAGGATAGATATATAAGGTTGCAAAAATATGAGAAAGGGAGCAAGCATTCTGGATGTGTACTAACTGGACCACCTGAACTTATCAAGACTTTTTAGTGCATAACTCTGATTTATACTAAAGCATACTTGAATAACATTGACCCTAACTTCCTGACAGTAAGAAAATCACATCTATTTTACAAAACCACAAGTTCAACTACTTCTTGATCAACATTTTAATCTACACTGTTCCAGCAAGACAAAGGGTGTGATGCATGTAACAAGAAAATATGCACATTCCTTTATCCACTTTACTCCAACAGGCAAAAACAAAGCTATTGAAGCTAACACAACAATGATACTAGGACTAAAAATATTAGACAAAGTCCACTTAGTGCTTTAGACAAAGTCCAAATCATAAAAGCCAAAATTTTAACTCCAGCCGCCAAAAACTAAAAGTATCTGAAGACATAAATTATTTTGCAGTAAGTAATAATATATCGACCATTAACAATTATAACTCGTACTAACCAGTCTATGTGCATTTCTCCCCTCGGTGGTCTCATAAAGGTTCATCTGATCACGAAGCTGATTAAACCAATTTCTCTGTTATATCCTCAGTGACTTTCTGCGTTACCTCTTCAATTAATTTTTTGTCTTACCTCTTCAGTGATTTTAAGTTCTGAGGTGTTATGAAGTACCGTGGATTTTGTGGATACACCAGACTGCGAGGGACAATAGAACCATAGGTAAGGCAATAGTCGTGACCATCAGATCCCATCACATCATGAAATACTTGGTCACGTACAATCGTAAGATGTCGCTGCTCCTCAGGTTTCTGTGCAAGTGTCGTATTGTATTCCTCCTACATGAATTTATAAATAATTAGCTAGGAAAAGCCACAAAAAGAGCAACAATTCTGAATGAGAGATCGAGAAAGGTAAAACATACAATGACTTGAGCAACTTCAGGAATTGACTGGTTCCGTACTTTTATCCACACGCTCATCTTATCAGTAGGTTCTCCACTTTGTTGCATCTACCAAGTACAGGCACATTAAAAATGCATCAAATTGAATCATATTGAGTTAAGAAAAAATAAGAACCAAAAATTTGTTAACGTGTCAACTACAAAAATACCTCATATCTTATTTGAGCATAAGGCTTTCGACCAATAGTATGAAGTGGTCCACGCTGCTCCCGATTGGAAGAATTACGCGCTGATGTCACCTGCAGAATGAGCAATTACAAATCATTATGTTAGAGTCAACAATTTTGTCAAATTAAATCGGAAATGGCATCACACCTCTACATATGTACCTTTGCATCATCACTTCTCCAATATGCAACAAGCACAGGCCACTGATCTAGTACGACGTATGGAGGAACCACATATAACAACTCTGGAGCATCTTTGTTCTTCTCAAAGAAGTTTATTTTGGTTTTGCTTTTGTGATCCTTCCACAAATTATTACAACATCTAAGACCCACAGGTCTGTATCTGTCTGGAACATCTTCTAATTTTTTCTACAACACGCAGACAACAACTATGAATCAATTGTAATAAATATGCCAAGTGTAGATAACATTTACCAATAAAATATGTACTCACCTTAACCTCGTCCCATATTCCCTCTTTGACTGAAGTTTCAACAGCCTTCTAATCGATGCATGTCAATGGAACCCTCTGGCCATCGCGTACCATCATACCTAGTTGTGACTTCAGCTGTGCAGCTCTATCTCCAATAGGTTGGAACTTATCATCAAACATAACTTTGACTTTAACCCCATTGTTCCACTCTGGGATTGATAGAAGCACAATGTACGATGATATTATATGCTTATGCCCTCATTTATGCTTTGCTTAACCCTTATTTATCTAAGATAGAGTCATAATTTAGTTTAGTGTTAATTTGGTAGAGTTTTGGCGAAAAATGGTTAAGAATCCGAAAAATGACTAAGTATGAGAAATCTGGAAAATAGTACAAAATATGTCTTTTTCGTGATTCTGAGTTGAGTACAAATATGATCTATCCTTGTCCGAATTCAATGAAATTTGGTGTGCTTAATATTCATATGCTGAGGAATGTTGTGTTAAAATTTCAGATCAATTGGAGTTCGGGAAGTCACCCAAAAGATGGCTGCAAAACGGCAGTCCGAGCAAACCAATCCAGGGGCTTCCGGGATTTTCCTGGGACTTTGATCCAACTTCGAAAAATCATTTCCGACGACTCACAAGGAATTTGATCGAGATATTTTATGGAGAGATGGCTATATGTGTCTAGTTTATCTGAGACTTAGAATAGCATCAATCGGAGCTCCGAGGGTGGAGATATGCCGGAGTTACTGCAGCAAGGTCTTTTCTGCCGATTCCAGGAACCTGTTACCTCCTTTTCACAATTGCTGCTTTTCAATGGACCATATGATGTACAAGTGCATTTGTGAAGATAATCCAAGCTTAAGGAAGGAAGGAGGATGACACCAAGCCCGGGCATTGAGGAAGAAAACGAAGAAAGAAGTTCTCCTAGTCAAACTAGGAGAAGCTGCCGAAAGAGGCAGATTATGTGCCTTAATGTTGCTGCCGGCAATAGAAGCATTTTTGGTGGATCAAGACATGTCAATTGAAGTCCAAAGATCATAAAAGAAGTCCATGAAGATGTGAAGCCCAAGCCTTGAAGAAAATTTCAGAAAAAGAAAACCTAATTGAACTATGAAAGGAAGGTTTCAAATCCTTATCCCACTGGGTTTTCTGAATTCCTTTTGCAATAGGGCTGCCGGCAACACCCTCTCCTCTATATATACCCTCACTTTTTCATTCTGAAAATCATCTCATCTCAAGCATAAAATACTAGCCAAAGCTCTACCAAGTTTCTTAAGTACCAATTACCCAAATACTTAGCCAAAACACCATCACCACCACTTCAAATTCCCGAATCCCTTCACCTTGCCTTCTGCCGATTCCTGCTTAGGCCGAGCACTAAGGAGCAGCAGCAAGTACCATCTCGTCACGTCTTGAGGAGTCTTCAAAGGCTCTAAAAGTGTGATCCACTCCCCTATGGCCTTAGTATTTGTTGTAGTTTGGTTGTATTGTATTAACACAATTCGTTTCTTGGTTTTTATTGAACTTTTATGTAAACCGAATACATGATTGATGTTTGTGTTCATGTTTTGTAATTTTAGCATGTGAATTTCGTATGTATGGATAATTAGGGCAGTGGTATTAGAAGCATGTTTAGGATTTAATTTGGTTAGTAATCTAAGGGTGTTCCTTAACAAATCAAAACATTAGTTGTGTTTAAAACAATTGTTGTTTAAAGCATGTAAATCTAGATGTTAGGTTTCATTTAACCTGAGTAGAATGAATAAAGATGAAACGTATGTTGCTTTGATTCTATTGTGCTTTAATACCTTAGCTAAAACTTGCATGTTAAATAAGATGATTGACAACCTTGCTTATTTACATGTTTTCGATTTTAGACTTTTGTGCTTCAATGCTATGTCTTGTATAAGGTAGCATAACTTTTAGGATCACCATGCGAATAGCTCGATCTTAAAACATTAGAAAAAGTTTTACAACTAGGTAAAAATCGGATTCGTTCTAGTTGTAGGTCGAAACTAAGTTGAGTCTTGAACATGCTAAATACTTGTCTCTTACTTTCTTGCATGCAAATCTATGTGTTAAAGAGTTTTTGCGTGAACTGTTTTGTGTGAGAGATGATGATCACTTGTATATATTAGCTTAGGTTTAATTTTCGTATCTTTGCATTAGGGGCAGCAAGCTGCCGATCCATATATTTTCCCCATGTGTGACGTGTTGTACATATGTATATAAGTTTTTGTCTAACAATTTCATATTCCAGGTACCCTTAATCCCCGGCTTAGAACGATCCCTACTTGCTCTTACTACTAACGATATTTTGTAGGGTTTATTATTGCGTGCGAGCTTAGGCTCCCATCATGGATACCCTTTCTGTGTCCTCTACCAGTAGTCCCTTGTGCAATCACAAAACCAAGAAAGTTAATTACAACCATTAATTAGAGTGGGGCTATAAATAGTGAAGTATTGAAAACAAAAATAAAATCATATAATGAACCCATATATACCTGTGGTTGGAAGAGGTGCTGTTTCAGGAGTAGGTTGGGAGGCAAGCAGTGGAGGAGGAGCAGGAGTTGGCTGACGCGGTGGCGTTATTGGTGATGGAGGTGTCTGTTGATGCGACGTCAGGGATCCTTGCGAGGAGGAACCAGTGCCTCCACCAGAACCACTTGAGGTCAGGAAGTGGGACATTTGGCATGGTCTGCCTACGCTAGCAACCTTCCTTCTCTTCATGGTCACCTAGCTATAAGATGACAAAGTGAGATACAAACTGTTATGTACAAAGTAATGAACCCAAAAAGTATGTGAAGTACACATACGTTACAACAGTTAAAAAGGCTAAACCAAATAAATACTGACTCAAAACCATATCCAGACATAAACAGTAGTCAATAGCAGCAATTCATTAAAGCCACGCATCAATATCATCATTATCATACATTGAATAATATGAAAATTCAAATTTTCTACCAAAACCTTAAAACATGATAAGTCAACTACAGGTAGGCCTATTCCTCCATCTCAACATAAGCCACTGAATCCATTTCTTCAGTATTATTGATATCCACATGGGAGTCTCGGTTTCTGCGACATTTAACCAACCTTGTCCTGAAGGATCTGGAGTATACCACACCTGATCTGCTTGAGATGCCAAGATAAATGGTTCATCCCTCACCCGGTTATGTTGGTATAACAATCTTCTGAAGTTAACTAAAGTGAAGTTAAAAGGATCCAACTTCATCCCTGTTGAAGGATCTGCCCACTCACATCTAAATAACACATACTTGACATCCTCATTGTATGTGATTTTGATTATATCTGTCAATCTTCCATAATACAGTAAATTGTCCCCTTGTAAAGACACACCACTATTTTTTCTAGTTCGCTTATTGTCAACACTTTTCACACGAAAAAAGTAGCCATTGGCAGTGTATGAATTCAACTTAGCTGTTGAAGGACTAGGAGGCTTCGACAAAGCAACAATTTCTTCCGATAAGGATAATTCACCCATATTTTGCAAAGTCATAACCTGTTACATACAAAAATTAGCTGTCTATCCAACACATCATACACAACTGTACAAACAGAAACTTAAATGCATTTAAAAACTCACATGTGCCTTAAACCAGTCTGCAAACTCATTAAAATGAATTCGTGCAATATGTACGTCATCCGCATTAGGAAACTGATTCTTTATGGCAGTCATATGTTCCCTACACAATTTGAGAATGAACCAATATGAGTTTCTATACACTTTTTCCAAAGTGACATGCTCACTATGCTTTTGCTTTATGAATAAAATAAAAAACTTACTTGAGATATGTGTGACTCAGTCAGTATGAAACAAGACCCAACGATGAATTTGTGCTCAAGTAACTTCAGAGAGTATAAAAGCCTTTCCTTTCCGGAAGTCATCATCAATCCTCCTTCTTTCCTTTCTGTTTGACTTACTCTCCACATCTTTAAGATATTGGCTGCAGAAGTTCATACAGTCTTCCATCAAATACCGTTTAGTTATTGATGCTTCTGGATAACCTCTTTGTCGTACATATTCTTTTAAAACCAGTAGGTACCTTCAATGTGGTACATCCACCGAAACTGCACCACCAATTAATCCTTGCTCAGCGAGATGTATAGGGAGATGCTCTATTACATCAAAAAATGAAGGTGGAAAGATTTTCTCTAGATCGCAGAGGGTTACAATTATGTTAATTTTTGCCTTCTCAAGATCAGCTGCAGTGTTTACTTTGGAGGACAACACCTTAAAAAACTTGGCTAAACCAATCAGCCCTTCAACTACATTCTTCGGTAAGGAGCTTCGCACACATAATGAAATTAGTTTTTGTAGAAGAATATGGTTATCATGACTTTTCAGGCCTCTGATGCTCCGCCCCTTCAAATTTACATGCCTGGCAATATTGGAGGCATAACCATCCGCCATTCTTGACTTCGATAAGGCTTTGAGGAATTTATTTTTGCCATCAATGGACATCTCAAAATCAGCACACTCAAAATATTATGCACCACTCTCCCTTGTCGTGACATGGTAATCGTTTCTAATTCCTATAAGATGAAGGTCACGTCGAGAACTCAGGTTGTCTTTTGTTTTTCCAAGAACTCCCATTATGGTACCAAGAACTTTATCAGCAAAATTCTTCCCTGTATGCATCGCATCAACGTTGTGGTGTAAGATGTTGTGCTGCCAATAAGGGAGCTCAAATAAAATACTCATGTTCTTCCAATTGTGCTGCTTTTTCTTCGACGGATCTTTCACTGGTTTCTCTGGTCCCATCAGTTGCCTCATTTTTCTGAAGCTGTGTGTACATATCTACTCTAGATACTCTTTTAGGGGGTCTTCTAAATTCTCTTAAGCCATAGAAGGACTTGGGATCTTTTCGGTATTTGTGGTCATAAGATAAAAATCTCCTACTACTCCCATATGACCACTTTCTACCATTCACCAACCAAGCTGCATCAGATTGAGTGTTGCAAAAAGGGCATGCATACTCACCTTTTGTACTCCACCCCGATAAATTAGCTAAGGCAGGAAAGTCATTGATCGTCCAAAGTAATCCAGCACGCAGTAGAAACATTTGATTGCTTGACGTGTCAAAAGTTTCTACTCCCTCTTCCCACGGTTCCTTCAATTCTTCTATCAAAGGCTCCATGTAAGTATCAATCTTATCTCCAGGTGATTTTGGTCCATCAATCAACACAGATAAAAATATAAAAGGTGGCTTCATCAACAACATAGGTGGGAAGTTGTACAGAACTACTATGATAGGCCATGTACTATGAGCTATATTATGACTCCTGAATGGATTAAATCAATCTGAGGCTAAGCTAAGCCTTACATTCCGAATATCAGTAGAAAAACTTGGGTGCTTAGCATCGAAATCCTTCCACGTAGGAGAGTCTGCAGGATGCCGGAACACACCATCATCAGTTCTTTTCTCAGCATGTGATCTCATGAGGGAAGCTGTGCTAGGAGACAAAAACAGCCTCTTCAACCTCGATTTTAGTGGAAAATACCTTGCTTGTTTTGCTGCTTTACGTTTCTCAGGCTGTCCACTACATTTCCAACGAGATGCGTTGCATATCAAGCACTCGTCAAGATCTGCATCTCCATTTCTGAATAACATACAGCTATTAGGGCAAGCATCCACTGTTTTATACGAGAATCCTAAATTGTCACACAACTTCTCAGCTTCATAGGAGGATTTAGGAAGATGTACACCTTCTGGCATACACTCTTCTAATATCTCAAGCAGCTCTTTAAAGGAAGTGTCTGTCCATCCATGTTCGACTTTTGCTTGTAAAATTCGAACAACAAAAGACAAGGTTGTGTGCTTCTTAGATCCAGGATATAGTGGTAGGTTTGCACCTTGCATTAACTTCAAGAACTGCTTGGTCTGCTCACTTGGCCCAGCAGGAGGATTTTCCCTTTCTCCACCACCATTCTCACCATCTAGTCTCACCCCATTTGCAGTTCCTATAGCATCTTGGACTAGTCTGACCATACCAACCTCAATATAATCATCTAACCCCGACAAAACTTCATCCCTTCACTGAAACATCTACATCCGCTTCCTCACCATGTTTTGCCCATATCTTATACTTTGTCCAAAATCCATACTCCCGAAGATGTTCCCTCACAACTACTCGGTCCAAAAAACAACCATGATTCTGACACTTTCTACAAGGACAATATACCCTTGAAGTCTGATCCCTGTTGAGATATGCGAAGTCCAAGAAATCATCTGACTTCGCATAGTATGGCTTAGAACACCTATCTGGCCAATCTATCCATGACTTGTCCATGTTCCCAATATAAATAGGTGTTCCACTCTAGAACACCTATATGCATATAGCAAAAAAACTACCAATAAATCTCTATATTTATATGCAAACAGAAATTTAAAAAGTGGCAGGTACTGGAGCAGTGAGTTTCGGTGTGCAATGGAACGCTTAACAAAACCAACGCCAAGAGTATGTTTTATCATATATATCATACCACCATTTTAACAAACACATGTCTACTAACTGACACTGAACCTAAAACAAGTATTATCTTCATTAGATTTATATAACAAATATTAAACCTGCAAGCACCAGATTCCCAACAATAGCAACAGTAGCCCAAGCATATATCAAAGCACAATCTGATTTAAAAGCACTATTTTCATCAATTGCATGTAATAAATATTAAAACCTACAAGCACTAGATTCCTAACAATAACAACAATAGACCAATATCAAAGCACAATCAGATATAAAAACATAAATTTCATCAATTTCATATAACAAAAACAAACACAGACAAAGCACTTAAGTTAAAAAAACTACCAGCAGATTGTTAAAAGCAAACTGTAAAAGCACTCCTCTCAGAAAATCAACGCAAGAGAGTCCCCAACAAAACCACCAGCAAATCAACGCACTCCTTCAGCACTGTCAAAACCAAACTGTTAAACCATTAATTTTAGTGAAAAGTAGTTCACCTATGTTTGAGGCACGAAAAAGGGATACGAAAATTAGAGAACAGAAAAAGGATACGAAATAGTTTTGACCTCAGTTTCTTCTTCTTCGTTACAGTAGTTTGAGGCAGTCGTCGACCTTCTCTTTCTCCAAATCCCTAAATCTCGAAGATTTGGAGATTTGAGGATCGAGTTGGGATTTCAGTTCTGGGATCGAGTTGGGTTTCCAATATAAGAGTAAATTGGGGATTTGCTGTTTGGGGATTGAGTTGGGTACGGGTTTTGAATGCAGCGAGAGATTTGGGATTTAGGGTTTCTAGGAAAACTAATCGAGAGAAAAAATTCTGAGAGAGGGAGAGGGAGAGGGTTTGAGATTTAGGGTTTTCTTAGAGAGATTTGGGAGTGAAAGGAAAATTTTGAGACAGATTTGAGGGAGGATTTTCTGGGAGAGACTTCGATTGGTTCGAGAGAAAGAGGAGTAAGTGTTGGGTGTTTTTTGTCTAAGGGTTGGAGAAAGAGGAGTAAGTTTTTTGTCTGAATGATTTTATTTTTGTCCCAATTACTTTTGGTCTGAATGATTTTTTTTTGTCCCAATTCTTTTTTTGGCTCCCCATAAGATTGACTGATTGAGATATTGGCGCCCAAAAAGGTGGCAAAATTTTCACACATTAGCTACGACGAAATTTTCACACATGAGATATTGGCACCCGATTCAATTTTAGGCAACGGTGACGTCTATGCCGTGGCCAAATATTTCAGTTTTTAGTATTTTATAACTTTTCACTACACAAAACTTCGAAAAAAATGTAAAAAATAGATAGGGTATCCAAAAAATTTGTTGAAAATTATCATACACTTGAGGAGATGAGATGTATCCAAGGATGTAAAAATTTCATAACTTTTATACTCCCGTGATAGTGATCCACTTATAGAACCGGTTTCTGTCTGAATCCGTAGACTCACAGATACCGGTGGATCTTGATGTGATTCCTGCCTGCAAACCCTGCTAACTAAGGGAATACCGGGCGGGGCCGGTCTATGCCGTTCCGATGCCTAAGTTAGTATAGTTGGAATAAACTGGTAACTTAAGCGGGAATGAATAGTTGAAGTATTGATTACCTATTAATAAGAGTAGTTGGGACTCATATATAGGCTGCCGGGCATGAGGGCTGGCCTCACCCTTCGATGTGGGACTGGCCCCCCTTCTGCTCATATTGCTGGACTGTTTCGGCCCCTGTTTGGGGAGCTGCTATCCCCGGTTCCTGGGCCACGGCCACAAGTAAGACCAACCCGGGTGCGGGACCAGGTGTCCATGCTACGCTCCCGGGCCCTGGGCCGGGTTCAGAAGTTCTGGCTGCGGGTCTGGGGACCTGGGTAGGCTCTCTATGGCTACTGTCAACAAGTCCCCAAAGTTCCCGGTCAAGTGCCATCTTAAATGGGGACTTAAATCTGTCTTCCTTTATAGGCTCGCAGACCCGTTGGGACACTTACCCACTGGTGCCCTAGCCCTCCAAGTCCGCATTTAAGATTGGGCTTGACCGGGCGCTCGAATAAACTTGTTATGATGATGCATAATGTGATGAGTGCATGGTTTTGATGTTGATACTGACAGTTGCTTATGGGTACAAGATGTAGTATATGAGATGATAATGTGGCGTTGAAATCCGCCATGCTATGTTCCGGGAAAACCTGGTGAATATAGCGAATGGGACGATGTGACGTTGAAATCTGCCATGATATGTTCTGGGAAAACCCGGTGAATATAGCGAATGGGATGACCGAGTCCTCCAAGTTAAGAACGGTAGCCACAGTAGTCGGTGAGTGTCTGGAACAGTTTTGAAAAGGTCACCCAGTACCAGCGGGAAACGTGCCCTGTGTTATAGGAGTTTCTGGTGGGTGGTGTGGCCCGTAGTGATCCTAGGCTGCCGTCCCTACGTGTTTCACAACCTATTTTTCTTGCAGACATATAGGATGTGCAGGGTTTTTAGCCCACGGGAAGAGTTGTGATGTATGAGAGGATCAAGTCTCCCGGGGTGAAGTGGTCCTGTGTTGGTATCGGAGACATCCCCGATTGTTTCGTACCCTTTGCCCGTACAGGCATGAGGTATGTGCAGGGTTTTTAGCCTGCTGGAAGAGTTGTCCTATGTTAGAGGATCAAATCTCCCGGTGGGTGGCGTGGCCCGGAATAGTCCTTGGTAGCCGTCCCAACGTCGCTGCATTTGTTCCTGCAGGTAGGATGTATGTGCAGGGTTTTTAGCTTGCGGGAAGAGTTGTCCTGTGTTAGAGGATCAATTCTCCCGGGTTTATAAAGCCTGGTGGTACATTGGATCCGTTAGGTCGTACACGGCTGTCCGTAGGAATGTCTCAGTTCGACGAACCGGTTATTCCGTAGGTGAGCGATAAGCAAGTGCAATTATGGCCGGTGTGATACCGCATCCAATAGTTGAGCAGGCACTACGGTTGGAATATCGTAGCCTGTACATAATATTGATGTAGGGTTTTTAGCCTGCGGGAAGAGGTTTCCTATGCTAGAGGAAGACTTCTCCCGGGGAATATCGAGCTGTTGTTGTTTGGCTGGAAATGTGGAATAAATTCAACCGGTGGAAAGCCCCGTACCGTTGGAATATATGTTAGAATGCCCCGTACTTGTTGGAATATTTCAGCGGTAACAATAATAATCCTGCAGGGTTTCCTGTGTTAGAGGAAGAGTTCTTCCGGTGGGATACCTCGATTTGTGGGAGTATTTCAGCGTTAGGTGGAGTAGGCTCTAGACGGGACGATTCGATTATGTCCCCTGCTTCTTTCAACTACCCTCCGCATGCGAGGCAGGTGGCTGACATGCATTAAAGGGGGTATTCCATTAGTCCCATCAGTTATGATGGCCTGGAAAGTTACCAATACTAGGACACGTGCCGCTAGGAGCCGGTCAGGGATGGATGGCCCGGATCTGCGGGCGTTTCAGTTGCCCTACTGAGTAGTTTGGGGGGAAAATTCAAGGGCGTTGGGCCTGCATATAAACCCTTGCCGCTTGGTGTGTTTTTCTTTTGGCTGAGAACTGATCCCTTGTTTAGCCTCGCTCAACACAATTGTTCGGTGCTTTCCAGCTGTTGCATTTTCGTCATCGTGCATACTAATCGGTGAGTCTCAGTCCTTTGCGACTCTGAAATTGTTTCTCCTCCTCCTTTTTTTGTTCGTGGTTGGATCCGATGGGCACTTGATTGTATCTAAATTAGCCCTTTGTATGGGACCCTTGTAGTACCGAATCTCAGTTAGAGCCGGGAACTTTTGGCTTAGAAGCCCAGTGGTTGGTGTGGGCTGTGTTGAGGCACTATATGCTACGTACTGCCCTGCGGTGGTGGTTTAAAGTTGTGTTTCTGATCGGCCAAGGGGTTTTTTCTTTTTTCTTTTTAGGTTACATGGATTCTGGGAGCTCCTGTGAGATCTCCGACTTGGCCGCCAGGCGACCGGTGAGGGACGACCAAGAGAGGATGGAGGACTGGCTTGCCTCCTCGTCCTCTGGGCCGAACGCCAGTGCCCGTTCGACTGGTGAGGCGTCAACGTCCGGGTAATTGGGACATGAGGATGCTCCGTATGGAGTGTCCTTAGGCACTGCCCGCCCAGGAGGGGCCCCGCGCCACATACTTATGGACGGGGCTAGAACCAGAAACTGTGATGAGCCAGAGTGCTCGTTAACTCATAGTGAGATTGCTGCTTTTCGGGCGAGGTGAAATATTCCCTGAGAGGTAGATCTGCGGCCTCTGTATGCCGGAGAGTAGGCCTCCAACCCGGAGGAAGGTTGGGTTGCCATTCACGAGGATCAATTCAGGCATGGGCTATCGCTCCCGCTGCCGAACTTTGTGTAGTACCTGCTTAGTGCCATCAGAATATCACCGACACAGCTTCCCGGGAACCAGTGGAGGCAACTACTGAGCCTGGGCTGTCTCTACTGGCTAAGTGATATGAGTTGCCCAACGGTAAATGAGTTTCGGGCCTTGTACCGACTAACATACTCGAAGAAGAGTAAGGCCCAGGGGTGTGTGAGTTTTTCCACCCGACATTTTAAGCTGGTGATAACCCACTTGCCTTCCTGGCTCAACAATAATTGGAGGAAGACGGTGGTAATGGCAGGGGGGCTGGCAGAAGAGGAGTAGGACTTACCGGGTTCCCGGTGCCTTTCAGCCGATCGGCGATCAGTCTTATCAGTTATCAGAGCTGGAGAGAGATAGGATCGCCCGGGTATTTGAGTGCTGGTCGGACCTGGAGCGGAGTTCCTACAACTTTATCCGGCGGGAGGTGCTGGAACTATGTCATCTGGGGGTGGGGGGAATCCCGGTGGGTGGTGGAATGTAGGTTGTAGCTCTGATCCCGTTGAGCGAATTGGTGTTGACTAGTCTGTTTGCCTTGTGTTCTGCAGGTGTATCTTCCCGGACGGCAATTAAAGCCCACGAAATGTTGTCTATGGACAATCAGGATCTGGTCTCGAAGCTGAAGGAAAAGGGGGACGCAGCCGCGCGGTCCACGATCGACCGGGGAACCGAGGAGTTGACCGTACATGATAAACCGATTTCGCTGGACGTTGCGAACGAGGATTACGTCTTAAAGCGCGTAAAGACATACGCTTCGGGACCCCAGGCGGCGTCTGGATCGGGGAAGGATGTTGGTGGGCCCTCCAAGCCCCCAGGTGGTGCTGCAAGGATTCCACACCGGATGGGGTCGGTGCTAACTGTCGCCAGGTCCCCACTGTCTGCCGCCCAATCTTCTTCTTTACAGGTTGATCTAGGTGAGCGGAGGAAGAGGTCTCGGGAGATGCCGGCCTCTGCACTTGTTACCTTCACCGGCCGGTCGATTGGTGAGAGTTTGGCCAAGCAGCTGAAGCTGACGCGTGGTGGCACCACTACCGCCCACCACGATGTTCCTGCGGCCACTAGCTCAGCTGCTGCCAGCACAGAAGCATCGGGGGTGGAGAAGACTCATGCTGCGGGGCCGGGCCCGGAGCATAGTTGCCCGGACGACTCTTTCGCCCAGAGCCTGCTTATGGACATGAAGGGAATGGAGTTGGAGAAGATTGGGGCTCCGGGAGGGCGGCCAGAGGCGCATCGGCTAAAAACCAAGGAGATGGCCCTCCAGGTAAGGATAGTTTGCCACCGGTATCCGTTCAACATTATTTCGTGATTTGTTGCTTTCTAACTAGTGCCTGTTAAACTGTAGTTGCTGTACCACTTGTATCAGTCTGATGCAAGTGAAGAGCTACTGGAGCTGAAGAAGCAGGTGGCGGAGTTGACAAGAGCCCAAGAGCTCCTGCAGGTAGAGAAGTCCAAGCTCCAACGGGAGAAAACCTGGTTGGAAGAGAGGGCCTGGAAGCAGATGGGCAAGCTGGAAGCCCAAGTCGAGGCTCTGGAAGAGGAGAAGAAGGGCCTGGAGGAGGAGATGGTCGAGTTGGAGGCCCAGGTCGAGGAGCTCCAGTAGTAGGTGGCGACGGGCTCCGCTTCTGCCGGCGGGCCGGTCGATGAGAATGACCCAGAGGTTTACCAGCGGGCGATTAAGAAGTATCAAGAAAGTGATGAGCTTCATGACCTGCTAGAACAGGCCCGGGAGGCGGGGATAGCCGATGCTTATGACGACTGGAAGACTAAGGGCTATCTTGACGTCTCAAAGCTGCCGCCGCCGCAGGTGGATGGAGAAGAGGTTCAGGAGGATGACACCGAGTCGGCTGGTGAAGACGCCGCTGGTGAAACTGCTGCTGAAGGAGCTCCCTGCTGAAGAGGGGGAGCAGGCGGAAGTAACGTAGCCGGCTCCAGATTTTGTACACTCCCGCCCTCCCTTTTTGCTGCCCTCCCTTTTTGCTTTAAGTTTTTTTTTTTTTTTTGTAGACGCTGCCCTGAGTTATAATGAATGGACATTTTGCCTGAGCTTGTGTTGTGCCTTTTTCAATTTGCCTGACTTGGCTACCCATGGATTGCCCTTTGTACTTAGTTGAAAATAAAGTTGGAATAAACAACTGCTGAAATTACACATGCCGAACTGGTTGGAATGTCTAGCAAGTTGTGTTTAGGAAATAAAAAACTAGCATCTTACTCAGGCTGACAAGTTGTTGGACCGCCGAGCTTCTATAGGGGTTTAAGATTTCGACCGGTCGTATGAGCGTTGGTATCGCGGGATAGACGTCCCGATTCCGCACGGTCCCCATTGTATGGGTTACCCTTGATACCGCTGCAAGTCACCGCGGCTGATTAGGCCCTCAATCGTTGTTTTCAAGGCAAGGCAATCATTTGTGTGGTGTGTAGCTTCATCGTGGTAGGAACAGTATTTATCGGTCTGTGCCCTGGTCAAGTTCCCCTTTGGGTGCTTTCTTTTTTGTGGAGGGGGGATGTTGTTCCCGTTCTCATACAAGATATCCTCAAAGTAGAGAATACCTCTTGTCGTCCTGCTGGCATAACCGCTAGGGGGCGAGTTTTCTGCTGGTAGGATGGGAGGTTCCCTGCTCGTTGGGGAATGTCGAAATAGTCCCTCCGGCGCTGCTGGTTCTCCCAACCTCTTGGTATTTTTTCGATCGAAGCTCCTCATTCCCGGCCCTGCTGCTAGTTTCTGGCTTCCTGTCGGGCGGGTTCGGGGTCTTCCTGCCTTCTCTTGTGTTGACGACTCCCGTAAGTTTCGTGGTCTGCTTGGGCGTGCCTGATAGCCATCGCCATCAGTTCATCGTAACCCTGCGGGATCTCCACTTGCACAGCGTACGAGAACTTTCCGGGCCGGAGACCTTGCTTAAAAGCTGATTCGGCAATCCCTTTGTCCAGGTCCCTGACCCTGGCGGTGGCCATTTTCCATCGGTTAACAAAAGCTCTCAGCTCTTTGTCGTCTGCCTGCCTGCAGTTAAAGTGGACCGTCGAGGTCCGGACCCCTTCGACCCTTAATATGAACCGGCCCACGAATCTATCAGCCAGTTGCTCGAATGCCTCTATAGAGTTCGCCGGTAGTTCGTAAAACCAGCTGAGCGCCTCTCCATTTAGGGTCTCCTGGATTATGTTGCAGCAAACAGTGTCGGAGTAGCTCTTAGCACAAGTTTGGGACCGGAAGCTGTCCAGGTGTTGGTATGGCCAGCCGGCCCCAGAGTATGTTAGCTTTAGCGACTTTTGGGCTCCGGATCTTCCGGATTCCAGAACCTGGAGTGAGAAGGGTCCGTCCCGCTCGTTGGATCGTGCGCTATCTGGCGGTCTCGCAGCCTTTCTCTCGTTGGCCACCATTTGGGCCTTCATATCTGACACCAAGTCAGATAGTATCTGCAGTGCCCATGCGGTCAAGGTAATGGTATCTTCCTCGAACGAGCCACTGTTCCTCCGAGGGGCTGGGACGATCTTTGGTGGCACCGTGTCCGCTGGGAACACGACTCCCGCCACGCCGGTGTCCCTCTCCCCTCCCGATGACTGTCCCACTTCCTGGTGGGGAGGCTCTTTTGGGTGTGGCGCGAATGATTTTGCCAGAGCGACATTGCGCTGCTGGCCTCTTTCCAAGGCAGCCACCAGTGCGGCATTAACCGCTTCCATGTCTTGATACCTGATAGTGGCTTCTGCTCTGTCCCTGTCGCTCTCTGCCCGCAAGCGGTTTACTTCCGCTCGCATCTCTTCTATCTCTCCCGTCATATCGTACTGGCCGGGATTGGAGACAACGTCCGGGCTGTCGCTGCTGGGCAGCTGATCTTCCAATCTGTTTGGGGCCGCGGGGGACGTCGGTGCGGGTTCTAGGCCTGATAGGAGCACAATGTGCGATGATATTATATGCTTATGCCCTCATTTATGCTTTTTTTAACCCTTATTTGTCTAAGATAGAGTCATAATATAGTTTAATGTTAATTTGGTAGAGTTTGGCGAAAAGTGGTTAAGAATCCGAAAAATGACTAAGTTTGAGAAATCTGGAAAATAATGTAAAAATGTCTTTTTCGTGATTTTGAGATGAGTAAAAATGCGATCTATCCTTGTCCGAATTTAATGAAATTTGGTATGATTATTATTCATATACTGAGGAATGTTCTGTTAAAATTTCAGATCAATTGGAGTTCGGAAAGTCACCCAAAAGATGGCTGCAAAACAGCAGTTCGAGCAAACCAATCCAGGGACTTCCAGGATTTTCCTGGGACTGTGTCCCAACTTCGAAAAATCATTCCCAACGACTCACACGGAATTTGATCAAACTGTTTTATATGGAGGTTGCTTTGTGTGTCTAGTTTATCTGAGACTTAGAATCGCATCAATCGGAGCTCCGAGGAGGGAGATATGCCGGAGTTACTGCAACAACATCAAGTCTGCCGATTCCAGGATGCTACTGCCTCCTTTTTGCAAATTCTGTTTTCAATGGACCATATGGTGTACAAATGCATATATGAAGATGGTTCAAGCTTAAGGAAGGAAGGAGGATGACACCAAGCCATGGCATTGAAGAAAAATACGAAGAAAGAAGTTCTCCTAGTCAAACTAGGAGAAGCTGCCGGAATAGGCAGATTTGTGCCAGCAATGTGTGCCGGCAAGTTTTGGACAATTTTTGGTGGATCAAATGTAATCCAATGAAGTCCAAATGCTATGCAAGAAGTCCATGAAGTTGTGAAGTCCATGCCTTGATGAATTTTCAGAAAAAGAAAACCTAATTAGACTTTGAAAAGGAAGGTTTCAAATCCTTAACCAATTGGGTTTTCTGAAACCCTTCTTACACTAGGGTTGCCGGCAGCCTCTCCTATATATATAACCTCATCTTCTCATTCTGAAAATCATCTCATCTCAAGCATAAAATACTAGCCTAAAGCCCTACCAAGTCTTTTCAAGCACCAACACCTAAATACTTAGCCAAAACCCATCACCACCATTACCAAATCTTCTGTACCTTTCACCTTGGTTTCTGCCGATTCCTGTTCTTGCCGAGCACCAAGGAGCAGCAGCCGAGCTTCACTTCATCACGTTTGAGGAGTCTTCAAAGGTTCTTAAAGTGTGATCCACTCACCCTATGGCTTTTGTATTTAGTTTTGTTTGGTTGTCTTGTAAGAACTTGTTTCAATTCTTGGTTTTTGCTAAACTTTTGTATGAACCGATTTTGTTAAAGTTTATGTAGTTGTTTTGCGATTTTAATGCATGGATTTCGTATGTATGGATAGTTAGGGCAGTGGTATTAGAAGCATGTTTAGGATTTAAATTGGTTAGTAATCTAAGGGTGTGACTTAAAAACCGAAGCATTAGTATTGGCTGGAAGCATGTAAATCTAGATGTTAGGTTTCATCTAACCCGAGTTACAATGAATAAAACTATAGGTCTAACGGTTGTTTTGATTTGCTGTGCTCACCTAGGGTAAAACCTTAGCTAAAACTTGCATGTTAAATAAGATGATTGACAACCTTGCTTATTTGCATGTTTTCGATTTAAGACTCTTGTGCGTTAAATGTTAAGTCCTAACCGGATTAGCATAATAATCTTTAGGGCTAGAACGGAAGTTTGTCCTAAAAGAACTTGAGGAGTCTAGTAACTAGGTACAGAGCGGAAGCTCTAGTTATGGTCGAAACTAATTGGAGTCTTGAATATGTTAAATACTTGTCTCTTACTTTCTTGCATGTGAATCTATGTGTTAAAGAGTCTTTGTGTGAACTGTTTTGTGTGAGAGATGATGATCACTTGTATATAGTAGTTTAGGTTTATTTTCTGTTTTATTTTCGTGTTTAGTATAGTGCAACCCTATGGTTGCCGATCCATACCTTTTCCCCATGTGTGACGTTTCAATGTATATGTGTATATATTTGTCTAACAATCTCATATTTCAGGTACCCTTAATCCCCGGCTTAGAACGATCCCTACTTGCTCATACTACTAACGATATTTTGTAGGGTTATTATTGTGTGCGAGCCTAGGCTCCCATCAATTTTTGGCGCCGTTGCCGGGGATTATAAAAGCTTGTTATATTTGAATGTTAACTTTGTATATTTGTGTAGATTCCTTATAGCTTTATTTTCGGTTTTGTATAAATCTTCTCTAACTTTGCTAATTCATGTATGTATTGTAGAAAATTTTCAATGCTAACTTTAACTTGTAACTTGATTCTAACATGTAATTGTTTCTAACCTTTACTAACTTTAACATATTAACTCTGATTTTCTAACTCATTCTTTTCTAACTCAACTTTTTCTTCTTATTTTTATTTTTGGTTTTGTTCGTTTTGAAGTGTCTTGTGCGTTTGCAGATTGAATTGAAAAGAAAAAGTGCAGGAAATACCAAGTTCTGCCCAAAGCAGAATTCGGGCAGTGCAGTCCGTCAACTTTGGAAGGCCACCGTTTTGAGCTCACAAAACTTGGGAAAGTGAGCCATACACCGTTGGAAAGGTCTCTGAGTCTACTTTCTGTAGGATTTTACAGAAGTGAATTTGGAGTTTCGAGCTGCTCCCAGTTTCAATTTGAGTGTACGAAGGTCAATCTGGCGGAGCAGAGAACTGGGCAGATCAATAGGTCCGATTAAAGACCCAACAAGGAGTACTTCCACTGGTCCGATTGAAGTGAATTTTATACCGTTGGAAAGCTCTATGTGTCCACTACAACATTTATTCAGAACATTTTTGCATTAGGATAGTGTAACATACCCAAAATCAGGCCACAAGAGAAGCAGACACGTCTGCCGAGAGGAGCTTGCCTGCCAAGAACCTGATACTGCAGAGAGGGGCTGCTGCCCCAACTTCCAAGCACATGGCACGATGAATACACAAAACACGCGGTGAAAAGTCTAAGCAATGGACTATAAACACAAAGCGCTACTTGGGAAGCAACCCAAGTCGATCAAAGAAAAATGAAGGAGCCATCACCGAGAGTTTGAAATTTCTTAACCCTTCTCTTTTTCTTTGATTTGTGATGATATGTTGGAATATGTTAGACAATTGCATGCTTAGGAAATTCGTTGATATAGATTTGTGCTTACATTGAGGACAATGTAATTTTCTAAGTGTGGGGAAGCAAGTAAGGTTGTCAATCATCTTGTTTAACATGCAAGTTCTAAGGGTTTTATACTCTAGGCGAAAACACAAACCAAGACAACTACGAGTATGAATTATTCATGTTTTCTAGTTTGATGAAACCTAACACCTAGATTTACATGCAAACAACAAATGCTTAAGCACAACTAATGTTTCGGTTTATAAGGCATACTCCTTAGATTACTAATCGAATTAAGTTCTCAAACAACATTACATACCTATTGTCCTAGTTATCAAACATAAAAATCTACAAGTCACATATTACAAATTAGCATGCAAAACATTCAATTTATAAAACCAAAATTGATTCATACATAGACATACAAATCAACACCAAACATACATGAGTATTCATAGACAAAACTTAAAAATAACTAAACAAAAATTACTAAACCGAAGAAGGGAGTGGATCACACTTTGAGACACCTTGAGAGCTCCACGTCGTGTGGATCCGGCGAAGTATGGAGGCTGGGGTGAGGTTGCACGGCAGTAGGTTATGTCAGCAGTAGGTTATGGATGAGAAGTTCCAAGATTCGGCAAAGCAGAAACTTGGTTGAGGTGAGGTGAAGGTGGTTTTCGGTTTAGGTTTTTGTCTAGGATCTTTGGTGAATTTTGGTAGAGTTTAGGCCTTGTGTTTATGCTTGAGATGAGATCCCTTTTTCTGTGGAAAAGATGGCTATATATAGAGGCAAATTCGGCAGAAACCAAAGGTAGAAAACCTAGTCCAAATCGGCAAAGGCAATCCTTGTGCAACAAGGTTTTGGTTCCTTCCTTTCATGGTTCTTCTAGGAAACTTCTTTTTCTGATTTTTCTTCAATGCCTTGGCTTGGTGTCATCCTCTAACCTTCCTTAAGCCTGAACCATCTTCATATATGCATTTGTACACCATATGGTCCATTGAAGATAGAATTTACAAAAAGGAGGCAGTAGCATCCTGGAATCGGCAGACTTGACCTTGTTGTAGTAACTCCGGCATATCTCCCTCCTCGGAGCTCCGATTGATGCGATTCCAAGTCTCAGATAAACTAGACACACAAAGCAACCTCCATATAAAACAGTTTGATCAAATTCCTTGTGAGTCGTCAGGAATGATTTTTCGAAGTTGGGACACAGTCCTAGGAAAATCCTGGAAGTCCCTGGATTGGTTTGCTCGAACTGCTGTTTTTCTGCCATCTTTTGGGTGACTTTCCGAACTCCGATTGATCTGAAATTTTAACACAACATTCCTCAGCATATGAATATTAAGCACACCAAATTTCATAAAATTCGGACAAGGATAGATCACAGTTTCACTCATCTCAAAATCACGAAAAAGACATATTTTGCGCTATTTTCCAGATTTCTCAAACTTAATCATTTTTCGGATTCTTAACCATTTTTCGCCAAACTCTACCAAATTAACACTAAACTAAATTATGACTCTATCTTAGACAAATAAGGGTTAAACAAAGCATAAACGAGGGCATAAGCATGTAATATTGTCGCACATTGTGCTCCTATGAACTACCCCACACTTATCCTTTGCTAGTCCCTTAGCAAACTAAATAAAACTAAGATTCAAAATAAACTATTGCCCCTAACAATTTGTCTCAGGCTCGTATGTACACATAGCTTTCAAGTTAATGCATGAGAATGCTAAGCACGAAAATTCTGAGCTTCATGAACATGCAACATCAATAAGAACATATAAGAACACAAGGTAAGCATGTAAACATGTTAAAGCTGATCCACTCCTCCTCACTAGGCATACTCTCTTCTTTTCTCTCGAAGCATGGTTAATCACTCAATACTATATGCAAGAGAAAGATAATGAATTACAAAGAGTAACTTGCATATGTCAATTAAACGAAAGCACTTTGTGAATAAATTTTTAAGGAAAAACCTCATATGATAAATATATGCACCAATGAACCAAAACCATATGCTTACTCTTGAGATAATCTCCACAATCAAATTTAACCATCTTAAGAATCATGAAAAGATCAATAAAAGGGATGTAATAGGGCTAGGTTAAGAGGTATTCGAAATTTAGATAAGGAGGCTCAAAAACGTCACTAAGGCCTTTAGCAAAGCTTGAATCTCCTTATGTCTTCTCACCAAGGGTCGAATTTCATCTTTGTTGGACCCTTCCTTCATTCTTTACTTCCCCACAACATAGTGAATATGAACAAAGGTCAAAATATTCAAAGCTAGACCTTCATATATAAACAAAACTCCAAATTCACAACACTTTTCAAGACTAGACTTAGCAATTTTATCAAAACAAGCCGTGCCTACACTTTTTCTTTTATTTCGGACTTGAGTTTTCTTTTTCTTCTTTTTTGTCCGATTTCAATTTTTCTTCTTTTGTTTTCTCATAGGCACAGCTCACATACAATTTTTCACAATTTTTAGCTAAGTCTACCCCACACTTGTTCTTCTTCATCACTTCATGCGAAAACGCCTTCAAAAATCAAGCTTTGCCGACACATAAGGTAAAGGCATCACTATACTAAGCTCATGGAAAATGTTTAAGAGTGATGAAATAAAAGGCTAATTGTAGGCTAAAAGGGGGTTTACTAAGGTGTCCCACGACGGGCTCCAATAGGGCACATGCTTTATTTGGCAATGGTGTTAAACCTAAATGATCTTTATTCAATCACATTCAAAATCAAGGTATTTTATGATATAAACGTTTCGAAAATCAACAAGAGTAAGTTCTAGCATACTAGAGTTCATTAAAAAGCTATGGCACATAGTCATCGAATAATCAAAGAATTATGAGGTTTCATGCTTCCTACGAATCTATCGAATTTTATCTTTTTATCACTCAAGAAGAAAGCAAATTGGCTCTAAAGCTCACATAGGTTATTTAGGAAATAAACTAGCTAAAACATGCATGCTTCGTAATCAACAAGTCCTACATGCTCCTACCAATGCACATAATCCATGAAACTCGCAATTTTAATTGTATGCACAACCATCATCTATGTATGCAAAGAGGAGAAAAACATCATTGACATATTAGGGGCATCCTAAGACTCGAAACAAATTAAACACTCTCTTTTTGTATTACAATTTTCTGAATTTTCTTTTCTAAACTAAGCACACGAAAACATAAACGAAATATGTTATCCCACCCCACACTTAGAAAATTACATTGTCCTCAATGTAAGTACAAATCTATATCAACGAATTTCCTAAGCATGCAATAGTCTAACATATACCAACATATCATCACAAATCAAAGAAAAAGAGAAGGGTTAAGAAATTTCAAACTCTCGGTGATGGCTCCTTCATTTTTCTTTGATCGACTTGGGTTGCCTCCCAAGACTTGGCGATCATCCGCCGGGCCCTTCCAGCGTAGATCTCCGTCGCCTTCACCTCACGTACCGCCCGAATCATGGTTGGTAGCAGCATTCTGACTACAACTACCAGCGGGCTGCCCCTGCCACACCCCCGGGATTTGGACTAGCACCGGCTCCAGAACCCACTGGTCCTCTGGATTTCCTTCCCTCTTTTCGCCTGTACTTCCAAACATATGTATTTTTTGTGACCCGTAGGCTGATCGATTTTGTTCCTGCTAGTACGACAACACAAACTTTTTGAACTCTTCCCACAGACGGCGCCAATTGTTTCTGTCTGAATCCGTAGACTCACAGATACCGGTGGATCTTGGTGTGATTCCTGCCTGCAAACCCTGCTAACTAAGGGATTACCGGGCGGGGCCGGTCTATTTCGCTCTGATGCCTAAGTCAATATAGTTGGAATAAACTGGTAACTTAAGCGGGAATGAATAGTTGAAGTATTGGTTACCTATTAATGAGGGTAGTTGGGACTCATATATAGGCTGCCGGGCATGAGGGCTGGCCTCACCCTTCGATGTGGGATTGGCCCCCCTTCTGCTCATATTGCTGGACTGTTTCGGCTCCTGTTTGGGGAGCTGCTATCCCCGGTTCCCGGGCCCCAGCCACAAGTAAGACCTGCCCGAGAGCGAGACCAGGTGTCTATGCTATGCTCCCGGTCCCTGGGCCGGGTCTAGGAGTCCTGGCTGCTGGTCTGGGGGCCTGGGTAGCCTCTTTATGGCTACTGTCAACAGAACCATAACCTTATTTTTAGTTGACCGAATTGACCGAGATGAAAGTAAAGTCCAAACGGGTTCATTTTTCTACACAGCACTTCTTATGATGTATTAAATATATGTTTATACTCAAATTTATTGATTTTTAATTTCGAATATTATGATCGCACAAAATCGTGATATGTCTACTAGTGTTCTATAACATGTTCAATGGTTATGATACATTTCAAAATGAACAACATTTAAAAAACATAATTTGACAAACTCAACTGTTGGATTTAATCAATATAAGAAAATATGACCATGGTAGAAATTATACATGTTTTCGTCATCGTTTTGTTCTTGATCAATGTAGTCAACTATAAAGACGTCAAAGTAAAACGCTTACATCTTTTTTCTCTCAACTTATTTTTCCAATTTTTCAACACTCTCATAACCTGTACGACGATACATATTAACGTGTGTAAAAAGTTTGAAACGTTAAAGCCCCCAATATGGAGCCCCCTTATGGAAATCACCAAATATATTTAGTTGACCCAATTAAAAGAAACTAATAATAATTAGCGATGACAAATAACACCGTAGCAGGAAAACAGTCCATATATTTACCCAGTTTAAGCTACGGCATAAGAAGTGTCGTCGCAAAAAATCAAGAACTTTGCCACGGTAGGAACTCTCGTTAGAAAATTTATTATTTATTGCCACGCTAAAAATATGCCGTCGCAAAGTTGGTAACATTATACCATGGCGACACCTTGCCGTCGCAAAGTTCTTAACATTATACCACTGCGACACTATACCGTCGCTTAATTAAGCGGCTGTAGTTATGCCGTCGTAGCGCGGTCGCAAAAATTAGACTATTGGCGACGGCAAAAGCTCGTCGTGGCAACTTTCAGTGGCTAACTGAATAAATTTTTGTAGTGTCGACAAAACCTTTTCAGACATCAAATTGCAGTAGACTCACCAATTTTTATATATTCATCAAGAGAATCAGCTGGTACACCATATGCAAGCATTCGAAAAATAGCTGTTAATTTTTGCAAGGAGGATAATTTGAGCTTACCAATACCATAGCGCTGTTGCATAAAGAAATTTTCATGATTTTTTACAGCATCTGCAATTATATATGCAAAATTAGTGCTCGGGATATATCGGAACCTCAGCAAAGTAATCCCTGTAAATATGTAAGCAACTTCTCGATCACGATGCATAATTATATGACCAGGAATTGCTCCTCTACGTCTCGATTCTGCCTCGTCCCCGTACTCGTCGTCATTCAACTCCGCTAAGAGGAGATTATTATTCACATAAGTGCGAAACAACAAATCTTGTTCTTGACCAAATGAAGTCATGAACCGATAATAATAATCATCGGTTTCATTTAAAGACAAAGATGATGATGATATTTGAGAATTATTCATGGTTAGACAGAGATTGCATGTTAGAGGAAATGGTGTGATGAAAATGGTTGTGGTATCCAGTTTATATAGAAGTTTGAAAAATAGTCGTTTAAACTGGCCGTTACAAAAGATGGCCTGGAAAAAGTAAAACAATATAGCCGTTGCAAACAGATTTGAATTATAACTTACCAAATATGTCTTACCGTGGGAACCTTACAAAAAAACCATAAGTGCGTCTTGGGAATTTTCCCTTCTGGTAAGCTATAATAAGGGGTTTACCTTACCAAATATTTCATACGGTGGCAGATGCTGTTAAAGGGACCAGTTAATAATCGATCTCAAATACACATGTGGCAGAGATACATTTATAAGAATAACCTAGTGTACACAAGTTGCTCTCTGGAAGACTACACACTCATAGAAAAGTATATATTAAAATATTATCATAATCTACTGTTTGTTTTTTTGGAAACGCGATGATAAATCATATATTGAAAAATGTAGGAGAATCAACATGAACATGAAACCATGTTATCTCTATGCTAATACACCATAGCATGAAGCGCAACAATTAATAATTTTCTGGAAATCCTACGTAGTTTGGCATATAGAAAACATAGAGTTTTTGAATTAAAAATGCGATAACATTTATAGAAAAATGTAGTGAGTTAGTTCATGCATAACCCGAGTGAGAGTTACATGGATGTTGTTGTGAGAATCTTGAGTTACTTAAAGTCAGCTCCAAGAAGAGGAGTAATGTTATTTAAACACAACAAATTCTTGAGGTTGGTTGTGTCACTAATGCAGATTGGGCTGGCATTATTACAGACAGGAGGTTGACATCAAGTTATTTTACCTTTGTGGGAGGTAATTTGGTTATATGGAAGCGTAAGAAACATAAATTTGTGGCAAGGTCTAGTGACTAGTGTTGAGGCTAAGTATAGTGGTATGGCTCATGGGAGTATGTGAATTGTTATGGCTGATAAATCTTCTACGTGATTTGGGGTTCAAGTTAATAGGTACGATGAAGTTGTATTATGACAACAAACCAGCTATTGATATATCACATAATCCTGTAATACATGATTGTACTAAACACGTGGAGGATGATCACCACTTCATAAAAGAGAAGCTAGATGTTAAAATTATTAGCATACATGTTGTCCCTACTGAATAACAACTTGTAGATGTACTCATCAAAGGAGTTTCCAAGAAGGCATTTTATTACTCAAGGCAAGTTGGGCATGATGTTGTGTATGCGCCAACTTGAGTCATGAAATGTATTAGGAATGCAAATCATGTAGTTAGTACTTACTTATTCTATATATGGTAATACGTAGTATGTAGGGTTTTGTAGTACACTTGTATTGTCTATATAAGCCAATATTGTTAGATGAATAAAAAATCAAATAATATATTCTCAATCTCAGTATATTTGACTATAGATAGGGTTGTTGCAGTTCAAGTTTGTGTTTTTGTGTGGCATCTTATGTATTCTTGTTTTTGGTTTAATGTCTTATAAGGTGCATGTACTTCGTGCTTTTTTTCGTAGGTTAGTGTGAGAAATGTACTAGTTATGTTTTTTCGCTCTAAGTAATTACTTTTGAAGCACGAAAGTGTGATCAGAGGTGCTGACGCAGTAGAAGAATGGTAGGTTTACAAGCGATAAACCTAATTAGTAATAAAGGTTCTCAAGCGAAGAACCCTAAGAATAAATTCTAGAATCCACCAGAGAATAAGAGAAAACTTTTGTTTGATTGAAATATAATAAGATAGTCCTTCACACCCGTTTAAGGATGTATAAATACTGCTAAACAAACCCTAGGGCAATTAACAACAAAACCCTAAACCCCAAGGAAATAAATAAAACAAATCCAAAACAAACTAGAAAATATAAATTCTGTAAATATATAAAACGGCCGTTTTGAGGCCCTAAACTAACTCGAAAACCCTGGCGTCGTTCCCTTCCCGGAAAGGTATCACAATCGTCAATCGGACACCGAATGCCAAATCTGCAACTCTTCAAACCGCAACTTTAATTACGATTCTGCCACTGATCTCCATATTTGCAACAAACCCGATTTTCCTTTACTGCGATCAATCAATTCCTCAACTACCTCTGCCATGCGCCCTACGTTTCGAAAAGATAATTTGTTCCCCATCATGATTAGAAACTTCGACTCGAAGTCGGAGAGATAGAACACGAACTCCCCTCCTGTGTGAGTTTTAACAGCGTCGCAGTGGGGTTCTTGATTTGGGTTGGATGACTGAAATTGATGGAAAGCTAGATGCACGCTCGCCGACGGAGCTACATACAGAGATGTAGGCTCTGTATCCGCTCGCTATTCTGCATCTGAGTCGGAATTCTACTTTTCTCGATGAAGTTGAAGAATTCTATCTGTTGGCTACCCACCAAAAGCTAATGGCTAGAAAAGTAGCCCACTACGTGTCCTTCATTGTTCTCTTAACATAAGTCCAAAATTATATATGCACCATTTTAAGAGTATTAGAGCATCTTCAATCGGAGTGTTACTTTTGACAACTCAGCCCAACAACTCTTATTTTACCATGTGAAAACGCTCCAACCAAACATTCAATTACACATGGATTTGACATCACCCGAGGCTATTGCCATTTCTTTTTTTATTCGTTGTTTCTCTTCTCCTCTCTATTGTTTCTCTTCTTCTACACCGAACAAAAACCTAGAAGAAATCTCTTCCTTTCCCATCGAAGTAAAACCCAGAAGGAGATAATGGACACAAAAATTGAATTATTTGATTCATCTTCACGAAAATTTTGGAACCTTGCCGATTCCTCATCAGATGAAGAGTTGTTGAATCTGCATATAAATGCTTTACAAGAAGAGAATGGAAGGAGAACGTGTCGAGGATTTATTTCAGGTCGCATTTACAAGGATAGAGAACGATTCAAAAGGGTATCAAACACTGTATAGAGATTATTTTGCTGAAAGTCATGTTCGTGAAGAAAAAATAAATTCGGAGGAGGTTTTAGATGCATAGATATCTTTTCCTTCGAATTGTAGATCAGGCAAAATCTCATCACTCTTATTTTGTCCAAAAAAGAGATAAAACAGGCCGTCTTAGATTTTCGACTCTACAAAAGGGTACTGCAATAAAGATGCCTGCCTATGGAATTGGGGTAGATGCTCTTGATGATTATGTTAGAATTGGTGAAAGCACTGTAATGGAAGTTTTAAAAAGGTTTGTTTAAGCAGTTATTGATGTATTTGGTGGTGAATATTTGAGAAAACCCAATTCTAATGATATTTCAAGATTGTTATCGCTTGGTGAGAGTCTGGGTTTCCTGGAATACTTGGTAGTATCGATTGTATGCATTGGAAGTGGAAGAATTATCTAGTTGCTTGGAAACATATGTTTTCTTGTGGTGATCATCGTGAACCTTTCTTAATTCTTGAAGCCGTTATTTGACATGATATGTGGATATGACATTCATTTTTTGGATTACCTGGTTATCATAACGGTATTAATATATTAAAGCATTCGCATTTATTCCCCGACCTCTAGGATGGTCGAGCTCCTCCGGTTAATTATAGAGTGAATGATCATGAATATACAATGGGGTATTATTTGGCTGATGGAATATATCCTTCATGGCCCACTTTCATTAAAACCATTCCATATCCACAAGGAGAGAAAGCAAAAAAAAATTGCTAAAGCTCAAGAGAGGTGTCGAAAAGATGTTGAAAGAACTTTTGGTGTGCTTCAAGCACGTTTTGGAATTGTTCGTTAACCTGCTCATTTTTGGGATCGTGAAACTCTTCAAAATATCATGAAAGCATGTGTTATATTGAATAGCATGATTATTGAAGATGAACGTGTCGAACAAATTGCAGCCAACAATTATGAATCTCTTGGAAGGCAATATTATGAATCAAATGATGATGAAGAAAATTGAGATTAAATGGTTGAGGAGGTCCAGGCTTCAATGTAGAGGAGGATCACTCCTTATCAATGCTTGGTTGAGTACAAGTTTGGATCCAATACAAGGTAATGAACAGAAATTTCAAACTTTTCGGGAAAAAAATACACGATTATTACAATGAGTACAAAACATTTAATAGTGATCGTTCCCAAATGATGTTGTGCCAACGATGGGGAAAACTACAAAGGGTGGTAAACAAGTTCTTATGATGTGTGGCAACCATATATAGAAGAAAAGAAAGTGGCAAGACTGAACAAGACAAGGTAAAGTTTTTAACAATTAGGTATTGCTAAATTGTTCCTGCATGAAACTTATATAAGTCTTTCTCTCCCTTTTTCAGATGGCAGATGCAAAACATATGTGTGAAGCACAAGAAAGTTCCAAGTTCAATCTTGATCATGCTTGGGTTTTACTAAGGAACCAACCAAAGTGAATACATGACAGGACCCGCCCTGGATTTCACCCTGAAATCCGAATGAGACCTGCAGGGACCACTTTAAGACTAATTTTACTGATAAATCGATAAAGTTAACCTGAAGATAGACAAGCTTGAAACCTGTAACAAACAAAAACACTTCTAAATCCAGTTTCATCCTCAACACCTGGAGCCATCTGCTCCTAAAATCACATCAACCGCTATAAACAACACAAAATCAATCTTTACTAATAGTCAATTGGCTCAGAGGTAATCAGAGCAATTTTAATATAATGGACTGGAAATAACACGAAACAGATAGGTAAAGGATCAACATATCCCACCTTGCGGAAGCAACAACGGTGAATATGCCTCGACTCCGAGTACTCTTGACCTCCAATAAACTAATCTGCACATTGTGCAATTTAAAACGAAGGGTCCAGGGGAAAGTAAATTAAAAACTTTAGCGTGATTGGATAAAAATAAATAGTTATTATAATACTTTAAATAAAAGTATTATATTACTTTCTCGTTACTTTATAATTAAAAACCATGATGCACGAATTTTTAATAAAACGTCACATGTTTCAGAAAAATGGTGGTTATAAATCAGCCAAGCTGATATATCAAATAAAAAATAATATTTTGTTTATATTTTCAAAACGAACATATTTTTGAAAATCAAATAATAACATATCATGACCTATCACATTGCACCACCAGCTTTGACAGAATAGCCGACGAAATTTTTTTCGTCGGCTATTCCAAATTTTCGTCGGCTATTCCTTCTACCGACGAAAATTTTGTCGGTTATAATTCGTCGGTAAAACCCCGTCGGTAATACCAATGGCCGACGAAAAAAACCAATTCGTCGGCCATTCCAACCTTGGCCGACGAATTATGGCCGACGAAAATGATTTCGTCGACCAAAGCTTGGTCAAATATATTAATATTTTAAAGTTATAGCCGACGAAATTTGAATTCGTCGGCTATTTGTTCTGAAGTATAGCCGACGATTTGAGCTATTTCGTCGGCTATTTCGTCGGAATATATTAATATTTTAAAGTTATAGCCGACGAAATAATGTCAATTTCGTCGGCTATAACTGCATTTTGGGCAAAAAAAAATACCGGATCGGAGGAGGAGGAGGCTGGAGGAGGAGGGGAAGGAGGAGGAGGAGGAGGAGGCCGGAGGAGGAGGGGAAGGAAGAGGAGAAGGAGGAGGCCGGAGGAGGAGGGGAAGGAGGAGGGGAAGGAGGAGGAGGAGGAGGCCGGAGGAGGAGGAGGAGGAGGGGAAGGAGGAGGAGGAGGAGGAGGAGGCCGGAGGAGGAGGAGGAGGAGGGGGAGGAGGAGGAGGAGGAGGAGGAGGGGGGGGGGAGGGAGGAGAGAAAAAAGGCGGGAGGAAGCGATTTAAAAGATTTAGAAGGAGAATAGCCGACGAAATTAATATATTTCGTCGGCTATACTTAGAGAATAGCCGACCAAATTAATATATTTCGTCGGCTATACTTTGGAAAATCAACAGCCGTTGGATCTGAGCCATCCAACGGCGGACAATAAAAAGGCGCGGATCGCAAGAGTTTAGCCGACGAATTCAAATATTTCGTCGGCTATGCTTTGGAAAATCAGCAGCCGTTGGATCTGAGCCATCCAACGGTGGACAATAAGCGGATCGAAGGAGTTTAGCCGACGACATATACTTTTCGTCGGCTAAACTTAGAGAATAGCCGACGAATTACAATGTTTCGTCGGATATTCTATGAAAACATACTAAACTGCCGTTTTGAGGCCCTAAACGAACTCGAAAGCCTAAAAAAGCCCACACAAACTTGATTCCTGGCGTCGTTCCCTTTCCGGAATGGTATCACAATCGTCATTCGGACGCCGGACGCCAAATCTGCAGTAAACCGGGTTTTGACTTATTTCATTATTTCAGCACACAGATTTTATCAGAATCTTTTCATTTTTCAACCGTAGACGTATTTCATTATTTCGGTCATATCTTATTTGAGGACATATTTTCATTTGAAGAGTGTACGTATAGTAACTATTTGAAACTATACATGCATTTAAACACTTAGTAAACAAGTTAAGGAACATTAGTGCATATGTTCCGATTTTGAATCTAAAAGTTTGGAAAATCTATTCCAACCGTCAGATATCACCGTTAAGATTAAATACATGTATGAAAAAAAATCCAACTACATCTGACAACGTTAAAGGCTCGATCGGGACGGTCAACCGGGTGAGTCAACCCTTTAAACGCTTAGAAATGGTAATTGGCCTGTCTAAATGACGTTTTTTTGCCTGACCTTCAACAGATAATAGTTTCAAATCGATGAGACGCAACTAATCGTATAAAAATTTTCCTCAAAATATTTACCGACCGTCAGGCTACCCATAGGAAAACGGAAGTAAAAAACAGTTAACCGCAACATTCGGCACACAGATTTTGTCGGAATCTTGTCATTTTTCAACCGTAGACGTATTTCATTATTTCGGTCATATCTTGTTTCACGACACATTTACATTTGAAGGACGAAGCAATGGTTTGTCGATAGTGATAGAAAATGGAAGCTGTTTTTTTTTTTTTTTTTTTTTTTAATCATAGCCGACGAAATCAAACCTAGTACTCGTCGGCCATACTTCCAAACATTTTCGTCGGCTAAAGTTTCAGAGAAAGGCCGACGAAAATTCAAATCGTCGACTAAAATATGAATATAGCCGACGATTTTTTTTTTTACCAATGAAAAAAAAAATTCGTCGGCCATTCTAGGGGAATAGCCGACGAATTTTTTTTTTAGCGACGAAAAAAAAATTCGTCTGCCATTCTTGGGAATAGCCGACGAAAATTTTATTTCGTCGGCCGTTTTTTTTTATTTCGTCGGGAAAAGCCTTTTTTCTGATAGTGTTGGCTCAATTCCATATATTTTTTGTGATAAAAACCCAGCCCCGCTGGTTCTGGAATTTATTAAATAACTGAAAGTTTCATAAGAGAAAATATTCCCGAAAGCCAAATAACAAAATATCATGACCAATCCTATTGGCCATATAATAATATCGAGTAAAACAGGAGAAGGTTGGCACCATGTAATAGTAAGCCTCCCAGGCTAAGGGTTAGAGCCTCCAAGACTCTATAGCGTCCTACACTACTCCTCAAAACACGTCGACCATCAAGGTGAATCTGACCTATGTGGTCAAGTCGTCACCTCGCATGGGATGAGGTAAAGAGTGTACCCTCAAACGGTCAACCACCGAGGCGAGTCTGACCTATCTGATCAAAACATCCCTCGCGTGGGCTCAAGGTATAACTCTGTATAGACTAGCTAGCTATAATATATCGGACCCTAATATGGTGAATAAAATCCGAAAACAAAACCGAAAATACGCTTCCCCTAATATAATATAAATCAGTACGGTCCTCGACTGCATATCTGTGGCTTATAAATATAATTAAATTAAATAATAGCCTCGAAGGAAATATGTATAACTGATATGTCCCACATGCCGTAAAATAATATCGAATAGAATATATATAAAATCGACTTGTCTCACATGCCGTAAATTTCACAAATAGTGAAATCATAAAATTCCCGGAAATCTCATTTTCGGTCTTTATAAATAAATATATTCAAAAACTTATTCAAAAAGATCAAATATGAATTATCAAATCATATTATTCCTTGAAATCCAATTTCCGGATAAATGTACGTACTATTTAAAAATAGTCGTAAATATATAACTCAAATTCATATTTCACTTCAAATGTTCAATGAATAAATATCATAAAAATATATGTAATTCATATCATGCTCAAGAAATCATATAGTAAAATTAAATTTCACTTCAAACCAATATTTATGCATGCATTTATATAAAATAAAATCCATTCACAGTACAGCCGAGCTTGTCGCTAATCCGAGCTCTTGTCACGTCGAGTATCCTCTTGACCTGTAATAGAGACGTATTTATAATTATTATAGAACTCGGCAATAATTTATAAAAGCCTGATTTACAAATGTTCTCGCTCTCACGAAAATCCTCAATATCTTTTTTTGTTATCGGTATAGGAATTACACCTCAAATACCAAAATAATTTAAGTCCAAAATTACTCAGGATACCCATCCCGTGTCCGATTAATTTTATTTACTGGTTATTTCGTCATATAACCCTTTTAACCAGTTTCTATCCTTTTACCGTAAGTCAGTAGTAAGATTCAATGGTCAAACAGTATTTGGTCAAAGCCAAATTACGATTTACCATTCCCCTTTACTGTTCACCCTTTTACCTTTTACTGTTTTACTGATTCACCATTTACTTTTCACTTTTTACCAATTTACCATTTACTCTTCTCCATCCCCACTACCACCGTCACCGGCGGTTCTCTTCTTCTCCTCTGCCACCGCCACTGTCCAAAATCACCCTCACATTCGCAAAACAACCTCCAGCTATCCCACCGACGTCACAGCCCCCTCAGAAAACCTCACCGCCGCCCCGAATGGTAGTCCCGACTGCGGCCGAGCTGCCCTAACCCAAAATTCCTCAAAAATCAACAAATCAAATATTAATCTACTCCAAACAACGTTCTGAACACGATTACAACCTCCAATTTCACCAAAAACTTCATCTCCTCCACCTCCACCGAATCCACCAAAAATCCTAGAAATTCAAATACAAAATTCTCCTTACCTGGTTGAATCAGTTCAATTCCTTTAGTGGAGTGGTTGTGCGGAGAAGGGAGTTCCGATTCGACACAGTCGAACCTTCTCAAGCATCGCACGGCCAAACAGTGGTGATTCGCCTTGAACCACTACCGCAGACGTGACGAGGGAGCCAGGGCGGTACGAACGCGACCGGTGTGGCGGCCCAGTTTGGTCGGACGGCGCCCACAGCGTCGGGCCGAGGCAGTCCGAGTCGAGGAGAAAAAAGGGAAAAAGAAGAAAAGAAAATGAAAAAAAAAAGTTGCCCTAACGGGAAATTTCTTTCCCAACTATTTATACGGGTCCAAAACTGGAAATTTACTAATTTTTAAATCGTAATTTTTTCATACGACTCTAAATTAAGCATGCTACGTGTCCACAAACTCGTTTTAACGTTCTCTAACTCGTCGTGAAATAAAATTCTCAGTCACGTCAACTTTTAAAAAAAAAGTCAACCTTTAGAACCTCGGACACGTAAAAATGATTTTTGTATCGTAAAAGTAAAAGTAAACTGTCAGTAGGTAATTTAAAGTTCGGGACATATCAAATTACTTACTATTTAAGATAGTGGTAAATATGCATTTCCAATTCACATTTCACTTTAAATATTAAATAATTAAATATCGTAACAATATATGAACTATCGAAGGTCGATAATTCTTATTATGCTCGAGAAATCATATAATGAAAATAAACTTCATTTCAATAAAATATTTATGCATGTATTTATTTAAAATAAAAATCCACTCACAGTACGGCCGAGCTTGCCGCTATTCAAGCTCTCGTCACGTCGAGTATCCTCTCTACCTGTAACAGAGACACATTTATAAATATCCCTGAACTCGAAAATAATCATAAAAGTCAGATCTACGGACGTCTTCACTCTCACAAAAATCCCCAAGTTCTTTTCTTGTTATCGGTATAGGAATTACACCTCAAATACCGAAACAATTTACGTCCAGAATTTTAATCCTTTACTGGTTATTTCGACGTAAAACCCTTTTAATTAGTTTCTATCCTTCAACCGAAGTCAACAGTAATATTCTAAGGTCAAACAGAAATTGTCAAAGTCAAATTACTATTTACCTCTTCATTTTTACAGTTTTACTGTTTGACTAATTACTGAACTGTTTCACCATTTACTGTTTCACTTTTACCTTTTAGTGTTTCACCTTCCTCTGCCCCATTCCACCGGCAGCTCCGCCACAGAAGCTAAAAATACCTCAAAAAGTCTCCAAATCATCCCAACATGACCGTCGCCACCTCAAGACCTCACCCCCTTCACCCCAAACCTACAAATTTCATCAAAATCCAACAATCCAAACTTCAACTTACACTTATTCGACTCCAAACAACGTTCTAAACATGATTTCAACCTCCAATTACATCAAAAACATCATCTCCACCACCCTCCGATCGAACATGAAACCCTAGAAATTCAAATCCAAAATTGTCCTTACCTATTTCGAATTGGATCAATTCCTTTGGTGGGATTGTTGTACGGGTCGAGGCCTTCAATTCTCGATCTGCATCGGGTCGAACGTTGGCCGAAGGAGGGAATTCCGGTTCGACACAGTTGAAACTTCCTGGGCTTCGTACGCCTAAATGGCGGCGATTCACGCCGCGCCACCACCAGAGACTTGAAGAGGAGAAGGAGGCGGTTCGAACGTGACCGGTGCAGTGGCCCAGTTCGTTCGGACGGCAGAGCACAGCAGAGGTGGTTCGTTGTAGGTGGAGCTCGGGCCGAGTCGGGGGAGGAGGAAGAAGAAAAGAGAAAGAAAAAGAAAAAAGAAAATGAGTTTTCCGTTTCGGGAAATATTCCTCTCGGGTATTTATACTTATCCAAAAACGGAAATTTATCGATTTTTAAAATCATAACTTTTTCATATGAACTCCAAATTAAGCGTGCTATGTGTTCACAAACTCGTCGTGAAATAAAATTCTCAGTCAGGTCAACTTATAAAAAAGTCAACCTTTAAAACCTCTAACAAGTAAAAACGATTTTCGGGACGTAAAAATAAATGTAAAACCGTCAGGGGGTAATTTCGAGGTTTGGGTCGTATCAATACAACTCAGTCAAGAGCTAGCCATCAAGAATAGTAAGAAAAAAATCTAAACCTCATAGCTAAACATCTTCAACTATAGGCACTAGTATAAACATTGAGGAAGAAATTAACATAAGTAATCCAATGTCTAGACCACCCGGTAAGAAAACTGAGAAAAGAAAGCTGAAAGAAACAAGTGATCAATTGGCGCTAATTCAAAAAATGCATTTGGAGAAAAAAGAAAGAGATGAAAAGAAAATAGAGATTATGAAGCAGAAAGTTGAGGATGGTAAAGAGAAATTGCGAGTTAGGAAACTTTAGGTTGAGAATCAGAAGTTTGAAGCTGAGATGAGAATTATGTTTGTGGATACTTCTGTTGTGAATCCTTAGCAAGGGGCATACTATTCCAAATTGCAAATGAAAATTTTGCAAGGAGACATGTGAAGTTTATCAGAAGTTTGAAGCTGAGATGAGAATTATGTCTGTGGATACTTCTGTTATGAATCCTTAGCAAGGGGCATACTATTCCAAATTGCAAATGAAAATTTTGCAAGGAGACATGTGAAGTTTATCTGATCTGTAATTTTGTTGTTGGCCTCTCTTTGGTTACCGTTGGTGTTTCTCTAGTTATATATATATAGAGTTCTATATTTCTCTTATATTGTTGCTGTAACTTGTGAGGTTTTGTATGGTTATTTAGTACTGAAGTTGTTGCTTTAATGGTTGTATTCAATTAGGAGATGAGCTTCTGTTGTTGTATACAATTTAATCGCTATATAATATTGTATTTGGTTCAGTTTACAACTCTATCAGTTTCCTTTGTAGCTTTTAATTAATTTATGCATTTCTTTTTTATAGTAGTTGTGTTTTTTTATTGACTGTGTTCAGCTCGGTTCCTTTGTGCTGTTGTAAGCTTGTTCTCATGCCATTTGGCTTAGTGAAATTCCTTTTCAGGAAAAAAAAAAAAAAACTATATCAGTTTCCAATTCTATGTTGTTGTATTCAGTTTACAGCTCCATCAAAAATTCATAGCTCTATCAAAATTTCCAGGTTAATATTTTTTTATTGCTTGTTTAAGATTCAAATGATGATATTTCTCAAATTAGCAAAGGTTACTTTTGCCAACTCACATGTCAAATTTTGAATTTGACAACAAAATTCGGCAACTCCATTGAAGATGCTCTTATACGTGAAGAGGTCTTTTTCTTAATTTATTTTTATCAATTGAGAGTCAATGGTCACATTTTAAGATGTAATCACGGAAAAAAAAGGTCATTCTAAGAATTTAATATATTTTCAAAAAATATATATATATATATATATATTAATTTATTTCGACGCTTCCAAAACGCACCAACTTTTAAAGATTTTGGAAAAAACACGCTTCATCATTTCGAAACACTTCGCTTCCACGTACCCGCACTTGATTCCATGCAGCTTAGGTAATGACTTGTTATGTCGGTCTCTTGGAAAAGTCGTTATATATTGTTCAAGGAAAGTTAATTATGTAACTTCCGATATGTGTCTTGACCTAATTAGACTAGATTAGGATAATCTTTAGTTCATAGGGATTCCCAGATTCTAATGCATATATAAAGGGGTAGTGATCAATGAATAAAATATCGCTTTACATCTTCCTTTTTTTCCTAGAACATGTTATCAGCATGTAGTTCTAACCCTGTGCTTGATAGCAAAAACCCTAACCCTAAATATTTTTTTGCCAGCAACAGTTCGACGAAAAATGAAGGCCAAACACCCTAGAAATTTTGTTCTGCCGACAACCCATTTGTCGGAAAAAGGAAAAACAATTTCATTGTCGACGACAGCTTTGTCGGCAAAGAATGAAAACACTCAGGGCACCCAGAAATCTACTATGGGCACCCACCCGCTACGCCGCCTCCTCTGAATCATGGCGCATACACTGACGTCGCTCCCGGTCCTAGCATCGACGATGACCCGGTCCGGCTCCCTCCACCAGTCGACGCCGCCTATAAACCCGCGAGCCCAGATAGACACCTCTCTCCCGAATCTGATCCCAGCACCGCCCCTGCTCCGATTGGCTTGTCCCCTAGCAGCGCCGCAGCCTCGACGTCACTGTCTTCCTTGTTGTGGCCTCAGATTGACGTCTGACGTCTCAGTGCAACTCCGATGTCGTCCCGGTCCAGATCGGGTTTGGGCCTCCTGCCGAGCCCAGTAGCCCTTTTGGGCGAAAAACCGTCATTCGTCAAAATATTATGACGATATGTACACCATGGAGAGAAGCAATTTTCCGCATTTCGTTCAAGGATCGAAGCGATTATTGCAATTTGCATAAGGATCATAACCAAGTCCTCAAGCGCAATTTATATTACAACGCAGTTCTTTTAATGAACTAGTAAGTAAGTTTTTCTTAAAGTTCCTGCTTTTTACAATTTAAATTGTTGGCACTTTTGTTTTTTCCGGGACTTTCAAACTCCCTGCTACATCATCCCGATTCTTCTGCTTCTCGGGACGATACAAAAAGGGCCCCACCCACCCCGGCGTATCACTAAGGGGTAACTGTGATGTTACCGTCCAAAGTTGTGCTTGTGGCTATGATGTCACTGTGAACCACAACTCTTTGTGACTATTTAGTCACGATTCTGACAAAATATTGTCGATGCTTGTGACTTCCTAAGGGAGACACATTATATAAAAATGGACAAACTCATGATGTGCGACGGAAATGGTCATTTAATCTTAATTCTCTCATATTGTTCAAGTAAATGAACTGACGAGAATTTTATGATGCATACATGGTTCGACTCCCTGAATAGCTATATGTGAATGCAATGTATCGCATTACATATTTACATGGCATGTTGATATGAGTTCACCATTCAAATTGGTGATTTTAACTCGAAATCACAAAAGATAACCGAGCCTATGCTCGTAAAAAGGCATGTTTGCACATTTGCGCGGATGCATGCGCATTCCCCGGCCTCGGTTTTGGCCTTGGCTCGGCTTGTGCGCGGCTCATTCAACAGCTCCGCCACAACCAAACACTGCAGCAGCCTCGGTCTCCAGACCTTGGCTTGCACACGGCCCGCCTTGCCCTGTCCCGGTCTCAGCCATGGCAGTGGCCTGCACACGGCCCGGCCCGCAACCCCTATCGGCCATATAAGCCCCTGCACTCGCCTTGGCAAATCTTGGCTTCGGCCTCAGCATGCCTTCGGCCCTTTGCACGGCTTCGGCCTCATTAGGTCCCTGCTTCCTGCCTCGGCTGGCCCTCGGAAACCTGCATGGCCTCGACTGATCCTCGGCAACCTGCATGGCCTCGACTCCAGCATACAAGCTCGGCCTCATAGGCCTTTGCTTTTACCTCGACATGCCTTGGCTTCGGCCTCGGCATGCCTTGGTACTCGCTCGACCTCGGCCCGCCCATGCACTGCCTTGCTCCTCGCCTAAGCTTGACCCCGACCTCTCCCTTGCCTTGCTTCAGCTTAGCTTCCATTCTAGCTCGGCCTCGGCCTCGGCATGTCCTTGGCTCCGGCCTCGACCTTGCCTTGGTTTCGGCCCCGGTTCTTGATACTCGGTTTTTAGACATTTATCTCTATATCGTATTGATGTTGGCTTATTTGGTTATTTTTCTGGCTCTAGTTTTCAGCATTAACGGATGTATTTGCTAAGCCTTTAAGCATGCCTTTGCCTTATCTCATGAAACTACACGCCACGTAACGCACTCTATAGGAATTGAGTATATATTCCGGTTTATATGACTTGGCATAAAACTTGTCTCTACACTCTTATATATGAATGTGTCATAGAGACATTGAGTGCATAGCTAATCTTCATGGATTTTGTAAATCCATTGTGACTATGATGACTAGATCATCACATATAATCATAGAGTATTCTCATGCTCAAAGTTTCCATGTCTTATGACATTATGATTCCAAGTTACATATGCTCTATAAGCATAAAGAAGCAATCGAACCTTGCTCACTACTTAAAGATATTCGTGTCAATGTTTATCACCTTGAAACTCATTGTGAAAATTGAAAAATTTCTTATGTATCGCTTCTAATGAATGTGCACAACTTATGAGTCAATATTGTGAATGTATTTTACGTATACTATGATTCGGATTCTTTGAATCGGCGACTCATATAGACTCTAATGAACATCGTCCGGAATTTTGGACATTTTTTTATGATCCATATATGAAAGAAAGTTACATGGACATCGTTTCTTTTGAGCAAAGAAGCTATTGGGATCAAAGATGACTAAAAGAATATTTGATAGCGTCATGAGCAATGCTCAAGGCTTAAAGATGACATTAACGTCACCTAAGTCTTCTTCCAAGTCAATGGAAGCACTATTTATGCATATATGATCCCCCCTTATGATCCTCCATTAGCTATGCTCATTATATGGAAGCCTAATCTTTATCAAAGTTTTGGAGTAACGCCCTCCTACGCTAAAGACAATGATACATAGATGGTGGCTTTAATGCCGTATCATAGTTCAATTTATGACACAATGATACTGTGGTGATATATATCTAATGGTTAAACTCAATTCATAACACTTAGATGTTATGAAACACCTTCACAATGATTGAAAAGTTACAAAAACCTAAAATTTCCGGTTTTTCATCTCGTCATTGTGAGGACCAGTTCACAGACTTTTAGGCGGGTTCTTGAGGTGAAACTTACGGCCACTGATTCCTAACATCTAAGGCTACCACTCATAAAGTTTGAGGGCCATTGGACACCTGGAAGGTGGTGAACCGCTCGACATAAACGTTCACTGACCTCCGGCGACTTTTTTGGTCGGTTCGGTATGTTTTCGGCCGGTTCCGGCAATGATGCCAGTGTTTTTGGAATCCTAACACAAGTGTCTACCAACTATTAAAATTTGATAGTATTTGGTGTCCCGAAACTTAGTGAAACGTTTAAGGAAGCGTATATGCATGTTACATTTCACTAGTACAAAAAAGTCACTACACAACGGTGGAAACGCGTTGTGTGAGTTCCAATTTTCCGTTGTATATCTCGAGCTTGTGTGATTAAACGTCAAACAAGTCAGTTTTAGTTTCTGTTGTACGACTTATATGTCATGCCATGGCTGGCTTGGTATGCGCGGCACTGACATGTCTAGTTTATACAACAAAACATATATATTTTTCTGTTGTGTGATTTTTAAACATACAACAAAATATTACATTTTTATTCAGTTGTCTGATTCACACAATAGATTTCATTTCCTACTTATTACTGATTTCGTTTTATATTTATTGAGTTGTATGATTCTACAAATCAAAAAACAGATTTGAGGATTTTGTGACACAGGTTTGATTTGGCTTTTAGTCATATTGTACAACACATGATATTTACGAAAGCATAAACTGTTGTATATCAAAACCTGACGCATTACCATAAAAATGGTATCAGCTAGCCATTACCATTAAAACATTGCATAAAAACTTCCATATCATTTACATAACCTTGTGTACACAATTGTTCCAAACATGGCATACAGATTCCAAAAACAAATTTCTAACTTCACCTAAAAGTCTACGTATACAATGGCCTTGTTGCCCATTTGCTTGTCCTCAAATGAAAGAGCCAATTGGAAGTGCACTGCTGGGATCATATGGCAGCTGTTTCTTCTTCAACATAGAGGCACAAAGCAATATGGTAGATGGTGGAGTAGAACACTGAATCACAGTCTTCTTCAAGTTAGTCCTAAGTCCTTGATGAGCATAAGCTAGAACATGTACAGTGACAGGAACCCTGTCAGACTGACAAATCATCCAGCCATGAAGCTATTGCAGCCGTTAAAGTCTTGCAAGGGATATATCATGTAAAAACAAGGCATTATACATGACTTAGCATAAGACATATTTTGACCATATACTGAGCATTCTTCACTACAAATAAACAATATCATTTCCAACAATATAAAGTTATAGCCATGACAGTTGCTCCTAGCCTTGTTGCTAATCATTTCCTGACCCTAGTCCGTATGGAGTTTAAGAGCCTATCTGGAATCTGGAATCTGAAATCTATGCATTGTGAACTAAAAATGATATTATTATACGAATAGATACCCAAGAAGCCATTGCGATACAGCCTACATCTAATTTCACTATCAAGTATGTCATAAAAATTTAGAGATAAACGAAGAGAAGAATTTTCCAGAATATAGTAATTTTCTCAATGAAACAGGAATGGAAGGTAAACCATATATCATAGAAACAAATGCTAGGTTCATTATCATACCTGAGCTTCGGGAAGGAGCTTCTCTGAAGCGATGGTCTAATGTCATACCAGCTGTATTGGAGATATATATGGTGCACCGCCAAGCATATCCGGTGACCTCGTAGATCGTGCAACCGGTGCGGTGGGTCCCAACTCCGGCATGCATCGGGAAGCCTGACACCTTAGCTGCATCTCCGTTGTGGAAGATCATCGGTGCCGCATCAGGAAGACATGCCTCCGGGCTCCTTAAGTAGCTTCGTGAATAGGAATAATGTACCTCCATCCCACATTGGAAACATGGTGTAGGAGGGGGCCTTCCTTAGTTATAAAAGGAAGGCTTCCCCCTTAGAATTTGATAAATGGCAACTGGGCATTCCACACTTGTAACACCACCGCAAAGGCTTATTAGCCGGCTATAGTATATTCTAAGTGGACGTAGTCATGCCCACCGATGGCATGGCAAATCACTATAAACCCCCGTTTCACTGCCATTGTTCCGGCAGGCGTGAAGTATGTGTAGGGTTTTTAGCCTGCAAGAAGATTGTCCTGTATGAGAGGAACAAATCTCCCGATGGGCTGAAGCTGCCCTGATTTCATATCGACCAACTTCCCCGATTGTTTCTCAGCCTTTGTTCTTACAAGCATGAGGTATATGCAGGGTTTCTAGCCTGCGGGAAGATTCGTCATGTATGAGAGGAACAAATCTCCCAGGTTTATAAAGCCCGGCGGTACATGTGCAGGGTTTTTATCCTGCAGGAAGATTGTTCTGTATGAGAGGATCAAATCTCCCGGGGTGAAGTGGCCCTGTGTTCGTATTAGCCAGCATCCTCGATTGTGTCTCAGCCTTTGTTCTTATAGGCATGAGGTATTTGCAGGGTTTCTAGCCTACGGGAAGATTCGTCCTGTATGAGAGGAACAATTCTCCCGGGTTTATAAAGCTCGGTGGTACCTGGAGCCCGTAGATCTGGGGATTTTTGGCTGATAAGCCCAGTGGTCGTTGTGGGGCTGTGCTGAGGCGTTATATGCTTCGTGCGACCCCGCTGCCGTTGTTTGGGTTGTATTTCTGACCGGCCATAGGGTTTTTATTTTTTTATGTCCCCTAGGTTACATGGATTCTAGGAGCTCCAGTGAAACCTCCGAATCGGCCCCCCGGCGACCGGTGATGGACGATCAAGAGAGGATGGAGGACTGGCTTGCCTCCTCGTCCTCGGGGCCAGATGCCATCGCCCGTTTGACTGGTGAGGCGTCACCGTCTGGGTCTCTAGGGCAGGAGGATGCTCCCTATGGAGTGTATGTGGGCACGACCCACCCAGCGGGCCCCCCGTGCTACATACTTGTGGACGGGAATAGGAGCATAGGATGTGACGAGCCTGAGGGCTCTTTAAGTTCCGGGGAGATTGCCGTTTTTCGGGCCAGGTGGAGTATTCCCGGAGAGATAGATCTCCGGCCACTGTATGCTGGAGAGTCGGCCTGCAACCCAGAGGAAGGCTGGGTTGCGATTCACGAGGACCAGTTCTGGCATGGGTTTTCTCTCCTGCTACCGAACTTTGTGTAGTACCTGCTTAGTGTCATTAAGATATCACCGGCACAACTTCCCGAGAACCAGTGGAGGCAACTACTAGGTCTAGGATGTCTCTCCTGACTCTGTGATATGAGCTTCCCTACGGTGAACGAGTTTCGGGCCCTGTACAGGCTGACTTACTCGAAGAAGAGTAAGGCCCGGGGGTGTGTGAATTTTTCCGCCCGGGACTATAAGCCGGTGATAACCTACCTGCCCTCCTGGCTTAATAATAATTGGAGGAGAAGGTGGTGATGGCGGAGGGTAATTGGCAGAAGAGGAGTAGGAAGTATCACGTTCCCGGGGCCTTTCACCCGATTAGCGATCAGTCGTACGAGTTGTCTGACCTGGAGAGGGATAGAATCGCCCGGGTATTTGGGTGCTGGTCCGACCAGGAGCGTAGTTCCTACAACTTCATCCGTCGAGAGGTGCTGGAACTGTGTAGCCTGGGGAGGAATCCCGGTGGGTGGTGGAATGTGGAGTAGTTGTAATTGTTCCTGTTGAATTAGTTGGTGTTTTGTCTAACCCCTTTGCTTGGTGTTCTGTAGGTGTATCTACCCGGACGGCCATTAAAGCCCACGAAACGCTGTCGATGGACAACCGGGATCTTGTCTCCAAACTGAAGGAGAAGGGGGATGCCGCCACGCGAGCCACGGTTAACTGGAAAACCGGCGAATTGACCCTACACGATGAACCCGTGGCCCTGGTTGTTGCGGACGAGGATTACGTCTTAAAACGATTCCCCTTGGGACCGTCCAAGCCCCCGGGTGGTGCTGGAACGATTCCCCTTGGGACCGGTGTCTAGTGTCGCCCGGTCCCCGTTGTCTGCCGCCCGATCTTCTTCCTTACAAGTTGATCTGGGGGAAAAGAGGAGGAGGACTCGGGAGATGCCGGCCTCCGCGCTTGTTACGTTCATCGGCCGGTCGGTTGGTGAGAGCTTGGTCAAGCGGCTCAAGTTGACGAGTGGTGGCACCACTGCCACCCAAGGCAAGGTTACTGCGGCCTCTAGCTCTGCTGCTGCCGGCACAGGAGCATTGGGGGTGGAGAAGACTCCTGCTGCGGGGCTGGGACCGGAGCATGGCTGCCCGGACGAGCCTTTCATCTGGAGCCTGCTCATGGATGTGAGGGGCATGGAGTTGGATAAGACTGGGGCTCTGGGAGAGCGGGCGGAGGGGCACCGGCTGAAAACCAAGGAAATGGCCATCCAGGTAAGGATAGTTTGCCACTGGTATCCGTTCAATATTATTTTGTGCTTTGTTGCTTTCTAACCGGTGCCTGTCAAACTGTAGCTGTTGTACCACTTGTATCAGTCAGATGCAAGTGAAGAGCTGCCGGAGCTGAAGAAGCAGGTGGAGGCGTTGACAAGCGCCCGGGACCTCCTGGAGGTGGAGAAATCAAAGCCCCAACGGGAGAAGGCCTGGTTGGAGGAGAGGGCCAGGAAGGAGGTGGCCAAGCTGGAGACCCAGGTCGAGGCCCTTGAAAAGGAGAATAAGAGCCTAGAGGAGGAGAGGGCCGAGCTGGAGACCAAGGTCGAGGAGCTCCAACGGGAGGTGGCGACGGTATTCGCTTCGGCCGACGGGACGGTCGATGAGAATGACCCGGAGCTGTAACAGCAGACTATTAAGAAGTATCAGGAAAGTGACGAGCTTCTTGAGCTGCTGGAACGGGCCCGGGAGGCGGGTATAGCCGATGCCTTTGACGACTAGAAGGCTAAGGGCTATCTCGACACATCAAAGCTATCGGAGCCGCAGGCAGATGAGGAAGAGGGGTTGGAGGGAGAGACCGAGCCTGCCGGTGAGGGGGCAGCGGGTGGACCGGCGACTGAAGGAGATGTTGCTGAAGAGGAGGAGCATGCGGGAGTGTCGTAGCAGGCTCCATACTTTGTACAATTCCCTCCCATTTTTTCTCTCTTTTTTTGTTTTGTTTTTTTTTTCACTCCCACCGGGTTGCGTACCGGTGGCGTAGTCCCCTGTAAGCATTGCCCTGAGTTTTAATGAATGGACATTTTGCCTGAGCCTGTGTTTTGCTTGTTTCAATTTTTTGTTTGACTTGGCTACCAACGATTTGCCCTTTGTACTTAGTTAGAAACAAAGTTGGAATAGACTTCTGAAATTACATCGGTCGAACCGGTTGGAATGCCTAGCTAATTGTGTTGGAAAAATTAGCATTTTGTTCTCGGGCTGGTAAGTGGTTGGACCGATGAGCTTCTCTGCGGGTTTGAACCGGGGGGGGGGGGGGGGGGGGTGGTTAACCTTGGTGGGGCGGGATAGAAATCCCTGTCCCACGGAGTTCCTACATGTCGGGTTCACCTTGATACCGCTGCAAGTTGCCGCGGTGGATTAGTCCTTCAACTGCTGTTTTCAAGGCATGACAGTCGTTTGTCCGGTGTGTGACTTCATCGTGGTAGCAGTAGTATTTACCGGTCTGCGCTCTGGTCAGGCTCACCTTTGGGTGCTTTCTCTTTAGTGGCGGACGGATGTTGTTCCAGTTCTCATACAGGATATCCTCGTAAGAAGATGTTAAGGTGGAGAATACCCGTTGTCGGCATGCGGGTATGACTGCGAGGGGGCGGGTTTGCTGGTAGGACAAGGGCTTTCCACCTCGTTGGGGGGTGTCAAAATTGTCCGTCCGGCGCTGCTAGTTCCCCCAACTCCTAGGCCTTTGGTTTGATGAAATTCCTAGGTCCTGGCCCTGCTGCCAGTTTCTGACTGCCTGCTGGGCAGACCCCGGCTCCTCCTGCCTTCTCTTGTGCGGGCGACTCCCGTACGTTTCGTGGTCTGCCTGGGCGTGCCTAATAGCCATTGCCATCAGTTCATCGTAACCCTGCAGGATCTCCACCCGCACAGCGTACGAGAACTTTTCGGGCCTGAGACCTTGCTTGAAAGCTGATTCTGCACTCCCTTTGTCCAGGTTCCTGACCCCGGTAGTGGCCTACGAATCTGTCGGCAATCCCCTTGTCCAGGCTCTCAGCTCTTCGTCGTCGGCTTGCTTGCAGTTAAGGAGAACTGTCGAGGTCCGGGCCTCTTCGACCCTTAAGATGAACCTGCCTACGAATCTGCCGGCCAGCTGCTTGAATGCCTCTATAGAGTTTACCGGTAACTCGTAAAACCAGCTGAGTGCCTCCCCAGACAGGGTCTCTTAGAATATGTTACAGCAGACGGCGTCGGAGTAACCCTTAGCACACGTTTGAGATCGGAAGTTGTCCAGGTGTTGGTATGGACAACCGGCCCCAAAGTACGTCAGCTTTAGTGACTTTTGGGTGCCTGATTTTCCAGATTCCAGAACCCAGGGAGAGAAGGGTCCGGCTGGCTCATTGAACCGTGCGCTGTCTGGCAGTCTCGCTGCCTTCCTCTCATTGGCTTCCATCTGGGCCTTCATATCTGACACTGAGTTAGATAGTATTTTGAGTGCTCGTGCGGTCGGGCATATGGTATCACCTTCGAATGAACCACTTGCCCGCCGATTTCCCGGGACGATCTCCGGTGGCACTGTGTTTGTCAGGAACTCCTCTCCCGCCACGTCGGCACCTCTCTCTCCCCCTGATGACTGTCCCACCTCCTGGTGTGGGGACTTTCTTGGCGGCGACATGAATGATTTTGTCAGAGTGGCATTGCGCTGTTGTCCCCTTTCCAAGGCAGCCACCAGTGCGGCATTCACTGCTTCCATGTCTTGATACCGGGTATTGGCTTCTGCCCTGTCCTAGTCGCTCTTTGCTCGCAAGCGGTTGACTTTCGCTCTCATCTCTTTTATCTCTCCCGCCATATCGTATTGGCCGGGACTGGAAACATCGTCCTGGCTGTTGCTGGCGGCCAGCCTATCTTCCTCTTTGCTCGGGGCACCGGGAGACGCTGGTGCGGGTTGCAGGTCCCAGAATTGGTGGGATTCTTCTGGGCATTTCCCGCGCGCATTGCGGTCGTATTCGCCGACCGTACCGCCTGGATCTCGGTTGGTGACAGTATTTTGGCTGCAGCCGCCAACGGACTGCTCATGCCTCGCCCCCGAGATTTTGACCAGTACTGGCTCCAGACCCTGCCGATCCTCCTCTGGACTTCTTTCCCTCCTTTCTGCACTTACAGACATACTTGCCGCGTAAACCTTTTTTTTTTTTTTTTACGATCCGTTGGCTGACCGATTCCCTTCCTACTGGTGGGACAACACGTCGACTTTTTGAAAATCTTCCCACAGACGGCGCCAATTGTTTCTGTCAAACTGTCAAAATCCATAAACTCACAGAGACCAATGGATCTTGGTGTGACTCTTTCCTGAAAATCCTGGTAACTAAGGGAATACCGGGCGGGGCCGGTCTATTCCGCTCCGATGTCTAAGTCAGTATAGTTGGGATAAACCGATAATTTAAGCGGGAATAAGTAGTTAAAGTATTGATTACTTATTAATGAGGGTAGTTGGGACTCATATATAGGTTGTCGGGTACGAGGACTGGCCTCACCCTTTCAATATGGGACTGGCCCCCTTCTGCACATATTGCTGGGCTATTTCGGCCCCTGTTTGGGGAGCTGCCATCCCAGGTTCCCGGGTCCCGATCACAAGTAAGACCTCCCCGGGCGCGGGACCAGATGTCCATGCTCTGCTCCCGGGCCCTGGGCCGGGTCCAGGAGGCTTAGCTGCGGGTTTGGGGGCCTAGGTAGCCTCTCTATGGCTACTGTCAACAGAACCTAAACTATGAAAAGGTTGAACGGCTTTCACCGCCAATATCCTAAGCATGCAATTGACAATTTCCTAAATATCGTAATTCCAATATTTAAAACTAAAATACTTCACAAAGCTGAAAGATAAAAAACTGAGACCAAAATAAAACATAAAGCTCTTTCGATCATCTTCATCTAGAAAGTTCAAAATGTCATGCTGCTTGACTGCAGCTCTGTTCTTACGAGAAGACACAAAGGTCTGTGGTGTCCAACCTGCACATTCATTTCACATAACACAAACCATTAGCTACTTTTGAACTCAGAAAAGCAGTAAAACACTCTAGTTAATAGTAAATGCGTGACGATACCCTCTTTCGATCCCACTCTGTTGTAGTAGCCATCACAAAACCCTCTACTAAACGCTCCGTGAAATCATCTTCTCCCTTCTTCATCTCTGGAGATAGATAGAAAAATCAAGACAATGTTCATCCAAATTCGCTCAATTCAACCTCATCAGATTATTGACATCATTATTATCACTCTGAACTTCCATAACAACAAAACAGATAACTAAATCACAATGTTAAACTCTTCCTAATATCAATTGGGCGACCGCGAACTTCTCCGAGTTCGGTCTCGATGCTAACTGCAGCCAATGAGAAGGAAAAATAGCATTCAAATCCAAACAATGGAAGTCTAAATTGAGAAAAGAGAAAAAGGAGGATTTTGAGAAGAGAATCGAATTCGGTTAGGGCTAACTCAAAGTCTAAACCGTAACCCAATTCAAGCTTACCATTTTCAACAATGTTACGACGGTTCACCGCCCACCATACCATCTCCGCCGCGACCCACAACCCTCACCCTGATAGGAGCACAATGTGCGACGATATTAATATGCTTATGCCCTCATTTATGCTTCGTTTAACTCTTATTTACCTAAGATAGAGTCATAATTTAGTTTAGTGTCAATTTGGTAGAGTTTTGGAAAAAGTGTGCTTAATTGTCAGAAAAACGACTAAGTATAGAAATCTGAGGAAATAGTGAAAAATATGTTATTTTCGTGATTTTGAGGCCTGTGTTTGACTGGCTTATTATTTTCCAAATTTGATGCAATTTAGTAGGCACATAACTGGAAAGCTGGAGTGTATTATGTCAAAATTTCAGATCAATTGGAGTTCGGAAAGTCACCCAAACGATGGCTACAACTTGGTAGTTTGAACAAAGATCACCAGGGACTAACAGGATTTTCCTGGAACAATGTTCTGACTTCCGGAATTTATGCCAGACAATCCACAAGGAACCAGGAGACGAATCACATATCGATGGAAAGCCCTGTGTGTCTAGTTTTATATGAAATTAGAATCGCATCAAAAGCATTTCTGAGAAAAACGTTATGCCAGTTTGAATGTACGAAGGTCAAGTTTGCCGAAAGAAGAAAACCTAAACCGAGTTCTACATGGATTTGGCTTACGAATGTGGACTGAATTCCATTCTTTGTGCAAGATAATTGGCTGAATTAATTCATGGAAAACCTAAGGAGATATTTTTCAATTATTCAGCCATTATCTTGATGATTTTCGGCAGAAAATAGAGGAAGCAAAATCGCAACAAATCCTGATTAATTTCGGAAAAATTCCTGTGCACGTCTCTCAACTTCCACGGACTCTCTCGGATAGCTCACCATGAATCAGAGTTCGAGCCTTATATGGATAGAAAGTTACGGGAGTCTAGTTTCCAAATCAGTTGGAATCACCTCAATAGCTATTTTCTAGAGAGAGTTATGATGTAATCAATGCACGGAGGTCATTCTGCTGAATTCAGAAAATCAAGGAAAACCTAAACCATTTCGGTTTTGGTTTGTGGCTGGCTTCTCTAGGTTATTTCCTCTATATATAGCTCTCTCTTACACAGAAAAAAGGATCTTTTTCTCTCACAAAATACTAGCCAAAACTCTACTAAATTGTAACCACAAATCCCATACAGAAATCAAAGTGCCGAACCATCACCACTTCTCCAATTCGCATCATCCTTTCATCTTCGAATTCATCTCTGCTGAAGCATCTTCAAGGTTCTTCTAAAGTGTGATTCGACTAAACTCATGGCTTCTTTAATTTTCTGTATGAATTACAATATCATGTTGTATGATTTGTTGGATTATAACTATTGGTTTATATACTTTGTTAAAAAATTCTGAATTTTATTAAGGTTTCATAGATTGCTTTCGAATTTTATTCATGGTTTATATGTGATTTCTGAATTTGATTTATGATTCTTATGATATATTGTATATAATTTTGCATGTTGATTTCGTAAATAATTGGTTTAGGGCAGTAGGTTTTTATATATGTTCTTGATGATATTTGATTAATTTTCATGAGTTCGTGCATCACAAATTGTGTGCATAAGGGCTGACTTTGTGGCTTCTCCTTGTGTACCGATTTTATATACCAAAACAATTTAGATTGCTTCATACGCTGAGTTGCTGTGATTTAGATTGTTTATTAGGGCGTTTATAACCATGAAAATTTACATGTTATAGCAAGGTGAGGTGACGCCATACTTGTTGCATGTCTCTGATTCGACTTATTGTGCTTATGTGTTAATCGTGTTTAATTTCTACGCTGAGTGTCTTTAAACTGATTAATACTATGTTTGGGGTTATACGCTGAGTGAACTCTAGATAATTAAGAAGTCTTAACGATTAGATGAACCGCTGAGGGCTCTAATTAGAATTGGAATTAAATTTGTCTAAGTGTTATGTGAAATATTGCTGCCTTGAATCTCTTATTTTCGATTAATGCATGTGTAAGTGTTTTTGTGTTATGTGTTCTTGTGGAGAAGATGATCATATGTAAATAATAGTTTAGGTTTAATTTTCGTTACATATAGATGTTCAGATACAATTCTCAAACTCTCCCATATTTATATGCAATGCTTTGTGTGAATTAAATGCCCTTGATTTCCTTGGATAGAACGATCCCTACTTGTCCTATACTAACGATGACACAAGAAGGGTAATATGTGTATGAAGTTGTTTTGCAGGTACAATGTGCTTGGATAATAGCTCTATCAATTTTTGGCGCCATTGCCGGGAAAATTAAAATGTTTTGATTCATGAAGTGTTACTTTGTAACTTTGTATCAATTTTTGGATGTGTATAATTTTTCCTTAGTTTTGGGATATGTATAATAGGATTTTCGGACTTGTAATAGTAAATAGGAAATTTCGGTCTTTGGTTTTTGGTTTTTCATGAGTTTTCCGAGTATGTGATATATCATGTGTGTGTGATTGTTTGTAACATTTAGATAAATTTCTAGGAAGTTTATAGTTTATGTATGTTTGAGTTTATTGTAGTTTCTAAAGTGTAACATGCGCAGGGAGAAGCCGCATTTGTTGGTCTTAGCCTTAACCCTTCATACGAATGATGCCATTTTAAATCCGTCTTTTATGTAGATTGGAAAACGGGCCCTGCTCAATGTTGGAAATGGTCCATCGTTGGCCCCCCACGCATACGAGCGATAATCTGGCAGATCCATTTTTATGAGGTTGAGGGCGGCTTTGATCAACATTTGTAGACTGCTAGTGACCCGAGTTTGTTTTATGAAGTATGAGGCAAGTTATTTTCATTGATTGGTTCTCAGGTTTGTAAAACTGGATCTCAAGGACCACAGACTGATTTTCATTCTCGGTGAGTGAGTTGATAGGGAGTTCGCTCTCCGTGGTTACCAATAATGAGACCTGCTTGGTTCCTAAAGGGAGTTCGCTTCCCATGAGTCTTAACGACACCGCCTTAGAAAAGTGAAATACGCTCGAACTAGTCAATAGCTTGGGCCGAAACATCACTTCACTTTAGACGCTAGAAAATAACTTGACATATGTGCTCTATTTTCTTCAACTAAAATTCGTCTTTAATTTTTTAGGTATATCGGAAAAAGCATGATACTACCTTGGGCTGCTTCAGCCCATTGCACTGTTATCTCCTCTGCTCCACGTACCTTGAATTTTAAAAGTTGTGTGAATAAAAGCAATTAGACTCTAAGAGTTCGACATATTTGATGTGTTATAATTTTCGGATACTTTGTGAAACATGAACCGAATTCTTGTGAAAATAACATGTAAATTTTCGTGAAACCTTGAGTAAATTTTGTGTGAAAATTTTGTGTGATATACTTGAAGTAATTCGTAAAAAAAAATAAAAAAAAAATTTAAAAAAATTTGTAACTCTAACCATACTTGCTAACTCTAAATCTAACTTTCTAACTTTTATTATTTTCTTGTATGTATGTCTCTTGTAACATGTTGTAACTACCCTCAATTTTCGTTGAGCCTTTATCTTTGTTTATCTAACATACTTGTAGAGTTTGATTGTCAGTTGCGGATCATAAGGAAGAGGTGAAGAATTACATTGTAAACAGTTGATTGGAGCTCTCATTGACTTGGGAAGGACGACAAGTGTTGCAAGAAACGAGTTCCACCACTCTAAACTTTTGTTCATAATTTACAATTAAATTCTACTTAGCTAATTATTGTATATTTATACACTAACTTCTAACTTTAGCTAATTCACTAACTCACTACTAACTTATTCTTTGAATTCTCATCTCCACTCTTCTAAATTTCTTTATCTTGATGCGATGCAGTTGAAGAGTGGAGTAATCATGCATCGAGTTATGATAACCATTGTAAGGAGGCACGAATCTAGAGTGCGCACTCCAAAAGGCGTCGCCCACAACTTGATTAAGAAATGAAGAGTTTAGGCTGAGTAGACTATAAACATTAAGCGTTGCATGGGAGGCAACCCATTTCAACCAAAATTGTGAAGGAGCCATCAACGAGAGTTTGAATTTTCTAAATCCCTAAACTCTTTTTGGTTGAATTGTATGAATGTGGAATTTGTGGAATTTATCATATGCTTAGAAATTACAACATAATTTCTGTTTTACATTGAGGACAATGTAATTTTCTAAGTGTGGGGTAGGGATTGCATGTTTCACATATTTGTTTGTTTGTTTTGAGTCTTAAAAAGAAAAAGAACATAAAAAATAGAAAATACAGAAAAATTTTAAAAAATTCGTTTGTTTCTAGTTTAAGATAGAGTCTTAGATGCCCGTAAATGAGTCGATGATGATTATATCTTTGAATGCATAGATGATTGTTTTGCATGATCATAAGAATTAATTGTGAGTTTCATAGATATTTTGATTGGTATGAAAATGTGAGATTATGAATGACATATGATAAAGCATGCATGTTTGAGTTAATTTGTTTCCACAATATCCTATGTGAGCTTTCGTGCCTAAATACTTTCTTCTTGTGCATAAATGATAATATACATGGCAGAAATTTATCTAAACTTCATCATTCTTTGATTATTCAATGACTATGTGCCATGGATTTTAATGAACTCTAGAATGCTAGAACTCACTTTTGATGATATTTGAGACTATTATTCATGAAATGCCTTGTTTTCGAAAGTGATTGAGATGATCTTGTTAGGATTACCACCAAAGCCAAATAAAGCATGTGCCTAATTTGTGCCCGTCGTGGGACTCCTTAGTTTTAACCCCTTTGAGCCTACATTGAGCCTATCTTTCATCACCTTATACACATTCCATATGCTTAGAATAGCTATACTTTTACCTTTGTTCTCAAGACTTGGTAAAGCTTATTATCATGGAATTGTAACTTGGAGTGATGTTGTGAAACAAGTGTAGGGTGAACTTAGCAATGTTGAATAAATTGATTAAATGCCACTACCAGAAAAAAGGGTTTTCCCGAAAAAAAAAAAAAAAAAACGGCCGACGACTAAAAATTTTCGTCGGTAATTCTATAGAATGGCCGACGATTTTATTTTTCGTCGGTGGGAAAATAAAATCGTCGGCCATAGTGTAACTATAGCCGACGATACTGTTTTTTCGTTGGTATAAACAAAAATCGTTGGCTATATTCATATTTCAGTCGACGATTTTGGATTTTCGTCGGCCTTTCTCTGAAACATTAGCCGACGAAATCTTTTGAAATTTTGGCTGACGAAATTGACATTTTCGTCGGCTATAAGTCTATATATTTTCATATCTAGACAGCAGCTGCTCATTTAAAAAAAAACGGGAGAAAGAGTGAAAAATCTGTGGGTATTGTTGAAATCCGTCCTCTCTTACATTGTGGAGATATATATAGGTACGTATATGTGTATATATGTTGATTTTGAGTTTTAGTTGAGTAGATTTTGAGTTTTAGTGATTTTGAGTTAGTAAGTGATTTTTTGCTTTGTTGTTGTTTTAGTGTTAGAATGTATGTATATATGTTGATTTTGATAATTTCCGTTGAGTTGATTTTAAGTTAGAGTTTAATTATGTGTTTTAATTTGATATTGTTTTAATTAGTGTTAAAATATATATATATATATATGTGTGTGTGTGTGTGTGTGTGTGTGGAGTTTAATTTTTATATATATATATATATATATATATATATATATATGTGTGTGTGTGTGTGTGTTTGTTGACAGTAGCCACAGAGGGGCTACAGCAGGCCCTCAGACCCGCAGCCAGTGCACCCGGGGCCGGCCTAGGGCCCGGAGCAGGATCACCAGCACCCGGACCCGAGATCCAGCAGTCTACCTTGTGACCAGGGGCCCGGGGACCGGGGACGCCAGCATGCCAAAGAGGTCACCAGAGCTTCCCTTTGGTGTGCAAACAGAAGGAAGTCAGTCCCACATCGAAGAGTGAGGCCAGACCTCACGCCCGGCCACCTATATAAGGGCCTCAACTACCCTCATTAATAGGTAACTGATCTCTCCAACCGCTTATCATATGGGCTTAAGTTATCTATTCATCCCAACTGTACTAACTTAGGCATCAGAGAGGAGAAGACCGGCCCGCCCGGTATTCCCCTTAGTAAGCAGGTTTACAGGAGATCACGCTTGGATTCATCTGTCTCTACCAGGCCTATGGGTTTGTGCAGAAACAATTGGCGCCGTCTGTGGGAAATTGGATAAAAACCACGTAAGCATTACCAATGGCAGAAAGCTCAGAAGCAGGCCAGGAAAGAAATGCCACTAAGGAGCAGCGTGTTGCAACAGGGCAAGCGCTCATCTCCACCTCGGTCGTCGCGCGAGAGCAGCGTAGCGACCAGGGCAACCAAGAAGACGGGAGCTGTGGGAGGCCGACTGGCACGCTGGGGCCATACCATGATAGCTCGCGTGGGAAAGGCCCTGCGAAGGACGACCAGCTAGCGCACCGGGGCTTTTCGCTGACGTTCTCGGACGATCTGAGCAACAGGGAGGAGAGCCCGCTCGGTGACAGTGACCGGGACACCACGTACAGCCCCGACCGGCACGATATGGCGGGGGAGATACGGGCGATGGCAGCGGAAGTCGGTCGCCTGCGCGAGGAGGGCGACCGGGATAGAGCAAAATCCAATGCCCGGTATGAGAAAATGGAGGCGGTGAACGCTGTCCTGGTAGCCGCCCTGGAGAGAGGACAGCAGCGCAACGACGCTATGACCAGGGCACATGTGCCCACGCCAGGCCGATCTCAGCGGTTTGACGCGGGACAGTCATCGGGCGGAAGGCCCTGCGACCCCGAGCAAGGGGAGTCCCCGGACGGCACGGCCCCACCAAAGAACACGCCGACACCCCGGCAACCACACGCTTCATTTGAGGATGAAGTCATGACCCCGACTGCACGGGCATTGCAGATACTCACCGACATTGTGTCGGATCTGAAGGCCCAAATGGAGGCCAACGAGAGAAGGGCGGCGCGGCCGATGGAAGGCGCGCGATTCAACGAGCGCATGGGCCCTTTCTCGCACCGGGTCCTGGAATCAGGGAGGTCTGGTAACCAGAAATCCCTAAAGCTCACGTACTCAGGATCCGGTTGCCCGTACCAGCATCTGGACAGTTTCTGATCCCAGACGTGCGCCAAGGGCTATTCTGATGTAGTATGCTGCAACATTTTCCAGGAAACCCTGTATGGAGAGGCGCTCAGCTGGTTCTATGAGCTTCCGGCAAACTCCATCGAGGCGTTCGAGCAGCTGGCCGACCGGTTCGTAGGCCGCTTCATCCTCCGGGTCGAGGGAGTCCGGACATCGACCATCCTCTTCAACTACATGCAGGCACCTGGCGAGGAGCTGAGGACGTTTGTCAACCGCTGGCAGACGGCGACGGCCGGGGTTCGGAACCTCGACAAGGGTATCGCCGAGATGGTGTTCAAACAAGGGCTCCGGCCAGGAAAATTTTCCTACGCCGTACGGGTGGAACTCCCGCAGGGGTATGACGAGCTAATGGCGATGGCCATCAGGCATGCTCAGGCCGACCATGAAATGTACGGGCAGCACCTGCTGAAAAGAAAGCGGGACGAGTAGCAGGAGGACCACCCCCGGGAGGAGCACCCCCCTCCCGGCCAAGAAGACAAGGCCAGCCAGCGGAGCGAGAACCGGGGTACCCGACCGAGTCGACCCAGCAGAAATTGGGGGCAACGGCAGCAGAGGCCCTATCATGACAAACCCCAGGGCGAGCACAAGCCGGCGCAGTACCGGCAAGAACGCCCCCTGGCAATCATGCCAGCAGAACGTCAAGAGGTCTTCACCACCCTAACCTCTTCATACTAGGATGACGAGTCGCCGAAGCGAGCATCAAGCAATAATAACCCTACAATCGTTAGTAGTATAGAATAAGTAGGGATCGTTCTAGCCGGGGATTAAGGGTACCTGAAATATGGAATGTTAACACAAATATTCACAAACATATATGCACACAATTGTCACACTTATATACATATATACGAATTTATCATGGGGGATGAAGATGAGGTTCGGCAGCAAGGGCTGCCCTTTAACACTAGACACGAAATAACTTGCTGAAAATAAATCCTAAGTCTAATATTTACAAGTTTGGTCGACATTCTTCCACAAAGCACCAACACGAAAGCAATCAAAACATATAACAAGCAAGCAAACAGGACTCTCAGCAAGATGTTAAAATGTTCTAGACTCAACTTAACTCCAACCCAATTAGCTCCTAACCGGCTACTAATTGATTAAGACTCCTCATGTATTTCAAGTGACTAACCGCCTAACCTTAAAATTATACTAGTCATCTTTGAATATTCTAACCGACGTAAACAAACATGACAAGTAATTAAGCACAAAGTCTTTTTCTTTAGTTGGAAACAAGTTAGATAAGCAAGGTTGTCAATCATCTTATTAACAAGCATGTTCATTTAAATTACTCTAGCCCTTGTGAAAACAACACAAATTAAAACAACCCTAAAGATTGCTTAATCTATCTTACTTTCGGCTAATGAGATTAACAATCTACATATTGCAATTACATAGACTACTAATCTTTTAAGCACACGAATTTAAAGAACAAGTCAAGAAAACCCTAAAACCAAGTTAACATGTGTTCTTGCCGATTATCCTATTAACTAGTTCATTACATATTTCCCTTACTTTTTAACATGCAATCTATATTCTTACATCCAAAACATCACTTAAAGATAAAGAAAATAAATTGACATGCAAATCATAAAACCAAATTTCAATCCAATTCATACATAGACATAAAAATTGAAACCAAGAATTCATGCTAACTTCATAGACAAAGTTTAACATAACTACACAAAAATTTACAAAGCCAAGAGTAGGGAGTGGATCACACATTAGAAACCTTGAAGACTCTTGTATGGATCCGGTGGCTTGTGGTGTCGGATGAAGGTGCTGCTCGGCAGTGATGATATCGGCAGCAAGGAACCAAGGTTTCGGCAGGAAACTTTGGGTGTGGTGGAGGTGGTTTTGGCTAGGGTTTTTGTGTAGGATTCTTGGGAAATTTAGGTAGAGCTTTGGCTAGATTTTTGCTTTGGAATGTGACCAGTTTTTCTGTAGGAAAACATGGCTATATATAGAGGCAAATTCGGCAGAAACCCTAGGTAGAAAACCTAGTCCAAATCGGCAAAGGCAATCCTTGTGCAACAAGGTTTTGGTTCCTTCCTTTCTTGGTTCTTCTAGGAAACTTCTTTTTCTGATTTTCTTCCTTGGATTGGGCTGCATATCTTCATGAACTTCTTGTGTAGGCTTGACAACTCCATTTGGTGAGCTTGGTCCATGGAAAAATGCCCCAAACCCGCAAGAACACAAGACCGGCAGCAACTCGGCTGGAATGACCTTGCTCTAGTAAATCCGACATATCTCCCTTCTCGGAGCTCCAATTGATGCGATTCCAAGTCTCAGATAAACTAGACACATATCCATCTCCCATAAAATATCTCGATCAAATTCATTGTGAATCGTCGGGAATGATTTTTTGAAGTTGGATCAAAGTCCTAGGAAAATCCTGGAAGTCCCTGGATTGGTTTGCTCGAACTGCTGTTTTGCAGCCATCTTTTGGGTGACTTCCCGAACTCGATTGATCTGAAATTTTAACACAACATTTCTCAGTATATGAATATTAAGCACGCCAAATTTCATTGAATTCGGACAAGGATAGATCATATTTTTACTCATCTCAAAATCGCGAAAAAGACATATTTTGCACTATTTTCCAGATTTCTCATACTTAGTCATTTTTCGGACAATTAAGCACATTTCACCAAAACTCTACCAAAATTGACACTAACTATATTATGACTCTATCTTAGACAAATAAGGGTTAAACAAAGCATAAACGAGGGCATAAGCATATAATATCATCGCACATTGTGCTCCTATCAGAGGACATCTTGCACGAGAAAGTCCCCCACCGCCCAGGAGAAAGTACCCAAAGGGGAAGCTTACCCCGGCTCAAACGGACAAGTACTACTCCTATCACGATGAAGCTACTCATCGGACGAACAAGTGCTTCGCTCTCAAGACAGCGGTGGAGGGTCTGTTTAGCAACGGCCAGCTCCAGCGGTATAAAGGGGAAAGCAGAGCAGATCCCGACCGAGAGCAGGGCCAGGGCTGGTAGGCACGCCCAAACCTCCAAGCGGGTAGTTTGGCATATCATCGGTTCAACCGCTGTAACATCATGAGATATGTATGCCAACTATTTTGAGAAAATCTCCACCGGTTCCACCAGTGCAAATGTATTTATATCCAAGGAGTAATACAAACAAAAACAGTTCCAGTGGGTTTACAAAAAAAAGAGCAAAGCAAAAATCTTAAGGAGCCGCGCTTCCCCCCTCAGCGGGCATTCCACCAGCTTCTCAAGATGAAGCCGCAGCACCTTCTCCAGCAGTTTGAGGGCTGCCTTCACCTTCCGGTTGCTCCTTGCCTACCGACTGCTCATGGATATTCTCATCAGCTCCGGCCTTCGGCATTCGAGAGGTATCCAGGTACTCCTTCTCTTCTCACTCCACGTAGGCGTCTGCGATGCCCGATTCCCTGGCCTTCTCCAGGAACTTAAGGAACTGATCGCTCTCATGATACCTGAGGACAACCTGCTGGTAAAGCTCCGGGTCCTCTTCTCCAGCCGCAACAACAGCGGCGGCGCGCACAGCGGCGGCGCGCACAGCGGCAGCTCCCACCTGGAGCTCATCCACTTTGGCCTGCAGCTCGGCCATCTCCTCTTCAGCCAGCTCCTTCTCCTCCTCGAGGCTCCAGACCTGCTCTTCCAGCTTGGCCACCTGCTTCTTGGCCCTCTCCTCCAGTCTGACCTTCTCCCGCTCTAGCCTAGACTTCTCTGCTTCCAGACGCTCTCGGGCTTCTGTCAGAACGGCCACCTGCCTCTTCAGCTCCGGCAGCTCCTCGCTCGGATCCGGCTGGTACAGATTATACAACAACTACACAAAAATAGGGAGCCAATTAGGCAAGCAGCAAAGGTAACGAGTTATGAGCGGTGCCATGGCACCAAGCAATTCTTACCCGGAGGACCGACTCCTTGCACTTTTGACGGTTCTCCCCCGCCAAGGCTCTGGTGACCCAGGCCTGTCCAGACCAAGGCCAGCCACATCTGCCGCCAGCTTCCGGACGAAGGGACTCTCTAGACTCCCCCTCTGTTCCTCCGCAGGAGTAGGGCTACTCTGCTGACCGGCAGAGTTTGGAGCAGCAGCAGCTTTATCCCCAGCGGAACTCGACGCACCGCTGGCCACCTTGAGCCGCTTCGCCAAGTTCTCACCTGACGACCGGCCGGTCAGCGTCACCAGTGCGGAGGGAGGAACGTCCATGATCCTCTGTCTCTTCTCACCCTGGCCGTCCGGTGAAGAAGATTGTGCGCCTGGCCGGGTGACCCTGGTGACGAGCGGGACTGATCCCAGCCGGTACGGAATCCGGTTCACCCCACCAGGAACCTTTGGTGGCCCCCCGGTGGTCTTGCCCTTCCCAGGCCTCGCCTTGGGCGCAGCAGGGTGACTCTTCACACGCCTCAGAATATAGGCGTTGTCCTCAACGTCCATGGCCCTCGGTTCGTCCTCACCAGTGCGGAGGGAGGAACGTCCATGACCCTCCGTCTCTTCTCACCCTGGCCGTCCGGTGAAGAAGATTGTGCGCCTGGCCAGGTGACCCTGGTGACGAGCGGGACTGATCCCAGCCGGTAAGGAATCCGGTTCACCCCACCAGGAACCTTTGGTGGCCCCCCGGTGGTCTTGCCCTTCCCAGGCCTCGCCTTGGGCGCAGCAGGGTGACTCTTCACACTCCTCAGAATATAGGCGTCATCCTCAACGTCCATGGCCCTCGGTTCGGCATGAACGGTAAGCCGACCGGACTCCTCATCCACCGAGGTCCGCGAAACGGCCTCCCCTTTCTCCTTTAGCTTTAAGAGAAGGTCTTCACCGTCCATGGATAAGGTATTGTCGGGTTTGATGACCGCTCGGGAAGATGCACCTGCAGGACAAGCAAAAGGTTAGTGTTTAAAAATCGGTCAGCAGAAATGCCACCGCTAAACCTTGCTACGCACCACGATCTCGCCCGAGACAGCAGTACTCCAACACTTCCCGCCGAATGAAGTTGTAGGAGCTTCGTTCAAGATCGTCCCAGCATCCGAGTATAGTCGTAATCATTTCCCGCTCCAACTCGGATAGTTCGCACGACTGATCGCCAATAGGCTGGAAGGCACCAGGAACCCGGTACATCTTCCTCCTCTTCTGCCACTTCCCACCCGCCATCACCACCTTTTTCCTCCAGCTATTATCCACCCAAGAAGGCAGATGGGTGATGATAGGCTGGAAACACCGGGCGCTAAAGGTCAGACAACCTCGGGACCCTCGCTTCTTCGAGAAGGATATCCTATACAGTGCCCGAAACTCGTTCACCGTTGGCATGCTCATACCGGACAACTCGTACAGGCAACCGAGGCTCAGCAGCTGCCTCCACTGGTTCCCGGGAACGCGGGAGACACTTGCAGGGCACTGAGCGTGTACTGGACGAAATCTGGCAGCGGGAGGGAAAACCCGTGGCGAAATTGGTCTAAGTGCACGGCAACCCAACCCGCCTCCGGGTTACAGGCCGATTCTCCGGGATTCAGCGACCGTAACGCCACCTCATCGGGGATACTCCACGTCTCCCGGAAGGCGGCAATCTCTTCGGGGTTCATACTACCCTCCGGCTCATCGCACTCCACGGCCTCTTCCCCACTCCCGGTGGTGTAGCTCACGGGCCGAGTGCCAGAAAAGCACACCCCGTGCGGGATTTCCTCAGATCCCGAGGACCCGGAAGACAAAACCTCACCCCGGGAGCGGTCAGCGGCTTCGGCCTCCGGGGATTCGGAACCGAGCCAATCCTCCAGTCTCTCCTCATCGTCCACGACGAGACGCCTGTCGGCCGATTCGGAAGCCCCATCAGAGCTTGCAGAAGCCATTTAAACCTAAGGGGAAGAAAACAAAACCCCACCGCTGGTCAGCAACAGGCTAGAACAGCGCCCTCTGCGGCTCCTCCCCAAGATTACCGCAACCGCCCCACTTAAAAACAACTCACTGTCGGCGACAGAGCCCCGACCCCCACCCCCGCCGCAAAACGCCAAAAAGAACAAGAAAAACACCAGGCAAATAAAGCAAGACTTATTGATTACTATGCACAACCGAGGAAAGTCCGTCCTACGAAAACACCGAGCAATGGTAGGCAAAGAACAAGAACGCTTGAGGCAACGGATGTCGCGGGGCACCTCCACAGAGGTTTCGACGGATTCCTCTCTAACCTTCTCTTCTTCTCTCTGAGCCAAAGAGCAAAACAGAACTTATGAAGGAAGAGGAGGCCTTTTTATAGATGGGTCTGATGCCCTAGGCGCTTGTAATCCCCCCAATACGCAATCAGGGCAACTCAAACGCCTACGAATCCAGACCCTCCATCTCAGATCGCTCCCTACTGGCACGTGTCCCAGCATTGGTAAACTTCCCACGCCATCATAACTGACGGGACTGATGGGCTTCCTCCTTAAATGCATGTCAGCCACTTGTCCTGCTTACGAGCGACAGGTCAGGGAGATAGGAGCGGGAACCGAGGCGTCAAGCCCCCCCCACTTCTCCAAGAGTCAAGGCTTCTCATCGGTTATGATCTTTCAACCAACTAGAAGGCTTCTCACCGGTTATGATCTTTTAACCGGCTCGAAGGCTTCTCACCGGTTATGATCTTCCAACCGGCTCCATGGCAGTTCACCGGTTAGGTATCATTCAACCGGCTGCATGGCATCTCCACGGCTTCTCACCGGTTATGATCTTTCAATCGGCTCCACGGCAGTTCACCGGTTAGGTATCATTCAACCGGCTGCATGGCATCTCTACGGCTTCTCACCGGTTATGATCTTTCAACCGGCTCGACAGCTTCTCACAGGTTATGATTTTTTCCAACCGGCTCGAAGGCTTCTCACCGGTTATAATCTTCCAACCGGCTCCATGACAGTTCACCGGTTAGGTATCATTCAACCGGCTGCATGGCTCCATGGCAGTTCACCGGTTAGGTAAAATTCAACCTGCTGCATGGCATCTCATCGGTTAGGTAACATTCAACCGGCTCGAGAGCATTTCACCAGTTACGAGACATCCAACCGGCTCCATGGCATCTCACCGGTTAGATATCATTCAACCGGCTCCATGGCATGACACCGGTTATGAGAACATTCAACCGGCATGGGCTTTATACACCCGGGTGAGTTTACAGCTAACACATGTACTCTTGTCCAGCAGGATAAAAACCCTGCATCGCACTGAACTGCGATCAATGTGGGGCTCCACGGTGAGACTTTTCACCTCAACGCCACTCCACCGGGCAGATTGTTTCTCTAACAGAACAAGTCTCCCCGCAGGCTAACAAACCTGCACATTACCTCAACGCTTATCCCAACACAAGCTGAGAAGAACTAGCCAGTGTTAAACGGTGCTTCAACATGGCCGCAACACCCACCGGGGCACCTGTTGGCTTATTCCACGCTCCAACAGGCCTCCCCGCAGGCTAGCAGTCTTACCCCATGCTTATCCCAACACAAGCTGGGCCGGACTTGGGGGACTCGTTCTGACATGGCAGAACGCCCGATCGAGATCCCATGCACAATCATTTTGGGAACTTGGGGGACTCGTTCCGACATGGCAGAATGCCCGGTCGAGATCCCATGCATAATCATTTTGGGAACTTGGGGGACTCGTTTAGACATGGCAGAACGCCTGGTCGAGATCTCATGCACAATTTCATTTTGGGAACTTGGGGGACTCGTTTCGACATGGCAGAACGCCCGGTCGAGATCCCATGCACTCTCCGGGTTTCACCCCGCTCCATATCTATTGCATGGCGGATTTCAACGCCCCATTATCATCCCATGCACTCTCCGGGTTTCACCCCGCTCCATGCTCATGGCACGACAGCACTTAAGCACAATACCATTTGTATTGCAAACATACTCATAACTGTCGCACATCATCATTAACAGGTACTCACCACGCCTCCCCTGACCGAATGCCCGGTCACGCCCAATCTTCAATGCGGACTTGGGGGACTGGGCACCGTTGGGTTGGTAACCCTGCGGGTCTCCGGGACAGGAGCAAGACATTAAGTCCCCATTCAAGATTGCACTTGACCGGGAACTTGGGGGACTTTTTGACAGTAGCCACAGAGGGGCTACAGCAGGCCCTCAGACCCGCAGCCAGTGCACCCGGGGCCGGCCTAGGGCCCGGAGCAAGATCACTAGCACCCGGACCTGAGGTCCAGCAGTCTACCTTGTGACCAGGGGCCTGGGAACCGGGGACGCCAGCATGCCAAAGTGGTCACCAGAGCTGCCCTTTGGTGTGCAAACAGAAGGAAGCTAGTCTCACATCGAAGAGTGAGGCCAGACCTCACGCCCGGCCACCTATATAAGGGCCTCAACACCCTCATTAATAGGTAACTGATCTCTCCAACCGCTTATCATACGTGCTTAAGTTATCTATTCATCCCAACTGTACTAACTTAGGCATCGGAGAGGAGAAGACAGGCCCGCCCGGTATTCCCCTTAGTAAGCAGGTTTACAGGAGATCACGCTTGGATTCATCTGTCTCTACCAGGCCTACGGGTTTATGCAAAAACAATGTTAATTAATGGTTGTTGATAGTGTAAGTAACTTAAATAATGGTTGATATATAGTGTAACTTAAATAATGGTTGTTATTGGTATATATATATATATATATATATACCATTAACGTTGATAATAATATATATTGTAATGTAATTAATTATTAAGGATTTATATATATATATATGTATGTGTTAATTAATTTCTTATTAATTAAAGTTATATATATATATATATATTATTTTCAGGCTATATATATATGGATCCGGATAAGAGTTGGATTTCGCTTCCAAGGCATGACCGACGATACACTACAGGAGTTGTGAATTTTTTACAGTTCGTCGAGGAAAATGCAAACGGGAATGAATACCATTATTGCCCGTGCAATAAATCTAGGTGTCGCAGTGATATGTGTCGATTTCCGATTAGGACAGTATGGGAGCACCTAAAGAGTAAAGGGTTTTGGCCGAAGTACACGCGTTGGATATATCACGGTGAGCCATCACTAGATGGATCGCATGATCATGGGCAGTTTTTTTAGGCGGGCAGTAGTAGTACATCCAACGATCCAACAATGGCATTCGTCAACGACGTGTTTCCTTTTGAAAGCGGTGTACGTGGAGAACAATATATGCATGACCCGGTGTAGCCCTTCCCACAAGTTATCAACATTGCTGCCTTTGACAAGTACAACAAACTGATTGCATTGCAATAGACCCCTGTGTCTTGAAGTTCTGAGAAGACAGCTCTTCAAAGTGTGATGGAGGTAATGAGGATTAAAGTCGAGAAAAAATCGACTATCAGGCAAGTGGATGAATATCTACAGTACACTTCTTCGTTGTTAGAGGAGGGTCATCAAAATCCTACCAATCACCGTAAGGTCCGAAGTATCCTCAAAGATCTAGGGCTTTCCTACATTAAGATCCATGCATGCGCATTTGACTGCGTTCTCTTCTGGGGTAAAGATGCAGAAGGGAATGACCTTGCTAGCCTTGACGCATGTCTGATATGTCATTCTGACCGATATAAGTTGACGGGAGCAGGCAATAGGAAACCTGTGAAAGTGCTTCAGTATTTTCCATTGAGAGATAGGCTTGAGCGGTTGTACATGTCAGAAACCACCGCAAAAGCTATGAGATGGCATGATGAGCAGGACGCGGGAGACGCAGATATCATGACACACATCTCTGACGTAGCGGCTTGGAAGCATATAAACAATGAGTTTTCTCATTTTGCGTCAGATGTCAGAAACGTCAGGCTCGGGCTCTCAACCGACGGGTTCAACCCTTTCGGCACCATGAGTCTTTCATACAGTATATGGCCGGTGGTTTTGGTACCTTACAACCTTCCTCCGTGGATGTACATGAAGAAGGAATATAATAAGTTGACGTTGTTGATTCCGGGGCCTGTTACCCAGGGAAATGTCTCGATGTGTATATGAGACCATTAATTGAAGAGCTTAAGGTATTGTGGGACGTTGGTCATCCCACTTTTGATAAGTACAAGGAGGAGACGTTCCAGATGCATGCCATGGTTATTGGTACCATCAGTGATTTTCTTGCTTATGGGATGTTGTCGGGCAGCGTTGTTAGGGGATACAAGGCTTGTCCAGAGTGCCTCAGCGATTATGGGAGCACCCCTCATTGCAACAAGATATGTAGAATGGGTCATCGTGTGTTCCTTCCGGCGGATCACCACTGGCGTTATGAGTCCGCCGCATTTGATGGAACCGAAGAACACGGTGATCCTCCCAGAAGATGGACGGGAAGAGAAATTTTAGCAGTGCTTAATGAGTACGATTTTGGGCCCCTCAGCAATCATCCCGATATTGTAGCGGAAATACATGAAAGACCTGAGGAGTACAAATTCTGGACACATAAGAGCATATTGTGGGAACTCCTGTACTGGTGTGAGTTGCTGATCCGTCACTTCCTAGACGTTATGCACATAGAAAAAAATATTTCTGAAAGTGTGGTGGGCACAACGCTGAACTTGGAGGGGAAGACGAAAGACGGTCCTAAGGCTCGCACTGATCTGCAAAACATGAATATCAGAAAACAACTATGGTTGAAACAAGGGAAGAGAAAAATGCCTCAAGCTCCTTACACCGTCAAGCCTGAGCATCAATCAGAAATTTTCCATTGGATAAGTCGGGCCAAGTATCCTTCAGGCTTTGCTGGAAATATAGCCAAGTGTGTGAACAGACAATTCAACAATCTTTACGGGTTGAAAAGTCATGACAATCATATCCTGCTACAACGTCTCTTCCCTGTTTTCATTCGACCGTTCCTTCCCCGTCACGTTGTGGAGCCGTTAGTAGCGTTGGCAAGATTTTTCCAGAAGGTATGCACACGGGAAGTGAGAAAATCTGACCTCCTGGAAATGCAACAAGACATCGTTCATATCATGTGTAAATTTAAGATGATATTTCCTCCAAATTTTTTCGACATCATGCCTCACCTCATGATCCATCTTCCTCGGCAGTTGTTGCTTACCGGTCTTGTGCACTTCACTTGGATGTATCCGATGGAAAGGTACGTATTTTACACCTTATGTTAATTTCCTCATCAATATATGTGATTTAGTATTAATGTATTATCATAACACTTTAAAACTTGATTTATAGGCAACTTGGACAATACGGTGATTTTGTCCAAAACATATCCGCACCTGAAGGATGTATAGCTGAAACATATATTGCGCACGAGTGCGTCACCTACATGAAGCTGTATTTAGGAGCGTTATAGGAAAGCATACCGGAAGATGTACCTTCACAGTTCAATCTTTCCATACTCTCCGACGATGTTGTACTCGGTGGAAACATGACAGTTTCCTACAAGTTGAAAGATTATGAGGTAGCCGTTGCACATTGGTGGGTACTAATTAACTGTTTAGAAGTTCAGTTATGGAAGAACATGCATCTAAACTGTGAACAAGTAGGAGGTGATCTCGATTACCACAACCGGACATTCGCAGAGTATTTCGGCCGCTGGGTACGTAACATTAATATTATTCTATACGTATTTATATATTATTGTGTATAATTATTTATATTTATAGTTGATTCTGATGGTTACAGATGGACCTTATTAAAAATGATAATCACCCAAATTGGTCGCACAAACTCAGACTTCTAGCGATGAAGCCGGTCTATTCAAAAGTTTATGCGACGTGCAAGGTGAATGGTGTGTTATTTCGATGTGAAGAGAGAGACGTCAGACTGAAAACACAAAATTAAGGGGTTATGGCACATGGTGGGGATGATGGAGTTGACTATTACGGTGTTCTCCATTCAGTTGTGGAACTGCATTATGGGGAAGGCATGAAAGTGCACATTTTCAAGTGTAGATGGTTTGACACACGGCTGCAGAGCATGAAAACCGATCAATACGGCATAACTTCTGTGAACACTAGTACATCATGGTATGAGGATGACCCGTTCGTTTTAGCCACATGGGTGAAACAAGTGTTTTATCTTGATGATCTCGCCAAGGGTGACCCGTGGAAAGTAGTCAACACTATCCACCATCGCAACATTTACCGGGCGTCTACACTTGGAGTGGCTGAAGAGAACGAGGAAGGTGGCACCGCGTATCAAGAGCCCAACTCAAACGGTATTCCTGACTCCTCTTTTATCGCCTAGACACGCCGGTGCGAATTCGACGTGAAGAGCCACTGCTTGTTGATGTTGATCCAAATGAAGAAACTAACGAGGACTCTAGTGGTGAGGAAAGACATAGATTACCCCTATCGAGCAATTCAGAAACCGAAAAAGACTCATCTGATGATTCCGATTACAATCTGCCGGATTAAGTAATTTAGATGATGTAATCCTTTCATTTGTAATCCACTAATTTCTAATGAACGGGCGTGGGGATGAGCCTCCCAGCTAGGCTGGGTTCCAAACCCCTTAAAAAAAATTTGAAATATGTTGACTGCTGGGTTTCTGTTTTCATGATGTTCAATTTTGGTTATATATGAACAGGAAATAGGAATACGAGACGTGTAAACCTACTGATTTTTTTTTACCTTTTTCATATAATGGCCGACAAAAAACATGTTATTTCGTCGGCTATACTAATAATAGCCGACGAAAAATTCATTATTTCGTCGGCTATAACTATATTGGAAAATACATATTTTATTTTAGACAGGAAAAGACAAAAGAATAGCCGACGACTACGAGTCTCTCGTCGGCTATGATTTAAAAAAAAAAATGACCATATTCCATTTTCTATCACTAACGATAAACCATTGCTTCATCCTTCAAATGCAAAAATGTTGTGAAATAAGATATGCCCGAAATAATGAAATACGTCTACGGTTGAAAAATGACAAGATTTTGATAAAATCTGAGTGGCGAAAGATGCGGTCAAAGATTTTATTCCTTCGTTTCCCTAATGGTAGCGTTACCTTCAGTAAATATTTTGAGGAAAATTTTTATACGATTAGTTGCATCTCATCGATTTGAAACTATTATCTGTTGAAGGTCAGGCCAAAAAACGTCATTTAGACAGGCCAATTACCATTTCTAAGCGTTTAGAGGTTTGACTCACCCGGTTGACCGTTCCGATCGAGCCTTTAACGTTGTCAGCTGAAGTTGGATTTTTTTGCATACATGTATTTAATCTTAACGGTGATATCTGACGGTTGGAATAGATTTTCTAAACTTTTAGATTCAAAATCAGAACATATTCACTAATGTTCCTTAACTTGTTTACCTAGTGTTTAAGTGAATGTATAGTTTCAAATAGTTACTATACGTAGACTCTTCAAATGCAAAAATGTTGTGAAATAAGATATGACCGAAATAATGAAATACGTCTACGGTTGAAAAATGACAAGCTTCCGATAAACTCTGTGTGCCGAATGTTGCGGTTAACTGTTTTTTATTTTCGTTTTCCTATGGGTAGCCTGACGTTCGTTAAATCAATTTTAGAAAATTTTTATACGATTAGTTGCGTCTCATCCATTTGAAACTATTATCTGTTGAAGGTCAGGCCAAAAAACGTCATTTAGATAGGTCAATTACAATTTCTAAGCGTTTAGAGGTTTGACTCACCCGGTTGACCGTCCTGATCGAGCCTTTAACGTTGTCAGATGTAGTTGGATTTTTTTGCATACATGTATTTAATCTTAACGGTGATATCTGACGGTTGGAATAGATTTTCCAAACTTTTAGATTCAAAATCAGAACATATGCACTAATGTTCCTTAACTTGTTTACCAAGTGTTTAAGTGACTGTATAGTTTCAAATAGTTATTATACTTAGACTCTTCAAATGAAAAAATGTTGTGAAATAAGATATGACCGAAATAATGAAATACGTCTACGGTTGAAAAATGACAAGATTCCGATAAACTCTCTGTGCCGAATGTTGCGGTTAACTGTTTTTTACTTTCATTTTCCTATGGGTAGCCTGACGTTTGTTAAATCAATTTTGGAAAATTTTTATACGATTAGTTGCGTCTCATCGATTTGAAACTATTATCTGTTGAAGGTCAGGCCAAAAAACGTCATTTAGACAGGCCAATTACCATTTCTAAGCGTTTAGAGGTTTGACTCACCCGGTTGACCGTCCCGATCGAGCCTTTAACGTTGTCAGATGTAGTTGGATTTTTTTGCATACATGTATTTAATCTTAGCGGTGATATCTGACGGTTGGAATAGATTTTCTAAACTTTTAGATTCAAAATCAGAACATATGCACTAATGTTCCTTAACTTGTTTACTAAGTGTTTAAGTGAATGTATAGTTTCAAATAGTTACTATACGTAGACTCTTCAAATGCAAAAATGTTGTGAAATAAGATATGACCGAAATAATGAAATACGTCTACGTTTGAAAAATGACAAGATTCTGATAAACTTTCTGTGCCGAATGTTGCGGTTAACTGTGTTTTACTTTCGTTTTCCTATGGGTAGCCTGACGTTCGTTAAATCAATTTTGTAAAATTTTTATACGATTAGTTGCGTCTCATTGATTTGAAACTATTATTTGTTGAAGGTGAGGCCAGAAACTGATGTAGGAAGGATGGCATGATTATATATTTGTTAATATTTGTTATATGTTAATGTATATTTTAATTGTTATGTGCCCATATGGCCTGATATGTCTCAGTACGTGAGTGTTGCGGAGGCATACCATCAGCAGCCATTTGAGAGACCTGATCTCCTGATTTCGGCGAGGAGAAAAGGAAAGTCGACAGACGGGTCATCGAGTTCAGGTAACATTTGATTTTATTAATTAAATGTTTTATTAAAATTAACGCACTAATATTTAATTTTATTAACCAATCGTCGTTTATGTGATAGGGACAGCCGCTAGCAGTTCAAGCAGGAATACGAGAGGTGTCATATGTTTTGACACGCTCAGGAGAACTGTTGAGAGCAGGGGGAGGATCCAGATCAACGAACCCCGTAATCAGGAGGTTCAGGGGAAAGAACGCCGCGATTACGCGGGTTGCGTGGGGGCACTGATTAGGGATAGAGTCCCTATGTTGTGGACACGGTGGGCTGATGTGCCGGAAGAGATCAAGAGGGAGGTCAACAACGCGGCGTCGGTGAGTAATTTTAAAAATTTAATTTCTTTATCGTAATGTTTAATAATTTTCGGTATTGTTATAATTGTAAAACTAATAAAATATTATCTTTCAGGCATACTTCGAGATTGCCGAACACAAGCAAGCTTGGGCGGACGCGATGCAGAACTCGAGGTACGTTGGGAATTCCTCATGTTATAATTTGAAATATTTTATGATATTAATAATATTTCTAATGCACTTTTGTTTTTTCCGTAGGTTCAAAGAGTGGAAGAACGAGCTCCGTACCCACTTTACCGAATACGACAACCGTGGTCGTATGGGTACTCCAAGAGAGTTCATGTTCAGGGAGTACGAGCGACGTTGGTTGAAGACAGTAGACTTCAACAACCCACTTATGCAGGTAAATACTAAACTTAACTATAAATGTTTATTTTGTTAAAATTTTAATTATTAGTTTAATTATTTTATAATTATTACACTAATATTTTTTTATGCATTTTTCTAATATTTTATTATTTGTTTGAAGGAACGGTGTCGGATAAACTCTGCGAACCGCCGCCGTAACACAACCCCCCATCATGGTGGTTCTAGGCCATTTGCACAATATCAGGAGGAGGCGCTTAGAGATCATCCTGATAGCAACCCGTACGTGGAGACGTTCAAGAAGGCTTATCCACAAGCGACAGAACAGCTCGTAAGTCGTTGATTACGATTTTAAAATTTTAATTATTAATTTTACTTAATTATATATTTGTTACAATATTAATTATTTTTTTTTTTCCCGTTCAATTAGGAGAGGGTGAACCGGGCCGAAAAAGAAGTGTTGCAGGAAGTAGTTCGGGAGACACAACCGAACATTTCAGAGGTAGATCTGCAAGAAGCCCTGCGCCAGGTCGACCGATCGAATGTCCAAACGGCAGCGAGGATGTTCGACGCAGCCTTCCCAGACCGGTCAAACCAATACTACTGCCGGGGTTTGAAAAGTTATGGAATAGGGCTCCTGAAGACCACTAAGGGAGGTCAAAAGAAGGGAGGCGGGGACAGCCAACAAATGAGGGGGGAAATGCATAGATTGGCTGAAGAAAATGCAAGATTGGCGGCCGAGTCCCAGAGATCATAGGAGCAACACTGCAGAACACAGCAGTATCATTTGGATATGTCCAGTTGGCCTACTGAATGCGAGAGAATTCGGCGACACAACTACGCCGGCCAACAAAACTGGTGGTATGATATGTTTGTGGCACAGCAACAAGGCCTTGAACCCCCGCCCCCGTTTCAGCCGTTAGTTGAACCTCCAATGCCTCAACCTCCCGAGTTCGTTCAGCAGGATGACGAGCATGATGGAGAGCAGGATGCTGGGGATGACGTGGTGGACTTTAGTGCTTTAGGTGATGATTATGGTTATATTTTATGTATATTGGAACAAATTAAATAATAAGTCATTTAGACGTGTTTCTTGTTGGTGTAAATGCATGGATTGTCATTGTGAATTGCAGATTGCTTGAAATGGTAATTTAGAAATTAATTTAATTTTTTTTTCCCAAAATGTAAGAATAGCCGACGATATTGGCATTATTTCGTCGGCTATAAGTGCTATAGCTGACGATTTTTACCAAATTTCGTCGGCTATAACGGTTATAGCCGACGAAAATGACATTATTTCGTCGGCTATAACTAATTAATGCCTATTAAAATATTAATATATTCTGACGAAATAACCGACGAAATAGATGAAATCGTCGGCTATATTTCAGAACAAATAGCCTACGAATTTCGTCGGCTATAGTTTACGATATCGTCGGCCATACTCGAAAATATCCGACGAATTTCGTCGGATATTTTGTCCAGGTTTGGTTGACAAAATGAATTTTCGTCGGTAATATCATCGGCCATACACGAAAATAGCCAACGATTTCGTTATTTTCGTAGGCCATTCGTTTTACCGACGCCGTTTTACCGACGAATTATAGCCGACGAAAGTTTCGTCGGCAGAAGGAATAGCCGATGAAAATTTGGCATAGTAGACGAAATTTTTTTCGTCTGCTATTCTGTCCGATCTGGTAGTGTGCCGTGCCTAATAGAAAAGAAAAGAAAAACAATTCGGACAGAAAAATAAAAAGAGAAAAAGATTAGTCTGAAACAAAAGAAAGAGGAAGGCACGGTTTCGATGTGATTTTTGCTAAGTTGATTGTGAAATTAGAGTTTGTTTGAAAATTGAAGGTCTATCATTGTATACATGACCTTTGTTCGATTTCACTTTGTTTGGGAAGAAAATAATGAAGAATGGGCCCAACAAGTTGAAACTTGGCCCTTGGAGTGAAGTCATAAGGAGTATTGAGCTTTGCTAAGTCTTGGTGACATTTTTATCACCACTATCCTAAATGCGAATACCTTATGCCAAGCCCCATTATATTCTCTTGTAAAGATCTCTCATGATTCTTAAAATAGGTGAACTTTGTATGTGGAGATTATCTCAAGAGTTGAGCTTATGGTTTTAGTTCATTTGTGCACATAATTGTTATATGAAGTTTATCTTGATAATACTACTCACAAAGTTCCTTTATTTGATGACATATGCAAGTTACTCTTTGTAATTCTTAATCTATTCTCTTGCATATACTTTGAGTGAATATTGCCATATCATGAGTGAAAAGAAGAGAGTATGCCTAGTGAGGAGGATTGAATTAACTTGACATGTTTACATGTTTATTTTCTCACTTCTTACTTATTCATGCCATGAAACATGTCTATGACGCTTGGGATTATTGCGCTTACATTTGGATGCTTAACTTGAAAGCTATGTGTTTAAAAGATCCTGAGACAATTATTTAGGGGCAGCAGTTTGTTTTAGTAGTCTTTTATTTTGTTTTGCTAAGGGACTAGCAAAAGCTAAGTGTGGGGTAGTTGATAGGAGCACAATGTGCGACGATATTAATATGCTTATGCCCTCATGTATGCTTCGTTTAACCCTTATTTACCTAAGATAGAGTCATAATTTAGTTTAGTGTCAATTTGGTAGAGTTTTGGAAAAAGTGTGCTTAATTGTCAGAAAAACGACTAAGTATAGAAATCTGAGGAAATAGTGAAAAATATGTTGTTTTCGTGATTTTGAGGCCTGTGTTTGACTGACTTATTATTTTCTAAATTTGATGAAATTTGGTAGGCACATAACTGGCAAGATGGAGTATATTGTGTCAAAATTACAGATCAATTGGATTTCGGAAAGTCACCCAAAAGATGGCTGCAACTTGGAAGTTTGAACAAAGATCACCAGGGACTAACAGGATTTTCCTGAAACTGTGTCCAGACTTCCGGAATTTATTCCAGACGATCCACAAGGAGCCAGGAGGCGAACCATATATCGATGGAAAGCCCTGTGTGTCTAGTTTTATATAAAATTAAAATCGTATCAAAAGCTTTACTGAGAAAAAAGTTCTGCCAGTTTGAATGTATGAAGGTCAAGTCTGCCAAAAGATGAAAACCTAAACCGAGTTCTGTTCGTGGCGGATTCAGCACCCGGCGAACAGTCAGCACTGGGGGCGGAGGATGCATGCCAGCACCTTTAGAGTGGTGCGACTCGATTGCGTGTGACCCCTGGCGAGTCTTCTCGTCTGTGACGAGTCGCCGAAGAGAGCATCAAGCAATAATAACCCTACAATCGTTAGTAGTATAGAATAAGTAGGGATCGTTCTAGCCGGGGATTAAGGGTACCTGAAACATGAGAATGTTAACACAAATATTCACAAACAGATATGCACATAATTGTCACACTTATATACATATATACGAATTTATCATGGGGGATGAAGATGAGGTTCGGCAGCAAGGACTGCCTCTATATCTAAGACACGAAAATAAACCTAAACTACTATATACAAGTGATCATCATCTCTCACAAAACATTTAGCACCAAAGACTCTTTAACAAGTAGATTCGCATGCAAGAAAGTAAGAGACAAGTATTCATGCATGTTAGACTTAATCAATTTCGACTACAATTAGAGCGATTAGCCTTTTAACCAATTGTAAGACATCTAATGTTTTAAGACCATGCTATTCGCCTTCGATCCTAAAGTTTATGCTAATCCGGTTTTAAACGTTTTAACATTTAAGCACAAGAGTCCAAATCGAAAACAAGCAAACAAGTAAGGTCGTCAATCTTCTTATTTAACTTGCAAGTTCTAAGGTTCTTTAGATCTAGGGGAGCAACACAATCAAGAAAACTCAACTCGTATAACTTAATCATATTACTCAATCATATGAAATCTAGCACTTAGAATTACATGCAAACAACAAATGCTTAAACAAAACTAGTGTGTCGATTTTTGTGCTCTAACCTTAGATTACTAATCGATTTTAAGTCTAAATCATGCATCAAATACCTACTGCCCTAATTATCATACATACGAAATTCACAAGTTACATATTACAAATTAGCACGCAGCATCATTGTTTTTGTCGAAACCTAAACTTAAATCTAAGCATCGATTCAAACAAATCTTTAACATACAATTCATAAAACCAAAACCGGTTCACACATAGACATATAAACCAACACCAAACATACATGAATGTTTCATAGACAAAATCAAACATAACTAAACAAAAAGTACTAAACCGAAAGAGGGGAGTGGATCACACTTTGAGACACCTTGAGAGCTCCACGTCGTGTGGATCCGGCGAAGTACGGAGGCTGGGGTGAGGCTGCACGGCAGTAGGTCACGTCGGCAGTAGGTTATGGAGGTAGAAAATCCAAGGTTCGGCAAAGCAGAAACTTGGTTGAGGTGAGGTGAAGGTGGTTTTCGGTTAAGGTTTTTGTCTAGGATCTTTGGGGAATTTTGGTAGAGTTTAGGCCTTGTGTTTATGCTTGAGATGAGATGGTTTTTCTGTAGGAAAACATGGCTATATATAGAGGCAAATTCGGCAGAAACCCTAGGTAGAAAACCTAGTCCAAATCGGCAAAGGCAATCCTTGTGCAACAAGGTTTTGGTTCCTTCCTTTCTTGGTTCTTCTAGGAAACTTCTTTTTCTGATTTTTCTTCAATGCCTTGGCTTGGTGTCATCCTCTAACCTTCCTTAAGCTTGGACCATCATCACATATGTATTTGTACACCATTTGGTCCATCAAAAACAGAAAACACAAAAAGGGGGCAGTAGGTTCCTGGAATCGGCAGATTTGACCTTGATGCAGTAATTACGGCATATCTCCATCCGTGGAGCTCCAATTGATGCGATTCTAAGTCTCAGATAAACTAGACACATATGGCCATCTCCCCATAAAATATCTCGATCAAATTCTTTGTGAGTCGTCGGGAATGATTTTTCGAAGTTGGAACAAAGTCCCAGGAAAATCATGGAAGTCCCTGGATTGGAATGCTTGGACTGCCGTTTTGCAGCCAACTTTTGGGTGACTTCCCGAACTCCGATTGATCTGAAATTTTAACACAATATTCTTCAGTATATGAATAATAAGCACACCAAATTTCATTAAATTCGGACAAGGATAGATCGCACTTTTACTCATCTCAAAATCATGAAAAAGACATATTTTGCATTATTTTCCAGATTTCTCAAACTTAGTCATTTTTCGGATTCTTAACCATTTTTCGCCAAACTCTACCAAATTGACACTAAACTAAATTATGACTCTATCTTAGACAAATAAGGGTTAAACAAAGCATAAATGAGGGCATAAGCATATAATATCGTCGCACATTGTGCTCCTATCAACTACCCCACACTTATCCTTTGCTAGTCCCTTAGCAAACTAAATTAAACTAAGCTCTAAACAAACTATTGCCCCTAACAATTTGTCTCAGGCTCGTATGTACACATAGCTTTCAAGTTAATGCATGAGAATGCTAAGCATGAAAATTCCAAGCTTCATGAACAAGTGACATCAATATGAACATATAAGAGCAAAAGGTAAGCATGTAAACATGTTAAAACTAGTCCAATCCTCCTCACTAGGCATACTCTCTTCTTTTCTCTCAAAGCATGGTTATTCACTCATTAGTATATGCAAGCGAAAGATAATGAATTACAAAGAGTGACTTGCATATATCAAAGAAACGAAAGCACTTTGTGAATTTTTATGGAAAAACCTCATATGATAACTATATGCACCAATGAACCAAAACCATATGCTTACTCTTGAGATAATCTCCACAAATCAAGTTTAACCATCTTAAGAATCATGAAAAAGATCAATAAAAGGGTTGTAATGGGGCTAGGCTAAGAGGTATTCGATATTTGGATAAGGAGGCTTAAAAACGTCACCGTGGCCTTTGGCAAAGCTCAAATCTCCTTATGTCTTCTCGCCAAGGGTCAAATTTCATCTTGTTGGACCCATACTTCATTTTTTTCCTCCCATAACATTACAACAATAATCAAGACAATAGCCATGCACAAAATTTTTTCTTTTCTTTTTCAAGCCGTGCCTTACATCTTTCTTTTCTTGCTCTCGGTATCTTTTTCTTTTTCTTTTGGTCCGAGCAAAAATGTTTCAAAATTTTTCATTCTTTCTTTTTCTAAGGCACGGCATACATATACACTTTTCATAAATTCATGGCTAACTCTACCCCACACTTGTTCTTCTTCATCACTTCACGCAAAAACTCCTTCAAAAATCAAGCTTTGCCGACACACAATGGTCAAGACATCACTATACTAAGTTCATGGAAAGTGTTTAAGGGTGATAAAAGAAAAGGCTAATCGTAAGCTCAAAGGGGGTTTACTAAGGTGTCCCACGACGGGCTCCAATAGGGCTCATGATTTATTTGGCAATGGTGGTAAACCTAAATGATCTTTATTCAATCACATTCAAAATCAAGGTATTTTATGATATAAACGTTTCGAAAGTCAACAAGAGTAAGTTCTAGTATACTAGAGTTCATTAAAAAGCTATGGCACATAGTCATCGAATAATCAAAGAATTATGAGGTTTCATGTTTCCTACGAATCTATAGAATTTTATCTTTTTATCGCTCAAGAAGAAAGCAAATTGGCTCTAAAGCTCACATAGGTTATTTAGGACATAAACTAGCTAAAACATGCATGCTTCGTAATCAACAAGTCCTACATGCTCCTACCAATGCACATAATCCATGAAACTCACAATTTTAATTGTATGCATAACCATCATCTATGTATGCAAAGAGGAGAAAAACATCATTGACATATTAGGGGCATCCTAAGACTCGAAACAAATTTAAACACTCTATTTTTATTTTTTTTTAGAACAATTTTCTGAATTTTCTTTTCTAAACTAAGCACACCAAAACATAAACGGAATACGTTATCCCACCCCACACTTAGAAAATTACATTGTCCTCAATGTAAGCATAGAATTATAGCAAGTAACTTCCTAAGCATGCAATAGTCTAACACATTCCAACAAATCATCACAAACCAAAGAAAAAGAGAAGGGTTAAGAAATTTCAAACTCCCGGTGATGGCTCCTTCGTTTTTCTTTGATCGACTTGGGTTGCCTCCCAAGTAGCGCTTTGTGTTTATAGTCCATTGCTTAGACTCTTCACCATGTGTGTTGTGTATTCATCATGCCATGTGCAGCTCCGCAGTTGGGGCAGCAGCCCCTCTCGGCAGTAGGATTTTCTTGGCAGGCAAGCTTCTCTCGGCAGACGTGTCTGCTTCTCTTGAGACCTGATTTTGGGTATGTTCCACTATCCTAATGCAAAAGTGTTCTGAATAAATGTTGTAGTGGACACACAGAGCTTTCCATCGGTATAAAATTCACCTCAATCGGACCAGTGGAAGTACTCCTTGTTGGGTCTTTAATCGGACCTATTGATCTGCCCAGTTCTCTGCTTCGCCAGATTGACCTTCGTGCACTCAAATTGAAACTGGGAGCAGTTCGTAGCTCCAAATCCACTTCTGTAAAATCCTACAGAAAGTAGACTCAGAGACCTTTCCAACGGTGTATGGCTCAGCATCCCAGGTTTTGTGAGCTAAAAACGGCAGCCTTCCAAAGTCGACGGACTGCACTGCCCGAATTCTGTTTTGGGCAGAAGTTGGTATTTCCTGCACTGTTCTTTTCAATTCAATCTGCACACGCACAAGACACATAAAATCGAACAAAAACAACAAACTAAAATTCAAGAATATACAATTTCATACAAGCTACGATTTCAACAAATTTTTCAAGGTTAGAAGAGAAAAAAGAAATACAAGAGTTAGAACGTCATGTTAGAGAGTTAGGATATATAAGTATACGTTAAAGTTAGAGACACAGATTGTTAACAAACTTTACATCACAAATATTAACACACTTTAACATTCACATAAAACAAGATTTTATAATCCCCGGCAACGGCGCCAAAAATTGACGTGTCGCCGAAGCGAGCATCAAGCAATAATAACCCTACAATCGTTAGTAGTATAGAATAAGTAGGGATCGTTCTAGCCGGGGATTAAGGGTACCTGAAACATGAGAATGTTAACACAAATATTCACAAACAGATATGCACATAATTGTCACACTTATATACATATATACGAATTTATCATGGGGGATGAAGATGAGGTTCGGCAGCAAGGACTGCCTCTATATCTAAGACACGAAAATAAACCTAAACTACTATATACAAGTGATCATCATCTCTCACAAAACATTTAGCACCAAAGACTCTTTAACAAGTAGATTCGCATGCAAGAAAGTAAGAGACAAGTATTCATGCATGTTAGACTTAATCAATTTCGACTACAATTAGAGCGATTAGCCTTTTAACCAATTGTAAGACATCTAATGTTTTAAGACCATGCTATTCGCCTTCGATCCTAAAGTTTATGCTAATCCGGTTTTAAACGTTTTAACATTTAAGCACAAGAGTCCAAATCGAAAACAAGCAAACAAGTAAGGTCGTCAATCTTCTTATTTAACTTGCAAGTTCTAAGGTTCTTTAGATCTAGGGGAGCAACACAATCAAGAAAACTCAACTCGTATAACTTAATCATATTACTCAATCATATGAAATCTAGCACTTAGAATTACATGCAAACAACAAATGCTTAAACAAAACTAGTGTGTCGATTTTTGTGCTCTAACCTTAGATTACTAATCGATTTTAAGTCTAAATCATGCATCAAATACCTACTGCCCTAATTATCATACATACGAAATTCACAAGTTACATATTACAAATTAGCACGCAGCATCATTGTTTTTGTCGAAACCTAAACTTAAATCTAAGCATCGATTCAAACAAATCTTTAACATACAATTCATAAAACCAAAACCGGTTCACACATAGACATATAAACCAACACCAAACATACATGAATGTTTCATAGACAAAATCAAACATAACTAAACAAAAAGTACTAAACCGAAAGAGGGGAGTGGATCACACTTTGAGACACCTTGAGAGCTCCACGTCGTGTGGATCCGGCGAAGTACGGAGGCTGGGGTGAGGCTGCACGGCAGTAGGTCACGTCGGCAGTAGGTTATGGAGGTAGAAAATCCAAGGTTCGGCAAAGCAGAAACTTGGTTGAGGTGAGGTGAAGGTGGTTTTCGGTTAAGGTTTTTGTCTAGGATCTTTGGGGAATTTTGGTAGAGTTTAGGCCTTGTGTTTATGCTTGAGATGAGATGGTTTTTCTGTAGGAAAACATGGCTATATATAGAGGCAAATTCGGCAGAAACCCTAGGTAGAAAACCTAGTCCAAATCGGCAAAGGCAATCCTTGTGCAACAAGGTTTTGGTTCCTTCCTTTCTTGGTTCTTCTAGGAAACTTCTTTTTCTGATTTTTCTTCAATGCCTTGGCTTGGTGTCATCCTCTAACCTTCCTTAAGCTTGGACCATCATCACATATGTATTTGTACACCATTTGGTCCATCAAAAACAGAAAACACAAAAAGGGGGCAGTAGGTTCCTGGAATCGGCAGATTTGACCTTGATGCAGTAATTACGGCATATCTCCATCCGTGGAGCTCCAATTGATGCGATTCCAAGTCTCAGATAAACTAGACACATATGGCCATCTCCCCATAAAATATCTCGATCAAATTCTTTGTGAGTCGTCGGGAATGATTTTTCGAAGTTGGAACAAAGTCCCAGGAAAATCATGGAAGTCCCTGGATTGGAATGCTTGGACTGCCGTTTTGCAGCCAACTTTTGGGTGACTTCCCGAACTCCGATTGATCTGAAATTTTAACACAATATTCTTCAGTATATGAATAATAAGCACACCAAATTTCATTAAATTCGGACAAGGATAGATCGCACTTTTACTCATCTCAAAATCATGAAAAAGACATATTTTGCATTATTTTCCAGATTTCTCAAACTTAGTCATTTTTCGGATTCTTAACCATTTTTCGCCAAACTCTACCAAATTGACACTAAACTAAATTATGACTCTATCTTAGACAAATAAGGGTTAAACAAAGCATAAATGAGGGCATAAGCATATAATATCGTCGCACATTGTGCTCCTATCAGTCTGCTCCCAATTGACTCTGACTTCCTGATCAAGCAACTGGTACGCGGGCGCTAACTAAGCCGGCGTACAGGACTCGAACAAGACCTGAATAGAACTCTCTAACAGGATTTTCTTCCCAACCCCCTAAGGTTTGAAGATCTTACTCTGATCTAGAGAAGCAAAGCAGAGCTATACCAAGACCACGGGTGTGTCACCTGAGTGACGACTCGATTGCTACCGGAGTAGCGGACTGACTCGATTGGCTCAGCAACCGCTCGACACGAATGCGAGACGTGGTCGATCACAGGTGGAGGCAAATTGCGTGAGTCGCTCAGCAACCGCTCGACACGAATGCGAGATTAGATCGATCGCAGGTGGAGGCAAATTGCGTGAGTTGCTCCGGAGAGGCTTTTGGCAAGTTAGCGGTGTGCTAGAACTTGTGTGTGTTTGTGTTTGGTTGAGAACCCTTCTCTAGTTGTAAAAGAGTTGTATTTATATGGTTCCCGAAACCCTAGTGCATGAGGATCCAGCCTGGCGGATTCCGAGTTTCATTAGGACTGTCTTTCCTTATTCTACCTCCAATCTAATCAATTAAGAATCAATTGAGATCAGTCTTTCTCTTTGCTTAGGAAACTTCTTCCCCGTCGAATATTGTTTGGATCCTGCCTCAATTAAAGCCGGGGTGAACCAAATCGAGTCCAATACGAATCAATTACTGATTCGGCAAAGAAATCTTTTCCAATGGATTGCTACCGCAACAATCCCTAATTATCCTAATCAGTATTTACACCTCATTTTTATTAAGGAAATCCGTATATTGTGTAATCGGATTACTACAAAATAACCCCGATCTGATTAGGTAATAAATCAATATTCTCTCTCCAAGTAATCTTTCCTGAATGAAGTGGGAGAACATGAATATCGGGTTCGGTTTAAACCTAAACCCCTCTGGGCCTCGGGGTAAAAGCCCAATTGAAGTGAATTCCAATTGTGGCCCAAACATTGCCCCCCAGTCTCCGATATTGAGAGTTTCAACGAAATAGAAGAGAGACTGATCCCCAAACGCCGGCCCATCCGCAGCAATTAAATATCTGGACTGTTGCACCGTTTCCTAGCCAATCACGACTTCCCAATTCGAAACGGTATCACTGTTCACCTAAACCCTTGATTGCTGCAAAACCCAGCGCTTCACAACTCGAGAACCCCTTTTGGATTCTTATATAATCAAGTTGAGACCTTTGGTTTCTCCTTCAAACCACTCTTCTTCCTCTTCCTCAGCCCGAAATCAGAAGAAACCCAGATTTGAAACTAATGGCCCCCTCAAAGAACTTCGTTATCCGCTACTCCGTAGCGAATCAAGCCAAGACTCAACTCCTCCCTCTTATCAACTGCTCCGGGGCTGATGACCGGACCAGTCTTAGCCTTCCCCAAGAGGAACGTGCCACATTAGGTCCCTACGTGGTGGGCTATAATGCCGACGATAACGATGGAGCCCATCAGATACTCGACAGCCCGGCACGCCCGCTGCCGGCGCTTTTTCGCTCTGAAGAACCAGCGGAATGCCCAAATTTTCAAACCAACCACCACCAAGCCGCTATAAACCATTCCGCCTGGCCTCTGGTCAAGCCCTATATGACAGCCTGGTATGCAGAACGACTCCCTCTCGACGGAGAGATCTGGAGGAAGGCTGGGGTCGCTGATGTGATCAAACTTTGCTTCAGCCTCAGCCCAAAAGGAGGCAACAGGTGCGCCCTTGTTCCGCTGATCAGCCTCTGGAACCCCACGGTCAACGCCTTTGAGTTCAAATTCGGTCATGCCTCCGTGACATTGCTAGACCTCTATGCCGGCTTCGGGTTCCCAATCAGCCCCCAAACCTTTGATGAGAGCAACTACCCCGAAAGGATAGTCCCCCGGAGCACTATTAATACGGTCGAGGTCGGCGGGTTCGAGAAGTGGAAAGATGATACCTCCCAGCTGGATAGTGCGCTCAGCGGAATAGCCTTTCTGTCTTTCTGGCTCAACAAGTTTGTGTTCTGCTCCAACACCAACAAGATGACCAAGCTTTATCACCGTATGGCAGAGGTAATTTATGCCGGCCAAGAAATTGGCCTTGCCCAATACGTTCTAGCACACCTTTACCGCTGTCTGCACCAGATATCCGCCGTGCCAATGAATTGTGCTCAATCTGGTCCACTCTGGATCCTAGATATTTGGTGCCAAATGCACTTTCCCCAACTCACTCCAGCCATGAAGGGGGGTCCTAAGCCTGATCAAGTTGTGGGGCAAGAATATGTCGGCTGCGCCCCCAGCCCTGACCTCAGCTACGCTGTCTGCCTTGACATCTTCTTCAACACAACCGCCAAGGAATTTTTTGCAGAGGCACAGCGGCTGATCCATTTGAAGTATCCACGTGGACTAGTTCGGGGGTTCCTTCCCTCCAGTGAACAAGGCACTAAAGGTCGAAGGGTTTTCATTCACTGCATCTCCATGGCGGACTTGCCATTCCTCTGTAGTGACAAGAAATATCCAAGCCACGAGGTCTACGCGCCTCACTTCTTTGCACGGCAGTTCGGCCTCACTCAAATCCTGCCCTATCCGCCACTGAAAAGTGTAAATCTTTTTTCGGCGTGGCGGAATAGCAGAAAGTTCCCACCAGCGTCCGGTGCTAGCGATAGACCACGCCTGGAGCTTCTCGATTTGCGAAACTGGGAATACTACCCATACCTGAAGGCCTCTACGGATGCTACTGGTTCATATCAGATATGGTGGGCACGCCTGCGAGGTCCGCTCTTTAAACAACCATCCGTCTTCTACTTCCAGAGGTTCTTTCAGAATCAGGGCGGGCACCTTACCCCAGATCAAGAGGTGCTAAAGGGCGGTCCGCTGTATGTTGACCTGCCCCCAAGAAAGGTAATATGCCCTGCTTCCTACTACTGTTTTGGTTTGCCATAAAACCTCGCGTAACTCTTAATTGTTTAATGAAACAGGCATCCGGACAAACCCCCACGGATAGAGGAAAACGCAAAGCAGTATGTGGGGCTCATCCGCCCCCGAAGAAGAGTAGAACTATCGTTGAGGCGGATGAAGAATCTGATGAGGAGGAGAACGCACCTGTAAGTGAATTCAACATCTCCCTAGCTTCCTCGCGTTTTTAGATATCAATTCAAAAAATACCTACGTGACATAGATATCCCAACTCTGTCCTTCTTTGCAGACACCTCGGAGGAGGCGCTCCTCGTCTGCTGCAGCCGCCAGCCGAGGTCCCACGGTGATCGAAATTTCCTCTGGTGAGTCCCCTAACCCCTCTGAAGAATCTACAAGTTCTTCTAGCTTCGATGAGGACTATCTGGACCTCTATCAAAATCTTCACGAGATTTGCGGCGATAGTTTTCCTCAACCTGTTCCTCTGCGCTATCTTGATGCAGGTACTTCCTCCAGTCTAACCCTAGCAGTTAGTCAGAGTTCTACTCAACCAATCCTGACACTCCCTGCCGCTGCAGAAACTGGACCAGAGGTGGAGGAAAACCCAGATGACACTATGGCGGAGGCCCCGGCAGCTGAGCCTCTACAATTGCCAAGTGGCGCGCCCGGCGGCTCTTCAACTCCCAATCGGCTGGCCTCGAGCTCAACTCATGAAGTGGAGCAAGAAGAAGAAGAAGAACCAAACCAAAGCGTAGAGCAGCCCGCAGCTGACGAGCCTTCCTCCCCTGCACCTGATCTCTCAATGGCAGAAGAGGAAGCAATTGCCGGTGTGGAATCCCTGGCAGATATTGCCCCCCGGGTTGAACAACTTCCAACTCCCGCGGATGACCCAGCTGACCTTGATCAGCAAGGGCAACAAGGGGTTCCTCTGGAATTTCCATCTCGCAGCGGGTTAGTTCCAGCTTGAACCTTCTTAAATAGTCAGTGGCAGATTCGTCAGGCCTTTGTTCAGTCTCTGCCAGGTCCTTCACCCCGATCTTCGCTTCCACAATACCAAACATGGTTCTGAAAAGAACCTCCATGGTTTTCCAGTCTGGAATTGATCCAGGCTTCAAACGCTTATACCAGATAGTTGCTTCCCCCGCCACAGATGTAGGAAAGAGCTTCAACTTCATGATTGGGTCCTCAGCATACTGACCCGATTCATTGGTGAAACGCATGATGTGCATCTCAGCATCCTCCGACGTCTGGCCGTTAAACGGAGTAAAACGGATTGGCTTAAACCCAGCAGGAAACGGGATCGCGTTGACCTCTTGAGTTAATGGGTTCTCGTACGTCTTGTCGACGTCGAGCAACCCCTGCAGTTCCTTGAGCTTGTCTGCGAAAATTCTGCCAATATCATCCAAAGTTAGCTGAGCCACAACATTCACTGGTGGCTCCAGCGGATTGTTATTAGCCTGCCCCGTAGGAGGGACATGACCTCCATTCTGATTGACAGCAGCCCCGGTATTTGGTCCGCCGGTTCCACCACGACCAGTCGTTCGTCCTCGCCTATCCTTTGGCTGGTTAGTATTCGCATTTGCACGGTCAGACCCCTCAGATTGGTCGAACCGATCAAACAGCTGCCCCATCAAGGTATTCATGTTTTCGAGCGTGGCGTTGGTAGCCGCCAACTGCTCTTGTTGCTGTCGCTAGCAGATATCAGAGTTCTTGACATGGCAGTCAAGTTATCCCCCAGCCGGCTCTGCTGTCCAGCGAGATACTTGAAATTGACAGTGAACCCCCTCTGCTCCGTCTCCATTCGCTTAACGGATTCATTTAGATTCATGACCACATTATTGGCCTTCTTCAGAGCTTCATCTGTCCGACAAGATTTGTCGATCAGCATCCTCAGAGTGTCCGTCACCTCTGTGGGAGATGCGGTCTCCCCAGTAAATTGCGCCATAGGAGACGCAGGTGAATCCGCAGACTCATCCGCGAACCCCTCATCCAAAAAACCAAATGAGGCTGCTCGATTGGTAAGGCCCAGAGTGCCGTTATCATCCTGAGAAGCAGCCTGTTCCTCAACTATTTCCCCCACCGTCGCGACAACTGGTGCCGCGGAAAACAGGGTTTGATTTCTCTTGTCTCGCACGACCTTGAGGGCTGCGACAATAGTTGCTTCATCCCCCAGGGTCCCGCCAAACACTTCCTTAGCTTCGGCTTCAGTTAATCCCCTACAATCAGCTGTTCCATATTTGATCAGCTCCTTGTGGAAATTCTTTAAACAGTTCATGGTTATCCTCTTGTAAGGATGACCCTTTGTAGATCCCGCAATCTTGACACTAGGTCCCACTGGGCGTGCCAAAATGTTCGTGGCGGATTCAGCACCCGGCGAACAGTCAGCACTGGGGGCGGAGGATGCGTGCTCCTCGCGTGTCTTCTGTGTGTGCTTAGGCTTGCCAGCACCTTTGGAGTGGTGCGACTCGATTGCGTGCGACCCCTGGCGAGTCTTCTCGTCTGCTCCTAATTGACTCTGACTTCCTGATCAAGCAACTGTTACGCGGGCGCTAACTAAGCCGGCGTACAGGACTCGAACAAGACCTGAATAGAACTCTCTAACAGGATTTTCTTCCCAACCCCCTAAGGATTGAGGATCTTACTCTGATCCGGAGAAGCAAAGCAGAGCTATACCAAGACCACGGGTGTGTCACCTGAGTGACGACTCCATTGCTACCGGAGTAGCGGACTGACTCGATTGGCTCAGCAACCGCTCGACACGAATGCGAGACGTGGTCGATCGCAGGTGGAGGCAAATTGCGTGAGTCGCTCAGCAACCGCTCGACACGAATGCGAGATTAGATCGATCGCAGGTGGAGGCAAATTGCTTGAGTTGCTCCGGAGAGGCTTTTGGCAAGTTAGCGGTGCGCTAGAACTTGTGTGTGTTTGTGTTTGGTTGAGAACCCTTCTCTAGTTGTAAAAGAGTTGTATTTATATGGTTCCCGAAACCCTAGTGCATGAGGATCCAGCCTGGCGGATTCCGAGTTTCATTAGGACTGTCTTTCCTTATTCTGCCTCCAATCTAATCAATTAAGAATCAATTGAGATCAGTCTTTCTCTTTGCTTAGGAAACTTCTTCCCCGTCGAATATTGTTTGGATCCTGCCTCAATTAAAGCCGGGGTGAACCAAATCGAGTCCAATACGAATCAATTACTGATTCGGCAAAGAAATCTTTTCCAATGGATTGCTACCGCAACAATCCCTAATTATCCTAATCAGTATTTACACCTCATTTTTATTAAGGAAATCCGTATATTGTGTAATCGGATTACTACAAAATAACCCCGATCTAATTAGGTAATAAATCAATATTCTCTCTCCAAGTAATTTTTCCTGAATGAAGCGGGAGAACATGAATATCGGGTTCGGTTTAAACCTAAACCCCTCTGGGCCTCGGGGTAAAAGCCCAATTGAAGTGAATTCCAATTGTGGCCCAAACAAGTTCTACATGGATTTGGCTTACAAATGTGGACTGAATTCCATTCTTTATGCAAGATAATTGGCTGAATTAATTCATGGAAAACCTAAGGAGATATTTTTCAATTATTTAGCCATTATCTTGATGATTTTCGGCAGAAAATAGAGGAAGCAAAATCGCAACAAATCCTGATTAATTTCGGGAAAATTCCTGTGCACCTCTCTCAACTTCCACGGACTCTCCCGGACAGCTCACGATGAATCAGAGTTCGAGCCTTATATGGATAGAAAGCTACGGGAGTCTAGTTTCCAAATCAGTTAGAATTACCTCAATAGCTATTTTCTAGAGAGAGTTATGATGTAATCAATGCACGGAGGTCATTCTGCCGAATTCAGAAAATCAAGGAAAACCTAAACCATTTCGGTTTTGGTTTGTGGCTGGCTTCTCTAGGTTATTTCCTCTATATATAGCTCTCTCTTACACAGAAAAAAGGATCTTTTTCTCTCACAAAATACTAGCCAAAACTCTACCAAATTGTAACCACAAATCCCATACAGAAATCAAAGTGCCGAACCATCACCACTTCTCCAATTCGCATCATCCTTTCATCTTCGAATTCATCTCTGCTGAAGCATCTTCAAGGTTCTTCTAAAGTGTGATTCGACTAAACTCATGGCTTCTTTAATTTTCTGTATGAATTACAATATCATGTTGTATGATTTGTTGGATTATAACTATTGGTTTATATACTTTGTTAATATATTGCTTTCGAATTTTATTCATGGTTTATATGTGATTTCTGAATTTGATTTATGATTCTTATGATATATTGTATATAATTTTATATATGTTCTTGATGATATTTGATTAATTTTCATGAGTTCGTGCATCACAAATTGTGTGCATAAGGGCTGACTTTGTGGCTTCTCCTTATGTACCGATTTTATATACCAAAACAATTTAGATTGCTTCATACACTGAGTTGTTGTGATTTAGATTGTTTATTAGGGCGTTTATAACCATGAAAATTTATATGTTATAGCAAGGTGATGTGACGCCATACTTGTTGCATGTCTCTGATTCGACTTATTGTGCTTATGTGTTAATCGTGTTTAATTTCTACGCTGAGTGTCTTTAAACTGATTAATACTATGTTTGGGGTTATACGCTGAGTTAACTCTAGATAATTAAGAAGTCTTAACGATTAGATGAACCGCTGAGGGCTCTAATTAGAATTGGAATTAAATTTGTCTAAGTGCTATGTGAAATATTGCTGCCTTGAATCTCTTATTTTTGATTAATGCATGTGTAAGTGTTCTTGTGGAGAAGATGGTCATATGTAAATAATAGTTTAGGTTTAATTTTCGTTACATATAGATGTTCAGATACAATTCTCAAACTCCCCCATATTTATATGTAATGTTTTGTGTGAATTAAATGCCCTTGATTTCCCCGGATAGAACGATCTCTACTTGTCCTATACTAACGATGACACAAGAAGGGTAATATGTGTATGAAGTTGTTTTGCAGGTACAATGTGCTTAGATAATAGCTCCATCAATTTTAGTCTCACATCATCTCCGCTTTCGATGACCATAGCCTCACCCTCAAATCTAGTTCGAGGAGCTTCGTACTAGATTTCAGATATGGAGCTTAATTTGAGTCAAACTCAAGGTTCGGGAGACGGGAGGGGGGAGAGAGGTGGTGGCGGAGGTCGAAGGGCGAGGGCATGGATTCGAGGAGAAAGGTAGAGCTTGGAACCTTGGTTTATTGGCAGGCTAAATCGAATTTACGGGTTGAAATCGTAAGAGCTAGGGTTTCGAGTTTAAGAATTTGTGAGAGTGAGAGTGACGATCGGCCGGAATGAAGGTGAGAGTGAGAGTGGTTTTGAGAGAGAAGCCTTTGAGTTGTTTTTACTCTTGAGAGGGCTCGGGGCTTTGAGAGAGAGAGAGAGAGAGAGAGAGAGAGAGAGAGAGAGAGAGAGAGAGAGAGAGAGAGAGAGAGAGAGAGAGAGACTTTTGTGTGATGTAAAGAGAGGAGAAGGGGTGTTAAATATTTTCTAAGTTTATCACACAACAGAAAATATATGAAATGTCTGATATTTTTCAGACCCAATTTCAAAGAGAGGGAATTTTGCAGCCTGGTACAAATTTGGAGTTTGACATAGCATTAGGTTTTTCCTTCATACAATAGAAAACGTTTAAACTGTTGTACTAGTATTCTTCACTTTGCACTTGGTATTCCATTCTGTGGTTTCTTGTAGAAACTTCGAAATAGTTGCACAACAGAGAAGATACAAATTGTTATGGGATTTGTAACACATGTATGTTTCAAAAACTCAAAGTCTATGGAGGCAAAGTTCCCGCTTTGAGGGGGCAACATTTCAGTCATTGGAGCCAAAATGAATTTGGCACAAGCACAAGCAAAACTAGTCATACAACAAAACTATAAAATTATGATGTACAAGTATTTTTCATTTTGCACTAGGTAGCACCTAGTGCAAGATGTGACATAATCAGACAACAAAAACAAGAACTTTGTTGTCTATACATCTTGGACATTGCACAATTTTGAGTTTCAGTGTCGGAGGGAGTTCTGCCGCCAAGTTTTTCATTAATCATACAACAGAAAATGTGTGTCAGAGTTGTGTGACAAAATCTGAAAAAATGTTTTTCAGAGTGTAGAAAATGTGTACCCTCATACAACACAAATTAATTACTTTAGGTAGTGTAAAACAGTTCAGTCACTCATACAACGAATTACTTCCAAATTGTTGTTTGATATGTGTTGGGTAGTGACATTTTTGTACTAGTACTGTTTTATAACGGAATGCATCTTGTTAACGGATAAGTGTTAACAATCAATACTCTTTATCGTCCACATACTTTATGTGTCATATTGCGCCACCACAATCGCTTAATGATGGGTTATTTGATTATGAATATTGTCTTTGTATAAGACATAAACTTCCACCTATAGTCCGCTATCTAGAAACTTTAACAGGCGATCTCGTTTGTGTCACTTTTGATGAACCAGTCTTCCTGTCGCTAGGGGGAGATAAGAACAAGTATGTTCAAGTAGAACGACTTGGCATTGTCGTGGTTTGTCCTCATTGTATCTCATCATGTTCTCCAAAGTCTCATAAACTTGATATACATGCTGTAAAGAGCAAACTAGTAGTATTTCAAGGAAAAGATCGAAATAGTGCTCAAGTTTCATGCTTGTAACTTGTAAGGATATTGATGTCCGAATAAATGTACATGTCGTCACCCATAGATGGTGGCATGGTGACTCCACAAAAGTGGTAGATGGTGTCTGTAACATCCCGAACCTAGAGTTACCTTTTGACTGTGTTACTTTTACTTTTACTCCTCAGGAATTGTTTTTACGATTCGAAAGTTCTAAAGGTTGACTTTTAAATAAGTTGACCTCGACCGAGGATTTTATTTTATGACGAGGTAGGAGACGTTGAAACGAGTTCGTGGACACGTGACACGTTTAATTTGGAGTTCGCATGAAAAGGTTATGATGTAAAATCGGAAATTGTCCGATTTTGAACGAGTATAAATAGCGAGAGGAAAATTTCCCGAAAGGGAAAATCCCCCATTTTTCTCTTTTTCCTTTTCTTTTATTTTCTTTCTTTTTTTTCTTCTCTCTCATTTCTCTCTCCTCTCCCCCGACTCGGCCCGACCTCCGGCCGAACCTCCGCCGTCCGGCCGAACTGAGCCGGTCACGTTCGGACCGGCTCGGCTTGCCCGTCGCGTCTATGGCAGCGGCGCAGCTTGAAACGCCGCGGTTCGGCGGTGCGACGCCCGAATGGGTTCGACTGTGTCAAACCGAAATCGGCCTCCTCCGGTCGCCGTTCGTCTCGATTCCGGTCGGGAATCGAAGACCTTGATCCGTGCAATCATTCCATGGAGGGAATTGGATAGATTTGCACCAGGTAAGGACGAATTGGAATTTGAAATTTTTTAGGGTTTTTAGGAAATTTCGATTGAGGTTGTGATTTTGGTGTTATTGTTGGATTTGGAGGTTAGAATTGAGTTTAGAACATTGTTTGGAATCAATTGAGTGTAATTTGGTGACGAATCGGTTAGTTTTTGGAGAAAATTGGAGGTTGGTGTTTCGGGCCGCCGTGCCGGCCGCCGTACGCGGCGGCTGGGGCTGTTTTTGGCGGAGGAGACGGTGGGGATGAGGTTCTGAGGTGGTGGCGACGATGTTGGGTGAAATTGGCTTCGATTGGAGGTGTTTTTGACCTCCGGAGGCGGAGCTGGCGGCGGCGCTCCGTCGACGCCGGCAGCTGCGGCGCTGTTCCGGCGGCTAGAGGTAGGGGATGATGAACAGTAACCGGTAAATAGTAAAACAGTAAAAGTAAACAGTAAACAGTAAATAGTAAAAATAAAAAGGTAAACAGTAAATAGTAAATAGTAAACAGTAAATGGTAAATAGTAATTAGATTTTAACCATTTACTGTTTGACTTTCAGAATTACTATTTGACCTGGAATAATTACTGTTTGACTAGTAGTTTTTACTGTTGACTTTCCGTAAAAAGGTTAAAAACTGATTAAAAGGGTTTTACGACGGAATAACTAGGAAAAGAATTAATCGGACACGGAGTGGGTGTCCTGAGTAATTTCGAACTTAGATTATTCGGTATTGAGGCAAAATTCCTATACCGATAAGTGAAAAAGGAAAAATTGGAAGTTTCGGACGAGTGAGGACGTCCGTAGATTTATCGATTATAATTAAACTCCGAGTTTCGTAATATTTAGAATTTCGTCCCTGTTACAGGTCGAGAGGTTATTCGACGGGACGAGAGATCAAATTACTGTGAGTGGATTTTTATTTTAAATAAATGCATGCATAATTGTTTTAATGAAATGAAGTTTATTTTAAATAAATGATTTGAGAAGCATGAGAATTCATATAATTAAAATGAAATGATATTTAAAGAAATATATGGTTTTGGGGTTTATGTTTTTACTACTATTTTAGTAGTACGTGATTTTATCCGGAAACTAGGTTTCCGAAAATAGTATGTTTTAATTATTCATATCTGGATTATGTTGAATAAGCATATGTGTATTTAAAGGTAAAGACCGGAAATAAGATTTCCGGGGATTTTATTATTTCATTATTTATGATTTTGACATGTGGGACATGTCGACATTATATTTTCTTATCGATATTATTTTTACGACATTGGGACATGTCGGATTTATATTTATATATTCTTTCGAGGCTATGATTCTATTTGATTATATATGTATAGATAAGCCTCAGATGTACGGTCGGGGACTGTACGGATTTATATATAAGGGGAAGCGAATTTTCGGTTTTATTTTCAGATTTTCACCATATCAGGGTCCAGATATATATTGATGTTAGGTAGCTTATTAACCTCATCCCACGCGAGGTGACGACTTGACCATATAGGTCAGATTCACGTTCGGTGGTCGACAGAGTGTGGTATAGAGAGTCTTGGAGGCTCTGACCCTTAGTCTGGGAGGCTACTATTATATGGTGGTAATGACGTTCCCCTATCTTATTATGTGACCAATGACATTGGTCTTCATTTTTTATATTATCTGGTTTTCGGGAACATTTCTCTAGGAGACTTTCTGATTTTAATAAATTCCCGAACCAGCGGGGCTGGGGTTTTTATGCGACCAATGGGATTGGTCGAGAAACTTCACAAATGGTTTTTAAAAGTATATTGTTTTGAATACATATAAAAAGAATAATTATTTATTTATTTGATTTTATATCAGCAGGGCTGATGATTTTTAAATATGATTTTCTTAAAACGTGGGACGTTTTATTTATAATGCATGCACTGTGATTTTATTTCTAAAACTCTGGGAAGGTAATATAATACTTTCATTTAAAGTACTATATTAAATCATATTATTTTTATCCACTCACTCTAACGTTTTTAAATTACTTTTCCCTGGGCCCTTCGATTTAAATCGCCCAGTGTGCAGAGTAATAGTCAGAGGTCAAGAGTACTCGGAGTCGAGGCATAGCTGTCATCCTTGTTGCTTCCGCTAGGTGGGATCTGTGATCCCTTACTCTTTTATTTTTATATTCTATTTCTTGTTTTGTAATTCCAGTTCATTGTATTAGATTGCTCTGATTACCTATGAGCCAGTTGAGTTAGATTATATTGTATTTATTTGTAGCGGTTGTTGTGATTTGGGGAGCAGGTGCCTCCAGGTGTTGAGGATGAATCTAGATTTAGAAGTGTTTTTGGTTGTTGCAGGCCTTAGGGTTGTCCATCCTAAGATTGACTTTATCGATTTATCGATAGAGTTAGTCTTAAGGTGGTCCCTGCAAGACCTTATCCGGATTTCAGGGTGAAATCCGGGGCGGGTCCTGTCAGTGTCACTAGGACGTGACTCTCATAGAAGTATAAATAGGGCACTTAGTTCGATATACATTAGCCGAATGCGAATTTTGACACAACTTGATCCTTTGATCAATGACACTCATTCGTCTCATGGATTATCTGGATTATGGTCATCATTGGGGGACGCCTCAATGCAAAGCCAATCCATATAGAGATCTCTACAAATATGAATTACACTAGTGTACATGAGGATGTGGTTTATGAGTTTGATATCAAACACACACTTCGTTGAAGAAAACACCAACGTTGTGAATTGGCCTACACGGAAAGATATGTGATCCAGTTTAAATTAAGAGATAGGTATTTGGTTAGGTGATGCCGACAACGCAAGTGTAAACCCTATCGATAATTTTTTATGGAAAGCGTAGTGAGAAAAAGAGACTAGACTCACCTTATGGTGCAAGGTTTCTCACAAACACCCTGGAATCGACTACAATGACATATGCTCTCGTAAGGAGTCATATTGCACTCCACTACCTTGTCAGTTAGGTAGTTCCGAAAAACTGAACATGCAGCTTGTAGACATTAATCATCTCTATTGGGACTAAGTAAAGAGATGTATATAAACATCCTGAACGGATTAGTTTTCACCCATATCAAGTGAGCAAAAACCACGAAGTGCCTATGTTATCAGATTACAACGTTCCCTATATGGGCTCAGATAGTCTGGTAGGATATGGTACACACGGTTGAGTGACTACTTGATTGAAGATGGGATATAAAGAATCATGCATATTTGCGTGTGAACTCTGGAAGAATTGTGATTGAGATATCACTAATTCGACGTTATGCATGAAAAGATCTTGGGAATACTTGGTCTCTGAAGTGAGAACCGGTAGTGACGAACTTAATCATATATCGGCTTTTAGCAATCTAAAAGACGTTAAACCAAAGCCTATATGTATCCCATGATCAGTCGATGTCTTGAGAATACTCGTTTTGTCTATATGACGAGAAGTCTTAGGAGATAAAACTCTCCATCTAAGTACGATATGTGCAACCATGTACTTGTCATAATATACTCGATTCGACATCTCATTCGCTATAAACTTATAAAGCCAAGGTAATGGCAAGATGCACCCACCCAATGCCATGTTATATGGCGGTACTTTCTTTCAAGTCTGAAAAGGTTTAGGCTCATTCGATCCCATCATGAAAGACACATCAAAAGGCAATTCCAGAATCTGCCTAATTTCATAGGTCGATTTCCACGAGACTTGAATGACAGCCCACTCATTATAAAATGGTGAATTTGGTATTGTTGGAAAGAACTATGTGTCTACTTCCCAGTAACACCAACCATTCGATCATAGCTATTATATTGAGTGAGTTATGGCTGTTTTAGCAAAGTAGGACGATTCTGTCCGGTAATTGGCAAATCAGTCACTTTCGACAGAGCTTTATCATCAGCTCAGAACGAACTAGTTTGTGTACTTTACAACACTGGAAAGATATGGGTGTCTATGTTCTATAAATCTTTACAGTTTGTTCATACCTAATGTATCGAAGGAGTTATGACTGTTTAAGTACACGAAGGTCATGCTGCCAGTGAATCTGATTTTCAACGCAAACTCTAGTTTTGAGTTGTTAAGCAACCTTCTTCCTTAAGACCAAGTAAAGCTAAGTATAGCTGGGCTGATACAAGGATAATGTCACACCCCGGTCCCGGCGTCGGTGGGGTTTAGACACCCGGCGCCGATTCTGAGGTGTGATCGAGTGTTACAAAGCGGAATGTAACTAAAAAACTAAAAACACTTCTTTTTAGGCTCTTCACTCTAGGCTTGTCCGACACTTCGACCCGACAAACACTTAACACTTCTCTGCAAAACAATAAGTAAATGGGTGGGTGAGCAAAACCATGCGCTCAGTGAGTAGATCATGTAATATGCCAGTGAAGTCATATCATTTTTACACACGCTATAAAATACGTACATCGTATATCATATATTTCACGTCGACCACAATACAATTTGTCACATCGCACAATCCCTTCTCATTAGGCATCCTTCAATTTAGTGATCTCCCATGGGCACCTAATGGCCTTCATACCCTATACAACTGTGTGCCACATTCTTACTTCGGCATAACCCAATCAAGAAGTTCACATGTTCTATGACTAGTCAAACAATTGATCTAACACCATAATATATGTAATCTCCACATATTTCGCAAATAGACATGTTTCACTTGAAAATAGAGAGATATTTCATAAATAGATCAAAATTATGATTTTCGACTATTTTAAAAGCATATAAGAATATTTGAAACACATTACATAAACCACTCACCTCGACGAACCGAATCGACACCCAGATCGTAAATCGAGAAACCTAGAATGAGCTTTCTAGAAATTACCGTTGGATCTAACTCAAACCTCAATGATAGAAAAATCGCGTCGATACGAATCTGTAGCTGCTCGCGGATTTAGAATCGGAGTTACGGATAAAAAGTTATGACCTGACGAAAATTTAGATTAAGAAAGCTAGAGAGAGAAAGCTAGTGAGAGAAAGTTAGAGAGAGAAACTCTCTGTAAAAATGATACAGAAATGAAAAATTGCTGAAGTCTTCTTCATAGGGAAGCAAGACTAATCAAAGACTGACAAATGTCAAAATCTAACATTTCCACCTATAAGGTTCCACCACATGTCACACAAACACAAAGTCTTCTCTCTCCATTTGACAAGTGGCAGATGACAAGACTTAAGTGGATCAGCAAATGCGCTGCCACAACGTGGGGACCAAGTCAAGTTAAGGACCAATCCGAAAGTGACACGTCACCACTTGAGGAAATTGCGATAAAACTTCTAAAAATCGTTAAAAATAGTTCGGAAACTCAAATAATTCACCGAAAAATGTGACGAACTCGTGACGACCTCTAGTTTCTATTTCTTACAAGAAAAATAGAATTTAACCAACTTCAAAAATCGGAATATTACAGATAATGTGGCTGTATTCAATGACTAGATCATTGGCCACGCCTACTTTTGAAGCTTGTGAGGAGCGTTTGTATATGCCACTAATCTAAACTTCGAGATTGAGTTACCAATCAGGGGGAGTTGTCTTGTAAACATCAGGGTGTTGACAGTAGCCATAGAGAGGCTACCCAGGCCCCCAGACCCGCAGCTAGTACTCCTGGACCCGGCGCAGGGCCCAAGAACAAAGCATGGACACCTGGTCCCGCGCCCGGGCATATCTTACTTATGATCGGGGCCCGGGAACCGACGATGGCAGCTTCCCAAGCAAGGGCCGGAACAGTCAAGCAATATGTGCAGAAGGGGGCCAGTCCCACATCGAAGGGTGAGGCCAGTCCTCATACCCGGCAGCCTATATATGAGTCCCAACTACGTACCCTCATTAATAGGTAATCAATACTTCAACTACTCATTCCCGCTTAAGTTATCAGTTTATTCAATTTATACTGACTTAAGCATCGGAGCGGAATAAACCGGCCCGCCCGGTATTCCCTTAGTTAGCAGGATTTGCAGGAAGGAATCACACCAAGATCCACCAGTCTCTTAGAGTCTACGGATTCAGACAGAAACACATGGGGAGTCTACCTCACATGTAATCTTCAATTGTAGTTGATGTGTTGTGCTATTTAACCTTCGACCAACCTTTTTATTTTACCCAATTGATTTTTATTTTGCTTGGCAAGGTTTTAGCGAGGCAACATCTTATACACCGTGTCACATTAGGTACGCGACACAAGGGAGAATGTCTAAGGAAGGTTAATTTCATAACTTCCAATATGTGTCTTGACCTAATTAGTTGATAGAGAATCTCAGATTCTTCAGGATACTTGATGTAATGCCTATATTCATAGGAGCATAAAATGCTACGTTCTTAATATCTTTTACCCTTCATTTATACTTTGTTTAACCCTTATTATTTTAGAATCGAGTCATAATATAGAATCATAAGATTTTGGCAGAGTGACAAAGAAATCGTGCTAAGTATAGGAAAAATGTATAAAATTGTCAAGTAGTCGATTTAAAGTCTTAGAGATGTTTCGTTGAATCTATAAAACTTCGGCTATACTTTTGATGGACTTTTCTTCTCTTATATGCAGGAGACATGTTATGGATTGAGTAATGGAAGGACTTAGAGAAATTGGAGCAAAAGAAGCTTCCAAGAATTGCAAAGCAAAATCGGATCGAGAAGTTCTAGCAATTTCCTCGAAACCTAAATTAAATTTCAGAATTTCTCCAGGATGGACCATAAGGAACTAGAAGGCGTGCCATATATGCATGAAAAGAACTATGAGTCTAGTTTCTACAGAACTTGGAATCGCATCAAAAAAATTCTTGAGGAGAGAGTTATGCCCGTCACAAGACAACAAGGTCACTGCCATGCCGAGAAGAACAACCTACTGCCTATTTTCGGGACTTTCTGTGTTTGGGCACCAAAATGGTTTCTAAATCCATAAAAAGATAGTTGCTGAGCTACATGGAGCATATGGGAGTCGGCCATGTGATAGGAGCACAATGTGCGTCGTTCTTAATATGTTTTTACCCCCATTTATCCAATGCTTAACCCTTATTTTTGTAAGATAGAATCATATTTTAGTTTAGTGTCCCTTTGGTAGAGTTTTGGAGAAAATGTGCTTAATTGTCAGAACAATTTATCCTTTCCATTGTTGTCAAGACTTGGAAAAGTTTAATTAGAATTTGTTATTTGAAGTGATGTTGTGAAGTAAGTGTGGGGTAAAACTTGTCCAATTGCATGAAAAGAGTGTTGTTGCCGAAATTAAAAAGAAAATGAAGAGAATTCGGACATAAAAATGAAAAGAAAAATTGAGCCGAATAAAATGAAAAACAAAGAATATTTCGGCAATGAAGTGAAAAGAAAAATAATTGGATGAGTTCTTGTGGTGAATTTGGAATTGTATGATTATTTGAAGGTCTAGCATTGCTATACTTGACATTTGTTCATATTCACTATGTTATGGGGAAGAAAAGAATGAAGTTGGGCCCAACATGATGAAATTTGGCCCTTTGGAGTGATGTCATAAAGAGTATTGAATTTTGCTAAGTCTTGGTGACATTCTATCACCACCTTCCTAAATGTGAATGCCTTATGCCAATCCCCATTATCACCTTTATATTGATCTTTTCATGATTCTTAAAATAGGTAAACTTTGATTTGTGGAGATTTTCGTCAAGAGTGAGCATATGGCTTTGGTTCATTTGTGCACATAGTTGTTACATGAAGTTTTTCCTGAAAGATTAATTCACAAGGTGCTTTTGTCCGATGAAATATGCGAGCTATTTGTTGCCTTACAATCTGTTCTCAAGATTAATTCTCACCAAGAACATAGCCGAACCATACTCCACCACCTTTCATAAAATCATTCCAATCATCAATACCAATCCACTTGCCGAATTCTTCAACAAGGTTGTCACTTGGATTGTAATTTCAATGGCTTTTGTTTCTTTGTATTTATACATTAATTTGTCTATGAATTATGTATTGATTCTTGGATCCGATTTTAGTTTTGTTATTTATTCATGGGATTTCCGAATTCTTGTTATAATTGTTTGGTTTTCTTATGTTTAATTGCCGAATTATGCATGTTATGTAATTGAATATGGTATGATGGGCAGTAGGCTTTTGCATGTTTTCTTGATTTAATTAGGTTTATTTCCTTAATTCGTGTGCAACCGAAGGAGATGTCTAGATGCATTCGAAGGCCATGAGTGTTATCTAGGTATTGAATTCACTTGCCGATTTAATACATGTTGGATCATACGCGTAGTTGATTTTAATGTGTATTTTTCTAAGGGCTAGAGTAATTCTGGAAATTTACATGTCGATGTGAGATAAGTGACGCCATACTTGCTAACATGTTCCAATTCGACATATTGTGTTTAATTTCTACGCGTTATGTTATTAAACCGATTAGTACCATGTTTAGGATTACACGCGTAGTTGATTCTAAATACTTGTGATGTTTTGAATAATTAGATATACCGCGTTGGCTCTAATTAAATTGGAACTTAATTGATCTTGAATTCGTTATATGCTTGCTGCCCCTATTACTTGTTTTAATTTCGTTGCATGTGTAATGAGTTTTGTGTTTTGTGATTGTGTGGAAGATGTTGATCAATTGTAAATAATAATTTAGGAATTAAATTCGTAAAAAATCAGTAGGTAATTAGATAAAAATTCAACACCCCCCTTTCTATGTGCAACACTTTGTGTGATTGAAAGCCCTTGATTTCCCCGGATAGAACGATCCCTACTTGTCCTAACTACAATTGACAAAAGAAGGGTATTATGTGTATGAAGTTGTTTTGCAGGTACTTTGTGCTTGGATAACATCAACATCAATTTTTGGCGCCGTTGCCGGGGAAATTTAATTATTTTGATTCATAAAGTGTTGTTTTGTAATTATGTAAATTTCAGATTATTTAATTTTTCTATAGTTTTTGGGATATGTATAATAGGATTTTCGGATGTGTATTAGTAAGTAGGATTTTTGGTTTTGGTTTTTGGTTTGATAAGTTGCCGAATCATGTGATGTATATATATGTGAATGTTTGTAACACCTAGATAATTTCTTGGAAGTTGATAGTTTTAGGTATGCTTAAGTTTATTGTAGTTTCTAAAGTGTAACATGTAGGTGAAGCCTCTTTTGTTGATCATAACCTAAACCCTTCATACGAATGATTGCTTTGTTGGATCCGTTTTATGTAGATTGGGAAACGCGGGATACTCCCCCCCCCCCCCCCCCCCCACGCATACAAACGACATTTTGGCAAAGTTATTACTTCTATGAGGTTGAGGGCGGTTTTAATCAACACTTGTAGACCGCTAGGGACCCGAGTTTATTTTACAAAGTATGGGGCAAGTTATTTTCATTGATTGGTTCTCAGGTTTGTAAAACTGGTTCTCAAGGCCCACAGACTGATGTTCATTCTCGGTGAGTGAGTCAATAGGGGACTTGTCCTCCGTAGTGTCCAACAACGAGACCTGCCTGGTTCCTAAAGGGAGTTCGCTCTCCGTGAATCTTAACGACACCGCCTTTGAAAAGTAAAATACGCTCGACCCTAGACAACAGCTTGTGCCGAAACATCACCTCACTTTAGACGCTAGAAGATAACATGAACATATGTGAATCTATTTTTCTTCAAAGATAAAATTTGTCTTTAATTTTTGAGGTATATCTGAAAAAGCATGATCCTACCTTGGGCTGCATCAGTCCATTGCACTGTTATCTCCTCTGCTCCACGTACCTCGAATTTTAAAGTTGTGTGAATAAAAGAAATAGACTCTAGGTTCGGCAATCTCATACTATTTTCGACACTCTTGGAAGACTAGGACCGATCCATTGTGTGATACTTGTAAATTTTTATGAAACTTATACTTGCATAAATCGTGTGGAATATATACTTATAGAGAATTCGTATGATACATTTATAGTTTGAAAATTTTACATTACTTCTAACTTATTTCTAACCTATACTCTAACTCATTCTAACTCATTCTTTCTAATCTATACATGTTGATTCTCATGATTCTTGTAGAGTTTAATTGTTAGTTGCAGATCATAAGGAAGAGGTGAAGAATTATATTGTAATCAGTCGATTGAAGCTCTCATTGACTTGGGAAGGACGACAAGTGTTGCAAGAAATGAGACTCCACTCTCAACTTTTGTTCTTGATTTACAATTAAATTCTACTTAGCTAATTGTTGTATATTTATACACTAACTTCTAACTTTATCTAATTCACTAACTCACTACTAACTTATTCTTTGAATTCTCATCTCCACTCTTCTAAATTTCTTTATCTTGATGCGATGCAGTTGAAGAGTGGAGTAATCATGCATCGAGTTATGATAACCATTGTAAGGAGGCACGAATTTGGAGTGCGCACTCCAAAAGGCGTCGCCCACAACTTGATTAAGAAGTGAAGAGTCTAGGCTGAGTAGACTATAAACATTAAGCGCTGTATGGGAGGCAACCCATTTCAACCAAAATTGTGAAGGAGCCGTCTACGAGAGTTTGAATTTTCTAAATCTCTAAACTCTTTTTGGTTGAATTGTATAAATGTGGAATTTGTGGAATTTATCATATGCTTAGAAATTACAACATAATTTCTGTTTTACATTGAGGACAATGTAATTTCTTAAGTGTGGGGTAGGGATACATGTTTCACATGTTTCACATGTTTGTTTTTGTTTTAAGTCTTTTGTTTTGAGTCATAAAAAGAAAAAGAAAATACAAAATCAGAAAAATCCAGAAAAAATAAAAAAATTTCATTGCTTTTTGTTTGATTTTATTTTGAGTCTTAGGTGCCCCTAAATAGTCTATGATGATTATATGTTTGAATACATAGATGATGGTTTTGCATAATCATAAGAATTAATTGTGAGTTTCATGGACTTTGTGATTGGTATGAACATTTGAGACTTAGATTTATTTGTGTAATAAGCATGCATGTTTGTGTTGATTTTGTTCCATAATAACCTATGTGAGCTTTGATGCCATATACTTTCCTTCTTGAGTGATAAAAATGGGCAGAATTTTTCAAAAACTTCATTATTCTTTAATTATTCAATGACTATGTGACATAGCTTTTAATGAACTCTAGAATGCTAGAACTTGCTCTTGACAATTTTTGAGACTATTATTCATGAAATGCCTTGATTTTGAAAAGGATTGAAAAGATCATGTTAGGATTACCACCAATGCCAAATAAAGCTTATGTCTAATTTGTGCCCGTCGTGGGACTCCTTAGTTTTAACCCCTTTGAGCCGACATTGTGTCATTTTATTTCATCACCATGATACACTTTCCTTGAGCTTAGAACAATTTATCCTTTCCATTGTTGTCAAGACTTGGAAAAGTTTAATTAGAATTTGTTATTTGAAGTGATGTTGTGAAGTAAGTGTGGGGTAAAACTTGTCCAATTGCATGAAAAGAGTGTTGTTGCCGAAATTAAAAAGAAAATGAAGAGAATTCGGACATAAAAATGAAAAGAAAAATTGAGCCGAATAAAATGAAAAACAAAGAATATTTCGGCAATGAAGTGAAAAGAAAAATAATTGGATGAGTTCTTGTGGTGAATTTGGAATTGTATGATTATTTGAAGGTCTAGCATTGCTATACTTGACCTTTGTTCATATTCACTATGTTATGGGGAAGAAAAGAATGAAGTTGGGCCCAACATGATGAAATTTGGCCCTTTGGAGTGATGTCATAAGGAGTATTGAATTTTGCTAAGTCTTGGTGACATTCTATCACCACCTTCCTAAATGTGAATGCCTTATGCCAATCCCCATTATCACCTTTATATTGATCTTTTCATGATTCTTAAAATAGGTAAACTTTGATTTGTGGAGATTTTCGTCAAGAGTGAGCATATGGCTTTGGTTCATTTGTGCACATAGTTGTTACATGAAGTTTTTCCTGAAAGATTAATTCACAAGGTGCTTTTGTCCGATGAAATATGCGAGCTATTTGTTGCCTTACAATCTGTTCTCTTGCATATACTTTGAGTGAATTGCCATATCATAAGTGAAAAGAAGAGAGTATGCCTAGTGAGGAGGATGAAATCAACATAACATGTCATTGCTTGCTATTTTCGTTTCTTACTTGTTCATGTTATGATACATGTCTATGACGCTTGGGATTATTGTGCTTACATTGAAATACTTAACTTGAAAGCTATGTGTTTTAAGGATCCTGAGACAATCATTTAGGGGCAGTAGTTGAGTCTTTTTGTTTTTGTTTTGCTAAAGGACTAGCCAAAGCTAAGTGTGGGGTAGTTGATAGGAGCACAATGTGCGTCGTTCTTAATATGTTTTTACCCCCATTTATCCAATGCTTAACCCTTATTATTGTAAGATAGAGTCATATTTTAGTTTAGTGTCCCTTTGGTAGAGTTTTGGAGAAAATGTGCTTAATTGTCAGAAAAATGACTAAGTAAAGAAATCTGAGCAAAAAGTGCAAAATATGTTGTTTTCGTGATATTGAAGCCTGTGCTAAACTGATCTATCCTTTTCCAAATTTGATGAAATTTGGTATGCATATAATTGGCAAGATAAAGTATATTGTGTCAAAATTTCAGATCAATCGGAGTTCGGGAAGTCACCCAAATGAAGGCTGCAACTTGGCAGTTTGAGCAAACCAATCCAGGGACTACCAGGATTTTCCTGGGACTGTGTCCTGATTTCCGGAATTTCTGTGGGATACATCGCTTGGAACCAGAGAACGAGCCATACGCCGTTGGAAAGCTCTATGAGTCTAGTTTGTCTGGGACTTGGAATCGCAGCAAAATCTTTCCTGAGCAAAACGTTATGCCGGTTTGAATGCACGAAGGTCAAGTCTGCCGAAAGAAGAAAACCTAAACCGAGTTCTACATGGATTTGGCTTACGAATGTGGACTGAATTCCATCCTTTGTGCAAGATTTTTGGCTGAATTAATTCATGGAAAACTTAAAGAGATATTGCTCAATTATTCAGCCATTATCTTGGGAATTTTCGGCAGAAAATAGAGGAAGAAAATCGCAACAAATCCTGATCAAATTCGGCAGAATTCCTATGCACGTCATCCAACTTCCACGGACTCTCCCGAACAGCTCACAATGAATCAGAGTTCGGGCCTTATATGGATAGAAATCTAAGGGAGTATAGTTTCCAACCCAACTGGAATCACCTTAATATCTATTTTCTAGAGAAAGATATTACATAATCTTCACTCGAAGGTCAAATCTGCCAGCAGGATAAGTTTGAAAAAAACTAGGTTTTGTAAACCCTAGCTGCCTCCCTTGCCTCTATAAATACCACAACATAATTTCAGAATAATCATCTTCTCTTCCTCACAAAAAGCTTACCAAAACTCTGCCGAAATCTCTCCAAGAATTCTCACCAAGAACATAGCCGAACCATACTCCACCACCTTTCATAAAATCATTCCAATCACCAACACCAATCCACTTGCCGAATTCTTCAACAAGGTTGTCACTTGGATTGTAATTTCAATGGCTTTTGTTTCTTTGTATTTATACATTAATTTGTCTATGAATTATGTATTGATTCTTGGATCCGATTTTAGTTTTGTTATTTATTCATGGGATTTCCGAATTCTTGTTATAATTGTTTGGTTTTCTTATGTTTAATTGCCGAATTATGCATGTTATGTAATTGAATATGGTATGATGGGCAGTAGGCTTTTGCATGTTTTCTTGATTTAATTAGGTTTATTTCCTTAATTCGTGTGCAACCGAAGGAGATGTCTAGATGCATTCGAAGGCCATGAGTGTTATCTAGGTATTGAATTCACTTGCCTATTTAATATATGTTGGATCATACGCGTAGTTGATTTTAATGTGTATTTATCTAAGGGCTAGAGTAATTCTGGAAATTTACATGTCGATGTGAGATGAGTGACGCCATACTTGCTAACATGTTCCAATTCGACATATTGTGTTTATGTGCTATTTGTGTTTAATTTCTACGCGTTGTGTTATTAAACCGATTAGTACCATGTTTAGGATTACACGCGTAGTTGATTCTAAATACTTGTGATGTTTTGAATAATTAGATATACCGCGTTGGCTCTAATTAAATTGGAACTTAATTGATCTTGAATTCGTTATATGCTTAATTGCTGCCCCTATTACTTGTTTTAATTTCGTTGCATGTGTAATGAGTTTTGTGTTTTGTGATTGTGTGGAAGATGTTGATCAATTGTAAATAATAATTTAGGTTTTAATTTTTGTAAAAATCAGTAGGTAATTAGACATAAAATTCGACAAACCCCCTTTTGTGCAACACTTTGTGTGATTGAATGGCCTTGATTTCCCCGGATAGAACGATCCCTACTTGTCCTAACTACAATTGACAAAAGAAGGATATTATGTGTATGAAGTTGTTTTGCAGGTACTTTGTGCTTGGATAACATCTCCATCACCATGCCAAATTGAAGAGAAGAATAGGAAGAAAAGACTTTCCCTAGTTTGGCCAAGAAAAAGAGAGTTTATTGCCGATCCTAGGAGAAGCTTTCCTAACCCGACTAGGGAGGCTTGCAGCTGTGTCTATGGGCCATGTATTCATCAAAGAATGAGTCAAGTCCATGAAGAAGTCCATTGCAGCCATAGTCCAAGAAGAAATCGGCATAAGAGAACTCCTAGAAGAACAAAGAATAGAAGAAGACCAAGATCGGCAAGGAAAAGGTTTTCCTTGCCGGATTGCATTTAGGATTACTGCCATATCTTTGCAGCCTCTCCCCTATATATAGAGGCAGTCTCTCTACATAAAAATTATCATATCCTACACACAAACACAAGTCTTAAGCTCTACCAAATATTTTGCCATAAATCATGTTGGAGATATATATGGTGCACCGCCAAGTATATCCGGCGACCTCGTAGACCGTGCAACCGGCGCGGTGGGTCCCAACTCCGGCATGCATCGGGAAGCCTGACATCTCAGCTGCATCTCCATTGTGGAAGATCACCGGTGTCGCATCCGGAAGACATGCCTCTATGCTCCTCAAACAGCTTCGTGAGTAGGAATAATGTACCTCCATCCCACATTGGAAACATGGTGTAGGAGGGGGCCTTCCTTAGTTATAAAAGGAAGGCTTCCCCCTTAGAATCTGATAACTGGCAACTGGGCATTCCACACTTGTAACACCACTGCAAAGGCTTATTAGCCGGCTATAGTATATTCTAAGTACACGTAGTCATGCTCACCGATGGCATGGCGAACCACTATAAACCTCTGTGTTATTATATCTTTATTATGCTTCTAGTTTAGCCCTCCGGGTTTAAGCAGATACATTTGGCGTCGTCTGTGGGAACCGTTTCAAAAAGTTTATGATTCTCTACTAGTTGTGCTACCTGGCCAGCAGGCAGCTCAACCTGGGTCAACCGCCTAGTCAACAGGAAGCCCGGTCAAGACTCACCGGGAAAAAGCCATCAGCAAGTTAGCAAAAAAAAAAAAAAAAGTCAGCAGGGCAGCAGCTTTTCCACCCGCTCCCCCTTTCTCTCCTGCCACTGGCGTCTTTCTCTCCGGCCGGTGGGCTTCCTCTCCAGCCGATGGGTCTCGTCTCCGGTGTGGGTTCGTCTTCACCTCCGGTGCGTCCTCCTTTCCGGGTTCGACCGATGGCTTCTCCCTCCGGGTTCGACCGATGGCTCGTCTCCCTCCTCTAGCCGGGCGGTCGTCCCTCCTCTGGTGCGGGTTTGTCTCCTTCGTTGCGAGTCGTCTCCTCCGGTGCGGTGCGGGTCATCTTCGGTGCGTTGCGAGTCGTCTCCTCCAGTGCGGGTGCGGTGTCGGTGGCTCTCCTCTGGTGCGGTCGTCTCCCTCCGGCATGACACGAAAGAGAGAGAAACCAAACGAGAAGAGAGAGAGCAGCCAAAAGCAGAGCAGAAAGAGAAGAAAAGAAACAGGAAAAAAGGGCGGGAAAGAGAAAGAAAAAGAAAAAAAAAAGTGGGGGGTTAGCCCGGTCAACGGGCCCAGCGGGTCAGCAACCTCGCCCGGTTCCCTAAAAAAAAAAAAAAAAAAAAAAAAAAAAAAAAAGGGAATTTTTGCTCAGTTCACCCAGAAGCAATGCTTCTCCATTGTGGAATTTGATATGGGTACCTAACCCGCAGAGCAATAGCAACGAGGCATTACTTCCAGTAAAGCTAAGTCTTTAACTCTCACAATTATGTTTGCTCCACCTTTATTCAAGTACTTTGCTCTATATTTGTTTGGCAAGCATGTTAATAGTTTTCCCACTGCAATATAACCGTATAAGCATGATGTACCGTGCTACACACATGGTTATTTTTGTACCGGCTAATGAATGTGCATGATTACCTGATCCACCAGTAAATTGTTAGCTTGTTGGTGCATAGCATATAGTCTTTCGTGTGTGCCTGGCCGAGTTCTATCCTTCGAAATTTTTCCTCCGGGAAATGGTAAGCCAATGACAACGGCTGAGGCATTCCACCGAGTAGGCCAGTAACAACTTACGGCTGAGGCATTCCACCGGGTAGGCCAGTAACAACTTAAGGCCGAGACATTCCAACGGCCAAACCAAAACCAGCGGAAGATTATGCATGACATCTTCAAGCAATGCATGCCTTCATTCGATACATGATGATATATGTGTTTAATTAATGTCTGTAAGTATGGCATTCGTATCACCAGGCAGTCAACGTGTTCACAAGCATATTATAACAACTTTTCGCTTGTTGTAAATTACTTCATTTCTGATTAATTGTTCATTTTACTAAGGTAAAATTAAAATCATCCAACAGGGCATCTTCAAGACAGTCCACCGGGAAACCTGGGGGACTCGGCATTCGAACGCCTGGTAATGAGCCCATCTTACTTGAGGAGTAGATATTAGTTCCAAAATAAAGGATTATGTGATATTAGTTCCACGGAAGTAGATACCGTAGCTAGACTAAGTTATGCAATTCAACTACTGACAAACAAAACTCGTTATAAAGTAATATATCTTCATATATCGATAGATGAAAAATTTATTCATTTATTGATAATATAATAACCCCTCCAAAATAATAATTTTTCATAGTCCCAATAATATTCATTTATAGAGGTTTTATTGTATTTAGTAGGTTGGATTGTTGTTAATAAATTGTACATGACGTGGTTACGTTTGATTCACTAATATATGTTTGCATTTTTCAAATTAATAAGGTCATGGTTCTCAAAATATTATTGTGGAGGGTGATTCAGAAGTTTTGCTGGATGCGATTCAAAAGGCGCGTCTATTCGTCTTTGTATAAAAAGACTAGTCTTAAGATATCACTTGGCTCATTCAGAATTATCGTTTGATACGCTCATATAGAGGCTAATTTCGTTGTTGATTGGCTAACTCATTTAGCTCATAATTCATACTCGTCTCATTCTCCAAGAATTTGATTTCACAGTTTTCCACTCTATGTGACCCTTGCGTTCCATTTGGATCAGGTAGGTACTGAGATTTGTTTTTCAGCTTATCGAAAAAGAAATTGTCATAGTATTTATGTAGTCTAGGATGATGGGTACGCTATGATGACAGCTGATCCTCTGTCTCAATTTTCCTGTCTCCTTCCCTGTCCCTCCATTCATTTTTCGACATATGTCATTTCAGTCTGACTCAACTAACAAACAATTAACTCTGTTACCTCTATTTTTATAAAAAAAAAATCTAATCAGTTAAAAATATAATGAACAAGAGCCCATTCCAGTCTGGAGTTCTGGAATTCTTATCAATCTAGAACCCCTTATCTCCAATGGCCATTTTTGCAACGATCTGAAGGTATTAACATCTAACCCTTCACATAAAATCCCATTATTGGTTCCAAAAGTCCCTCTAAAAACCCAATCACTAGCCTCAGATCAAGCACAATCCCCATTGAAAATCGGTCCTTGTTCCATGAACAAGTAGCTGATTCGTCTCCAGCCCAACCTTGGGTAGCTTCCTGTGCATCATTCTTGTCAGCCTTCTTTAAACGTTTCCCCCTTTATTCTTCATGCAACTCAGCATCCATCTGCATCTCCTTAAGCCTAGCAGCTCTTCTTCTTCTGAAAGTTTAGGAGGAACGAACCGACGCTTGTTGTGGGATTCATTTCGACCTTGTTCTGAATTCTCATGTTTTCCCTTTACAATACCTTGACCGTCATTTTTTGCAATTGTTATAGCATGATCTTTCTCACTTCAAGCTGCTCTGTTATGTATTCTGTCTTCTTAATCTGATTGCTTGCCAAGATTCTTCTCACTTCGACTTCTTCTGTTGTGTGGCTCATCTTCTAAATCTGAATGCTTACCACGGTTCTTCTCACTTCGACGACTTCTGTCGTGTAGCTGATCTTCTTTCTCTGAATGCTTGACATGGTTCTTCTCACTTCGTCGACTTCTGTCGTGTAGCTCATCTTCAGAATTATGTTATTTTCATTATATTTTTAACAAATTTTTTTTTTTATAAAAATAGAGATAATAGAGTTAATTGTCTGTTAGTTAAGTCAGACTGAAAGGGCATGTGTCGAGAAGTGAATGGAGGGACAGGGAAAGAGACAGGAAAATTAGGACAGAGGATCAGCTGCCCGCTATGATGTAGAAAAAACTTCTTAAAAACATTGGTTCCTGACTCCCTGACATGACATGGTAGGTGCGCTACGATGTACATCACAAATTTACTACTCCCTCCGATTTTTTATATAGGTCATTTTAGGAGTCTGCACACAGATTAAAAAACAATTCTAATGACAATTTAACCTCTATTTAAGACTTCATTGCTCTTAATTACATTTAATCCACCATCACTTTTCTATTTTCCTGTGCCTTATTACTACTTTTCACTTCACGAAACTCTTTCACAATCTTTATAATTATTGCACCAATTCAACTTGAAAATTCAAAAACCTACTCTAAATCTAATGAAAATTGCCATGAAAAAAAATTCAACTCAAAATTCCCTGTGCCTCCATTCTAAAACTTGAATCAACTCAAAAAAATTTATGTATCAAAACTTTCAAGTTTTAGAATGGAGCCAAAATTGAAATTACATAACTTCAATTGCCTATATAAGAAGACAAATCAAAGAGTAGAAATACTACAGAGACACACATCCATGGCTTCAAGCATTATGAATCAATTCATTGACCTAAATTTTCCACCTACCAAAGATGAGGGAGAATTTTCAAAGGAGGGAAGCATCAACAATTTGAGCGGGAGATGCTAAAATATCTTTAATGAAGGAGTAGTAATTAGAAGTAGTTGGAAAGACAAATAGCACGAGAATTAATACAAATTTACACGACGGAATTCTTTTATCCATGTCATTTATTGTGATTCAGGGATAAATTGGAAAATATAAGCTAAAACGACTTATATATTGAAACAAAACTCAAAACTTAAAACGACCTATATAAAAAATCGGAGAGAGAGTGCTGAAGTTTTTTCTACAGTAAAAGAACAGTGTTGGGCCGGGTTCTATACTTGCTTCTGGGTCGTCAGATCACTTATCTGATGTCGTCGATCTGCTGCCACCTGTTGTGTTTTTGTGCCACACATTTGAGATAAGAGGGCTGGTATTGGAAGCTGGTATTTCTGGGTGTATCGCTCGACGACCAGATGTTTCTCTCACTCCTCTGAAAATGAAAACAGCTTGGTTCTTACTTTCTAGGGCTTCGGAAACGGCGACAAGAGTGGGCAGATGGAAATTGACGGATTCTTCGCGGGTTTCTTGGACGCCCTGCGCCATTTACAGTGAGCTAATCGTGAAGGTATTTCATCGTGGAGGTATGCCATGTCGATCAAATGACATCCTACAGTACTGGTGTCATAGCTTCAATTTATGAGCATCTTTCAACAAATTTGGTGCATGCAAATTAAAAATCTTGACGAAATTTCATTTAAAAATATTTGGTGCTGTGAGTTCCATTACTTAACCAGCCATCACTAGCAAGGTTATTACTAATTCACTGGTGCTGTATCTTTAGATGGTAAAGGTTTATGGTCAATGACAAACACACAAAACAAAAAGTACTATATCTCATTAGCTAGCTTTCTATCCAATAACTCGACAAGTTTCCATCTTAGCTAAATCAATTTTTAGGTCTCTATTACTCTGAGGGCTTAGGTCAGACATTCTGCTAATTTTATTAATGTTGTTTAATAAATGGTAACCATCTCTTTTCCATTCTTCATTACATAGTTAGCATGCTCTTATGGCTGCGCGCGCAATGCTTTCTTTTGAGTATTAGTTTTGAAAACTTTTAGTTCAAACAAAACTTAACTGAACTATGTCATTTTTTTTGTTTTATACAGAAATTGTCGGTGAGCAATAGGAGACACACTACAGAATGAAGTGGATAGTAGAGGTAACCATTTCTATAATGAATTGGATAGTTGAGGTAACTATTTCTTTCAAGCTACTGTAATGAATTTATTCATCTGTTATTTGAACAACCACGTTCTTTTACATTGTTAACATTTTTATCTTCTTTGTTCAAACTGGTACAATTCCTGAGCAGCGCGCCATTCATATATAGCATTCACTCATCCAAATGGATCCTCATGTTAATATTTTTTCATTTCATCAAATAATTTTTATTTACATTAGTTATTAATTTACACCATATCAGATTAGGAGAATATTAATTTTGAACTTGCACAATTAACATAAAAAGTTTGGTACTGCGAACTCTAAAACAGTGAATGAGCATTTTTTTTTTTCCTTAAGATATATGATAGAGTGCCTACTTTCTGTTTTAATTTCTTATCTTAGTAGACTAATAATGTTTATGTCTTCTGACTACTTGCAGAACTATTATCCAAATCCATCTATTGAATCGCAACAGAAATTCTCTGTTTGTGAAAGGGATTGCCTGCATTTATGTTCTCTATCAATTTTATCAGTGGCACCATTGGGAGTTGTTTGGTATGCTACCATGAACTAATGAGCTAATGAACTTTGATTTCATATGGTTGTTGTTGAAATGGCTTAGGAATGTGGTTTTGGCATATGATTGGAACATAGTAAACTCTCCAATTTTTAATTTTCTTTTCCATGAGGCTAATAAAATGATTATGACCACCATCTGCATTTGTCACTGTTGTCACTCTTAGGATTTGAATTTTACTATATCATAATGTCTGGTGGTTTGATACCTCTGCAGACAATAACTGTGTAAATGGTGATTAATGATAAGAATTCAAATGAGTAATAGTGCTTTATTTTGTAAGCAAGGGGTTCGCTTCATCTCATTACCTTTTTCCTTTTTCCTTTTTCCTTTTCTTATTTTTTTAACAGTTCATTGTACACATCTACTAGCGTGAGGGAAAGAGGAGCAAAGGAGGAGATCCCTTGACTACCTGAACTTCATTCCAATTCCATTTGATAGTCATTAGAGCATTCAAAATTGAAATTTATAAATAAAAACATGAACGGTTCAGCTTTGACAGATTTCATACGTCTATTGATTTTATCTAGTTAGATGTCTTAAAAATCACCATTTTGGCTAAAAATTTATATGAATAATCTACACATAAACCTAGTAATTGAACGGTGGAGATGTAAAAATTCAATCAAAAAGTTGACCTAATAATCGATCCCTTAAAATAAACAAAATTAGGGATTCCTTAGTGGAATGACCCTTATATATATTTCATCATTAACTTAGAATATATATTTTGATGAAACTTGATAATGCATATTATATGTATTGATTTCTCATTTTTATAGTTCACACCATAATGATTTGTATCTTCTGAGATATCATGCAAGATGTTAAAGTGTACACCATAATGCTACATTTAAAACATGAATAGTGTTTAACAAATGTGATGCAGCCCATTGCTTTTTGGTTTTCAGTAATGGTGCAGTTTCTGTTATTTGTAGCCTATACAATTTACATCTTTTCAACTAATGTATGATTCACTTTCAATAATATAGATGGTTCACCAATGACTGTATTTTTCAGATATGTCACCTAAAATAAGAGAATAAGATTAAATGGTTGTCACAAGATGGGATAAAAGGAAACAGATTTTTGAAGTTCTCACCAGGAGGATCTCAGGTTGTCACTGGTTCGCATATTTTTGAAGGTCAGTATATGAATACATTACAACAATTTGATCAAAGAATGCCAACAGAGGTCCTAAAAACATAATGTGCAGAATAAGAAGCTTCTTTGAAAATTTGAGGGAACATCAGGAAGTTTACAAGACTGTCACCATGAAGATTTTTAATGCTCAAACAGATACAAAATCGCAACCTGTAAAGATGAATGTGCAACAGGAATGGAGCAGTTTGTTAAAAAAGGAATGATAGTAGAAGTTCTGAATACAAATGGACCAAAAGAAAATGCAGAAGATCTGAAAATTGAAGAGACAGAGGATTGACATTACTCACGAGATGGGACATGATCAAGAATTGGACCAATCTGGTGGAGGAATGAGCGATGATGAAGAAAATACTGACTTGAGCAATATTGATGAATGAGAGATGATGAAGAAATAATGACTTGAGCAATATTGATTGTTTGCATGTTTAACATATCTTTTTAGCGACCGACATTATAAGGATTCAAATATATCGTAAGACTTAATGTAACTGATGTTTTGAGAGTTATCAATTTTGTACTAGGTCCTTTGACAATGTTATATAGGTACAATTAAAAAGAAAAAAAATGTTATATAGGTACAAACACTTTGATGCGTGTCACATATCACAATTTGATCATTTAAGTAGTGTAATGTATGTGATGAATGTAGATTATGTAGTAGATCTAAGTGATCCAATCGCAAGACGCAGAGAAAACAGTTCTACGTACTTCGGCAGCAAAGCGTGGATACATTATATGGCATATACAGAACATATATGATCATTTCCTGTTTTGTTGAACAATTTACGGTAAATTCTTCTTATGGTACCTGACGTATGGTCAATTGGACACTTTGGTACCCAACATTTCAAAGAGGACAGTTTAATAACTGAAGTTAAGTTTTATGTGACACTATAGTACTTATGTTGACTTATTTGTTAAATGTAAGGGGTAAAATTGACATTAAGATATTATTTATAAAAAAAAAAAAAAAAAACATGAGTGTTATGCATCTAAGGATATTTGTTATTACCTTGATATTTATTTTTTTATCTTTAGAAAGAAAATAAATATGATTTAATTTTTTGTCAAAAGAAAAAAATATGAATTAAACTTTTGATTTCTGTTAAAGATAAAATAATTGAAATTTTGTATAGTAAATCTAGTATTTGTTATTTGAGCACCAACGATAATACATTTGGTTGATTAGATATAACTCCACGAAGTAGTTTTATAAGTGTTTACATTACCACGATTGAATTTCTTAACTTATGTTTCCATCATAAGTAAATAACATTAAAAAAGATGCATGTTTTAAACCCAAAATATTAAAAATATAAGTTTTTATTTTATTTTTGTAGATTATACTTAAATGTCAATTTTATCCCTTACATTTAATAAAGAAGTCAACATAAGTACCAAAGTGTCACATAAAACTTAATTTCAGGTATCAAACTGTCATCTTTGAAACGTTGGGTACTAAAGTGTCCAATTAGCTATACGTTAGGTATCATAGGAGGAATTTACCCAACAATTTATTCATAATAAGTCATCGCCAGTAATGCAATCTCAAGTTATTTGACTTGGATCTTTTCGCTATAGGTAAACTACACTGTGGAATCACCAATTTGGAACATATAACATTTGTTTTAAGAATGATTCAGACAGTTACAACGGAGAACTGTGTACCACATATCTGTAAACAGTAAAAAGCAAAGTCAGTTGTAGTTAAAAGCGTACTTTCTAGTCCTTACAAGGGGAACAGAAAAGACACACAAGTAGAGGTGAGGGGCCAGAGACGAGAATTTCACTCTGGTTTTGTTTTCTATTATCGGGCAGCAAGTGGAAAGAGCAAAACTTGATTTGTCCTCTGCCTTTAGGATGACCGATTGATGGGGATTATGACTTGCGTATTGAACTGGAATTTGAACATGGCACAATGTGATCCAGTTCAAAACAGTACAAGTAAATTATCTCCATATACAATCTATGTAGAACAGAACCTTTATAAATTTATAATTTTGACACTGATAAAAATTATTAATTTAATGAGTTATTAATATATGGGCCAATTATAAAAAAGGGCTATTGAAAGTCCATAATTAGAAAAAAGGCCTAAATTTTAAAGACCTTATAAAAAAGGGCACCAGTTAACAAATACTCAAAATAACTGATATATTTACATATCATGCCACTGAATAAACGGAACGGAACGGACAAAAGGCCACTACCGTTGATTGGTTACATGTTACCCACATATCAAACCCTATTCATTCTCTGAAAATCAAAAACTGTTCACTCTCTTTCCCTCAATCCTTCTCCGACGAATCGCTCTGCTCTCCATCACTGTGCTCTCAATCACTGTGCTCTCCATAGCTGGGCTCTCCATCGCTGTGCTCTCCATCGGTGTGCTCTCCACTGCTCTGCACTCCGAAAACCTAATCCTTATCAGACGACGCATCGCCACCGCTCTCGCCTTTTACTTCTATCCGACGCGGAATCTCAGACGACGAACCTCCACCGGTCTCCTAACCTTCTCTGAAATCGTATCTCGACCGCTCTCCTCTCCTCTATCTCCACAGATCTAAGCTGCTCAGGTAACAAAATCGAAGATGATTTTAGGTTTATTACATATATACAGTGTTTAGCAGTGTTTATAGAACATTTTGTGAAAGAATAAATGGTTGGAACTATCAAAGTAACTATTTCATTTTGAATTTTGCTTGAGCGCTAAATATTCTGACTGTATAAGAATGAAACTATATCAGTAACTATTCTAGTAACTATCAAACTGTTTTCAATTTATGTGAATGAAACTATCTTGTATAAGTATTCAATAACTGTGTTAGTAACTGTGGAATTTGCTGATACATATATATGCAGAAATGGCACCAAAACAAACAAGTACTCAAGAAAAACAGGTCAGTAGCAGTGACGATGAAATGAAATACGAGTTAAGATCAAAGAAAAAGAATGATCAAAACGTCCACAAAACAACTGCAAAGCAAATTCAGCAAAAGGTAACTATCTATCTTTGTAACTGAAACTTTTATTTTTTATAGAAACTGAGAAATATGACAGTAACTATCATAGTAACTATGAAAATAAAATAGTAACTATAAAAAAAAAAAACTAGTAACTACTAAAAGGTGCTAGTAACTATCATAGTAACTATCAAAACTAGATAGTAACTATCATAGTATCTACTAACTATCAAAAGGTGGTAGTAACTATCATAGTACCTATCAAAACTAGATAGTAACTATCATAGTAACTATGAAAATATGGAAACTATTAATGTAACTATTAAGAAGTTGGTAAATGCAAAATGTTAATGTATAAATCATCTAACTATGAATTGAAATGGGAAAGGAAATCACCACAATCAGTATGTAAAAAAACTACTAACTGTATTTCTTATAAGTAACTACCTCAGTAGCTATGTTACAACTGAATGAGTGTCTCAGTGTATGTGTTTATTAAATGTGCAGCCACGCGAAGGTAAAGTATCGTCACCTGCCAAAAGAAAAAGAAAAACAAATGGTGAAAGCAGCGGGGATGATAATGATGCTGCTGATGGACGAAAAAGAAAGCAAGCATCACAATCAGTAAGTAACTGTCATAGTAACTGTTTTTCTTTTGAGTAACTATCTTACTAACTGTGTTATAATTGAAAAAACTGTCATAGTAACTTTGTTTATCAAATGTGCAGATAAGGGAAGAAAGGGGAACTCAAGATAAAAAAAGAAAATGGCAACAACAGGATGATAGTGATGAAACTGAATATGATGCATCAAGTAGTGGTAGTGGATCTGATGATCAAACTGATGAAGATGATGATAAAGGTGCAAAGAAGATCATACTGATAGAAAAAGAGGAACATCAACTGCAAAATCCTGTAAGTAACTATCACAGTATATAATAACTATCATATTAACTATCACAGTATCTACTAACTATCAAAGTAACTATAACAGTAACTAGCAACTATCATAGTAACTATGAAAGTAACTAGTAACTATCAAGGTACCTATCATAGAAAACTCTGAAAGTAACTAGTAACTATCAAAGTAACTAGTAACTATCATAGTATCATAGTAACTATTATCTTTGTAACTATGTCTGACTGACTATGTTAGTCAGTAACTATCTTAGTAACTATCATTTTTGAATAGCTATCTCTGTAACTGTGTTAGTAACTACCTTAGTAACTATCAATTTTGAAAACTATTTGTGTAGTTATCTTAGTAACTACCTTAGTAACTATAAATTTTGTAAACAACCTGTGTTAGTATGTTAGTAACTGTGTTAGTAACTATTATCTTTGTAACTATGTCTGAATAACTATGTTAGTAACTATCGTAGTAACTATCAAAAGTAACTAGTAACTATCAAGGTAACTATCATAGAAACTCTGAAAGTAACTAGTAACTATCATAGTATCTATGAAGAAGTAACTAGTAACTATCATAGTAACTAGTAACTATCATAGTAACTATCAAAAAATCTACTAACTATCATTGTAACTATCACAGTAACTAGTAAATATCGTAGTAACTATTATAGTATCTATGAAAGTAACTGGTAGCTATCATTGTAACTATCAAAGTAACTAGTAACACTAGTAACTATCAACTGTCATACTAATTTTGTTTTAATTGTGTTAATTGTGTTTTAAAATTAGCAGAAACAGAAGCAGAAGCAAAAAGGCCCAACACTACAGTTCAGAAGCACCATTCCAAATTTCAAAGAGTATGGGTGCGAAATACCACAAGAAGTGGTGGAGCTGGTCCTGAGAACTCCATTTGCCCAGCTTTTTCAAGCACTACACCAGAACCTTGTTTACGGTTCAAAATCAAACAACCAAGTGGGGATGGTGCTAGAAGGTTATGATCATTTAAGAGATGAGTTTCAGTTTGCTGAGAAGAAGTTCCGAATAAAATCATCAGATGTTTCACAAATTCTAGGGCTGAACCGTACAGGAGTGTACATTCAGAGAAAAGAGACGCCCATTTCTGATTTTGTGATAAAATTTTTCGGACAATCAAAGGAAGTTAATAAAAAGATGGTGAATACAGCCATAAGAGCCGAATTAAATAAGAATCCTCAATCTGATGAGGAAAGAGGAAGCAGAAACAGAGATATAGCAAGGCTGATCATCATCGACATTCTTGTCAAGCTTCTCTTCCCAAATGCAAAGGGAAGCCTCCACATAGACATGGTCAGAGCTGTGGAGGATTTAGAAGAGACATCCTCCTATGCCTGGGCAAAAGAAGTGAAAATATTCTTGAGAAAATGTCTAACAATGTACAAGAAATCAAGACATGCATCCAAGAATACAGGAGGATGTGTTCATGTCATTCTGGTAAGTGCGGGAGTTTTATATTCCTTTATTTTTTTTTTATATTACAACATTTTGTTTTATAAAAAATTAACATTCCTTCTGCAACCAGTATTGGCTGTGCATGAAGACAAACTTAGTGGAGCCAATTCCAGGGAGGGAGAATGAACAACACCAGATCAGGAAATGGGACCTGGAAAAGTTGAAGAAAAAGATGTGGAAATATCAACTGAAGGACTTGTTAGTCAGTAACTATCTTAGTAACTATCATTTTTGAATACCTATCTCTGTAACTGTGTTAGTAACTACCTTATTAACTATCAATTTTGAAAAACTATTTGTGTAGTTATTTTAGTAACTATCTCAGTAACTATCAATTTTGTAAACAACATGTGTTAGTATGTTAGTAACTGTGCTAGTAACTATTATCTTTCTAACTATGTTAGTCAGTAACTATCTTAGTAACTATCATTTTTGAAATAGCTATCTCTGTAACTGTGTTATTAACTACCTCAGTAACTATCAATTTTGAAAACTATTTGTGTAGTTATATTAGTAACTATCTCAGTAACTATAAATTTTGTAAACAACCTGCGTTAGTATGTTAGTAACTGTGTTAGTAACTATTATCTTTGTAACTATGTCTGACTAACTATGTTAGTCAGTAACTATCTTAGTAACTATAAAAAGTGACTATCTATCATCTTTGTAACTATGTCTGACTAACTATTTTAGTAACTATCATTTTGGTAACTATCATTTTGGTAACTATGTCAGTAACTGTGTGAGAAATTATTATTTTATTTTTTTCAGAAACATTTCGCAAAAAGCAAAGAAGACCAGGAAGGGACAAGTGAGGATGAGGATGAACCGGAAGCAGCTGAGCAAACTGAAGTACAACAAATGCAACCTGGAATAATCAACAAAGAAAATTCAGAAATGCTCAGGGAAAAGCAAATGCAAATGCAGATTGAGCATTTGGAAAAAAAATTGAAAGAAAAGGAGAAAAATCTAGAACAGATGTCACAAGATTTGGAAGACGCCAGACTTGAAATTGTGGTGATGAAAGAGACTGCAACGGCACAAGAGCTGGAAATTTTAAAATTAAAGGCTGAATTGGAGGAGCAAAAGAAAATTGTGGCCGCACTGACTCAATTCTCTGACCCAATGGAGATGACACCACCACAATCTCAATCAGATGGCCTGGAAAAACTGGCGACTGAAGCCGAAAAAATAGGGCAGCCAACTGAAGTGAAGGAAAGCAGTGAGAAAAATGCAGAAGAAGAAGAAGAAAAAGAAGAAGTAGAAGAACAGCTTGTAGCAGATCAGCTAGAGGCTTTGAAAAAAGTTGAGGAAGAATTAGAAAGAAAGAAAAAGGAAGAGGCTGAAAAAACAAGACAGGAAGAAAAAAGCAAAGGTAATAAAAATTTGTTTTTACCTATCAATTTTGAATAACTATCTTAGTAGCTATAATATTAGTAACTATCAATTTTTGAAAACTATCTGCTTAACTATCTTAGTAACTATCTGATTTTGAAAACTATTCTGTGTAAATATGTTAGTAACTATCTTAGTAACTATAATCTTTGTACCTATTTTATGCAACTCCTTAGTAACTATCATCTGACAAAACTATCTGTTTAACTATTGTAGTAACTATCTTAGTAACTATCAAAAGAACTGAGTAACTATCATCTGAGTATCTGTATTAGTAACTATAATATTAGTAACTATCAATTTTGAAAACTATCCGTGTATCTATGTTAGTAACTATATTAGTAACTATCTTATTCTGTGTAAATATGTTACTAACTATCTTAGTAACTATCATCTTTGTACCCTATTTTGTGCAATTCCTTAGTAACTATCATCTGAGAAAACTATCTGTTTAACTATCTTAGTAACTATCTTAGTAACTATCAAAAGAACTGAGTAACTATCATCTGAGTATCTGTAATAGTAACTATAACTGTAACTATAACTATCATCTGATTTCCTATCTCGTAGATGTTGCGGCTGAAACAAGAACACATCGAAGAAAAATACCAAACGAAGCAAGATGGTCACCAAAGACACCAGTGACGAAAATGCCAGAAATGCCGGAAATGCCTTCTTTCAGCATCTTGCCGGGGATTCTTTCTCCTTGGGGAGGTTACAGCACTCCAACTGCATCACCGCAGCAGCGATTTGAAATTCCAGGAGTATATGTCAGGACTCCATCACCCTCTCTGAATAAAATGTTAGCTGAACCTCACAATTTCCAGATCATAAAGTCACCGGTTACCACGCCTGTTTTCAACCAAGCTGAGGCCAGAAAGAAGAGAAAAGTGAATTTCAAATCAGACAAAAGTATGACAGAATTTAAGATTGATGAAATGCACACTGGGTCTTCAGCAGAGTCGCTGGGAATGTATTCATATGTTGTGCGCATAAAAAACAGAAAGAGGACGTCAAGAAAGGACGACATATACTGGTGGGGTGAAGTCAAAGCTGAAAGGGAATCCAAAAGAAAGAGGCAGGAAGAGAACAGAAAAAAGTTTGAAGAAGAGAGGAGGAAAAAAAAAGAGGAGGAACGTTTGAGAAACCTGATGCAACAAGAACAGGTTGAATCAGTAACTGCTGTTCAGATTGAACCAGTAACTGCTCTTCAGACGTCATTCGACAATGTGGCTGGGGTGACAGAGGAAGGTGAACCCGTATTCCTTGTTGGAGATTCAGAGGAACAGTATCTTCCAAGCCAACAAGAGGTGATGGACTGGGATGACCAGACAGTCTACAAAGATCACATGGATGAAAACACGAAGAAAAGGCTCCAAGAATACTGGAACAAGGCGCCGAGCGGGTAATCTATCCTTCTATCTGTCTTACTAACTATTTCCGGGTATATGTCTAAGTTACTATGTTAGTAACTATCAACTGAGCATCTATCTTTTTAACTATCTGCAAGTAACTGTCTAAGTAACTATCATCTTCTTTAGTATCTATGTTAGTAACTATCAACTGAGCATCTATCTTTTTAACTATCTGCAAGTAACTGTCTAAGTAACTATCATTTTCTTTAGTAACTATGTTAGTAACTATCATAGTAACTATCAAACTAACTTGTAACTATCAAGTTATTGAATATCTGTATTAGTAACTACTAAATGTGATAGTAACTAGGAAAAAATAACTAGTAACTATCTTACTAACTATCAATGTATCTACTAACTAGTAACTATTATAGTAACTGTCAAATTAACTTGTAACTATCAACTTATTCTATATCATGTGTGCAGAGTGTTCTTCTGGGAAGGAAAAGAGGTGGGAACAGAAATTTCCAAGTACGAAATAAATCAAGTGGTGACCGGAGCTGAAGTGGCAAACAACATGATCGATGCATATGCTGCTCTATTGCATTCAGAAATGATAGACATGGACGATCCACATCAGTATAAAATAGAAATTATGCAGACTCACTCATGGGTAAGATAAATTTTTAACCGGACAATTATACTTTGTAAAAAATTATGAGATAACTAATCATAGGTTTTGTTTGTTTGAAAACAGATGTCCACAGAAGAGCTAGAGGCAAAACCCATGCACCAGTTCCTATGTGAACCACTATACGAGAATCTAGGTAAAGCAGAAATGATTCTGATCCCACTTACTCACACGAGGAATTTTCACCATACTCTACTGGCTTTTGACACGGAGGCATGCAGATTTGCACACTTCGACTCCATCAGATCCAGAAGACCAGCAACCGGGCAAAGTTTTAACGATGCTAAAAAAATGGTATGTTAGTAACTGTCATTCTGGTAACTCTCTGTTTTAGTAACTATCAACTATTTTGGTAACTATCATAGTAACTACCTTTGTAACTATAATCTGAGTATCTATCTTACTAACTATCTGTGTAACTATCATAGTAACTATCTGTTTTTGTAACTATCAACTATTTCAGTAACTATCTATGTAACTATCGTCTTTGTGACTGTATATATGTTAGTAACTATCTGAATAACTATCATCTTACCAACTATCTCAGTAACTATCTAACTAACTATGTCTGTAACTATCTCAGTAACTATCTTATATGAACTATCTGACTAACTATGTTATTAACAGGTGGCAATGATTGATATATGGATGAGAGCTGTCCTTGATCAAGCCGATGAGATGCTGGAGCAAGGATGCCGGTACAAAATAGACACCAGCAAAAGCTCCAGCACAGAACTGAAAATGGTGGAAGAGGCTCTTACTGAAAATGAAATTAAAACAATAAGCTGGATTAAGAAGAACTACAAGTCCGACCTGACTTTAGCACCGTTCAAGGGAAAATTGCCTCAACAAAAAGATGATTCGTAAATTTCTAAACCCAGCATATCTCAATAACTATCATGTTTTTATAGTACTAATTATCTCAGTAACTATCATATCTGTAACTGTCATCTTTATAACTGTCTGACTTTAAGTAATCTTTTTATTTTGACAAAACAGCGTCGACTGTGGAGTATATGTGATGTACTTCATGAACATCATTTTTACACAAGGTGATTTCGCGAAGAAATTTGGGAAGCAAGAGGCTAACAAGTTCAGGGCTCAAATTCTAAAGCAGTTTGCGCAGAATCGGCATAGTTGGAGGCCTTAGATGGATTAAACAGATTTTTCATTATTTGCAATCTGATTATGTTTCTGTTGAGTTTGTAAACCCCTGTTTTTCTGTCTAGTTTGAAAGGTGATCAACTAGACAGATGATTCTATGCATAGTACAGATCTGTTCAGAAGTTATGTAAATACAAACTATCTTTCTAGCTATCATATCAGTAACTATCAAACTAACTATCATTTTCGTTACTAACTGTACAAGTAACTATCAAATGAACTATCAAATGCAGGAAACTAACTAACAAATTAACTGTACAAGTAAGTATCGAACTAACTATCATTTTAGTAACTATCTTACTAACTATCATCTTCCTAATTAACTTTCTAATTATCTAACTGTCAAATTAATAACTATCTTACTAACTATCATTTAAGTTGCTAACTATGAAAAATGCAGGACAGAATGCAGCGTGCCGCTGCACCGCGCAGCGGCAGCGGAACGCTGCCGAACTCAACATGAATAAAATAATAAAAGTATCCTTTCAATTATTGTAAAACAAGTAAACAATCAATGTACATGTCAATGTAACAATCATATAAAAAAAGAATAGAACTGCATGAATAGCTATCATTTTAACCCAGAAACTCTCAAACTAAATATCATTTTAGTAACTATCTTACTAACTATCATCTTCCTAATTAACTTTCTAATTATCTAACTGTCAAATTAATAACTATCTTACTAACTATTATTTAAGTTACTAACTATCAAAGTAACTATTATATTGCTAGCAAACATCTAAGTACCAACCAGACTCTGTGTTAGTAACTATATAAGTAACTATGAAAAACAAAATTGCTGCACAGAAGAGAAACTTATCCAAGTATGAAGAATGCAGCGTGCCGCTGCACCGCGCAACAACTCAACATGAATAAAATAATAAAAGTAACCTTTCAATTATTATAAAACAAGTAAACAATCAATGTACATTTCAATGTAACAATCATTAAAAAAAAATAGAACTGCATGAATAACTGTCTAGGTAACTATATAATTTCTGTACAGCTTGTTCTGTTGTGACCAGCATATTTGTTACACCTGCTGCACTTGACTGTCCTTTTAACTTCATTTTTACTTCTGTACCTCTGTAATTTTGGCCTTCCAGGTGGTCTCTTTGTTAATGGTGGTTGCACCAACAATGCAGGCTGAGCTAGATACACCGGCTTTGAAATAGTAGGAACCGGATTGATTGCGAAAGAATAAGTTTCACGATATTTATCCACCTAAAAAACAAAAAAAAAAAAGGAAAAAAAAAGGATATAATGTCAAGTTCATATAACTGTACCAGTAACTGCACTAGTAACTATCATCTTCTTTAGTAACTATGATAGTAACTATCAACTGAACATCTATCTTTTTATCTATCTGCAAGTAACTGTCTAAGTAACTATCATCTTCTTTAGTAACTATGATAGTAACTATCATAGTAACTATCAAACTAACTTGTAACTATCAAGTTATTGAATATCTGTGTTAGTAACTACTAAATGTGATAGTAACTAGTATCTGTCAGTGTAACTATTTTATTTGAAGTAACTATCTTACTAACTACCTCGGTAACTGTTTAAATAATGTTAAATTTAGGAAAAGTGGTGCACCTTGAAAATTGGATTGACATATGAGTACACATTAGAACCGTGTTTCTGAATCACGACAAGGGCATGTGAGCAAGGAAATCCGTGAACTTGCCATTCTCCACATGAACAGTATAACGCTTCCAAGTTTACCATCACAGAATACTTTTGGCACTGAACTTCATAAACGTATGTATCAGATCTACTCACTAACCAGTGTCTACCCAACTCCAAGTTGTCAACCAGCTTCTTTTCGAAATTTGGACACAGCTCAGTAACCCATCTAGCAGATTCTTCCTTCCGAGAAGCAATTAAAGCCATAGACTTAACACGAATGCCTTCGTTAAATTCAATAATGGGAAGGCTCTTCAACTCCTTCACCCAATTGTTGAAACACTCAGCCAAATTATTTGTCATTTCACCAAACCTTTCACCATTAAAAAAACTACAAGCCCATGTTTCCAGAGGCAGATCCTTCAAAAACTGATCAACAACCTCACCACCTTCATGCTTCAACTTCTCGAAATTAATCTCAAAATATTCACGAGTGCGAGAATAAGCACACTTCATAAACAACAATGGAATTCTTTTGCTCAGATAAGAACCACATGCAAACTTGTTGCTCAGATTAGCCTGAAGATGCCTATAACAAAATCCATGAGGACTATTGGGAAAGACTGCACGAACTGCATTTAGAAGACCAATATTACGATCAGATATGAAAGTAATTTGCCTTGTAGAATATCTCGACAACTCTTCAGACAACATCATAAGAAAGAAGGTCCAGTTGCTCTCATTTTCAGAATCGACAATAGCATAAGCAACTGGATATAATCCTAAACAAAAGGAAAGAAAAAAAATAATGTCAGATTCATATACCAGTAACTGTCTAAGTAACTATCATCTTCTTTAGTTACTATGATAGTAACTATCATAGTAACTATCAAACTAACTTGTAACTATCAAGTTGTTGAATATCTGTATTAGTAACTACTAATTGTGATAGTAACTAGGAAAAAAATAACTAGTAACTATCTTACTAACTATCAAAAAATATCTCAATAAGTAGTAACTATCTCAGTAACTATCATATCTCAATAAGTTTCACGATATTTATCCACCTAAAAAACAAAACAAAAAAGTAAAAAAAAAGGATAATCTGAAAAATAAAAGAATTTCCAGTAGTATGTATCAAAGTAAATGTATAATCAGAAAAATTGATTTAACTATACCAGTAACTACCATACTATCTATCAAAAGTAACTATTTGGTCTTGAGCTTTCTGTAACTGTATAAGAAACTACTATAGTATCTATCACAATAACTGTCGGTCTGAAAGTAATGGAAATGAAAACCAACAGCAATGAAGAAAAGAAAGAACAAAACAATAGAGAAAGTGATGTACCACAATTCGCATCCTTTGTCGAAGCAGCAAGAAGCATGCCTTTGTATTTATTTGTGATGAATGTAGCATCAATACAGAGAATTGGTCTGCAAGACTGAAAACCATTCAACCAAGCAGAATACGTAACAAACATACGCTGGAACCTTTGTGTTTCAGATTCGTACTCTACAGCTAGCCTAGAATATGGGTTGCATTCATATGTGCGCTGGCAAAACCATGATAAATTCTGGTAAGACTCAGAGTCAACACCAACCACAGCATCCCTTGCAAGTTCTTTGCCATACCAAGCAGTATGATAGGGAACATCTAAGCCGTAATTTAGCTTTATGTCTTGCAGTATATCAATAGCTTTCTTACTGGGATTCTCACGAACCTTGTCAAGCATCACCTCCCTAATAATCTTGCTGCCCATCATCTTACTATTTTGAAGCCGGATGACACAACGACATCTATGTTCGTTCACCAATTCATTGATCACAAAGAAACCATTATACCTGAATAAAAGGTGCAAAACTCAATCAACATATATACATTTTCATAGTAAATATCCAAGTAACTAATAACTATCCAGTTAACAATTCCTGTAACGTTAACACTGAGAAATATAGAAAGTAACTATCCAAGTAACTACTAACAGCTGAAGAAAAAACAGGTAACTATCAAAGTAACTATCAAAATAAAAGTTTGTCTGAGTTCAAAAATAAGAAATATATAAATAACTATCTAAGTAACTATACTAGTAACTATCATGCTTAAAAAATGAAGCACACAATGCAGCGTGCCGCTGCACCGCAAATATAGAAAGTAACTATCTAAGAAACTACTAACTACTGAAGAAAAAAACAGGTAACTATCAAAGTAACTATCAAAATAAAAGTTTGTCTGAGTTCAAAACTAAGAAATATATAAATAACTATCTAAGTAACTATCATACTTAAAAAATGAAGCACACAATGCAGCGTGCCGCTGCACCGCAAATATAGCAGCACGCTGATATCAACTATACAAAATTAAATTTAACAAATACAAATTACGTGCAACGGCTAGTGAAAATGTACCTGCATAAAGATGCCTTCACACACCAATTACAATCTTCAGAATGTTTTTTCTTGCAGAAAGCAACAATGCGTTCAGGCTTATTTCTATCAAAAAAATACTCAAAACCAGTCTCCACAGCATACATCCGCAACTTGAGCCTAAACTCTTTTGCCCCACCCTCAAACGTCTGACCCTTAGAGTGAATAAGATCTTTCCATCCTTTAGAAAGATACATTTTTGGGTCCTCACGCCTATAACATCCCAAAAATTCATTCTCTTCCACCAAAACACTACTCTCCTCACTAATAGTATTACTAACTGCACTTTCGGAAACAGAAGCAATGGGATCGACACAATGAACATCCACATCAACAAAATCAGATTGATATCGTCCCAAAACTTTAAACATCATGCGCATATCAACCTCATTTTCCAGAAAGTAAACAGTAGGATCTGGATAAACATTGTACTTAAGTTTGAAAACCAATCTTTCCAAGTCAGGAAAACGATCACGTATCTGATGACAAAAATCAACAAAACTACAATTATGAACAAACGAAAGTGCTGCTCCTTCACCAGAATACATGAGCTTAGCAGTATAAAAATTGTCCATTGCACCTACAGGAAAAATCATAACAACATCAATAATTATAAATACTATCAGAGGGAATCATAATTATATCTGTTACTATCTTACTAACCATTATAGTATCTATCATCGAAGTAACTATCTTACTAACTATTGTACTAACTATCATTTTAGTAATTATCTTACTAACTATCGTACTAACTATCTTACTAACTATGAAAAATAAAAGATGCAACAACTATCAGCCTACTAACTAGCTTACTAACTATCGTAGAAGCTGAAATAATAACTATGAAATTGGTAACTATCTTACTAACTATTAAATGGTTGGAACTATCTTACTAACTATCTTACTAACTACGAAAAATAAAAAAATGCAGCAACTATCAGCCTAGTAACTAGCTTACTAACTATCGTAGAAACTGAAATAATAACCATGAAATTGGTAACTATCGTACTAACTATCATCTTGGTAAATATCTCACTATCAGTAACTACCTAACTAACTATCAAAAAAATGCAGAACGGAAAAACATGATGAGGAAGTTTTCAGAGCAGTATGAAGAACTTTTCGGAGCAGTATGAGGAAGTTTTCGGAGCAGTATGAGTAAATTTTCGAAGCAGTAACAGTATGACAAATAACAGACGCAAAGGAAAAAACGAAAATGGCAGAATGAGCAAATCTAAACAGCTGCAAAACATTAACATACCTCATTCAGAGACAAATCGCAATCGTAACGCAAATATTCAGAGACAAATCTGAATCGCAAATTGAGCAATTAAACAGTTGAATTGCAGATCGCCGGAAGAAAACGAATTACAAAATCGGCGGCAAAAAAGGAATTGCAGATCGGAGGCAATGAGGAATTGAAGATCAGAGGCAATGAGGAATTGAAGATCAGAGGGAGAGAGAAAGAGAGAGAGAGAGGCGGCAGTGAGAAGAAGAAAACGAAAACAGAGATGAAAGAGAAAACGTAACAGAACGGGATAAAATTCAATGCTTAAGGGTAAAATCGTCCGTTAGAAAATCAAAAACAGCCCTTTTTTCTAATTTAGTAAAATTGAAAAGAGGTTTTTGTGATAAAAGTATTAAAAACCTGTCCTTTTTTATGAAGTGAAAAACAGGGGGCTTTTTTTCTAATTTACAAAGATAGATGGTCCTTTTCTCTAAAATAGTGTTAATATATTAATAAATTATTAATTTATTAATTTATATTATTAATTTATCAAACTTAATAAATATGTTTTTAATTTTTCAGAAAAAAAGTTGTATCTTAATTTTTTATACATTATTAATTGTAGATGTATTATATTATTTAATTTATTACGTATACATTATTAAATGTACTATTTTATTTGATGTACTATATCATTCGGCCTATTATGTTGTTCAGGATGACATCATTTTCAAGAGAAAACAAGTAGCAATTAAGTCATTTTTTATGAAGTCCTCGTAAATGTAAAATTATTTATATAATAATAAGTGATTATTAATTTATATATTTATTGGGGTCTATGTGAATCCTCTAATTTCTATTATCTTATAAATTTAATGAAATATTAATTTAACATGTTGACTCCGAATTGAGACCGATAAAATTATTATTTTAGTGAGATTATTAATTAATCGAGTATTATTTTATTGTTTAGCTTAGGGCTGGGCGCGGGCCGGGCCGGGCCGAGCCAAAAATTCCCAAAACTCGACCCCCTCGGTCCGAGCCGAGCCAAGCCGGGTTTTTTCTAAGATGAAGACCGGCCCGAGCCCGAACCTGACGGGCCGAGCCAGGCTTTCGGGCTTTTTCGGGCCCATAATATGGATTCGATGCAGACGGCAGAGAGAGAGTCACGAGAAGGAGAATTCAAGCCACATGTTGCCGGAAACCGACATCACCAACCGAATTCGTACAATGTATGAACCTTCCCTTCAGTACTCATCTTATCTAAGCTAGCAATGACTCCAATTCACTTTGTTCAAACATGCAAAGACATTTCAGACAATGAAGTATTACAACAACCAATCAAAACTTCTATGAGCACCCTTATTGAACTCCAAGATACCTCTTTCAGGCCTCTTCCCCAATCCAAACCATGGATCGATTAGGGGCTTAATTAGTGAAGATACTAATCAATTTGTCACAGATCTGAATCGAAATTCAATCGAATTATAATCACTTTGCTCTTTAGTGAAGAAAACTAAATTCCAACACAAGCATGAAGGAGAAGCTAAGACAATACCTTTTAAGTCCAACATCTTCCATTCAATGCAGAGGACTGGAGGAGAGTTACGAGAAGGAGACGCAGGTGCATCCGAAGGGTGAGACGGCAGGGAGGAGTCGCAGCAGAGCTGGAGCCAGAGCCGGAGCCGGAGTCTAGGGCTGGGACGAGGCGGAGCTGGTGGCGAAGTGGAGCCTGTGGAGGTGTCAAGATAGGACGAGCCGACGAGGTCTTGCGGAGGAGGCGAGGAGTGGAGGTCGAACAGAGAGAGGGCTGCGGAGGGCTCGAGCCGGAGTCTAGGTTTAAAATTCTGTTTTATATATATATATATATATATATATATATATTAAAAAGTCGGGCTGGGCCGGGTTTTCGATCCCAAAAAAATTCAAGCCCGAGTTCGGACCGACATGCACAATTTCGGGCCGGTCCTTCCTCTGGTCGGTCTTTAAAATTTCAAGACTCGATCCGTGTCGGGCTTTTTTCGCCGAGCTAGGCCGGGCTTTCGGTCCTTCGGACCCAAACGCCCGGCCTTACTTTAGCTGGTTACTGAAACAATGGTTATCGTAAGTTTGTAACATAGACTTTTCTTATATCAATTGGTTAGTCCAGTGTCCCAACAAAAAAATAAAATGGGTTGGTATAGTTCGTGGTTCCTGGCCTCTATTAAGTTGGTTGGACGGTTGTTAATAAATTGTATATGACGCGGTTAACTCTGATTCACTAATATATATGTTTTGCATTTTTCCAAATTGATGGGACTCTTGTTGTCTTGATCAATGCCACATCTACTTCCAATTAAATGTACATACTTCATCATCTAGTTAAGTAAACCCATCATTTGGTGTTTCTTTCAGTCTCCCTTCTCTCGCTCTCTGTAAGTCATTGGTTCATATCACTGCTTCATGATTTCTAAGATTTATCTGCTTCAGATTTCTAAGATTTATCTGCTTCAATCATATATGCTGTGTATATATACTTTGTGTGATTCGTGATGCTTGTGTATTTTAGCAGGTGAAAGCTAGAGACCAATCATGGGGGAGGAAGACATAAAGAGGAAGCTGCTGATAACGGAAGAAGATGAACGTGAACAAGATTTGAGTTTGCAAACAAGAGTTTGGAATGAAAGTAAGAAGATGTGGGTGGTAGCTGGTCCTGCTATATTCACCAGATTCTCTACCTTTGGAACAAACGTGGTCAGTCAAGCCTTCATTGGTCACATTGGCTCCACTGAGTTGGCTGCTTATTCACTCGTCGTCACTGTTCTGATCAGGTTCGCAAATGGCATCCTGGTATGTTTTCCTTTTGTACTCCTCTTCACACAAATACTAAATGTTGAAGTTGGCATTTTCGTCCTCTCATGGAAGAACTGATAGCTAGAACTTGTTCTGTGTTCTAATACAGGCCTTTTGTGTTATACATTCACGCTTTCACTTTGCAAATTACAGCATGTCAAAGAAACTTGCTCGATTACTTCTTAACTAGATGTTGCTTTACTACCCGCCTATCTGTTGAACTCCTAGTAATCTATTTCACTTCTTCTTTCTGTCAAATTTGGCCTATTAAGCAATGACAATCATTTATACAGATTTGAAGAACAGTATTTATCAAATTTTCCTTGATTTTTCACTCTTTAAATTCATGGGAAGTCAACAGTATTCACTATTCAATACCAAAGTTGTTGGGGAAACTCACTTTTTGTGGTTATATTATGCCATTGGTTATAATCTGAGTCTCCGAGTATATAAATATGCAGCTGGGAATGGCTAGTGCGCTGGAAACTCTTTGTGGTCAATCATTTGGTGCAAAACAATATGACATGCTTGGGGTACATCTTCAAAGATCATGGATAGTGTTGTTCGTCAGCGCATTCTTCCTTGTTCCTATTTGTATCTTTACAACTCCAATCTTAGAGGCCTTAGGACAGGAAGAGAATATTGCACAAGTGTCCGGATATATTTCTCTCTGGACAATTCCAATCATTTTCGCCTTTGTTTTATCCTTTACCTGCCAAATGTTCTTGCAAGCACAAAGCAAAAATATGATCATTGCTTACTTGTCTGCATTTTCAATTGCAATCCACATCCTCCTTTCATGGCTTTTGACTGTGAAGTATCAGCTTGGGATTCCTGGTGCAATGGTGTCCACAATCTTAGCATTTTGGATACCCAACATCGGTCAACTTTTATTTGTTACATGTGGAGGATGCCCACAAACATGGAAAGGCTTCTCAATGTTAGCTTTCAATGATCTCTGGGACGTTGTCAAGCTTTCTCTGTCTTCTGGTGTTATGCTTTGGTAATAAATTATTCTTATTTGACTTTAACTTCTATGCCTTCCATTTATTTCTTAATCTGATTGTTTGTATATTGTTCATATGATGGGTAAATTTGGATCAGTATATGGATCGGATTGGTTATTTGAGAAAATCAGTGAGGTATAGATACAATTGATAATGCAACATATGCCTATGCTTGCATATAAAGAAACAGATAGAATTGACTTTTTGTCCTTCCAAAGGTATATTAGAGCTTTATATCATTTCATATAAGTTTTCATGGGCTGTTTGCTACTTCTGTGTTAAGCTAAAGTACTTCATGAATTATTTGGAACCGCTAATATTAGTCATCTCATGACCAGTTTAACAGTACCGATGAAAGCCTTAACGTAACAATCATATGCTTGTATGGGAAGGAACGTCTTACAACTCCTAATTAGAACACAGTTAGAGTTTTCTGAGTGGAACTTCAATTTTTCTCAACAGTCTGGAGCTTTGGTACAATACGGTCTTGGTTCTGTTAACTGGAAATATGGAAAATGCTGAGGTTTCTATCGATGCTCTAGCTATTTGGTAATTTCTCAACTTCTGTATCTATCATTCATCTCTAAACCCTTTCCCCTCAAAATGGAACTAAACTATTTTATCTAAATCTGCATTTGTTTGACATTGATTCTGTTTTTTTTTTTTTTTTTTTCATATAATAATGTGTACCAATTCATTGCAGTCTCAACATCAATGGGTGGGAAATGATGATATCCCTTGGCTTCTTGGCTGCCGCAAGGTACTTATTGTTCTCATCATATTCCATCTGTAGTTTGTCGCTATGAGATTGAAGTAGTTACTTGAGAGATCATTGTTGTAATAATGTTCGGGTTCTGCAATTAATCTTCCAGTGTACGAGTGTCAAATGAGCTTGGACGAGGTAGCTCAAAAGGGGCGAAGTTCTCAATATTGGTTATAGTGTTCACATCATTTTCCATCGGCCTTGTGCTGTTCTTCATTTTCCTTTTCTTGAGGGAACGTCTTTCCTACATCTTCACCAACAATGAAGAGGTAGCCAAAGCAGTTGCTGACTTGTCACCTTTATTGGCCTTCTCCATATTGTTGAACAGTGTTCAGCCTGTGCTCTCTGGTATTGTTGACATATATTGAACTCTGAAACCATATTCAGTTAGTATAACCATTAATTCTCAGAGAGAAAGAAAATAGTATATATTGACACAGAAAGTAAGGAGATTAAAAAAAATAAAAAATTGCATTAGAAATCAATCTGATCATTTTTGGTTATTATCAACAGGAGTTGCTCTGGGAGCTGGATGGCAGAGTACTGTAGCATATGTGAACATAGCATGTTATTACCTTGTAGGCATTCCTGTTGGAGTTGTGCTTGGTTATGTTGTCAACCTTCAAGTCAAAGTGAGCAATATTTTCACCTAGCTAGCACTCCTTTTCACTCTCGCATTTTACTTCATCTATATATATGATCAGTTAGCATAAACATACATATGTGCTAATTGTTTTCTGAATTGTTTTGTAGGGTGTTTGGATTGGAATGTTGTTTGGAACATTTGTTCAAACCATTGTACTTTTGATACTCACCTACAGAACTGATTGGGATAATCAGGTAGGTTTTCCTTTCTACTTTTGTTAATTGTTATAGAACGGTCACTTACTCTTATGGACTAAATTCTGCTTACTACCCTGTACTTTTGAGGTTTCATCAATTCAGTCCTTAAACTTCTAATTTAATCATAAAAATCCTCGTACTTTTCAATCTCATCAAATCGATCAAATCTATTACCAATCCGTCAAATATCTCCGTCAACTTGCTAACCTGGCAAGTGCAGATTTGACAGATCAACTTGTGAGACCTTCTCACAGAGAAACATTCCAAAATACTCCATCAATTGTGTTTTTAATGACAGATCAACTTGACGGATTGATAACAAAATGGATCTATTTGATGAGATTAGAAAGTACGAGGACTTTTTTGATTAAATTAAAAGTTCAAGAACTGAATTGATGAAACCCCAAAAGTACAGGGTAGTAAGCAGAATTTAGTCATACTCTTATTATTGGCAATTAAACATGAACTTTTAACTTCCTACTCAAATGTTTTTGGTGTGCAGGTAACAATAGCTCGTAATCGTGTTAGCAAGTGGGCCGTTAAAGATGTTGGGGACTCAATACCCGATTCATAAGTTTTTGCCTCTTCTATTTTTATCCCCAAGTAGATTTTCTGAATCCAACTGCGTCCCTTGATTAATTTTTGGATTAAATTCAGTTTAGTCCCTTGAACTTTAGGGTTAAAGTTAGTCTAGTCACTCAAACTAAAATTTCATTAGGTTAGTCTTGGTACTCTCAAATAACATTATTTGAGTCCAAAAATTGAAATCGGCGCTGAACATGACGTCAAACCATTAAAAATGATAAAATATAAGGCTTTATGTCAGCTCCAAGTTAGCAAGTGATGCTATTTGATTTCATATTTAGCATCGATTTCAAATTTTGAATTTGAGTGATTGGCTATTTGAGAGTATAAGGATCAACATGATGAAAATTGAGATCGAAGAACTAAACTAAACAAAATCCTTTTCTTTGTACACATACATGGATGCAAAACTCATCTTGACTGATTTTCTATAATGAACGTTCCCCTAATTATGTATTTATTTCATGCATGTAAATTTACCAATCCAAAGATTTCTTCGCCTTATTTGTGTCCATTGTAACATTATTTTTTTTATAAAATATTAGTCACTATTTATACTTTTGGAGTCTCGACAGTTTAGTCATCGTGCTTTCAATTTCAACAGATCACTCCTTATAGTCTTAATTTTCGACCAATTGGTCCAATCTGTCCAAAATGGTTGTTCACTATTTTCTAATTTCCTCAAATGCCCTTAGGTGTTTTATTTTATTATTTTTCTTTTTATTTTCTTTCCTTTTTTCTTCAAAATCATAACCGGAGAATACACAACTGATCATAGAAAGCTAAATAATCCAATTAAGTTTGAGCCTTATTGACCCAAAGAAAAAAAAATGAGCCTAGTGCAGTAGTGCTATTTGTAAGCTTAATTATATGAAACGGTAATTATTTATATAGTTTTTTTCGTCGGAGCTTAGAGAGTGCTTAATGCTAAGGATGATGATAAGAATTATTTTAATCTCATTTTGGTGCAAATTGATATGATTTGATATAATTTTATTTCATTGTGACTGTAATAACCCAATTTTATTCGTGTTTATTATATAAATTTCTCATAATTATTGGATAGATGATTTACGAGAATTGGAATTTTGTATGCTTTTATTTAATCGTTACGCGACGTCGGAAGTGTTTCTGAAAGTTAAAATTAAGAAAACGTTTAAGTTTCAATGGGTCAAAAGTTGACTTTGTGATCCGTTATGAATTTCGAAAAGTTTCATTCACAAAAGTCGTAGAGTGCGACGATACGAGTTCGTAGACACGCGGCACGCGTGAAACAGACGTTGTATGAAGAAGTTACGACTTGTTGAAGTTATTTCTTTTTTTTCGGAAATTAACTATAAAACGTCGAATTTCCCATTTCGTCCGTTTACCAATTACTATAGCTTTTTACTGTAGCAGTTACTGTTCAAAATTCTCTCTCTCCCCGATAGGATTTCTTCTCCTCCGATCTCCTCCGTCCGGCCACCACTGCCCGAGCGCCACCCCACGACGTGTTTGTCTCTTCCTCCTCTCCCTTTTGAGCTAAGGTGCAGCCCAGGCGGAGCTCTGTGCGCGACACGGTGAGGCTGGGAAGATCTGCCGCCGTGCGCGACGGCACTGCAGGCGACGTCCCACCTCGAGCCACCCATCATCTGACTCGCCTCGACCGTGCGCACCACCCTATGGAGGTGGATTATGCTGATTCAAACCGGATCGAGCGGATCGAAATTCGATCCCAGCCGACACGTTTCCAATGTTTGACCCGACCCGGATTCGACCTGACTCGATCGGCGTTGACCCGACCCGACCAGAAGTTGACCGTTGACCCCAGTTGACCCGACCCGAAACTGTAGCGATTCGATTCGATCCGACCCTATCCTGCAGCGATCTGACTCGACCCTAAACGGATATTTACCATTTCTGGTGAATTAAGGTGAGTAAACCTCACTGTCTTCTTATTAAATACGAGTTACTTATCGTATCGTTAATTATCGTTTATATTTCGTTATATGCAAAATTGTTTTACGGAAAATGATATTTGTTTTAAATTAAATGAACTTGATTGATTACGGTTCATTGGTAAGTAAAATGATTTTATTATAAAAATAATTTTTAAACGTATTTTACGATCAATGACTATAGTTGGTATTAGTGAACAGTTCCTGAGTGAATGCCTACGTATATATATATAAAGGATGCTAAATAGAATGGTTAGGGCAGGGGGCCGTTGCAGTGCATTCACAGAATGCTAAATAGAAAAATATAGTTACATTTTCCCTCTCTTCATCGCTCAAAGACGACTAAAGGGGCTTAAAAGCGGTTTTACTGGGGCTTTGCGTATCTTTACCTGTTAAAACCTTTTTAAACGGATTTAGAGCTCTTATTTAGCTTTGTTAAACGGATTTGTATTAGTCTCGTCTCGCTTCAGCTCGGTCCAGTGCCCGCTTCCGCGGGAGGCCCTACGGGTGACACCTTTCTCCAACCCAGAAATCGCTACTAACTGTAAATCGAGAGGAAATATAGTAGGTGATACTCGAAAACACGGATAGTGTGATCTCAAAGTAAGTATCAAGAGAATGTCTGGAACCACTTGTGAGCATTGTATCTCCTAATGGAGTCCAAAGTATCCTTAAAGAGGGAGCCGGGGTTAATCGTCCGAGGTCCGTCAATTTCCTTATTAATCCGAGTGGGGGCGTCAGGTATCATTCAGATATCGGGGGGCCCATTCTTGAGAGACCCACAAGGCAGTAACGGGGGTATTTCCGAACCCCCGCCAACGTTCTTTGTTGCAGTAGCAGCACGGATTAGGAATTTATAATTCGCACCAACCATAGTGAAAAACGTTTATAGATTCAAGGGAAGGGAATGTGTTATACGGGGACATATTCCTAAGGTGAACGGGCTTGATTAGGGTTAAGAGACATGTACAAACAACAATGTTCCGCGGGAGTAGCGTCCCCATCCTTTACCAGTAACCTTCGCAGAAATCGTTATGAAAGCAACTGCTTTTCGCCGTACAGTAAGGCTTACTTGCCCATCGCCTTCTTGGAATGAGACTCCCAATCCAACCGAATGGGAATGGCTTCTCGTTTAGGGGATTGTCTAGGATTACATTTTAGGAGGGGTGAGCTCTTAAAGCATCTAAGCATAACATTTATCGTGTGGGAATTCTGAAGGGGAGTAGACACTCTTGTTAAAGCTTTGAGATCGGGTCCCTTTCTTTCCTTCAAATAAAGAATTTAAGTAGCCCCTAACCCAATTTCATAGTTGAAATTGAGGGGGCGGGGAAAGGGAACAACTATCCGTACAAGAAGGCGGGTATTGATCAGGTAAGTTGGCTGCTACCAACCATGATAGTCTAGCTGGGTAACAAGGCGATGGCTATTCCTGATCGCGCGTCGGTCCGACCGGTGGCCGACCTTGTAGCGCATGTCGGGCGAAGAAGATGGCTCCATACGGGATACAAAAGATAGAGAATAGAAGCGGTTCTAAAGGTTTGGTCGAGTCCCATAACAGCACCTAAGCCATATACTTTGGTTTAGAATCGTTACCGGGTAACCCATTCCTTGAAAACAAACAAAAAAAGCTTCTATGCTCCATATATATATACACACGTTGATTGATGTGAAAGTGTATTGATGTGGAAGTGTGAGACATATGTTTATATTGAGGGTGTGTTTGGATGATTTGTGCTGTTGGGAAATTGTTATAATTGGGTTTATGTGAGTTGTGGAATGTGTTGTTGAGTTGGTACGGAAACCAACTGTCAACGTGAGATCTCGCCGTTATAGTGGTGAAAGGGATCTTGCATGTGTGCGGAAAGGATCTCACCAAGTGATGGTGAAAGGGATCCTTATGGTAATTAAATCGGGAACCAAGCCTTTGGCCGGGTGATTGGTTACGATCAGTTAGAGCTCTAGTCTGTCCGCGTCTGTGTGAGTTGTTGGGGAATGACAGTGGTCATTGCGCCCAAGTGGTATTTTGTTGGTTGTTTGTGAGCTGTGGTTGTTTTGGAAATGTGTTTATTATTTGTGAGTTAAATTACCTTATTCTGTTTCTATTTGTTTACTCACACGAGCTTTTAAAGCTTACCGGGTTCGTTGTTTACAACCCGGTGCACCAATCAATGGTGTGGGGGTTAGACTTGCAGGGGTTGACCAGCAGCCAGGAGGAGGCGTCTGAGTTGAGAGGCTAGAAGGTGGGGTCCTTTATCGAGCTGGGTTTTATTTGTTATTGAGTGTTAGTGTGAGACTCTATTTTACATTCATGTTTTTAATGATGTAATAGTTCGAGTGTTTGGTGTCACGCGATGAACTCTGTTGTGATACTTAGTTATTTGTATAATAACTTTTAAGTATTTGAGTTTATTTGTGATCTATCATGCGGACGAATTCAGACTTTTATTATTCGAATTTCGGTGCGTGACAGTTTGGTATCAGAGCGGAGGGTTACATATTTGGTGGTAATTGGTACTTTCGAGAGATTGTCCGACTGCAACGGTTCACCATCATGCTTGCTCATATTGGTATATCACTGGGTATGTAGGGGGTAGCGAGTTGAGTCCTAGTATAGAGCGTTGCCAGACGGGTGGAGGCAGAGTCCGCCCTGTTGAGGAGTTCTATAAGGAGGAGGCGGTGGAGGTGTCGTTGGTTGAGCCGCATGTTCCTCCTGTAATTGTGCCTGATGACGGCCGCCTGCTGAGGTTGATCAGTGAGATTGGAAGGGTGGGAGCACACATGTTCCATGGAGGACTAGATCACCTAGTGGCCGATCATTGGATTTTGACCTGATCGATTGCTCTGAGATCGAGAAGAGGAAGATAGCCACATTCTTCCTCAAGGATAATGCTCTGAATTGGTGGAGGAGTACCCAGAGGGGGAGGGACGTGACTGCTCTCACGTGGGGAGGTTTTGTGGAACTCTTCAGGGAGAAGTACTTTCTAGCCACTTTGAGTGAACAATTGGAGCTTGAGTCATTGACGTTTACGCCTTTCTTATCTTTTAAATGTCCAGTCATGTGGTATTCTCACTCCAGTCCTTACTGATTTGATGTAGACACAGTTGAGTTTGTGGTTGGCGACCCTATTTTGTTGGTGGTCCCACCCATGTATGATGTGTTTAGTTTCGAGGAGGGGAAATGTCAGTATTGCTATGTGTTGGACCTTATCTTAGAAAAAGGTAGCAGAGTTGGATGTCGTTTCGTCTAACTCTATTGTTTGATAGTGTCCTTTCGTATTCCCGGAAGACCGGAGTTTCGTTATCGCTGCCTCAAGTCAGATGATGCTATGAGAGAGAGTGTCATGGCACATATCGAGTCGGTGAGTAGTGAGGTAGCTATCAGGGATATTGTAGTTGTTTCAGAGTATGCTGAAGTATTTCAGGAGATACCAGGGTTACCTCCTAAGAGAGTAGTAGACTTTGCCATTGAGGTGGTACCCGGTACCGCACCAGTGTCAAAGACGTCGTATCGAATGGGACCAAATGAACTCCAGGAGTTGAAGATTCAGATTGAGGGGCTACTCGAGCAGGGATTCATTAGGCCCAGTACTTCACCTTGGGGCGCTATGGTGTTGTTTGTGAAAAAGAAAGATGGTTCATCTAGCCTGTGTATGGACTATCAGGAGCTGAATAAGGTGACCATCAAGAACAAGTATCCCTTGCCCAGGATCGATGATTTGTGTGATCAACTTAGAGGAGCAGTGGTGTTCTCTAAGATTGACTTGAGGTCCGGTTATCACCAGTTGAGGGTGAAGGAGCAGGACATTCCCAAGACCGCTTTTAGGACTCGTTATGGGCATTTTGAGTTCGTTGTCATGTCCTTTAGTCTAACCAATGCTCCTGCAGCTTTCATGGGTTTGATCAACCGTATCTTCAGTCAATTTCTGGATAAGTTTGTGGTGGTATTCGTGGATGACATCCTGATTTACTCTAGGTCCATGGAGGAGCATGAGGAGCATTTGAGAATCGTGCTGCAGATTCTTAAGGAGGCTAAGCTGTATGCCAAGTTTGAGAAGTGTGAGTTCTAGAAGGAGGAGATCAAATTCCTCGGTCATGTCGTTTTGAAGAATGGAGTCTCGGTAGACCATTCCAATGTGGAGGCCGTGATGAGTTGGGGTCGCCCTAAAACGGTTACGGAGGTTCGTAGTTTTCTTGGTTTAGCTGGGTATTATCGGAGATTCATTGAGGCGTTCTCTAGTATCTCTTCTCCACTGACCAGGTGTGGGGGTTAGACCTGCAGGGGTTGACTAGCAGGGATTGACTAGCAGCCAGGAGGAGGCGTCTGAGTTAAGAGGCGAGAAGGTGGGGTCCATTGTCTAGCTGGGTTTTATTTGTTATTGAGTGTTAGTGTGAGACTCTATTTTACATTCATGTTTTTAATGATGTAATAGTTCGAGTGTTTGGTGTCACGCGGTGAACTCTGTTGTGATACTTAGTTTTTTGTATAATAACTTTTAAGTATTTGAGTTTATTTGTGATTTATCATGCGGACAAATTCGGACGTTTATTATTCGAATTTCGGTGCGTGACGGTGACTATGGTAATGCTATTTAATTTTGTTAGCAGTATGTTTCAAATCATTTGCATATATATTTCCAATCTTAATGACCTCCATGAACTGTTTGCATATAACAAAAAACATATCAAGCTTAAGACAGCAAATTGCTATACAAAACGAATTTCAGATCTGACAGCATATTGCAAGTCAGAAATAATAATGTAACATACATATACAGGCACACCCACCCACACAAAAAGATGATCATTGGTTAATAATGGCATAAATTATAATATGAACTGCGTCTAATTCATACATGTATATTTATGTCAGCAAACAAGTTACCTTATATAAATTCAAATAAATTTGTGTACTGTACAATCATTCTATTGATGGCAATGAATGTAGCACAATGGATATCAACTCCGGACAACATCTACATAGTAATTAGACGACTCAAAACTGCATGTGTAAAGTAGCTCTTAATCTATTGTTAAGCAATCCATATTCTCTTGTAACTAATGAGACTTGAATTACACACAGAAAGTGTAGACATGCCATCAAATTACAAAAGTAATCGACATTGTCCTCGATGAGAAAGAACACACTATACAGTACGTGGTTCAATCAATTTGTCTGAGATTAGGAAAACAAAGAAGACGATCAATATCAAGAACTTGACATCACATAGGCACCCATAATGAGGACCCTGATCGATAGTAAGGCCTTTGTTAAAGCACCGTATAGGAGCAACAAAGTATATGTTTATGATGATGAGCATGTAATCTAGCAAGGAAGTAATGTATTCACAAGATCATTTATGTATGTAACTATGTATCAGGCATAGGAAAAGAAAATGACATATCCAAGAGCAACTCTGACAATTGTAAGAGTGAAGTTCTCATGAAAACAATACCTCACCCCAAACTCATACTGCATTAGGATTCACCAGAAAGCAATTAGAGCGCCAGCAATCACATATAAAATAACCACAATGAACTTAAAATAGGCATTTGGGTTTAGTCGTTATTACTCATATCCAAAAGAAGTGTGTTATCTCAAAGGCATTCTCGACATGAAAATATAAACAATCAGATGACTGAAAATTTCAGAAATCACATTTACAGTGACAAAATTGGTGTTTGAAAAAAAGGAGGAGGCTACCTGAAACAACACAAAATGGATCAAATGAAGCACTAGCTCCGGCCGGGCAAACCAAAAATGCTTATCAGTGACTTGCCCTAGAGGAATCCCTTGCACCACAGCATGTCCTTCTTGGATTTCAAGAGCCATTTGCGTTATAAATCCTTGCAGCTTTGTTCCAACAGCTAAGATGATCTTCAACCAATACAATTACCCATCAATACTTTTTTTTAAACCATATTAATAGACTGAATTGGACTTTTTCTACAAGAAAAACATAGCCTCCCAACCTTGAGTAAATAATACAACATCAAATATAAATGATAAAAGAGAAGGCCAACTTGATCAGTTATCGGAAAAACGAAACAGAAGGCCAAATCCCTATATGAACCAACCCTGCACTCACACACTACAAAAAGGAATAAATCTATCATTCCCTATATGAACACACTACTGGGGGATCAAACCCCCCCCCCCCCCCCCCCCCCCTCATTACGTACAATTCCAAAATAGAAAAGAAAAAAAAAACCAATTTGCAGTCATTCTAACAAAGAGATACTCAATTTCTTACTCCATTTCAGAATGGATCATTGGCATTAGCAGAAGCCTCATCGAGCTTGAATAGAATCGTCTTGAATCGGTCCCCCCTCTCCATCTTGCACTCTCCGCCGAACAGAGTCGTAGCCGGGGGCTGGCTGTGGCACCGGAGCCGAATCCTGACGACGCCAGTGGTGGGGACGAGGAGGCAAGAAACTCGAGGTTTGAGGACTCCAGCGATGGAAGAGATAATACTCACAAGGAAAATATATCTTATTGCAGGATCGAGCTTCAGTCTCCGGCGAGTCGTAAGCAGTAACCTGGCAACGGAGGACAAGAAACTTGAGGCTTGAGGACTCGATCCGTCACCGTTGGGGTGGGGATGGCCGTGCGACATGGAAGAAGACGACGTTGTAGTGGCGGCGGAGTTACTGGACCGTCGAAACGGCCGTTTGAAGAAGCCCCAATGGAGAAGAAGCCCAAGGCTGGCAAGGAGGAAGGAGGAGGTGGAGTGGAAATCTGAGGGAGAAAAGAAGAGAAAAAGAGAGAAAAGAGAGAGAGAGCGGCCGATCGAAATGAGAACAGGTGTAGGGTTTTTTTTGGTTTCATGTACTATATTAACGTCCAAAAGTTTTTTTTTTCTTTTTTTTAATCAAATATACCCTAATGAAATTATACCGCATTCATAAATATGTTGTCATTATAATGGCTAAATTCACAAAATAACAATTTTAACCGTCTGATGTAATCATAGTTAGATATGAGTATAGTAGAAAAATCAATTCGTTTCGTAAACGTTCGATGCTCGATCGAAACGGCCAACTATATTTTCATAAAACTTATCACACGAAAACGCTATTACGTACCATTAGATGACTTTGTTTCGTCGACTCTTCCAAACATTAAACTCTCAAATAAATGAGACGTAATCATCAATGTAAAAATTTAGGAACGTTTACCTCCGGATACTATGACTCTCTATAGAGAGACATAAGTTTAAATAAGGTAGACCGTATCGATTGAGGCTCTAAATTTTTCAGATTTAAGTGATTTTTTTATTATCACCATATTTCATTATAACGATCAAATGCTATTTCATAACATTTTTATAAATTTGACTTCTTTTATATAGTTGTTTCGAAAATATTCTTTTATATAGTTATTTTGAAAATTTGAACTACTTAGACGAGGAAAATTAGTTTCGCCGTCTAAGTGAAATACTTAGACGAAGAAACAAATATTTCGTCGTCTAAGTGAACAACTTAGACGAGGAAATATATGTTTCCTCGTCTAAGTGTGTCACTTAGACGAGGAAACATGTTATTCGTCGTCTAAGTAAAATACTTAGACGAGGAAAAAATAGTTTCCTCGTCTAAGAGAAGAACTCTGAAGATGAAAATATTTGTCGACGTTTATGTATTTTCTTAGACGAGGAAATTGTTATTTCGCCGTCTAAGTGAAACACTTAGACGAGGAAACATTATTTTCGTCGTCTAAGTGACACACTTAGACGAGGAAAATTATATTTCGTCGTCTAAGTAAAATACTTAGACGAGGAAAAAATGTTTCCACGTCTAAGAGAAGAACCTTGACGACGAAAATATTTGTCGTCGTCTATGTATTTTCTTAGACGAGGAAACAAATATTTCGTCGTCTAAGTTTTTCTCTTAGATGAGGAAATAAATGTTTCGTCGTCTAAGAGAATACATAGACGACGACAATTTGTTTCGTCGTCGGAGTTCTTCTCTTAGACGAGGAAACCAAAGTTTCGTCATCTAAGTGTTCTTAGACGAAGAAAGTTTTAAATTTTCGTCGGCTAAGGTTTTTTTTTCTTGTAGTGTAACACGCATGCCTACCTACTGTTAAAATTTTGTAGCATTTGATGTCCTGAAACTTAGTGAAACGTTTCAGGAAGCGTACATGCATGTTACATTTTGTAACGGAATGCATCTTGTTAACGTGTAAGTGTTAACGATCAATACCCTTTACCGTCCACATACTTTATGTGCCATAATGCGCCACCACAAGCACTTAATGTCTTTGAATAAGACATAAGCTTCCACCTATAGTCCGCTATACGAAAACCTTCACAGGCAATCTCGTTTATGTCACTTTTTGATGAGTCAGTCTTCCCGTCGTTAGGAGGAGATAAAAACAAGTATGTTCAAGTAGAACGACTTGATATTGCCGTGGTTTGCCCCCACTGTGCCTCATCATGTTCCCAAAGTCCCATAAATCAAAGTAACGAGATTTGATATACATGCTGCAAAGAGCAAACTATTGGTCTTTCAAGGAAAAGATCGGAATAGTACTCTTGTATCAACATGCCTGTAAGGATTGATGTCCAAATCAATGGACATATTGTCAGTCATAAATGGTGACATGGTGACTCCACAATAGTGTTGATGGTGTCACTAGGCCGTGACTCTCACAAGAAGTGTAGAGAGGGCACTTAGTTCGATATACACTCGCTGAATGCAAGTATGGCACAACTTGATCCTTGGATCAATGACAACTCATTCATCTCATGGATTTTCTGGATTAAGGTCATCATTGGGGGACGCCTCAATGAGAAGCCAATTCATATAGAGATCTCTACAAATGCGAATTACACTAGTGTACATGAGAACGTGATTTATGAGTTAAATATCGAACACGCTCACTTCGTTGAAGGAAATACCAACGTTGTGAATTAGCCTATACGGAAAGATATGCGATCCAGTTTATACAAAGAGATAGGTCCTTGGTCAGGTGATGCTAACACCGCAAGTGTAAACCCTATCGATAATCTTTGATAGAAAGCGTAGTGAGAAAAAGAGCCTAGACTCACCTTGTGGCGCAAGGTCTCTCACAAAAACCCTGGAATCGACTACGATGACATATGCTCTCGTAATTGAGTCATATCACACTCGACTACCTTGTCAGCACTACTAGAAAAAAGGCTTTTCCCGACGGAATAAAAAAAAAGGCCGACGACATAAAATTTTCGTCGGCTATTACCAAGAATGGTCGACGATTTTTTTTTCGTCGGTAAAAAAAAAAAATCGTCGGCTATTCCCCTAGAATGGCCAACGATTTTTTTTTCGTTGGTAAAAAAAAAAAAATCGTCGGCTATATTCATATTTTAGTCGACGATTTGAATTTTCGTCGGCCTTTATCTGAAACTTTAGCCGACGAAAACTTTTTAAAGTTTGGCCGACGAAATTGGCATTTTCGTCGGCTATAAGTCTATATATTTTCAGATCTAGACAGCAGCTGCTCATTTAAAAAAAATGAAAAAAAACGGGAGAAAGAGTGAAAAATCTGTGGGTATTTTATACGATTAGTTGCGTCTCATCGATTTGAAACTATTATCTGTTGAAGGTCAGGCCAAAAAACGTCATTTAGACAGTCCAATTACCATTTCTAAGCGTTTAGAGGTTTGACTGACCCGGTTGACTGTTCCGATCGAGCCTTTAACGTTGTCAGATGTAGTTGGATTTTTTTCCATACATATATTTAATCTAAACGGTGATATCTGACGGTTGGAATAGATTTTCTAAACTTTTAGATTCAAAATCAGAACATATGCACTAATATTCCTTAACTTGTTTACTAAGTATTTAAGTGAATGTATAGTTTCAAATAGTTACTATACGTAGACTCTTCAAATGCAAAAATATTGTGAAATAAGATATGACCGAAATAATGAAATACGTCTACGGTTGAAAAATGACAAGATTCCGATAAAATCCGTGTGCCGAATGTTGCGGTTAGCTGTTTTTTACTTTCGTTTTCCTATGGGTAGGCTGACGTTCGTTAAATCAATTTTGTAAAATTTTTATACGATTAGTTGCGTCTCATTGATTTGAAACTATTATCTGTTGAAGGTGAGACCAGAAACTGATGTAGGAAGGATGGCAGCAAACATTGAAGAGCAGATTGACCGTTGCAAGTCAAAACCCGGTTTACTGCAGATTTGGCGTCCCGCGTCCGAATGACGATTGTGATACCATTCCGGAAAGGGAATGACGCCAGGAATCAAACCCGTTGCTTTGCCACGATGTGTGGGCCTTTTCGGGCTTTCGAGTTCGTTTAGGGCCTCAAAACGGCAGTTTAATATGTTTTCAAGATTTAAGTTTTCTAATTTGTTTTGGATTCGTTTTGTTTTAATTCCTTGGGCTTTTAGGTTTCCTTGTTAGTTGACCTAGGGTTTCTTTTCAGTATTTAAGCATCCCTTTGGGATCACATACAATTAATTAATCATATTTTATCAAAACCCTAAGAGTTTTCTCTTGATTCCTGGTGGATTCCAGACCTGTTCTTTAGAGTACGACGTTGATTGTACTCTCCATTCATTAAGGGTTCGACGTTGATCAACCCTTCCACACTTCTACTGCGTCAGAAACCGTCGTTTAACTAGACTAATTTCCGTTTTTAAGCGTTTAGAGGTTTGACTTAGTGGTTTGACCTATAGTTTAGCCGACGAAAATTATATTTCGTTGGCTAAACTCTTGCGATCCGTGCCTTTTCATTGTCCGCCGTTGGATGGCTCAGATCCGACGGCTGTTGATCTTCCAAAGTATAGCCGATGATGTTCATAGAATAACCGACGAAATATTGTAAATCGTTGGCTATTCTCTAAGTTTAGCCGACGAAAATTATATTTCGTCGGCTAAACTCTTGCGATCCGCGCCTTTTTATTGTCCGCCGTTGGATGGCTCAGATCCGACGGCTGTTGATCTTCCAAAGTATAGCCGACGAAATCTTTTAAATCGTCGGCTATTCTCTCTGCTTTAAATCTTTCAGCCCGCTTTTTTTCTCTCCTCCTCCGGAAAAACTCCTCCTTCGCTCTCCTCCGCCGATCTGCGTCTCCAATCCGCCGCTCTCCTCCTCCTCCTTCTCCTCCTCCTCCTCCGGCATCCTCCTTCGGCATCCTCCTCCTCCGCTCTCCTCCGCCGATCTGCGTCTGCAATCCGCCGCTCTCCTCCTCCTCCTCCTCAAATCGGCGCCGGCGTCCTCCTCCTCCTTCTCCTCCTCCTCCGGCCTCCTCCTCCTCCTTCCCCTCCTCCTTCCCCTCCTCCTCCGGCCTCCTCCTCCTCCTTTTCCATGGAAGTTAGACATAACTATGGAAGATTGCATATTCAGTCCAATTAATTTATTTTTCCCAAAATTGACCTTATTTCGTCGGCTATAACAGTTATAGCCGACGATTTTTACCAAATTTCGTCGGCTATAACTTTTATTACCGACGAAAATCACATTATTTCGTCGGCTATGCCTCTTAAAATATTAATATATTCTGACGAAATAACCGACGAAATAGACAAAATCGTCGGCTATATTTAAGAACAAATAGCCGACGAAATTGATTTTCTTCGTCGGCTATAGTTGCCAAAATCGTCGGCCGTACTCGAAAATATCCGACGAATTTCGTCGGATATTTTGCCAAGGTTTGGCCTACGAAAATTTATTTTCGTCGGTGATAATTTTGGAATGGCCGACGATTTCGTTATTTTCGTCGGCCATTAGTTTTACCGACGGGCTTTTAACGATGACTTATAGCCGACGAAATTTTCGTCAGTAGAAGGAATAGCCGACGAAAATTTGGAATCGCCGACGAAATTTTTTTCGTCGGCTATTCTGTCAAATCTGGTAGAGCAGTTAGGTAGTTCTGAAAAACTGAACATGCAGCTTATGAATCATCTCTATTGGGACTAAGTAAAGAGATGTACATAAATATCATGAACGGATCAGTTTTCACCCAAGTCAAGTGAGCAAAAACCTCAAGGTGTGTATGCTATCAAATTAGGATGTTCTTTATATGGGTTCAAATCTTCTAGATGGATATTGTACAACGCGGTTGAGCGACTACTTAATTGGAGATGAAATATGAAGAATCATGCCTATTTGCGTGTAAACTACGGATTAATTGTGATTGAAGTATCACTAATCCGATGTTAAGAATGAAAAGATCTTGGGAATACATGGTCTCGAATGTGAGAACCGTTAGTGATGAACTTATTCATATATCGGCTTATGGAAATCTAAAGGACGTTGAACCAAAGCCTATATGCATCCCATGATCAGTCGATGTCTTGAGAAGACTCATTTCGTCTATGTGACGAGAAGTCTTGAGAGATGAAACTATCCATCTAAGTACCGTGTGCGCAATCATGTACTTGTCACAATATGCTCGACACGACATCTCATTCGCTATAAACTTATAAAGCCAAGGTAATGGCTAGACATGCCCACGCAATACCATGGTATATGGCGATACTTTCTTTCAAGAGAGAAATGTTTAGGCTCATTCGATCCCATCATGAAAGACACATCAAAAGGCAATTCCAGAATCTGTCTGGTTTTATATGTCGACTTCCCCGAGACCTACAGGACAACCCACTCACTAGAAAATTGTGAAATTGGTACTGTTGGAAAGATCTATGTGTTTAATTTCCATAGACACCAACCATTTGATCATAGCTATCATATTGAGTGAGTTATGGCTGTTTTGGAAATGTAGGACGAATCTGTCCGGTAATTTACAGATCAGTCACCTTCGACAGAGCTTTGTGATCAGCTCCGGACGAACCATGTTGTGTACTTTATATCACTAGAAAGATATGGGTGTCTAGTTTCTAGAACGTTTTACGGTTCATTCATACCTACTCAAGGACTAAAATTTCAAAATTTTCGGCGAAATTTCGTCGAAAGTTTCGTTTTTTTGAGTGTGCGATATTTCAGATGCAAACTTTCCTATTTTGGGGCGAAATTTTTAAAAAAATCGGAAACTATCGAAATATTCTTTGAGGACACTGACTGACGTGCACATAGGCCTGACATTGAGGCTGTAGCACGTGCTACACAATGCCACAATTTGCCAAAAAACCTTTAATTTTGGCACAGCTGAGATTCGAACTCAGCCCCTCTCAGCCGCACCTTTTAGCAACAAGTGTTTGCCAATCATGCTGAACACCACTATTGTACATTTTATTCATCTTATAATTTCTATAATATGTTTACAGCAATTTTTAAAAAAATGAAAATGTTAAATTATGTCCAATCAAATATCAAATTTTTTGATTCGGTAAGATACGACACCTCCTTTCCATACTACCAATTATGGACTTGGTTGAAATTTTATAACTACAAAACAAATTCTTTTCCCTATAAAATTCTCAATTGCAGTCTTGCAGATCATCTTTTGCACTTCATTTTTCCTTCCTCTCCGCTTGCTTCAATTCACCACTTCTAAATTTCATTCTCTCCTTCGTATTTAGCTCATACATTGATTTTAGTTTTATGCTCTCATGCTATGATTGTTAATTAACAAACTTTGGTAAGTGGTTACATAGTAATGTTAGTATTATTAAATATTTTTTTCTTATGGTTAATTTTAATGTTTTGATTATTTGCAATTAGTATTATCTTGATACACTCCTACATCATATAGGAGATTAAAATTTTAAGTTAACTCAAGTCTCTGCATATCTGTTATCTCCATACGCAAACTTAGGGTTGATTTATGAATAAATGAGAATATTTATTTATTAATATTTACTAAGCTTGTATTTTCAATTTTTTTTTTAACTTTATTCAATTTTTGTAAAGGAGCTTTCATTGAAAAAAAGTACAATGGCTAGTGGCGGAAGTAGACGTAATCCTGCATGGGAGCATGGAGAGCAACTTCCCGGTAACAAAAATGGTAGCATATGCAAATACTGCGGGATTACGATGAAAAGTGGTGGAGTAACACGCCTTAAATATCACCTCAGCGGCCTAGATCCTGGAAATAACGTGCAACATTGTGAATCTGTACCAGTAGAAGTAAAACAATTCATCAGATCCCTTTTGCTGAGTAAACAAAAAGACAAGGCGAAGAAACAACATATGATGGAGGGGATCCGAGCAGAGCTTCGTGGAGAAGTTATTGGTTCCCAAGATGACAATGATGATGAAGTGTATGATGATGACGATGACATGGGTCCTGAGGAACGTGCAGCAATGTGGCAAACAATCCGAAACTCTAAACAATCACAATGGGAAATAGAGCATCTCCACAAATCTCCTAACCGAGATGGGTCTATTAGTGGGACACGCATACAAGGATCATCAAGCGTCAGAGAATCACAACCTTTATTCTCAAGTCTCAAAAGCTCTTTTCATGCCCGTCAAAAGAGCATTAAAAATTCCTTCTCAAAAGGTTCAATCAAGGAGATGATGGGTCGTTGGGTTAGCAAGTATTTCACCTATGAGAATATCCCTGCTGAGAAAGCAGCAGGTCCTCATTATGAAAATATGGTGATTGGAATCCAAAGAGCAAGAGAAGGTGTACAACCCCCTACTCCATACGAGATCAGAAATAAATATTTGGATATGGAGTTCAAAGATGTTTCTGAATATGTTAATAAATTGAGGGAAACTTGGGAGACATATGGATGCACAATCATGGCTGATGGGTGGACAGGACCAACTAGATTATCCATCATAAATTTCATGGTCTACTCCAAAGGTACCACTGTTTTTCTCAAGTCCATTGATTCTTCTGGTGACAAAAAAGACCATCAATATATATATATAAGGTGTTGAAGGATGTAATAAAAGAAGTTGGAGAGCACAATGTGGTTCAAGTGTTGACTGATAATGCTGCTAATTATGTCAAAGCTGGTAAGAAGTTGATGAAACACCATGATGTTTATTGGACTTCTTATGCAGCTCATTGCATTGATCTCATGTTCGAGGAAATGAGGAAGAAAGAGCAACTTAAAGGTGTGATTATTCGTGAAGGTAAATTATTTCAAAATACCTTTACAATCATAATTTGTTGTTGACCAAGATGCGAGAGTTTTGCAAAGGAGAAATTATTCGTGCTGCACCAACTCGATTCGCAACAAATTTCATTTAATTAGAAAGCTTGATTAAGAAGAAAGCAGGATTGAAACAATTATTTACAAGTGATTGGTGGGTGAGCAGCAATTTCAGTCAAACTCCTCATGGTCGCATCGTCGAAAATATTGTACTCGACCCACAATTTTGGCATATGGCGGAAAATGTATGTAAAATTTCTAAACCCCTTTATAAAGTCTTGCGGGTCGTTGATACAGAAGTCTATCCAACTATGGGTGTTGTATATGAGCTCATGCGTGTTGTGAAACAAGACTTGGAGAAAAAACATGGAGCAAAATGGGTCGTAAAAATCATCAATGATAGGTGGTTTAAAACTTTATCGCACGATTTGCATTCTGCAGGTATATACAAAACCTTTTATATTTAATATATATACATAAATAATTATTTAATGTAGACACATTTTGCTAACTATGACATATTAATTTTATATAGGTTATTATTTAAATCCTCGATACAACTACAGACAAGGCATTGGAGATGATGGTAAACTTATTGAAGCTGTGCATAAAGTTTTTTCTAAATTGGACCCTAACTCTCTAACAATAGGCCAATTTGGAAAAGAGGTTAGATGCCTAAAACTATTTTTTAATTTGAAACTGTTTTTTTAATTTTATAATCATATATGAGTAATGTTGTAGGAAGGTTATTTCCGTAACTTCCTGGATGTGTCTTGACCTAATTAGACTAGTATAGTTGATTCTGTAATAGATAAGGAATCACTGATTTATCGGGATACTTGATGTAATGCCTATATAAAGCCTCTCTATCAATCAATAAACACACAGTTCTCCCTGTTATCTTTTCTCCTTGAACACGTTATCAGCACGTGACCTCCCTGAGCCCTAGAAAAATCCTAATAACTTTTTCCTCCTCCTCCATCCCTTCCGTCGGCCGCACCTCCCTCTTCGGGACCCGTGCCCCCCCCCTTTTCTCGGTCTCTCCTAGGCCGCAGCCCCCGCCAACTCACCCGTACGCTTGGCTCGCCAGCCTGCTCTCTCGCCCGCCAACTCGCCCATACGCTTGGCTCGCCAGCCTGCTCGCTCGCCCGCCAACTCGCCCATTCGCTTGGCTCGCCAGCCTGTGCGCTCGCCATCAACCTTTTCAAAATAGCTCCTCCAGATTACTCGCGTAGGAAGAGGCTCGAGAACCAAACAAGAGTCGAAGAACAAACCTTACGCTCTCGTTCCTTTGATCAAAAGGTAAACTTTTTATAAAAGTTCCTGCTTTTGAACTATAGATATATTATATCGGGCGCTATTAGCCTTTCTTCTACTCCGATTCCGGCCATTCTTATATCGCCGATGAGACCTAGAATGGGGATTTCATCACCCCTACGGTCGCAGCTTATGTGGATGTCTGAGTACGCCACTGTTTGACGGTGCGGTATGAAACCGCCAGTTTATGCATCAAAAGAAAACAATTTTTCGCATCGAAACTAGTTTTCATGTGACCGAATATATCCCTTCTAATTCCAATCTATACTTGATAGTATCTGTTTCAAAGTGATACTAATCCGACGTATTATTCTCTTGTAGATGTCGTCGTCGTCACCGTCACGCCCTGATTTTGAGATCTTGGATCTTCAAGGCAAAGACTACCATCGATGGGTTTCCGATGTTGAAATTTCTTTCCAAAGCAAAGGCTTTCCAGCCCTTCTAACTGATGAAGCTGCCACCACCCCTTTTGGGGACCATACTAAGGCTCAGGCCCTCATGTATTTGAGGCGCCATATCCACCCGACTCTGAAGCGACAATATTTGTCGGTAAAAGATCCCAAAATTTTATGGGACACGCTCCAGCAGCGATTTAACAATGTTCATGACATGCTTCTTCCAGAGCTCACCCTTAAATGGGAACAAATCCATTTCTCGGATTATAACAAAGTAGAAAAATACAATTAGGATATGATTAGTCTACAGACGGATCTTGGCACGGTTTGCGTCATCAAAATCGATAAAGATCTTCTGGAGAAGACATTTAATACATTCCCCATGGCCTACGATGTCCTTGGACATCAATATAAAATCTCAGTTGATGAAGGAAGAATTAGGACATTCGCTGACCTTATGGCAATATTGGCTAAAAAAGAGCGCCATTCTGAGATTAGGCTCAATAGTAGCCAGAGACCTGTTGGTACAAAACCAATTCCAACACCACAGGCTCATTATGGGAAGGCTTCAAAGCAGAAAAATAAAGGCCGCAATACCCCGTACAATCCGATACGCGGAAGACATCAGAATGCTGGAAACAAAGTGACACGACGCTCCAACACTTGGAGGCGCGAAGGTGGCGCCGCCGCACCACCTTCAGGGGGAGGCCGGACCGGCCACGGACCGCGTCTAGGCCCAGTACCAAACCCTCCTAGACCTCATAGCAATGACCGGAATGCTCAATTTGCTCCGTGCTACAAGTGTGGTTCCTCCAAACACTATCATCGTGATTGTCGAGCTAGTAAGGAGAAGTTAAATGCCTACAAGAAGTACAAGAGGTTTCTGTCTGAAGAAAGCAATTATGATGCGGACGAGATGTTTGATGCAAATTATGCTCATCATATGGATTCTCCAAAGGCGCAACCACAAACTCTTGATGTCCCGGATTTTGATTAGCCTATGTATTTGGCTTTTCGACTTTATCAAGTACTGAAATGGCATTCGCCATGTTTTTATGACTCTTGTTAGTCTGTTTATTTTGGAATTAGAAGTTGGTGTATTCAAGTTGGCACTTAATAAAATTTCTCTGTTTTCCCATATTGTGAGAAATTTTATGTTTTTATGCAATCAGGTTTGTATTAACAACTTACGTGGTTCTTGTGACGCCACCTTTGGGTCACATAGGCTCTATATTTTAGACTTATAATCCAACCTACGCTCAATCCCTCAAAAAAAAAAAAAAAAAAGGTGGCGAACGGGCCGCCATCGGTCCATTAAGGTGAAGTAGGCTCGGCATCCGCCACACTTTGGTGCCACGACACCATATGTCTTTGACATCCACAGCTTCGGCTAGTGTGCAGCCCTAGAGGTGTTTTAACACCAATCCTAAGAGGCTTGTCATCGTTTTATTCCAGTTACCAAAGGTGTTCAACACCACAATGTGCGTAACCTCGGTTTCGTTTTAATTTCTGATGATGATTGCTTGGTTATGTAATATTCAACCTTGCATTTTCCGACTTTAGTCGACGTTATAATGTCCAAATGCCATGTGATACACTCGATGGGATTTATTCCCATTTCTTTCTCTATCCTACGGCGTAGTGATTAGACTGTTCTCCCGATAAACTAGCCCAAATTTTCTTCTCTTTGTAGATGTCTCGTGGAGAAGTTGAGTGTCTAGCTGATAGTGGAACTACCCACACTATTCTAAGGAATAGGCAGTTGTTTACGGATTTAATGCCGTATTGCTCATCAATGACAACATTGGTAGGTACCTCGCCGGTTGTCAAAGGGCGAGGAACCGCTGAATTTATGTTACCAAATGGTACTGTTATCAATGTCATTGATGCTCTCTATGCGCCGAGAACAAATCGAACCCTGCTAAATTTTAAGGATATCTGTGCCAATGGTTATCACTTGGATACCTGTGCTGAGAATGGTGAAGAATACTTATGCATTACTTCTCAAGAACACGGCCGCCGCCGTATCTTAGAGAAGATGTCGTGCATTGAAGACAATGGCTTATATCTCACTACAGCCCGTGTCTTCGAATCATATGTTGTCACTGACAATTTTTGTGACACTAATGAATATAAGCTTTGGCATGCTCGACTAGGCCACCCTGGCCGTGATATGATGATCTGGATTCTAAAGAACTCCCATGGACATCCATTTTTCAAGTCGAAAAAGCGATTGGAAGAACCTCTTACCGCAACTCAACATCGTGATATATGCAGGAGCCAAGCTCCTCGCCAGACTGTGGCCTTAAAGCCACACTCGCCACCGCCCCCCCCTTCACAGGGTTTCGGGGCTGAGCACTTGGCGGATGAGGAAGCGGCTTTTACGCCGCACGTCTTGTCGTCCCACCCTTCACAGGGACATGGGGCATCACCACATGTGTCCTCTTATGCCACAACGGCAATTTCCAATGCCCATCGCTCATTCTGTAAGGCTTGCTCGCTTGCTAAATTGCATGCTCGTCCTTCATTCGCCAAAGCTTCAATTGATAATATACCATTCTTACATCGAATCCAAGGCGATATTTGTAGACCAATCAAACCAGAATGTGGCCCATTTAAGTATTTTATGGTGCTGGTTGATGCGTCGACGCGTTGGTCACACGTCGCGTTGTTGTCCACAAGAAATGCTGCATTCGCCAAGCTTTTAGCTCAAATCATCAAGTTAAGGGCTCACCACCCTGACCATCCTATCAAATCTATTAGGATGGATAATGCTGGCAAGTTTACCTCCAAAGCATTCGATGATTATTGTATGTCCATTGGGATTGAAGTCGAACACACTGTTCCTCATGTTTATTCTCAAAATAGCATTGTAGAAGCCACCATTCAGCGACTCCAGCTAGTGGCTAGGGCATTGATTATGGGAACCAATTTGCCAGTTTCTGCTTGGGGATATGCAATACTGAATGCAGCAATGCTTATTCGTTTTCGACCCATTGCCAACAATGCGTTTAGTGCCTACCAGATGGTAACTGGTTTTGAACCTAATCTATCGCACTTACGTACTTTCGGTTGTGCAGTTTATGTGCCAATTACGCCTCCTTTGCGTATAAAATGGATCCACAACGACGTTTAGACATCTATGTTGGCTATGATTCGCCAACGATAATCCGCTACTTAGAACCAACCACCGGTGATCTATTTACTGCGTGATTCGCAGACTGTCACTTTGAAGAGACACACTTCCCGCCGTTAGGGGGAGATAGGAATGCACTCATTCCGAATGAATGTCAGGAATTGACATGGTGTGCCCCCAACGATTTGTCTCTTCATGATCCTCGCACTACTCAAAGTGAGCTTGAAGTGCAGCGCATTATCGATCTTCAGAAAGTCGCGGAATCGATGCCCGACGCTTTCACCGATATTGCGAAAGTGACAAGATCACACGTACCTGTTGCAAACGTACCGGCAAGGTTGGAGGTCCCGAATTACGGGACCGGTTCGGCTGCCCTAAGACCTAGTGCCGTCGGCATACCCTCAGATGTGGGTGACGCCGGCGACGGCGCCATCGTACGCCGTGGCGTCGCTGTTGTTGAATCGGATCGCAACGGTGCCCTGATGGACTTTGAAGGGGCAGCAGCTTCGGCCTCGGCTCCCACCAGAAAGAGGGGGAGACCGAAGAATTCTAGAGATAAAAACCCTCGAAAGAAGCGAGCGAAGGCACAAAATCCGCTCATCATCGACGATGCGAATCCATCGCATGAGATTGTCTCTGACTATAGTTATGTCCATAAGTCAACTGAATCTTTTCTGTGGGATGACACAGAACCAATGTTGACTCCAGAGAACAAAGAAATCTCGCTCAGATTGAATAACGCGTGTCTCTTAGTGGATAGAGTCTCCACACACGTCGATGATATATATGCTTATTCCGTCGCACAAGAGATCATCCATGACGACGAAATTGAACCACGCTCAGTGACTGAATGTCAACAAAGAGCAGATTGGCTGAAGTGGAAATAAGTAATACAGGCAGAACTTGACTCATTAGATAAAAGACAAGTCTTTGGATCTGTTGAATTGATCCCTAAAGGCGTTAAACCTGTCGGACATAAGTGGGTATTTGTTCGTAAGCGCAATGAGAAGCATGAGATCTTGCGATATAAGGCAAGACTTGTGGCACAAGGCTTCTCGCAACGTCCTGGTATTGACTACGACGAGACGTATTCTCCTGTAATGGACATCATTACTTTCCGCTACTTGATCAATTTAGTAGTGTCCGAAAAATTGAGTATGCAACTGATGGATGTAGTTACAGCATATCTATATGGGGATCTAGATACTGATATCTACATGAGAGTTCCTGAAGGAATTCATGTGTCCGAATCAAAAGACTCTAAACCACGGAGTGCTTATGCAGTTAAGCTGCAACATTCACTATATGGACTTAAACAATCCGGAAGGATGTGGTACAATCGCCTACGTGAATACTTGATTCGGAGGGGTTACAAGAACGATGAGTTATGCCCATACATGTTCATTAGAAAGACCGACTCTAGATTTGCTATTGTAGCTGTCTATGTTGATGACATGAATGTCATCGGTACTTCAAGTGAGATTGAAGAGACAGTTTCATTCTTGAAATCTGAGTTCGAGATGAAGGATCTTGGGAAAACTAAGTTCTGTTTAGGACTTGAGTTAGAGCATAGAACCAAGGGTATTCTAGTTCACCAGTCTGCTTATACGCAGAAGATGCTCAGGCGTTTCAACATGGATACATGTACGCCGTTGTCTACTCCCATGGTTGTTCGTAGTCTGGACATAAACAATGATCTATTCCGTCCCAAAGAGGATGAAGAAGAGATTCTTGGTGCTGAGTACCCATACTTAAGTGCGATTGGGGCACTTTTGTATTTGGCACAGTGCACTAGACCAAACATTGCTTTCACTATGAACTTACTAGCTAGATTTAGCTCAGCGCCTACGCATCGTCATTGGAACGGTATCAAGCATTTGTTTCGTTACTTGAAAGGTTCTATTGACTTGGGACTGTTCTATCCCTTCAGTACAAAGAGAGAAAATCCCGCCAATCACCCTCCTCACACCAACGTTTTCGGCCGCCTCGGCAGTGCCATCGTACGCCGTGGTACTGTTGCTAGCGCCGGCGGCGTGGAGGATGATGATGGCGACGCGTCCGGCCATTCAAATGTGCCCTCCTCTGGACGTCTCCCTTACTCAAAGACTCCCAACAACATGTTAGTTGGTTTTGCAGATGCTGTGTATCTCTCTGACCCGCATCGTGCTCGTTCCCAAACTGGTTATGTTTTTACCATGGGAAATACAGCGATATCCTGGAGATCAACCAAGCAAACTTTGGTTGCTACTTCATCGAATCAAGCAGAGATCATCACCCTCCATGAGGCTGTTAGAGAATGTGTCTGGCTAAGTTCAGTTATTCGCCACATTCGTGATTCGTGTGGACTAGTGTCTACCACCGATAAACCTACGTGTATCTATGAAGATAATGCTGCCTGCATTGAGCAGATGAAGTTGAGTTTTATCAAAGGTTATAACACTAAGCATATATCACCCAAGTTTTTTTACAATGTGCAACAACAGGAATTCCTGAACATCCAAGTTAATCAAGTGAGTTCAGATGCGAATGTTGTAGATTTGTTTACCAAGTCTTTGGGAAAATCTATGCATGTGAAACATGTGAAGAGCATAGGCATGCGCCATATATCAGAGCTCTAAGCTTGTTAGACTTCAGGGGGAGTCTACATCACACGTTATTCACAAGTGTAGTGTTGGTGTGTTGTGCTCTTTTCCCTTCGTCCATGCATTTTATTTTTACCCACACTACCAGAAAAGGCCTTATAGCCGACGAGGCCATCTCGTCGGCCGTTACCATTAATTCGTCGGCTATAGTCATAGCCGACGAAGTATCGTCGGCTATAGTCTCGTCGGGACTGCTCCGTCGGCTATACTATAGCCGACGACACGAGGCGTAAGTCGTCGGCTTATAAACCGCGGGGTATAGCCGACGAATAAAGCGTCGTCGGCTATACTTCGAACATTGCCGACGACAAGATCGTCGGCTTCAACAATTACGTAATTGCCCCTAAACCGAAGTATAGCCGACGACACTATCGTCGGCTATACGTCCAATATAGCCGACGACACTATCGTCGGCCATAACAATCGCCGGTACCAGGAACGGCTTTTTTTTTGCCTGAAGCCGGGAGGGTATAGCCTGCTGGGCCTCCCAAGACTGCTGCATCCATCGGTACATCTCCGCCACAGATGCGTCTCTGGCCTGCTGCGCCGAAGCCTCCACGGCCCTCGCCAACTCCGCCTGCTGGAGTGCCTCCACCGCCCTCGCCAACTCCGCCTGAGTCCTCTGCAGGTGCGTCTGCAAGTCTCCTCTCGTCGAAGCCGCACGCTGCGTGCTGGGATTGGCCGGCGTGTACTTGAGAACCCCATCTCCCGCCGCGCCTAGGCCTCTCTGGTAGAAGTAGTTGTTCCCCGTCCCTACCGCCGCGTGCATGATCTGAGAGGCCAAGCGCGGCTCAAGGGTGTCGATCGTGGAGGCAAACTCCGCGATCGCCTCGTCGGACGCCTCGTCTCCCAGGGTGTCTCGCGCGATCCCGAAGGTGATCGCGTCGGTCTCCGCATCGATTTCCGCCTAATTGACAAGAAAATACAATAAACGAATTAAAAAAAAAATATATAAATTAATTTAATGAAACACTTTTATTGAAGATGGGCGAATACTTACCACTTGGTCGGGACGCCCCGGATACATCTGCGCATGAATCCACGACAACGGCCTCAGCGGTCGGTCCCTCCTCGCCATCTCTGCCCCCTGCCTCCAGGAGCGGGCGCCGCCGTGGTGGGGGTGCTCGTTCCTCCTGCGGTTGTCGCTGTTCGTCCGCGAGATTTTCTGTATTATAAGAACGAACATATAAACGCAAATATAAATTAGTAACTAAATTAAAATATTACGAACTAACCAAAATAAAATTATTAACTAATTTAGTTACTAACTAATTTAATTTAATTAGTAACTACTTAACTAACTAATTTAATTTAGTAACTAACTAACTTACTAACTACCTAATTTAATTTAATTTAATTTAATTTAATTTAGTAACGAACTAACTAACTACGTAACTAACCAACTAACTTAATTTAATAACTAATAACTAACTAACTAACTAATTAATTTAATTAAGTAACTACGTAATTTAATTATTAAATAACATTAAAAAGTTATATACTAGCAGGCTAAATTTTCTTACCGAGACCCTGTCGCTCCCGAAGTAGGCTACCAGCCATAGCCACTCGTACTCCCTGTACCGGAACTCGTGGGGGGTTGCACCTCGCCCCAAGCGCTGCTCCACATGGTACGTCCTGTAGTGCGTGGACAGCTCGTTCTTCCACTCGGAGTACCTATATTAACAAAACACAACTGTTAGATATATTCGTACACTGCCAATAAATATATTTATACAAAAAAAAGCAAAACACATAACCTGTTCTTCAGCTGCTCGTCTCTCCACCAGTCCAAGGTAGGATGGACTCTAAACCATTGCTGCAATATTATAAATTAATTAGAAAATATTTTTATATAGTTATAAGAACTGAATTCATAAATATTTATTTTCTATAATAAAAATCATATTTAACTCACCGACAGTGCATTGTACACTCGCGCCTTGATCTCATCGGGCACAGAGCCCCAGTCGGGCCACAACAGTGGGACCCTGTCCCGCACGAGCATGCCCGTCGCGTTGATGTACTTGGTGGTGGTGTCTCTCCGCTCAATCGGGCGTCCATCCTCACCGGGACCGGGCAGGATCTCTCTGATCCCACCGGCCAGCTCCCTCTCCAGGGTCGACATGTTCGCTGGCCCTCTAATCCGTCTCGTCCCCGCGGGTTTATTGACGAGGACGCCTGTTTCATAATTAAAATGAATACATAGTTAAATAATTATTTAAACTAACTAATTAAATAATTAATTAAACAATCTAAATAATTAATTAAACTAACCAATTACCTGCGTCGTTGTACTGCTTGTCCTTCTCACAAACGGCCCACAAGCCGCGGCAGTCCTCTGAGTCGAAAGGACTGTAGAAGTAGGCCTCCTCCCAGGGAATCTCGTGGGGCCGGTCGTGCCTCCAAATCTGCCTCCCCCTGGCGTCGTACTCAGGGATGGCAGGGAGGAACTGGACCATGTACATCCCCGATGGCGGAGACATACGGGGCGTGGACCCTGAGGGGCCTGCTCCCCCTGACGGTGGGCCCCGTAGCTGTGGACGCTGTCGCTGTGGGGGGACAGGGAGCATCTCTGGAGGGTCCAGATCGGCGCGCGGTGGGGTCGGCTGCCGATCCTGGAACACTGCTGAAGTGCACTGGGGTCTGGTGGCTCTGCGTCCTCCTCCGACACTCGAGTCAGGGCCCGCTCCCGTCGACTCATACGAGGAGCCCCCACGTGGATCGCTCGGAGTCAATCCCATCAACGTCTCCTCTCGTCGACTCATAGGCCGGCCTAGGCCCCGACGACCGCTGGATCCGCTCCCCCCACGGCTGGATCCTGCCTGAGCGTCGGGGTCGCTCTCGGTCCGTCTGCCAAGCCATCGGTCTACAAAGCGCCGGTTTCCTGCACAATTAGTATATAAATTCCATAAATTGCACAAAAATTCCACAAAAAAATTAAAAACTTCATTCAATGTATATATACCTAATTATATATATACGTACCTAAATATATTTATACCTAATTATATATATATACACCTAATTATATATATACATAACTATATTTATACCTAATTATATATATATATATATATATATATATTCCGAAAAATATATATATATATATATATATCGTCCTAAAAATTAAAAAAAATATTTATACCTAATTATATATAAATTAGTATATAAATTAGTATATAAATTAGTATACTAGTATATAAATTCAACAAAATTCCACAATTAGTATATAAAAACCGTAAATTTAACAAAAAATCCACAATATTAGTATATAAATTCCACAAAATTAACAAATTTAACAAAAAATCCACACAATTCCATAAATTTCACAAAAACCCTAAATTCCACAAAAAATTCACAAAAACCCTAAAATTCACAAAATTCGACAAAATTAATAAAAACCTTAAATGAGGCTCGATCGGGACTACCTGACATGGTGGTGCAGTCTGGACGAGGACCGGTGGTGCGGTGCGGCGGCGACGGCGGCAGGGGCGGCTGCGGCAGGGGCAGCTGCGGCTAGGGGCGGCTGCAGCAGGGGCGGCAGGGGCGGGCAGGGGCGGCTGCGGCAGGGGCGGGTAGGGGAGGCTGCGGCAGGGCGGCTAGGGCGGCTCGGGCGGCTCCGGCAGGGGCTTTCGGGTCGGGGAGGGCTCGGGAAGGAGGGGGCCGGGGCGGGGAGGAATCGGGTGGGGCCGGGGAGGGTCGATCGGCGTCGGGGAGGCTCCGTCGTGGTCGGTCGGCGTCGGGGAGGGGTGGGGAACGATTGGGCAATTTTGGTTCTAAGCAGAAAATGAGGGAGAGGCGCCTAGGGCTCGGTTTAAATCGACGGATTATAGCCGACGATTTAATTTTAATTCGTCGGCTATACTCTTACGGGCCGGGCCGAAATCCGGGCCGGGCCGAAGTTGGGCTTTGCGGGCCGGTTATAGCCGACGAAGTTAGGTATATCGTCGGCTATAATATGCATATCGTCGGCTATAATATGAATCTCGTCGGCTATACTTTACGCTCTCAGCAGCCGTCAGATCTCGCCCATCCAACGGCGGACAATGAAACGGCGCGGATCGCAAGAGTTTAGCCGACGAGGTTAAGTATTTCGTCGGCTATTCCCTGGTCAACTTTTGGTCAAACCTCTAAACGCTTTAAAACGGCAATTGACCCATCTAAATGACGTTTTTTGGCCTAACCTTCAACAGAGAATAGTTTCAAATCGATGCGACGCAACTAACCGTATAAAAATTTTCCTCCAAATATTTACCGACCGTCAGGCTACCCATAGGAAAACGGAAGTAAAAAACACCTAACCGCAACATTCGGCACACAGATTTTGTCGGAATATTCCCATTTTTCAACCGTAGTCGTATTTCAATATTTCGGTCGTATCTTATTTCACGACACTTTTGCATTTGAACGGTCTACGTATGGTAACTATTTGAAACTATACATTCACTTAAACACTTAGTAAATAAGTTAAGGAACATTAGTGCATATGTTCCGATTTCGAATCTAAAAGTTTGGAAAATCTATTCCAACCGTCAGATATCACCGTTAAGATTAAATACATGTATGAAAAAAAATCCAACTACATCTGACAACGTTAAAGACTCGATCGGGACGGTCAAACTTTTGGTCAAACCTCTAAACGCTTTAAAACGGCAATTGGCCCGTCTAAATGACGTGTTTTGGCCTGACCTTCAACAGAGAATAGTTTCAAATCGATGCGACGCAACTAACCGTATAAAAATTTTCCTCCAAATATTTACCGACCGTCAGGCTACCCATAGGAAAACGGAAGTAAAAAACACCTAACCGCAACATTCGGCACACAGATTTTGTCGGAATCTTCTAATTTTTCAACCGTAGTCGTATTTCAATATTTCGGTCGTATCTTATTTCACGACACTTTTGCATTTGAACGGTCTACGTATGGTTTCGGTCAATATACTTTAGCCGACGACTTGCAAGTCGTCGGCTACAGTATAGCCGACGAATTGTAAGTCGTCGGCTACAGTATGGGCATTATAGCCGACGAATTATGGTCCATTTCGTCGGCTATAATGCTGATGTTTCTGAAAATTTGCCATTTAGGGCCTGAAAATTGCCTATTTCACCTGATAAATTCCTGAATATCGCACAAACAATTCAATACAATTTCCCAAAAATTCGGAAAACGGTAATTAAGGAAAAAAATTTTTTTCATACATGCATGCACCTTTGTACACAAATACATACATAAATAGTATACTAAGGATGATAATCAGAATCATCCTCATCACTTGAGTCAGACGTAGTATAGTAGTTAATATCTGGCAACCGGTGCTCGTACTCGTCGTCTGAGTCATCGTCTGCCTGATATAGACGATTCGGATTAACATCATACATGGGCACCTGACCCCTAGGAAGTCGAACCACTCTGCCCGGCGTCACATTATTATCGCGGATGGTGGAGGATTCTGGAATGTCGCCGGCGTCCGGCTCTTGGTATGCGGTCGCTTCTTGACACTCTGTGCTCACACCAAGTGTGGTAGCACTGTATATGTCTCGCTGAGACACATGGTTAACTACCTTCCACGTGCCTTTGTTCAAAGGATCGTCAAGATAAAAGACCTTTTTGGCCGCTGTGGCGAAAACAAAGGGGTCGTCTTCATACACACTAGTGGCGGTATTCACCGAAAGTATGCCGTACTGATCGATCCGTATGCGGTGCGGCCTAGTATCAAACCATCGACACTTGAACAAGTGGACTTTCATGCGGTTCCCATAAATGAGTTCAACAACTGACTGTAGGACACCGTAAAAATCCACGCCCCCCTCTGCACCATCCACCATCACCCCACAATTCTGTGTTTTGCGTTCCCCGTCTCTAGCTTCACATATATACTTAACGCCGTTGACATCACACATTGGGCGGACTGTGGAAGATATCGGCTTCATCGACAACAGCCTCAATTCCTCTGAGTAATTTGTATGACCACCACTCGCAGCCACTTGCATCAGCTGAAAAATATAACTCAAATCACTCGGTGTGTTTTTGATTAAAGAATAGGGAACTGTAAAAGAAAGCCATCTAATATATATATTTATACACTTACCCATTGTGGAAAATAGTCTGCAAACGTCGTGTTGTGGTAGTCGACATCACCGCGAACTTCCTTGCAGTGAAGATGGTGACGTTTCCAATATTGTACCTCCGGACAGTTTATTAGAACCCACCAGTGAGCAATCCCTACCTCATGGTCAGGCAACTTGTCCACACCCTTTTTCTTGAAGCTTCCGTATGGTACAACAGAGTTGGCGACGATAGATAGGTTGAACTCGGGGTCATCTCGACTTGGATGTTGTGGGGGGTCCTCCATCGCTCCCAAGTACAACTTGGCGTACGTTACACACTCATGCGCAATGTAAGCTTCAGCAATACACCCCTCAGGCGCAGATTTATTGTGCACATATTTCTTGTAGTCTCCAAGTTGTCTGCAAGGTTAACAAGTGCATGTTAAGAGCATGCAACTTTTATTTAAAAACATGTATAAATCAAATTTATGAATAACATGTACCTTTCGATGGGATACATCCAAGTGTAGTGTACGGGACCGGTAAGCAACAATTGTTGGGGAAGATGGATCATCAGGTGAGGCATGATGTCAAAGAAGTTTGGGGGAAATATCCTCTCGAACTTGCCCAAGATAAAAACGATTTCCTCATGCATTCTCATGAGGTCTGATTTTCTAACTTCTCTAGCGCATAACTTCTGGAAGAATCTTGACAACGCCACCAACGGCTCAACCACTTCATCCTCCAAGTACGCTCGAATGAAAATAGGGAAGAGGCGTTGAAGCAGTACATGGCAGTCGTGACTCTTCAATCCGTACATCTTGTTGTCTCGGTAGTTAACACACTTGCTTATGTTACCCGCATAGCCATAAGGATACCTGCATAGCCATTAACAACAATTAGATTTCATGCATATATAGTCGTCCAACAACAGATGGCGGATTCTTTAGGGAATACATGCCTAATAAAAAGTTACCTGACATTACTCAGCCATCCAAAGATTTCATGTTTCTGGTCCCTGGTGACGGTGTAAGGAGCTTGGGGCATTTTGCTCCTGCCCTCTCTCAACCACAAATGGTCCCGCAGTCCCATATTTCTCAGATCAACGCGTGCCTTGGGGGTGTCTTTTGTTTTCTTCTCCCAATTCAAAACTGTGCCAACCACGGCTTCACCCACGTTCTTCTCTATATGCATGACATCCAGGTAGTATCTGGTAGCCAACCTGGCCCAATAAGGAAGTTCCCATAAGATGCTCTTGTGTGACCAGAACCTATACCGATCCGGCCTCTCTGGAATCGTGCGCAACACATCGGGATGATTGCTAAGCGGACCAAAGTCATACTCATTCAACACTGCCAATATTTCCTCCCCTGTCCATTGCTCGGGTGCCCAGCCCCTTTCTTCAGTCCCATCAAAAGCCTGTGCATCGTCCCTAAATGGATGGTCATGCGGAAGCCAACGACGGTGACGCATCTGGACAATCTTGCTGCAATGAGGACTGGAGCAATCAACAGTCATGCACTCTGAACAAGCCCTGTAACCCCTGGTGACGCTGCCCGACAACATACCCCTCCCAGGAAAGTCACTGATCGTGCCAACAAGCATGGCATGCATCCGGAACATCTCATTTTTGAACCGGTCGTAGACCAGGTGGCCGTTCAGACTCAAGTACCGAAGCTCCTCAATTACGGGTCTCAAATACACATCGAGACACTTTCCCGGATAACCTGGGCCTGGAATCAACAATGTGAGCATGTTATATTCCTTCTTCATGCACATCCACGGTGGAAAGTTGTACGGAATCAAAATAACTGGCCACACACTGTACTGAAGCTCTTTCTTGCCAAAAGGGCTGAAACCGTCGGATGATAGCCCTAGCCAAACATTTCGAACCTCTGATGCAAATTCAGGAAACTCCAACACGTTCTTCTTCCAAGCCTCTCCGTCGGCGGGATGTCTAAGGGTGTCATCGTCAGGCACATTCCTCTCAGCCCACCATCTCATAGCTTCGGCCGTGAAAGCACACATGAACAACCGCTCAAGCCTATCAATCAGCGGGAAGTACCGAAGTATCTTCACAGCTTTCTTGTTCCCTTTAGGAGTGAACTTATACCGCTCTGTATTGCATAATGGGCAGTATTCAAGATCTGCAAGTCCTTCCCCGTAAAGCAGAACGCAATCGTATCTGCATGCATGAATCTTGATGTAGGAAAGGCCGAGATCTTTAAGGATATGTCGCACCTTATGATGACTGGTAGGAAGCCGATGTCCGGGGGGCATCGCCCCACCCCATAGCCGAAGCCAATCATCAACCGATTTGACAGTGCCTTTGTTCTCCGTTTTGATCTTCATCACTCCCATGACAGATTCAAGGACAGTCTTACTGCATCCGGGGTACAACGGAGTCTGTTGCAATGCGATCAGGTTGTTGTACTTTTCCATACCACTTGTGTTGACCGGAGATCGGGGTAATGGCTCGAGTGGCTCAATATCAGGGAAACACTCCATCTCCGGAGGTGGGAGTTGCACATCTGGTGCTTCCTCAAAGACACCGCTCTCACGAGGAAACATATCGTTGATCCAGTTCGTTGTCGGATCATTGGAGGAACTCCCTCTCTCGGCAAATTGTCCATGATCATGACGACCCGCAAACTCTGGTTCACCGTGATAAATCCAATTAGTGTATAGGACCCAAAATCCATATCTAGCCAGGTGTTGCTCCACTGTCTCTATGGAAAAACGGTGTCGTGGGGTGGCACACTTGCACTTTTTACACGGACAATAATGAAGTGTAGTGTCTCCACAGTTAGCCATCACAAAATCCAGGAAACTCCTAACTCCATCATGATACGCCTGATCCCATCTTCCAAGGGTAATCCAACTCTTGTCCATCCTGTAAATTCAAGAAATAAATATAGCTATATATAGATATGTATATATGCACGTACTACGTACGTACGCACGTACTAATTAATTAAAAAATTCATCATTACACACACACACATATATATATATATACACATGCATCCCTAAATTAATTAAAACATCGTCAATCTCCCTAATTAATTAAACACAATGTATTTTTTATATATACCAACAATATATTTTTAATTACAATTAAATTAATTAATATATATATATATACATTTTTTCATCAAATTCATCTAAAATCACCTATAAATCAACAATCAATCACTAATCTTCAACAAAACTTCAATTCTATCTAACCAATACAACATATATATCAACCCATTAATAATCTCATCTCAACACATATATATATATATATATATATATATATATATCAAATTAATCACACATTTATTCTAATTAAACTCTAAATTAACACACCTCTGCATATAACCAACTAAATCAACACACACAGCAATATACGTACCTTTCAAGCTTATGGCCGAGGTTTTGGACGATTTCAGAGCGTTTTGGACGATTTCATCGACGAATGAGCTCCCTGATGCAGAAGGTCGATCTGATATAAGAGTTATAGCCGACGAATACCCTCCTCGTCGGCTATAACCAAAAACTTTTCGTCGGCTATAACTATTATAGCCGACGAATACCATCCTCGTCGGCTATAACCAAAAACGTTTCGTCGGCTATAGTTATAGCCGACGAATTGTCGGCAGTCGTCGGCTATAATATTATAGCCGACGATGTGGCCGACGAAATAGTAATTCGTCGGCTATAAGGGGTTATAGCCGACGAGATACTATTTCGTCGGCCGTTTTTTCCCATATCGTCGGCTATAACCCCTTTTCTGGTAGTGCCAAGAGGTTTTTGTTTTGTTGGCAAGGTTTTAGTGAGGCAACATGGTAAGCACCATGAAGACATTAGGCGCTCGACACAAGGGGGAGTGTTGTAGGAAGGTTATTTCCGTAACTTTCTGGATGTGTCTTGACCTAATTAGACCAGTATAGTTGATTCTGTAATAGATAAGGAATCCCTGATTTATCGGGATACTTGATGTAATGCCTATCTCTCTATCAATCAATAAACACACAGTTCTCCCTATTATCTTTTCTCCTTGAACAAGTAGTAATTTATTTGTATTATATTCAGCTGACATATTTCAAAGATGCAAAATTAAGTTTTGGAACAGCACCAGTAATTGTAGCTAGATCACACATGTCTCCTATGTGTGTATAAAATTATAAATATTTTATACAAGTCCATTTATTACTCTATTGAAAATCTAACTTATACCATTTTTATTTCATGATAGCTGATTGGTGGGTAATGTATGGAAATAGTGCACCAACTGTGAGAAAGTTAGCAATTAAAATTTTATCACAAACAGCAGCAGCATCTGCTTGTGAGAGGAACTGGAACACATTCGCACTAATCCATACTAAGTAAAGAAACATACTTGGATATAATCGTCTAGAGAAATTGGTTTTTTGCTATTACAACATGAAGCTTAAACTTCGAGAGCTTCTTAGCCTTCATCGTCGTCCAAATGCAGAGGCATAACCCATTGATAAAGCTGATCTCGCTCTTCATCATCGAAATCAGTACCAATATCAAATACATCCAATGGATCATTTTCATCGAGTACTTCAAGAAGAAGTTTTAGAATCTGATAATGAATCTATTGATTTGTTATTGAATCAATCTAATATTTTACCTCGTTCCTCTCGTGGAGAAGCTAGTGGCTCACATATCCCCTCGAGGAGAAATGATCGTGGAGAAGCTAGTGGCTCACATATCCCTCGAGGAGAAATGATATCTCTAGCACGAGATCAAGAGACTCCTCAAGCACCATAGGTGATACTAGTGGAAGTTACAGCGGTGGTACCGGTGGAGGTGATGATGGAGTTCGAGGTTATAATGAAAGTCCAGGAGATCGTATGAGCCCATTCACTTGTGAGCCAAACTTCACGCATACAACACCTTATGAAGACCATGGATGTAGAGAAGTAGGACCAGGTATTGGTGCTATAGGAAAACACTATACACCAAGAGAAAGAGGCCAGGGAAGTATGTCAAGGCTTGAAGAATATGATTCTTTATCTTCCACTTTCGATTCATTTGGTCTTGAAGAAAGCAATAATAGACCTTAGCCTTATGGGCAAAATTTGGCGATGCCTTATCCAACATATCCTTATGGGATGCAATCAAGTGAGAACTCATGGACACAATCTGATGGGCAATCATCAAATGATTATGGTTATGGTCAAAGCCAAGGAATGCTAGATCCCTTCTATAACTACCAGTACCAAATTCTGCCATGAATCCCCCCTGATCCATATGGTTGGCATGTAAGTCAATACATGCAAAACTACAAAGGAGAGGTATCATTTAATGATTATTCTTCACAATAAACTCAAGGCTCTATACAAAGAGATGATGAGGATAGTCAGGATACTGAAGATTTTGTACCGCATAGATCTTCTATGTGGTTCTAAATTATTCATGTAATGTCATGTCCAATGTATTATATGTGTATAAGGCGTGATGACCTAGCCTTCCTTTGGGTTCCCAGCCATAAAAAAAAAGTCAGATGTTAGTATATATTTTTATTAGAATTTTCAACGATTTAGCGTTTATATATTTCACCTTATATCACTACAACTCATTATAGACCAATGTCCATATAAGATTTTCTTATGAAATATGATAGATAATAGATTAAATAAACATCTCAGAAAGTTTCATTTAGAATTTCCATGTATTTCTTAAAATTTCCGTCAATTTTATCAATTTTTTTCTGCTATCGATATTTCTTCGAAATTTCCATCGAAATTTCCATTTTTTAGACCTTCAAAATTTCCGTCCTTGTACCTACTGTATAGAAGGAGTTATGACTATTTAAGTACACAGAGATCATGATACGCGTGAATCTGATTTTCAACGCAAACTCTAGTTTTGAGTTGTTAAGCAACCTTCTTCCTTGAGACCAAGCAAAGCTAAGTGTAGCTGGTCTAATACAAGGATAATGTAGCCGTATTCAATGACTCGATCATTGGCCACGCGTATTTTTGAAGCTTGTGAGGAGCGTTTGTATATGCTACTAATCTAAACTCCGAGATTTAGTTACCAATCAGGGGGAGTTGTCTTGTAGACATCAGGGGGAGTCTACTCCACATGTAATCTTCAATTGTAGTTGGTGCGTTGTGCTCTTTTCCCTTCGACCAAGCTTTTTATTTTTTACCCAAGTGGTTTTGTTTTGCTTGGCAAGGTTTTAGCGAGGCAATATTTTATGCACCGTGTCACATTAGGTACGCGACATAAGGGGGAGTGTTCAAGGAAGGATAATTCTGTAACTTCCTATGTGTGTCCTGACCTAATTAGACTAGATTAGTAGTTACCTTAGTAGATAGGGAATCCCTAATTATTCGGGATACTTAGGCTTAGTTTGGGACAGCTTTTGAAGCTGCTTTTGAGACTGCTTTAGCTTTTGGGATTAATATATGGCGTTTGGTAAAGTTTTTAAAAGCTGCTTTTGGCCAAAATAGCTTTCTCCAAAAGCTGAAATCGAAAAGCTAGAAAATAAAGCTTTGGAAAGCAGCTTTTGAAGAAAAACACAGAGCAAACAATGTTGTTCTAATGAATGCATTGTAGTTGCAATATTAATAGACTCTAATATATTTTGTGTAATGGTTCCATTTGATTATGGTGGAAAATACTTTGTCTAATATTTTAAATGAATTGTGTTTAATATTTAAGAATTATTCGTAAATCTTTTATTTGGTCCAAACAACTAGTCATACATTGGAAAAAAATTATACCAAAATAATTACCGAAAACCATAGTCTATAATTTAGAGAAGTAATATTCATTTTAATAAAATTTTAAATATTTATGATTATTTTGGTAATTACACTCACTCAAAGTAAATCACTTTCTACTTTGAAGTTACCAAACACAAAAAATTATTTTTCGTTCTCACAGCACTTTTGAAAACAGTTTACCAAACACCTAAACTGCTTCCTCTCACAGCAAGTTCAAAAGCTATTTTGCTCACAGCTAATTCAAAAGCCATTTTGCTCACAGCACAGCTGTCCCAAACTAAGCCTTAATGTAATGCCTATATAAAGGCTTTCTTATCTATCAATAAAGGTTACGTTTGCATCTATTCCTTTTCTCTTAGAACAGTCCTTATTTTTTCTAGCGAGACATCATTAGCCATTTGAAAGAAGTTACTCCTACGTGATATGTTTGAAGATATGCTCATCGATCCATCCCTTTAGAGGATTTTTTTTCTCTTCAGTCATTCTATTAACACATGCCAATATGTTAAATTCTAAGTAGTTTATAGATGGGTGCTGCTAAATCTACACATTAAATGTCTAAGCCCAATTTTCCGATTATACCCTTTGTTTTAAATAAATTGAGAAAGAAGATTAAAATCTGAAGCCGAGGCTCTGCCATATTCCGCCGAGTTCCTTTCCCGGCATCCCAAGTACGGCTTCAAATGGCACGAGGTCAAAAAGTTCGACCTCAGCTCATCATGCTTTGAGAAAGCCGCCGATCTACCTACAACGCCAGAGAGAAAAGCTATATATAAAATGGTAGTTAAGAGATCATTATAAATCTCGTTGCTCGCTGGGTATAATATGGTTCAGTGTGCTTAATTACCTTGAGCCTCTCATGAGCTCCTTCACCGCTTTTCCATCTTTAGTCTTCTTCTATCTATATCCATCTTTTCTAAAAGACCTGAACACCTTCCAATCATAAAGTAACAATGTTCTTGACGCCAAAGTATCAGACCTGAGCACCTTCAATTCCAATCATAAAGTATCATTCTCAACCGGGCGAAGAGAATGATATTTGGGTCGCCAGATCACTACAAAACCCTAGCCAATCAGTAGTCGTTGTTCAGAAAGTGCTCTGTGGGATAGCGAGAGTAGTTCTCTGAACTAAGCGTTGAAGTTCATGAACGAGGCTTTGGAGCTGTAGGACATAGGGCTAGGAGCGGGCAGGGCCGAGTCCAAAATTTACAAAGCCCGATCCAAAGACTGATACCCTCGGTCCGAGCCGAGCCGAGTTTTTTCGGAAATGAGGACCGGCCCGAGTCCAACTAAGCCGGGCCGAGCTGGGTTTTTGGACTTTTTCGGGCCCAAGATTACATGTTATACACTGAGAGTAAAATCAAGCAAAACAGAGGCAATTAGCAAAACTTGAAGAATCTAGAGGGATGATTGTTCTGACAACAAATCGAAACAAAGAAAAAGTCTACGAAATAAGATTATAGTCGAACTGTGAGCTGAAGCTATAAGAGCAACAACAAGGCAGATGGAATCCAGAACGTACCGTGATCGAGGATGGATTGCTGAGAGATCGAATGGAATGCAGTCAATCCACAACACGAAGACCTCTTCTTCCCAGTCTTCCTTTCTTCTCTTTCTTCTTCCTAGTCTTCCTTTCTTCTACAGGGAAGACGTCCAGACCGGTTGATTGAAAGGATTACTTGATCGAAGAAGAGCAGACCGATAGGGTTCGATGGAGGACTGGAAAATACTGGCTGCGGGCTGCCTGGATCTTCAGTCTGATAGGGTTATTAGGGAGCAGAACGAGATTGGAGAGCGAGAGAAGATCCCGACGCGCCTTTGAAAAGTTGAAGGGCTTTCTTCAGAGAGAGAGAGATGATGAACAAGGGCGGTGGCCGGGTGCAACAATCGATAGGGCAGAAGAGACTGACCAACGTAGCGGTGGCCGCTTCGAAATCGCTTGCTCAAGAACAAGGTCCTCTCATGCCGCGCCGGCGTGTAAGCTCCTTCTCTCTAAACCTTAGCTTCTTTCTAGTCGATGTCTAGGGGGAGTGTGGGACAGCTGGGCGCCTGGGCTAGTGAGACTGTGGGCGTCCAGCGTCGCCGCGTCGGTGAATGGAGGAGAGTCTGAGTCGAAGACGAGGAGTGGACTTTGGAGGCAGGAGGAGATCCCTAATCGATTTAGGGATTTAGGGATTTAGGGAGGAGGAGATCCCTAATCGGTTTATTTATTTTTTATTTTTTTAAATATATAATTAGGTATTCGGGCCGGATCGGGCTTTCGGTTCTAAAATATTTAAGGCCCGAGCTCGGACCGAAATCATTCTCTTCGGGCCGGTCCTTCATCGGGCAGGTCCTAAAAATTTTAGAGTTCGGCCCGTGTCGGTCTTTTTTCGGGTTTTAGAGCCGGACTTTCGGTCATTCGGGCCCAAACGCGCAGCCCTAATAGGACGATTGGTTAATGTTCTAGGGGTAAGAATGGAATTAAAAGATAAAAATGATCTTGTTTTTTTTTTAATCAGGTAGTCAAAAATATATTACTCAATAAATAGTACAAGGAATAAAACACCCATGAGGGCCGACAATACTAAATAACTATATTGTACCTAGGTACCTAATAATCAAACGTACATCCAACTTCTAAATACTGTTTATAACACTTTTATTTTCACAAACTCCACGTCATATAGCAGCAAGATTAAAGGTAACAACCATACGAGTTGAGTTTACCCTTGATTCAAAATTAGATCTGACTATGAGTTATAAAGACCCAATTTATCTAAATCCACACAATATGACCAGCAGAAACCAAAGTACTTTTCCAACTCCAATAAGAGTCAAAATGATGGGTCTACTTAAACATTTACTAGGTACATTTAGCGGCACGCTTTATATAGTACTCTCTCATTTTCTCTCCAGTGTCGCGGAGCTGCGGTTTCCAATGATAAGGTTGTGGCCACCGTCTGGCGGTGCGTCTACAGATGTCGTTGTCCAAAAGGATATATTCTTCTGCGAGAGTGGCTCCATTAAGCGAGGTGGTTTCCCTCTTGATGGATGGGGTCAGTGTCAAGTGGTTGGAGAGGTCAGAGTCACTGGGAGGCGTTGGCTTGACTTTCTAGGTCGACGTTGCGAGTTGAATGGGCGTCGGTGAGTCCGGCTGTTGTTGCTGGATTGGGGTGATGGGGGCGGCGATATCCGTGCTGGACTTCCAAAATTTGGTTGGCTGGGGCTAGGTTTTGTTGGGTAACCTTATCTAGGTGGCCGGTGAAGCTTAGTTATGGTTCAGTTGGATTGGAGTAATCCTGACAATGGTGACTGATTATAGGTGAATCTCCAATGTAGGCGGCGTTCTGATGCAGACGGTGGTTCAACGTAGTGCAAACGGTGGCGTTTGCAGGTGGAGGCGACTCAATGCTGGAACCTTCGGAAAGTCTATTTTGGCCTGGTTAGTTAGCTGATTTCTTTGCTACTTGGTTTTGGGGATGGACTCACTTACTGGGTGCCAGTCAGGTTATTTTTATACTTTAAGATTTTACTTTTATATGTTGTTGGGTAGTATCTTTTGTGTTTAGGTTTTCATGAAACTACAACCAGTTTTTTGTAGAGATGGTTGGGCTTTGACCTGGCAGGTGTACTCAAAGTATCACCACGTCTACTCTAATGACGTGACGAGTTCATTGTTTCGTTAAAATTGAAAAGCAAATAGAGCACTCAATGATACGCTCATTGTTAAATGGTGACTATTAAATTATATAGAGAATCTTGTTATTATTTTAGGAGGTCATTAGACTATTGGTCCATAGTACAAATTGTGGCGACTCAATGCTAGAACCATGGAGAAAGTTGGGCTGGGCTTAGCTAGTGAGCCCAACCCACTCACTTTGTACACATATATTTTGTACTAACTTTGTTTATATAAATATATACTAGCCTCTTGAGTCTCTTTTAGAAATTGTGAAATAATAAAAATATAAAATGAATTGTAAAAGAAAAAAAAAAACCAGATTTCCTACTAAAAAGGAATGAAGGGGGTAGGGGGCAGTTTTTCTTACTTTTTATGGCTATTGGCAGTTTTTCCTGTTTTACCTCCTCATATAATGCTTCTCTTGTGCAATATAATAAGTCATGGTCATAATAGGAAGTCAGAAATATAACCATTTTAAGGGGGTGTTTGCTTTTATATATGAGATACATCTGTGGATACTACACACGTATGCAATCAAGGGGACAGTTTCATATTTTCGACTGAATTACGCTGCTTGCTTGTTTGTCTTTGTCCCTTACTGCCTCGTTTGAGACATATAACTAAGATACATAGGCAGTCACTGTAAGTCAAGATCATGCAGTGTGAAAATTTAATGTCATATGATGCTAGAAAACTCTACGTTCTCTTCAATTGGACTAGACAGCTCCTATAGCATAGTTTCCTGATTTTCTCAAGGGTTTTGTGTTTTCTGGAACTTTTTTGGGTTGATATTAGATTGTATTAGTGGCCATTTATAACAACTGTACACATTTCTGACTTTTTGTTAGACATGCTGTACTTTGAATTATACATATGAAACTCTAAATATTTGTTTTAATGGTTCAATGAACAGATTCCAAGCTCCAGAGAAGTCTCTGATTCTCTTATTGATGGTATACCAAAAAAGGAGGATGGCCGAGTTGATTGGTCACAAGTGAGTTTGATGGAGCTTTAATCTTTTCAAGTTATACTAAAGCCAATGCAAATACACGCCAAGTAAATTATTGCTATTATTACTCTTCCCTTTTTTATTCTGCCATGGAAAAAGGAAAGAGAAAAATATGCCAGAGGTATATCAACAAATTGTTTATTTTAAATGATGCCAATATAACAAACTTTGTGATCTCGACCGAAAGTTCAGTCTTTGTGTTTGAGAAAATTGTTATAGTTATTCCTATGGCACACCTAAATATGGTGACCGTAATGACTTTTATTTTAATTTTCTCGATCAGATTTACCTTACATCGGTTGCTTCAATCAATAAGAGTTGGATTTAGTTGGAAATAACCAATGCCATATGGTTACTTGATATTGCCATTGTTATCACTCCCATTTCTGAATTTTGATTTCAGTTGTTGATGTCAGGATTTTTTCGGGAAGCCAGCATTCTTAACTGTCTCTGGCCAACTCAATGCTGAAACATATGCAACTGCGCTTTCTGATGTATATCTTCCTTCTTCATCTTGCTTATCCTCATTTTGGTAACAAATTGGTATTAAAATCACTGTATCATCATATCAAGATAAAACGATGCATTATTTTGCCAGGTTTATACATTTGGTCCCACATTTAGGGCTGAAAATTCTAACACATCAAGACACCTTGCTGAATTCTGGGTAAGGTTTAGTCTTATTTCCTTCTTTGATACACCTGTTGTTTGGCTCTTTCATTTTACATTTCCTTTGTTAATTTATGTTGAAACTACTAAATCTCAGCCACAAAATGATATGGCAATCAAGGCAGTATGAAATCACGGGCTGCAATCTCTCCCATCACTCATGCAATATTCTTAGCTGTTAATTATTCTGATCTATTACATGCTAGAATTGTGCAGCTTTAATATAGCAGTTCATGTCTTCAATAGAGAGAGATTTAGTTCTAAAAGTGTTGACATGTATTAGGCTATATATACTGTACAGAATGCAATTGTAGAATCAATGAAAACCATTTTCTTCATGGTATCAGCCACTTAGGTTTAGGATTCTCATACCTGTTTTTCTTCCTTCCTTCTCGAGTCTCTCTCTCCCTCTTGCAGTTATGGCTACTTCTGCCCCACCAACAATCCATCAAAATACTTCTCAGTTCATCAAATTAGATGACACTAATTATCTCCTTTGGCTCCGGCAACTCAAACCATATCTTCGTGGTGCCAAACTTTGGGGTTATGTTGATGGCTCCATCCCGATACCTCCCACCACCATCACGACTCCAGCTAGTGATGGTAACCCTGCACGCACAGAAGACAACCCTCAATATGATGATTGGATCACTACTGACCAACAAATTGTCAGTACTCTCACCACCTCTCTCACCCCAAAGGTTGCCAGACTCACCACCAATTTTGATACCTCCAAAGGTATCTGGGATTGTCTTGCCCAACATTTTGCCCAACAATCTATTGCTAACTCCACCAGCCTCCGTCTCCAGTTATTCGATCTTCAGAAGGGGTCCCAATCTGTTGATGATTATCTTGAGCATGCTAAGTCTTTGGCTGATTCCCTTGATACAATTAGTGAACCTATTTCTGAAAAAGATTTGGTTGTTACTACTTTTACAGGTCTTGGCCAGGATTACCTCATGTTGAGGACAGCTATTACACAGTCTGATCGCCTTTCCGGCTTCTCGGAGCTTCGTGGCCGTATACTCTCCTTTGACAGTCAGCACAATCAGCGATCTGATGCTACGGCGACGACTCTCTTGCAGTTCGCTTCCCCGCCTACCCAATCTCCTGAGGTGGTTGCTCAGCCCCGTGGCCCTGGTTCTGATGCTCAGCCCCACCGTGATTACAGTGGCAAAGGTCGTCGCGGTGGTTTTCCTGGTCGTGGCCGTGGAGGCCGTGACTTTTCTAACCACCAGAGTCCGTTTTATCAACATCCATCTCAGCCTTGGTCAACTCGTCCTCCTTGGTTCAATGGTCTTCTTGGGCCTGGTCCCAGCCCTCAAGGCCCACAATGGTGTTTCAACTGTAATACAAATAAGCATGGGCCTTATCATTGCCCGCATCGGTTCTCTGGCCCATCTTCTGCTCCTCCATTTGCTGGTGCTCATTTCTTTGGTGATCAAAGCTGGTACCCTGATACTGGTGCTACTCACCATATGACCTCCATGCCTGTCCAAAATCCTCAGAATTATGGTGGTCCTCACAATGTCTATATGGGAAACGGTGATGCTATATCGGTTTCTCATTATGGTAATCTTCCTCTTTTGTTGGGTGCTAAGAAATTTTCCCTAGAGAGCGTATTGCAAATCCCTTCTATTCGTAAAAATTTGTTGTCAGTTGCCTCATTCACTAAAGATAATCTTGTTTATTTCCTATTCGCACCAAATTTTTATCAAATTCGTTGTTTACTCACTGGTTCTCTCTTGTTTCAGGGCCCTTGTAAAGATGGCCTCTACCCATTATCTCCGTCCTCCCTTACGTCCTCTCCTCAAGCCCTTGCCACAATTAACTCATCCTTGTGGCATCAACGTCTTGGTCACCCTTCCGCTGCTGTCTTGTCCTCTTTGAAGTCTACTCTTGGTCCTTCGTCATCCTTTAATAATTTTTATCTTGATTGTGCTGTCAGTAAATCTCAAACTTACCATTTGCTTCCAATAAAAATCATGCTACTAGTTTGTTCCAAATAATTCATAGTGATGTGTGGATGTCTTCTTCCCTTTCAGTGTCTGGTTTCAAATATTATGTTCTCTTTACTGATGAATTCTGTCGTTTCACCTGGCTTTATCCCATGCGCCGCAAAAATGAAGTGCTTACTCATTTTCAAACTCTTGTCGCTCTTATTCGCAATCTCTTTAATGGGACCATCAAGTATCTTCAAAGCGATAATGGCACGGAATATGACAATACTGTTTTTTCTCATTTTTGCACAACTCTGGGTATTCAACAACGTTTCTTTTTTCCACATACCCTTGAACAAAATGGGCTAGCTGAGAGAAAACACATACACATTGCTACCATGGCTCGTACTCTCCTTCACACCACTGGGGCTCTTCCTACTTTATGAGTTGAGGCGGTTCTAACCTCCATCCACATCATTAATATTCTCCCTACTCCTGTTCTTAATTGGGTCACTCCTAATCACCGTCTTGACGGCACTCTCCCATCTTCCTGTTATCCCCATTTAGGTCCTTATGTCTCCAATAAGCTTTCTAGTAAAAGTGTCGAGTGTGTCTTTTTAGGGTATAGTCCTACTCATAAGGGTTATAAGTGTCTCAATCGTCAAACAGGTCGAGTCTATGTGTCGCGTCATGTTTTATTTAACGAATCACATTTTCCTTATAAAGATTTGCAGAGTTCATCTCCATGTCACCTTGAATTGGTGTCCTTATCACAACATGTTCCTCTGCAGGCCCAACTGTCGAGCCCATCGTCATCTTCATCTGATGTCATTGCCTCCAGGCCCAGTCCATCACACTCAGGCCCTCAGCCAGTGCCCTCATCTCACGTGCCTACATCCACCTCAGCCTCTCCATCTTCCACTGTTGATTTTTCCCTTGTTCATCATCCCGATCCACCTTCCGCAGCCATCGCCGCCCCCACCGCTGATCCGCTATTCCCGCCGTCGCCCTCCGACCGCGCCAGTCGCTGCAGCCCCACCGCTACAGCCCAATGTTCAGTCCTCTGCACCTACGATCCGGCCTTCTGCCATCACTTCTTCCTCCGTCGCGGTACCCTCTTCTTCTCCGACCGACCCCGGCTCTGTTTCCACCCCATCTGGCTCCGTTCCGCCCGCGTCGGTCGCACCGGATCCGCCTACTGTCATTGCGCCCGGGCCCTCGCCCCCGTTGTTGTTCCTGCACCTGCCACTGCTCTTCCCCAACGCCCTGGTGTCACTACTCGTCTCCAACACGGCATTGTCCAACCGAGACAGCGTACATATGGTACCGTTCGTTGTCCGGTGCCTCTTTGGCTGACACTGTTGAACCTTCGTGCTATTCTCAAGCTTCTCAAAAACGGAATGGCGACATGCAATAACGGAAGAAATCAATGCTTTGCTAAAGAACAACACGTGGACTTTGGTGTCTCCTGCTTTTTCTCAGAACACTGTTGGCTGTAAATGGGTTTTTCGGATCAAACGGAAGTCCGATGACTCCATTGACAGGTACAAGGCTCGTTTGGTTGCTAAAGGTTACCATCAACAGCAAAGTATTGATTTTGGTGAAACGTTTAGTCCAGTTGTTAAGCCTGCTACTATTCGCACTGTGCTTACCATTGCTGTCTCTAGACGTTGGTCCCTTCGGTAATTAGATGTTACGAATGACTCTCTCCAAGGCATTCTTCATGAGGATGTGTTCATGGTCCAGCCACCTGGTTTTGTGGATTCTTCAAATTCTACCTATGTCTGCAAGTTGAACAAGGCGCTTTATAATTTGAAGCAACCTCGCGCTTGGTTTCAACGTATGTGTTCATTCTTGTTATCTGTTGGCTTTGTTCAGAGTGTTGTTGATTCTTCGTTATTCATTTATCGTCATAGTTCCCATACTATTTATTTTTTGGGTCATTGTGGTCATCGGAAGTGATAATCGTCTTCTTCAGAGTTTTATCGATTGTTTGGGTCATGGCTTTGACATCAAGGACTTAGGTCCTTTGCATTACTTTTTGAGTCTGCAGGTTACTACTCTTCCAGATGGGCTCCATGTCAATCAGTTCAAATACACTACTGATCTTTTGACCAAACATGATCTTTTATTGAGTCAGCCTGTTGCCACCCGTATGTCTGCTAAACTTGAGCTCAGCACCACTGATGGTCCCTTGCTCGAAAATCCAACATTTTTCCGTGAGCTTATTGGATCACTACAGTACCTCAACATTACTCGTCCTGACATCACCTTTGCTGTTAACATGGTGTCCCAATTTATGAGTCAGCCTCGCTCTCCTCATCTGGTTGCTGCAAAACGCATTCTTCGCTATGTTAAGGGAACCCTTGGTCATGGTTTGCTAATTAAGCCTCAACATCAACCTGTTCAGCTCTCTGCATATTCGGATGCCAATTGGGCTGGTTGTCCATCCACTCGGCGGTCTGCCTCGGGCTATCTTGTCTACCTTGGATCTAGTCTCATCTCTTGGTGCTCCAAAAAGCAGCCTACTATAGCTCGGTCCAGTGCGGAATCTGAGTATCGCTCATTGGCTTATGCAAGTGCCGAAACCACCTGGTTAGACGATTTACTGTATGAACTTGGTGCACGTGTTCAGTTTCCTGTTTTGTTACACTGTGATAACATGAGCACTACATATATGGCTTCCAATCCTATTTTTCATGCCCACACCAAGCATATTGAACTTGATTATCACTATGTACGTGAGAAGGTTGCCCGTGGTAGTCACAGAGTGTGTTATATTCCTACTGCTGACCAGCCTGCTGATTTGCTTACCAAGCCATTGCATAAACATCGTCATCAGCTTATGTCTACCAAACTTGTGCATCAAGGACTGCCCAGTTTGAGGGGGGATGTTGAAACTACTAAATCTCAGCCATAGAATGATATGGCAATCAAGGCAGTATGAAATCACGGGCTGCAATCTCTCCCATCACTCATGCAATATTCTTAGCTGTTAATTATTCTAATCTATTACATGCTAGAATTGTGCAGCTTTAATATAGCAGTTCATGTCTTCAATAGAGAGAGATTTAGTTCTAAAAGTGTTGACATGTATTAGGCTATATATACCGTACAAAATGCAATTGCAGAATCAATGAAAACCAATTTCTTCAATTTCTTCAATTTCTTTCCTTTTGTGCCTCGTAAAGATGATTGAGCCTGAACTTGCATTTGCTGACCTCAATGATGACATGGCCTGTGCAACTGCCTATCTCCAGTCTGTAGTATGTTACCTTTCGAAACTATCTTCATCAACACCATTATCAATCCATAAGTGATACAATTTTTTGCCTAAACCGTGCTAATTTTGGCCAAGTGACATGTTGTTTTGGATTTTAGACTGATGTATTCTTCCATTCTTGCAGGTGAGACATGTCCTCGATAATTGCAAAGAAGACATGGATTTTTACAATACTTTGATTGAGAAAGGAATCATCAAGCGATTGACTGTATGACCTCTTGTACATTGTTCTTTGTTGCATATTAAGTTATTATCAAATATATTTCAATATATTTATGTGGTTGACTTTGTGCAGTTGACTTATACTGATGCAGTCGAACTTCTTCTTAGAGCAAAGAAGAAATTTGAATTCCAGTATGAAACTAAAACCTTTTAGGAAGTTTGTTAATGCACTGCGATGTTTATATTTTATTTATTTGTTTCTTTGGCGTGCTTGTGATAGAGTTGAGATGATTATTTGAAATCTCTATTGCTCATAAATATATAATCTTCTCAATTTTCCCTCATTAAACTCAAATTTTCTAGTATGTACAAGTATAATAATAGTCTTTGTTTCTTTTTCTGTGGTGTAGTTGTGTAATGTTGCAACATGATCTCATTGTAACCATGAGCCTCTGTGATTAGAAGGAGTTCCATTATGCATATACATATAGTATGCCATCTTGTTACCTTACATAACCGAAGTTTGCCAACTTTTGTATATACCACCGGCACAAGTTTTGTCAATGTGCGCAGTAATAAATAGCCTTTTATGAAATGCCACTATCTGATCTTTTGAAATTAGAGATCTCCATAAGCAAAGTATGCCAACTTTTGGATATACCACTGGCACTACTTCTATAAAAAGCCTTTTATGAATTGCCACTTTCTGATATTTTGAAATTAGACTGCTTTATGCTTGTGAATGGTGGGCTGCTGGTTGATGATATATACATACTCTTCAAGCATGTTTGAGATAGAAAAGAAATGTAGTTGATTAAGTCACTGCGTTAGAAGATAATTACACACACACACACACACACTAAGGAGTCAGAAGTTACCCATCAGTTGTTTATAGCATTCAGTTTTGGAACATACGAGTCTTGTGACCCTATTCAGTTGTCATTTGGTTATGAAAGATAGCAATTACTTCCATTGAATGTACTGGCAATTATCATTTAACAAGGTAATACTATTGTTCTATGTCAGCATTGACAAGGTAGTCATTGTATCTTTTTAGGTGAAGTGGGGATGTGATTTGTAGAGTGAGCATGAGCGTTATTTGACTGAAGAGGCATTTAGTGGATGCGCAGTAATTGTCAGGGACTACCCAAAGGCATGAACTCTCCTTTATCTCTTTCCATTTTATGGACTTACCATAGAAGGGGAAAGCTAAATTTGACGTTTTCCAGTTCTGGAACTACTATTCTGAAGCTCTTCATACACATTAATATTTCAGGAGATAAAAGCATTCTATATGTGGCAAAATGATGATGGGAAAACTGTGGCAGATCATTTCACGTGTCCATTGAATAGTTACTTGAAGAAATTGTGCAAGTACTGGATGCTTTAATTCCATTTTAGTTTTTTTATTTTAAATTATGACTTTATACTGCGGTTTAGACAGCATGAAAATGCATATTTTGGGATCAAATTGTAATGTAGTACGGAATAGGTGATGTAGGGCGTATGGCGGAGGCAGTTGAGAAATTGATTGATCGCAGCAAAGGAAAATCGGGTTTGTTGTAAATATGGCGATCAGTGGCAGAATCGTAATTACAGTTGTGGTTTGGAGAGTTGCAGATTTGGCATTCGGTGTCCGATTGACTATTGTGATACATTTCCGAGAAGGGAACGACGCCAGGAGTCAAACTCGTAGTTTTTCTACGATATGTGGGCTTTTTCGGGCTTCCGAGCTCGTTTAGGGCCTCAAAACGGCAGTTTTATATATTTCCAGAATTTATGTTTTCTAGTTTGTTTTGGATTTGGTTTGTTTTTATTCATTGGGCTTTTAGGTTTCCTTGTTAGTTGCCCTAGGGTTTCTTTTCAGTATTTAAGCATCCTTAACGGGTGTGGAAGCATCATCTTATTATCTTTCAATCAAACAAGAGTTTTCTCTTATTCTCTGGTGGATATTAGGTTTATCGTTTGTAAACCTACCATTCTTCTACTGCGTCAGGTGGTATCGGAGCAGGCTATCTCCTGTCCCTTTTATCCTTGAACATCCATGTCGAACGCTACCAAAGCAGACCTTGATGGTGTTACTGCGGCTTTTACCGTAGCCCTAGAGGCGCTTACTAATCATATGAATGAGCATAATACCTGATTGAACAATCAGATCAGGGACTTGAGTGTCCAATTGAACAACCAAAATAATCATAAGGAAGACAGGAGACGAGAGCAGAATAGAGGTCCACGAACTGGTAGTGGAACCATCAACATGGGTAGGTCGAGTTCGGATTTTGAAGAAGAAGTTCAGCAACCCGAACAACCTGGGCAAACGGTTCAAGATTACAAGATGAAGGCTGATATTCCCTACTTCATGGGAATCCCAGAACATAAGCAAGTGAAGAATGTGGCGTACCATCTGAAGAGTACTGCTGCAGTGTGGTGGGACAAATTAGTATTGATTCGGCAGAGACAGAGGAAAGGACCAGTCAAGACTTGGAGGAAGATGAAACAACTGATGATGGTGCGGTTCTTGCCGGATGACTATAAGCAGATCTTGTACAGATTATATATAGAGTGCGTTCAAGGACCAATGTTAGTTGCTGAATATACAACTGATTCCTTGCGTCTTTCTGAGCGCAATGACTTGGGAGAGTCGGAGAGTCAAAAAGTAGCTCGTTACATTAGCGGGTTAAAACCTTTCATACAAGAGAAGATTGGGTTGCAGACTATGTGGACCATTGCAGAAGCGTCCAGTTTAGCCATGAAAGCGGAGATAATGGAGAAATCTACCAAGACTACTTCATACCCAAGGTACACTCCTCAGAGGAGCTTTGAATCAACAAGTTCTCCGTTGGTTGACAAAGGGAAAAATGTAGTACAATCTGCAGGAGGCACTAGATCTTCCACTTCTTTTCCCAGAGAATGTGGTGGTTCTAGCAACGGGGTTCAAAATAAGGCACCTACTAGAGCGGCTAACCCCTATTATCTCCTAAGGAAGATGGGCAGCGAAAGAATCTTTTCAGATCACACTGCTCTATTTACAACAAAGTTTGTAATTTGATTGTGGACAATGGAAGCTTTGAGAATTTTGTCTCTCAGAAATTGGTAGATCACCTGCACCTGCCAACACAGCCACATGCCATGCCTTACTCCCTTGGTTGGGTGAAAAAGGATCCTCACGTTCGAGTCACTCAGACTTGCAAAGTACCCGTTTCAATTGGTAAGCACTACAAAGAGGAAGTACTCTGTGATATTGTTGATATGGATGTTTGTCATATTTTGTTTGGACGTCCTTAGCAATTTGATATTGATGCTACTCATAGAGGAAGAGATAATGTGGTTTTGTTTACTTGGGGTGATCATAAAATTGCTATGGCTCCTGTTTTGCATTTTGCGAATTCTTCAGAAACAAAGAAAGAGAATTTTCTGATTTTGTCCAACAATGAGTATGAGATGGAGGAGTCTTTTAAGGAGGCAGAGGTGATTTGTCCTGTAGTAATCAAAGGATTGCTCAGCACAAAACAAGCAGCTGCAGAGATCCCTACAAAGGTGCAACACATGCTACAACAGTTTACAGAATTAATTGCTGATGAACTTCCCAACGAGATACCACCCATGCGAGACATCCAACACCAGATAGACTTAATCCCTGGAGCCAGCCTACCAAACCTACCTCATTACCGTATGAGCCCGAAGGAGAACGAGATTTTGAGGGAGCAGATTGAAGATTTGTTGAAAAAGGGGTTCATCTGTGAAAGTATGAGTCCTTGTGCAGTACCTGTCCTTCTCGTTCCTAAGAAGGGAAATCAGTGGCGTATGTGTGTCGATAGCAGAGCTATAAATAAGATTACTATCAAGTACAGATTTCCTATTCCTCGTCTAGAGGACATGCTTGATGAGTTAGAACGTGCAAAGGTGTTCTCAAAGATTGATCTGCGTAGCGGCTACCATCAGATTAGAAGCAAGTCTGGAGATGAATGGAAAACTGCTTTCAAGAGCAAGGAGGGTCTCTATGAGTGGTTGGTGATGCCTTTTGGATTATCCAATGCACCTAGCACTTTTATGAGACTAATGAACTAGGTTCTTCGTCCTTTTAATAGCTCTTTCGTGGTCGTTTATTTTGATGACATTTTAATCTATAGCAAAAATAAGAAAGAGCATCTAGAGCATCTGAGGAAGGTTTTGGGCATTTTACAAGAAAACAAGTTGTACATTCACTTGAAAAAGTGTACTTTCTGCACCAACAAATTGCTATTCTTAGGGTTTGTGGTTGGAGCAGATGGAATTCAAGTGGATGATGAGAAAATTCGTGCTATTCGAGACTGGCCTACCCCAAAATCAGTGACTGAGGTGCGTAGTTTTCATGGTTTGGCTACGTTTTATAGGCGGTTTGTGCGCAATTTCAGTACCATTACTGCTCCTATTACTAAGTGTTTGAAGAAAGGAAAGTTTCATTGGGGAGAAGAACAGGAGCAGAGTTTTGCAATGATCAAGGAAAAACTTTGTTCTGCACCAGTTCTAGCCCTACCTAATTTTGATAAAATCTTTCAAGTGGAGTGTGATGCTAGTGGCTTTGGTATTGGTGCTGTTTTGTCTCAAGAAAAGAGACCTGTTGCTTTCTTCAGTGAAAAGTTGAGTGATGCCACACACTAAGGAGTCAGGAATTTTATGCAGTATTTCGAGCTTTGAAGCAGTGGGAGCATTACCTGATACAAAGAGAATTTGTACTGTACACAGACAATCAGGCTTTGAAGTTCCTTAACAGTTAAAAAACAGTGAACAAGATGTATGCAAGATGGGTGAGTTTTCTGCAAAAATTTCCTTTTGTAATTCAACATAAATCTGGTGCTTCTAATAAGGTCGCGGATGCGTTGAGTAGAAGAGCTTCGCTGCTTGTTGTTTTGGCACAGGAAATTGTGGGATTCGAATTCCTCAAGGAGTTGTATGAGGATGATGTTGATTTTAAGGAGATTTGGGCAAGGTGCAGAGGTAACCATACACTTTCTGATTTTCATATTACTCGTGCTTATCTGTTTAAAGGGAATCAACTTTGTATCCCTAGTTCTTCATTGAGGGAGAAATTAATAAGAGACCTACACAGCGGGGGTTTGAGCGGACATTTAGGCCATGACAACACCATTGCTAGTTTGGAGGAGAGATATTTCTGGCCACAGTTGAAAAAGGATGCAGGAGTAGTTGTCAAGAAGTGTTATATCTGCCAGGTGTCTAAGGGTCAGTCCCAAAATACTGGTCTTTATTTACCTTTGCCTGTACCTGATAATATATGGCAGGATCTTTCCATGGATTTTGTGTTGGGTCTTCCTCGTTTATGTGATAGGGACAGCCGCTAGCAGTTCAACAAGGAACACGAGAGGTGTCATATGTTTTGACACGCTCATTAGAACTGTTGATCTGAGGGGGTTCTAATGAGCAACAGTTCTAATGAGCGTGTCAAAACATATGACACCTCTCGTGTTCCTTGTTGAACTGCTAGCGGCTGTCCCTATCATTTATCTCTTCGGGCACATCAGCCCACCGGGTCCACAATATAGGGACTCTGTCCCTAATCAGTGCCCCCACGCAACCCGAATAGTCGCTTTTTTTTTCCCCTGAACCTCCTGATTAGGAGGTTCGTTGATCTGGATCCTCCCCCTCAGATCAACAGTTCTAATGAGCGTGTCAAAACATATGACACCTCTCGTGTTCCTTGTTGAACTGCTAGCGGCTGTCCCTATCACATAAACGACGATTGGTTAATAAAATTAAATATTAGTGCGTTAATTTAAAAAAAATATTTAATTAATAAAATCGAATGTTACCTGAACTCGATGACCCGTCTGTCGACTTTCCTTTTCTCCTCGCCGAAATCAGGAGGTCAGGGTTCTCAAATGGCTGCTGCTGGTATGCCTCCGCAGCACTCACGTACTGAGGCATATCAGGCCATATGGGCACACCACGATAGTCGACCTCCGGTATCGCAGGAATGTTGTACTGGAGGTAGAGCTGATTTGAGAGCGTAGGACCCTCAGTCGAGTCAGCAGCAGACGTCGTCGGACTCGTCATCGGCTCCCGATGAACCTCAGGCATACGAACCTGAGGAACGTCTGCAGCTATCTCGTCCTGAAATAGCTGCCGACTGAACCTCGGAGCATCTGGCCCGACAGGCGGAAGTGAACTGCTCGACGGCCGCCCCTCCTGGAGAAGGGTCTGGTGCCGAGAACTCACACTCCTCCGCGGCTGGGATGAATCCACAGTCCTCCGCGGCTGGGATGAATCCACAGTCCTCCGCGGCTGGGATGAATCTACACTCCTCCGCGGCTGGCTGGTGGTCCTCTCAAGCTGGCTATGGGTCCTGTCGGAGTCTGCCGAACCGGCGGAATTTGCAGAACCCCTAGATCTGGAACGACGGCCCCTGAACAACTGTCTGAATGCATTGGCCATCTGCAGCTTGAATACATTAATTAATATTAAATTATATTACATTTTATAACAAATTCTAATTAATATAATAACCAATAATACTAACATATTTCAAAACATACTAACAAATTTATATATAACAATTTAACTAATTTTAAATAATACTTACCATTATCCTAAATATAACTATTTTTATACAAATATAACTATATTGCAATATTGACATATATATATATATATAATTAGACTACCAATTTATATATATAATTAATTTAACAATTTATATAACAATTTATATAATTAAAATTAAATATATAACAATTTATATACCTAAATAATAACAAATATATAACAATTAAATTTATTAACAAATATATAACAATTTATATAATTAAAATTAAATATATAACAAATATATAACAATTTATTATATAACAATTTATATAATTAAAATAAAATATATAACAAATATATAACAAATATATAACCATTTATATAATTAAAATTAAATATATAACAATTTATAAAATTAAATTAAATTAATAAAAAAAAAATAACCGGATCGGAGGAGGTGGAGGAGTTTGGATCGGAGGAGGAGGAGGAGGAGGAGGAGGAGCCGAATGGAGGAGGAGGAGGAGAATTCGTCGTCGATTTGAGGAGGAGGAGGAGGAGGAGGTGCGGAGGTTTCTGAATTGCTGCAGATTAGGGACGGCGGAGTAGAAAGCAGAAAAAAGGGGAAAACGGAGGCTAGGGTTCGGCAGTTTCAGACTTATACCCGATAGAATAGCCGACGATTAAAAAAGATTTCGTCGGCTATTCTTTACTATAGCCGACGAAATCTTTAATATCGTCGGCTATACTTTGAATGTCGTCGGGTATTCTTTGAATGTCGTCGGCTATACTTTAGGCGCTCAGCAGCCGTCCGATCTGCCCCATCCAACGGCGGACAATGAAAAGGCGCGGATCGCAAGAGTTTAGCCGACGAATTCAAATATTTCGTCGGCTAAACCTTTGGTCAAACAATGAAGTCAAACCTCTAAACGCTTTAAAACGGAAATTGGCCTGTGTAAATGACGTTTTTGGCCTGACCTTCAACAGATAATAGTTTCAAATCGATGAGACGCAACTAATCGTATAAAAATTTTCCTCAAAATATTTACCGAACGTGAGGCTACCCATAGGAAAACGGAAGTAAAAAACAGTTAACCGCAACATTCGGCACACAGATTTTGTCAGAATCTTGTCATTTTTCAACCGTAGACGTATTTCATTATTTCGGTCATATCTTATTTCACGACACATTTGCATTTGAAGGATGAAGCAATGGGTTGTCGATAGTGATAGAAAATGGAAGGGGGTCTGTTTTTGTTTTTTTTTTTTATCATAGCCGACGAAATCAAACCTAGTACTCGTCGGCTATTCTTTTGTCGTTTTGTGTCTAAAATAAAATATGTATTTTTCAATATAGTTTTGCCCGACGAAATCACGCATTTTTCGTCGGCTATAATTAGTATAGCCGACGAAATAATGCATTTTTCGTCGGCTATTCTTTGAAAGAAATAAAAAAATCAGTTGTGTTACACCTCTCGTATTCCTATGTCCTGTTCATATATGACTAAAATTGAACATAAAAAAAACAGAAACCCAACAGTCAACGTATTTCAAATTTTTTTTTAAGGGGTTTGGAACCCAGCCTAGCTGGGAGGCTCATCCCCACGCCCGTTCATTAGAAATGAGTGGATTACAAATGAAAGGATTACACCATCTAAATTACTTAATCCGTCGGATTGTAATCGGAATCATCGGATGAGTCTTCTTCGGTTTCTGAATTGCTCGATAGGGGTAATCTATGTCTTTCCTCACCACTGGAGTCCTCGTTAGTTTCTTCATTTGGATCAACATCAACAAGCAGTGGCTCTTCACGTCGAATTCGCACCGGCGTGTCTAGGCGAATAAAAGAGGAGTCAGGAATACCGTTTGAGTTGGGCTCTTGATACACAGTGCCACCTTCCTCGTTCTCTTCAGCCACTCCAAGTGTAGACGCCCGGTAAATGTTGCGATGGTGGATAGTGTTGACTACTTTCCACGGGTCCCCCTTGGCGAGATCATCAAGATAAAACACTTGTTTCACCCATGTGGCTAAAACGAACGGGTCGTCCTCATACCATGATGTACTAGTGTTCACAGAAGTTATGCCGTATTGATCGGTTTTCATGCTCTGCGGCCGTGTGTCAAACCATCTACACTTGAAAAGGTGCACTTTCATGCCTTCCCCATAATGCAGTTCCACAACTGAATGGAGAACACCGTAATAGTCAACTCCATCATCCCCACCATGTGCCATAACCCCTGAATTTTGTGTTTTCAGTCTGAGGTCTCTCTCTTCACATCGAAATAACACACCATTCACCTTGCACGTCACATAAACTTTTGAATAGACCGGCCTCATCGCTAGAAGTCTGAGTTCGTGCGACCAATTTGGGTGATTATCATTTTTAATAAGGTCCATCTGCAACCATCAGAATCAACTATAAATATGAATAATTATACACAATAATATATAAACACGTAGTGTTAAAGTTACGTACCCAGCGGCCGAAATACTCTGCGAATGTCCGGTTGTGGTAATCGAGATCACCTCCTACTCCATCACAGTTTAGATGCATGTTCTTCCAAAACTGAACTTCTGGACAGTTGATTAGTACCCACCAATGTGCAATGGCTACCTCATAATCTTTCAACTTGTAGGAAACTGGCATGTTTCCACCGAGTACAACATCGTCGGAGAGTATGGAAAGATTGAACTGTGAAGGTACATCTTCCGGTATGCTTTCCTGTAACGCTCCTAAATACAGCTTCATGTAGGTGATGCACTCGTGCGCAATATATGTTTCAGCTATACATCCTTCAGGTGCGGATCTGTTTTGGACAAAATCACCGTATTGTCCAAGTTGCCTATAAATCAAGTTTTTAAAGTGTTATGATAATACATTAATACTATATCACATATATTGATGAGGAAATTAACATAAGGTGTAAAATACGTACCTTTCCATCGGATACATCCAAGTGAAGTGCACAGGACCGGTAAGCAACAACTGCCGAGGAAGATGGATCATGAGGTGAGGCATGATGTCGAAAAAATTTGGAGGAAATATCATCTCAAATTTACACATGATATGAACGATGTCTTGTTGCATTTCCCGGAGGTCAGATTTTCTCACTTCCCGTGTGCATACCCTCTGGAAAAATCTTGCCAACGCTACTAACGGCTCCACAACGTGACGGGAAAGGAACGGTCGAATGAAAACAGGGAAGAGACGTTGTAGCAGGATATGATTGTCATGACTTTTCAACCCGTAAAGATTGTTGAATTGTCTGTTCACACACTTGGCTATATTTCCAGCAAAGCCTGAAGGATACTTGGCCCGACTTATCCAATGGAAAATTTTTGATTTATGCTCAGGCTTGACGGTGTAAGGAGCTTGAGGCATTTTTCTCTTCCCTTGTTTCAACCATAGTTGTTTTCTGATATTCATGTTTTGCAGATCAGTGCGAGCCTTAGGACCGTCTTTCGTCTTCCCCTCCAAGTTCAGCGTTGTGCCCACCACACTTTCAGAAACATTTTTTTTTCTATGTGCATAACGTCTAGGAAGTGACGGATCAGCAACTCACACCAGTACGGGAGTTCCCACAATATGCTCTTATGTGTCCAGAATTTGTACTGCTCAGGCCTTTCAGGTATTTCCGCTACAATATCGGGATGATTGCTGAGGGGCCCAAAATCGTACTCATTAATCACTGCTAAAATTTCTCTTCCCGTCCATCTTCTGGGGGGACCACCGTGTTCTTCGGTTCCATCAAATGCGGCGGACTCGTAACGCCAGTGGTGATCCGCCGGAAGGAACACACGATGACCCATTCTGCATATCTTGTTGCAATGAGGGGTGCTCCCATAATCGCTGAGGCACTCTGGACAAGCCTTGTATCCCCTAACAACGCTGCCCGACAACATCCCATAAGCAGAAAAATCACTGATGGTACCAATAACCATGGCATGCAACTGGAACGTCTCCTCCTTGTACTTGTCAAAAGTGGGATGACCAACGTCCCACAATACCTTAAGCTCTTCAATCAATGGTCTCATATACACATCGAGACATTTTCCTAGGTAACCAGGCCCCGGAATCAACAACGTCAACATATTATATTCCTTCTTCATGCACATCCACGGAGGAAGGTTGTAAGGTACCAAAACCACCGGCCATATACTGTATGAAAGACTCATGGTGCCGAAAGGGTTGAACCCGTCGGTTGAGAGCCCGAGCCTGACGTTTCTGACATCTGACGCAAAATGAGGAAACTCATTGTTTATATGCTTCCAAGCCGCTCCGTCAGAGATGTGTGTCATGATATCTGCGTCTCCCGCGTCTCGCTCACCGTGCCATCTCATAGCTTTTGCGGTGGTTTCTAACATGTACAACCGCTCAAGCCTATCTCTCAACGGAAAATACCGAAGCACTTTCACAAGTTTCCTATTGCCTGCTCCCGTCAACTTATATCGGTCAGACTGACATATCGGACATGCGTCAAGGCTAGCAAGGTCATTCCCTTCTGCATCTTTACCCCAGAAGAGAACGCAGTCAAATGCACATGCATGGATCTTAATGTAGGAAAGCCCTAGATCTTTGAGGATACTTCGGACCTTACGGTGATTGGTAGGATTACGATGACCCTCCTCCAACAATGAAGAAGTGTACTGTAGATATTCATCCACTTGCCTGATGCTCGATTTTGTCTCGACTTTAATCCTCATTACCTCCATCACACTTTGAAGAACTGTCTTCTCAGAACTGGAAGACACAGGGGTCTGTTGCAATGCAATCAGTTTGTTGTACTTGTCAAAGGCAGCAGTGTTGACAACTTGTGGGAACGGCTGCACCGGGTCATGCATATATTGTTCCCCACGTACACCGCTTTCAAAAAGAAACACGTCGTTGACGAATGCCATTGTTGGATCGTTGGATCGTTGGATGTACTACTACTGCCGTCCTAAAAAAACTGCCCATGATCATGCGATCCATCTAATGATGGCTCACCGTGATATATCCAACGTTTGTACTTCGGCCAAAACCCATTACTCTTTAGGTGCTCCCATACTGTCCTAATCGGAAATCGACACATATCACTGCGACACTAACATTTCTTGCACGGGCAATAATGGTATTCATTCCCGTTTGCATTTTCCTCGACGAACTGTAAAAAATCCACAACTCTTGTAGTGTATCGTCGGTCTTGCCTTGGAAGCGAAATCCAACTCTTATCTCGATCCATATATAGCCTGATAATAATATATATGTATAACTTTAATCAATAAGAAATTAATTAACACATATATATTACAATATATATTATTATCAACATCAACTCATATATATATACCATTAATTAACAACCATTATTTAAGTTCATTACACTATCAATAACCATTAATTAACATATTTATATATATATATATATATATATATTTTAACACTAATTAAAATAGGGAAAAAGACCATTTGAACAAAATGAGTTTAAAAATTGCTCATTCCAATGTTTATATCCCACTTCAATGAATCTTATTAAAAATACCTAAATACCCTATACTAAACTCTAATATCTTATTTCTCATTTTCCCCTCTCTCTCTAGCCGACTCTCTCTCTCTCTCTCTCTCTCTCTCTCTCTCTCTCTCTCTCTCTCTCTCTCTCTCTCGGTAAGGGTGAGAATGACTGTGGGGGTGACGGTGGCTTTGGCTTTGGCTGTGGACTTGGAGCAGGTGGAGTAAAATTGCAACTGTGACAGAAGCCGATGCAGAGTCCAACATGAAGAAATCCCAGGGGAACACAAACACAACCAATCTTGCAGGGAATGATCATAATATTGCATACCGACGTTGAACAACTATCGACCCTCCTACGTATCAACCCAGTACTAAAGATGCTTTCGTTTTTTACCATAATATTATCATAATAATTATGATTCCCACCATGATTTAGTTTTAGTGTGCTTGAGGTGTTCCTGCTCTTCATCCCACTATGATTCCCAACTTTTGTCAGGTGAGATCTCAATACCACCACGATTTCCCATCCACCTCTTCCCATCCTCCTGTAAGAATTCCCGTAGACTCCATATACAATCAGCATAATCAATTACTGGGGGTCAGTAATCGATTATTGGGGGTCAGTAATACTATTGACGGCGGGTCCTCCTCCTCCTCCAACATTAGGGTTTTGATCGAATTGGGAATACTATTACTGGGGGTCAGTAATCGATTACTGGGGGTCAGTAATCGATTACTGGGGGTCAGTAATCGATTACTGGGGGTCAGTAATCGATTACTGTGGGTCAATAATCGATTATTGACGGCGGGTCCTCCTCCTCCTCCAACATTAGGGTTTTGATCGAATTGGGAATACTATTACTGGGGGTCAATAATCGATTACTGGAGGTTAATAATCGATTATTGGGGGTCAATAACATGATTACTGGACAATATGAAATCTGTAACCTGATTACTGGGGGTCAGTAATCGATTACTGGGGGTCAGTAATCAATTATTGGGGGTAAGTAACTTGATTACTATGGATCAGTAACTCCAGTAACCTGATTACTGGAGGTCAATAATCGATTATTTACTGTAATCTGTAAATTATTTACTGAGGGTCAGTAACCATCGTCAATAACCTGATTATAAAAAAAAAAAAAAAAAAATTAAAAATCTGGCGAAAAAAAAAATTCCGGCGAAAAAAAAAAGAATTGGTGTCCGGAATCCGGCGACCGGCCATGGGAGGCCGGAGGAGTTGAGTGATATTTCGGCAAAGTTCGTTTTTTTATCTTCCACTTTCTCAACACATTATAATTCAAAAATATGTTAGATATGACAAAAGGACAAAAAAGGAAGAAAAAAAATTAAATTTGTACTAGAATTGAAAAAGATTTGTTCAAATGGGCAATAGAGTTGTTACCTTATGTTGAATCGGAGAAAAAAATAAGTTTGTCATTTGAATGGGCAGTCAGGGGGTCAAATTAGCACCAAATAGACATTTTCCCATTAAAATAACATCAAATTAAAACACATAATTAAACTCTAACTGAAAATCAACTCAACTACAACTCAAAATCAACATATATACATACATTCTAACACTAAAACAACAACAAAACAAAAAATCACTTACTATATCAAAATCACTAAAACTCAAAATCAACTCAACTAAAACTCAAAATCAACATATATACACATATTCGTACCTATATATAGCTCCACAATGTAAGAGAGGACGGATTTCAACAATACCCACAGATTTTTCACTCTTTCTCCCGTTTTTTTTCGTTTTTTTTTAAATGAGCAGCTTCTGTCCAGATCTGAAAATATAAAGACTTATATTCGACGAAAATTCCAATTTCGTCGGCCAAACTTTCAAAAGTTTTCGTCGGCTAATGTTTTAGAGAAAGGCCGACGAAAATCCAAATCGTCGGTCATTCTAGGGGTATAGCCGACGAAAAATATTTTTTAGGGACGAAAGAAAAAATCGTCGGCCATTCTTGTGGAATAGCCGACGATTTTTTATTTTTAGCGACAAAATAAAAAATCGTCGGCCATTCTTGGGAATAGCCGACGAAAAAAGTAAGTCGTCGGCCGTTTTTTTTTTTTTCGTTGGTAATGATCTTTTTTCTGGTAGTGTCTTCTACTGCGTCACTAGGGGATACAGGGGTAGAGCGTTCTAATTTTGTGTTTCGCTACCAACCCTGTTGGCAGTTTGTGAAATTAAGGTCTAGGTTAGGCAATGTAATTTTTGTGCTCAAGCTTTGTCTAAGATTACAAATAAGAAAGAATTTGATAAGACATAAGTCCATAAACATGGTATGTTTTTGGGATGGGTGGGGGTTAAATTTGTGATTCATTTAAGTCACTTCCTTGAATGTATGAATTTTCTCAATTCATGTTGAAAACTGATATGACATTATTTGAAAATATTGGGACAAGAGTTCAGTATATGATGCCACTTTCAAGCTAATTTCATGTAAATATGTAATGGGAAAGGTTGTGAATGAGCTTTAAACTCTTCTCATGTTTATTGATACTGTTGTACTCCTTTATTCTCACTATATGATTGTGGTTCTTTTGTCAGGTTGGAGAGCTTATTGGTGGAAGCCAGAGAGAAGAGAGGCTTGAATATTTAGAAGATCGGTTGGATAAATTAAAGCTGAATAAGGACGCATACTGGTGGTATCTTGATATGCGTCGTTATGGGTCAGGTAAGAATGAAATGTAGAGGCTTTTCTTAGTTTCCTGCATTTAACTCTATCAATGTTCCTGCCTTTTCTTTAATTTTTATATGCTTATTTTCTGTCAGTTCGTAGCTCTAAATTACCAGTCATAACTCTAAACCCACCAAAATCTGAACTTTAAGTTAACCTGGAGTTTGCAAGTGTTGTGAGAGTTGCAATATGATCCTGCTCTCCAACAGGGGGAGTGTTTCATTGGAGATTGACATTTTGATGTAGTTATATGATATAAACTTGTCTAGTAGAAGTGTAAACACGACATATGTTGAAACTTGGAAGTTTACTACATTTTTGATAGTTTGATTTCCTTTCTTCGTGTTGCCAGTTCCTCATGTGGGGTTTGGTCTCGGTTTCGAAAGGCTTGTACAATTTGCAACTGGAATAGAGAATATCAGAGATGTGATTCCTTTCCCTCAGACTCCGGGTTCATCAGAATTTTGATGAGCTTGTATACATTCTTAGGCTCCCAAACAGTTTCTGCACCCCATTGTGTATTGCCGTCATTCTTTTAGGTTGAAAGTGAAGGCCACTATTCTCATGTTAGAACTAGAAGATGTTTTAAGCATTTGTCTATATAACCTGAATACCTGATTGCCCTTTAATCCCTTTATTCAGTTCAGGCTCGTCTGTATTATTTTAGTGTTTTAACTTCTTTAAACAGGAGGGAAATTTCAAGCTGAAACAAAATTTGAACAATTTTAATTTTTTGAAAATTACCAAAAATGAAACAGTAAGACCTAAACCAAGCTAGTAGAAAACCGAATCTGCGCTTTGGTCAAGTCCGAAACAGACAAAACGAAATGAAAAATATCAAAAAGATAGTGCACGGTTCACTATTGGAGGATGTGACAAAGTGCAAGTCATTGTTTGCAACTCGGCTATAGAAGTATGTAGAAGTGTAGAACCATATTTCACACGAAAAAGGGTTCTAGTTACACCTCTAAATTTGATATGGGGTTTTAACACAAAAGCCCACAACATTAGTGTGTGTGGTACCAGTCCTTATAACTCGAGGATAACTCTTCACTTTTCAGACGTGAGATTCCAAATAACTCTAATCTAAGCCAACAAATTTCTAACAATTTCCACCTTAGCGTGATTCGAGTCTGATTCGAGTCTGATTCGGTTTGATCCAATCCGAATTATTCGGTTTAAGATTTTCTACATCCGTGTCCGAATTTTAAAATAGCAATCCGGATATTAAACCTATCGGGATTTCCGGATCAGATTCGGTTTTGATCCGAATTTAAAAACCCTACTTTTTTAGGAATTAAAATTTCAAAGTGCATCAAGCAATCCTTAATCATAATTTCATAAAATAATTAGAATTTGTTACCATAATCATAATATCATAAAATTCATCACCATAACTATAACTCCATACTTAATACATAACCAAATAAAAATTGACAGTAAACTGACTATAATTAGAGAATGAGAGTTGAAAGTTTTTTCTCTCGCAACCCTAAAAATTCCCCTCCCCCCCCCCCCCCCCCTCCCCCCCACCAGTGTCCTCGTCAGGCGACTGCCCACCTCAATCTTTCGTTAAAGGGACAACGCCGCGACAAATTGGGAGATACCGTTGGCGGCGATTGTAGTCAGACGATTTTTGATGTCGGCAGTGGGATCTCTGTACCCGGCTGGGAAGAGACAAAAGCAGCTCTGGGCCTGGGCCTGGGCTTTGGATCAGGCCTTCTTGCTCCACAACTCTCAGCCAAATCTCTAGGGATGGTTCAAACTCAGACTGGTTTGAGACTGAGAAACAATGCAGCCTCTGATTTAGTAGAAAAGAAGACGATAGGTCGCCCACTTGGATCAAAGAACAAAAATCCTACCAAAAAGAAAGCTACTACTGCTGCTGCTGCAAAGATTTCTGGAGCTGAGGTGTTGTCTTACCTCTTTTCTGGTCATCCTCCAACCCTAATGGTAAGGGCAAGGAACAAATTTAAGTTTTTTTATTTTTGCCTATTACAATGTTTTGTTATACATTGGTAGTAGGCTCATTTTAAATAAGTGAGCATGAGTACCGTCAAATGATTAGGCCTAATCTATGTATCGATGTGGCTTGTCCATAAACTTTTTATCTACCCCTGGTCGGTAGAGAGAGGATATGTAATGGTCTTTTCTAGCCTGAGAATTAATACAATAAACTTGATTTTCTAAAAAAAAAAAAAACAAATAAAGATTGACATGAGAGGATAAAGTGGGGTTTTAGGGGTTTTCCTTTATATAGATATATTATTAGATTAAGTGTTAGAGAGTACATGGTAAAGACATGTAACCAACGAATAATAATGTCACACGTATATAAAAAATATTTAAATATAAATTAAAAAATACGAATCAGATAGGCTTTTTTTTCGGATGGTTTATGAGGCTGATCCAGATCCAACCCGGTTTAAACCGGATCGGATCGGTTCATAATTTTTCTCACCCAAATATTTCGGATAGGTTATCCGACCCAGAAATTTCGTCATTATTGATTCGATAAACACAAGAGATAAATATAGTAAGGAAAATAATTGTTGGCCTCAAATATTTAGGCCTCAAATCCTCAATCTTATGTGTCATGCCTTGTCACATAAACATATATATCACATTTTCAAACAAATCACGCCATGTCATTTTTGAGTAAAAAACAATCATATCTTTCACAAATCTAATGGCTCTATATTATTTATGTTTTCTACTATTAAAAACATATTTATTTTAGTTTCTCTTTACTTCATTACACTCATATCTAGATTTAAATACTAAAATATAATGTGAAAATACATAGATTTTTAAAATTATAATATTTAGAAAATGTGAATTCATATATATTAACTTTTCTTTGAACGAATTATATATTTATATGTTAGACGATATTTTGAACGAGTTCTACACACATATATATAGATATATATATATATATATATATATATATATATATATATATCTGACAGATGGTCAGAACTTCATCTGGGTTCGAATCCTACTGAGAGGTCCACTAGAGATCAGAAATTGTTGAAGAAAGAACAAGATGTTTCTTTTGTCCCTTCCAGACGATCGGAAAATAAAGAAATAGTTAATATATTCAAGATAATTACGTATTTACAAAATACCGTGTCAATTCATCATATTTCATCAGATCCGGGATGTGATATGGTTCTAAAGGATGAACTGGACAGTTCCAATAAGATTTCATTATATATATATATATATATATATATATATATATATATCTGTGTGTAGAACTCGTTCAAAATATCGTCCAACATATAAATATATAATTCGTTCAAAGAAAAGTTAATATATATATATAATATTGTTCAAGGAAGGTTAATTCTGTAACTTCCGTAGTGTGTCTTGTCCTAATAAGGCTAGTTATCTAGATTCTTTATTAGATAGGGAATCCCTGATTACCAGGGATATTTGATGTAATGCCTATATAAAGGTCTCCTTATCAATCAATGAAGACACAGTTTTCCTATCATTCTTTTATTCTAGAACACGTTATCAGCACGTTGCTCTAGCCTTCCGTCTAATAGCCCTAAAATCCTAGACCCTGATTTCGAATTTTTTTTTTTCCGAAACCCTAAACCCTACCGCCGGCCGCCGTCCTTACCTCCCGCACTGTCAGTCCTTCTATCGGCAGTACATGCGCTGTCGATCGGCCCCACGTCGCGCCGCACCTTCACACGCCGCTCCACTGCTGCCTCTCGGAAGCCCCTACCCCTCGACTCCTCCTCTGCCTCTCGGCAGACCTGCTTGGCTGTAGCCTCCCACGTGCAGCAGCCTCCTCTCGGCAGCTCCCCTACCTCCTGCCGACAGCCATCTAGACAGCCCTTCTTCTTCTAGGTCAAGATAGCTCGCAAGCCAAGCAAGCGACCTTCGAACCCTCCTTCGTTGCTTAGAAGAAATCAAGAAAAGTCGAAGAAAACGAGCTTCCCCCAAGTCAAGTTTCAATTGAAGAGGTAAAAATTTTATAAACGTTCCCGCTTATGAATTTTCAATAGTTGGATTTTTTTTTTCTTCCGGGACCTTTTCGTGTCCCTGCTACCTCATCCCGACTCTATCGCTTCTCGGGACAACATACAGGGATTTCGTCACCCCGGTGCCAACATTTTTGGGGTAACTATGATGTTACCGGCTACCGTTATGCTTGTGACTGTGATGTCACTGTGAACCATAACGTCTCTTTTTCAAAAGAAAATAAAGGGAAGATATCGATTGTGACCTATAGTCACTTTTTGCATCGATTTATGTGACATATTATATCTGGCACTGTTCTAAAAGAAAAAAAAAAAATCAAACTTGATTAGTATTCAAAATACTAACGTCTTCCTATTTGTGTTTTGTAAATGGCTGAAACTCAGCGTCCAGAATTAGACATCTTGGATGTCCAAGACAAAGAATACAAGAGGTGGGTCTCAGATGTTGAGAACAGCTTCATTGGCAAAAGATTTACGGCCACCATTGTCCCTCCTGAGGATGAAAACTTGCAAGCTTCTCCTGAACAGAAAGCTCAGGCCCTGATGTTTCTCAAGCGCCATACCCATCCAACGCTCAACAAGCAATATCTGAGGAAAACTGATCCCAAAGAGCTATGGGACATCCTCAAGGATCGTTTCTACAACGTGCATGACGCACAACTCGATTGGGAGCAAGTCCACCTCTTGGACTTTGATTCGGTCCAGGAATATCATCAGACTATGCTCAATTTGCAGTCTGATCTGAGTTTTTGTGGCATCGAGAAGACCGACCACGACATGATGGAGAAGACTTTCACGACGTTTCCTGAATCTGCGTCCATGTTGTCGCATCAGTACCGTTATCTCCGTGAGAAAGGCACCATCAAGACCTTCACTGACTTGATGAATGTACTCCATAGAAAGAAGAGGTACCATGAGTTGATTCTCACTACCAACAAGAGGCCTAGAGGACCGAAATTCGTTGCAGAATTTCACCAAGCCCGTGGTAGAGCTCCTAAACCAAAGAGTCAACCTCGTGAACGTCAAGCACCACCACCACGTGCGCCAAGAGCAACACGTGGAGGAAGAGGAGGAAGAAGAGGCGCCGGCCCTAGCCGAAACCTACCTTGGAAAAGGGACGGCGACGCCGCCACCGCCGCTCCTAGACGGGGGGAACCGATTCGGTTCCGGCCCTAAGCGTGGTGGCCACACCTCGAGCTCAGCTTCGGTTCCTTGCTTCAAATGTGGCTCCAAGAATCATCTTCAACGCGATTCCAAAATGAGTAGAGATGTCCAAGCTGCTTACAAGAAACACAAGCAATATATGGAACAAGAAACAAACTATGTAGGAGACTTTGAGGAAGAAGAATAGGATGAAGAAGTTACCAACTTCACTGTCGATGACTTCCAACCTACCAAGAAGCGTAAGACTAAGAAGTATGATACTCCGGATTATGAATAAGTATCTGACTTAGGTCATGAGATACATGTTCAAGTTTGATTTGATTATTATTTTTAGCTTGTTTTAGTCATAGTTCCGGCTTTGTTCGATAAGTCGTTTATTTTTAGAACATCCTTGATGTACTTTTGAGTTGTCATCAATAAAATTTCTATTATTCACTGAATGATTCGAGATTTTTACATCCCTATGAAAACATAAATGGCTCAATGCGTCCAATTTTCAATGGCGTAATTATTCTGAGTTTACCAAGTTTTTGGTGATGTTAACTCAAATCCGAAACAAAAATCACAAATACAAAACGAGGGAATCGTGAAAAATCGCACGTGCACACTAGGCCTTGACCTCGGCAGCTTGTTGGCAAGCCTAGCAAGCCGCTCGGCAAGCCACTTCGGCAGCTCTCGGCATCCTGCCACACCCTCTGCATCGGTCTCGGCAGCCTGGCTGCACCTCGGCAGCCTTTCGGCAGCCCTGCATCATGCCGGCTCGATACCAAATCCGGATTTTAATATTTTTTCTCCTTGGATAAGTCTCGACCCTAGTCCCGACACGTCCTAGGCCATAAACTGGTTTTGAAACCAACAATGATAACCTATGAAAAAATGAAAAATTTGCAAAAATGGCTTGGCAACAACTTGTCTCCAGACTCGACATGCTTCGGATTTACCTCAACTGTCGCATCATATTGCCCTAATGCTTGACCGGCCCTCATATCTAGCCTTGCTTTAGCTTGGCCCCAAGGTCGCTCCGGCCTTGCCATGGCTTCGGCCTTGGTTTGGCCCCGGCCTTGGCTTGGCCACGCCACCAATGATGGCCCCCGGTCTCTATCTCTCTAGGCTATGCTCTCTCTCAATGTTGGTATTCGGTGATTAAAATAAGGCTTGCCTCTTTATCTAAAAATTATATGGATGCCATGGCTATGTTATCGGCCTTAATGCACTTCGTTTTGTGATGATATATTGCTTCAATACACTTTTATTAGAGTGTTCACCAAAGTCCAAAATAGACAAATTGATTCAATTTACATTGTTTTTGTAAATTTTTCAAGGCGAGATCGAGTGTTTGTTGTATTGTGTAACGACTCACACGATTCTGAGGAATCAACAATTGTTTTCAGAGTTTACGCCATGTGGATCGTCATTATCTACGATGACAGGATCGGGACCTATTGGTAAAGGTCGCGGAGTTGCTCAATTCTTATTGCCAAATGGCACTGAAATCAGAGTAGCTGATGCATTGTATGCACCTAAAGCGCCCAGAACCCTCCTAGCTTTCAAGGATGTGCGTGAAAACAATTATCACCTCAGCACTTATGTTGAAGAAGGAACTGAATATCTGTTGATCACCTCTAATCAGTCTCTGCGTACTAGCATTGTGGAGAAGTGTAAGCGCGTTCGAAACGGCATGTATTTCACAACCATTCGAGCCAATGAATCACATGTTGTTATCTTATGTGATTCGGCATGACAGTCTCGGTCATCCAGGTCGTGATATGATGATTCGTATTTTGAAATGCTCCCACGGTCATCAGTTTTTCAGATCACAGAAGCAAAAAGGAAACTAGAAAACTGGACAAAACCAAGTTGACGCCGTGCCTAGGCGTTTCGGCCTTGGTTCGGCCTCAATGCCGCCGCCGGCAGCCTCTCGGCTCCAAGGAGAGGTTCGGCCTCCTCCTGCTGCTCATGCCTCTGTAGCAACGTCAAATGCTCATCGTTCATTTTGCAAAGCTTGTTCACTAGCAAAACTTCAAGTAAGACCATCTTTTGCTATTGATAAGAAATAGAATATTCCGTTCTTACAACGAATTCAAGGTCATATATGTGGACCTATAACACCAGAATGCGGACCATTTAGATATTTTATGGTTTTGGTTGATGCGTCGAAGCGTTAATCACACGTCGCATTGTTGTCCACGATGAATGCTGCATTTGCTAAACTTCTAGCTCAGATCATTAAGCTTCGGGCTCACCACCCCAACAATCTGATTAAGTAAATCAGACTGGATAACGTTGGAGAGTTACGTCAAAGTGTTTTGATGACTGTTGCATGTCAGTTGGGATTGAAGATGAACATCACGTGCCCCACGTTCATTCTCAGAACGGTTTTGTTGAAGCAGCCATTAAGAGACTACAGCTTGTTGCTCGGTCCCTTGTCATGGCCACTAACTTGCCGGTATCGGCTTGAGGATATGCAATATTACATGCAGCTATGCTTATTCGTCTATGACCCACAAATAGCCAACCATTTAGTGCGTACCAGTTGGTCACTGGTTACGAGCCTGATATTTCGCATCTGCGTACTTTTGGTTGTGCCGTATATGTGTCTATCACGCCTCCACTGCATACCAAAATGGGTCCACAACGACGATTAGCTATTTATGTTGGATATGAAGCACCAACAATTGTCTGCTACATAGAGCCTATGACAGGTGATCTGCTTACTGCAAGATTTGCAGATTGTCACTTTGATGAGACATCCTTCCCGCCGTTAGGGGGAGATAGGGCTGCATCCGTCCCTAGTGAACGTCAGGAATTGACGTGGTTCTCTCCCACTATGTCTCATTATGATCCCCGCACGTCTCAGTGTGAGACCGAAAGACAACGCATATTGGAACTACAAAAGGTTGCGGATTCAATGTCCGACTCCTTTACTGATATTGGGAAAGTGACAAGATCAACCATACCTGCTGCGAATGTACCTGCAAGGCTCAACATACCTCGTTAAGCATGAGCACGCGTCGCCGGTCTCGGACCCACATCCCTAGGTTCCATCGGCATCCTAGGCTCGGCACCTTCAAGTGGAGAGCCGGCGTCGACTTCGGATCCTCCTAGAAAGAGGGGGAGACCAATCGGTTCCAAGGACAGTGTACCTAGAAAGAGGGCATGTGTCCAGGCACAAAGCGATCCGTTCATCATCGATACTGTGATGCCATCACACGAGATTGTCTCTGACTATACCTATGTCCAAGAATCAACTCTGAATCATCTGGGGGACGCCTCAGACTCACCGTTGATGTTAGAGAACAAGGAAATCTTACTAAACTTCTTATGCATTCACAATCTTATGGAAAGGAATTCCATGTACATCGATGATGCATTCACCTACGCCTACGCCGTTCCTCAAGAGATCATTGACGACGACGAAATGGAACCCCGCACTATTGTTGAATGTCAACGAAGGGCGGATTGACAGAAGTGGGAAGAAGCAATTCAGGCTGAACTAGACTCTTTAAAGAAAAGGCAAGTATTCGGACCGGTTGTGCCTACACCGCCGAACGTGAAGCCTGTTGGACATAAATGGGTCTTTGGCAGAAAGCGCAATGAGAATGGTGAAGTCCAGCGATATAAAGCTCGACTCATGGCGCAAGATTTTTCTCAACGCCCTGGAACTGATTATGAGGAGACGTGTTCTTCGGTCATGGACATTATTACCTTCCGATACTTAATCAGTTTGGTAGTCTCAGAGAGACTCAATATGCAGCTTATGGATGTTGTAACAGCGTATATGAGGATCTAGATATGGAGATGTACATGAAAGTGCCAGAAGTACTTTCGTTACCCAAGTCAAGTGAGCAAAAACCACGAAATTCATTTGCTATCAGGTTTAGACGATCTCTATATGGACTCCGACAATCTGGTAGGATGTGGTACACACGGTTGAGTGATGACTTGGTTGGGAAATGATACAAGAATGATGAGTTGTGCCCTTGTGTGTTCATAAAGAGAACAAGTTCAAAATTTGTCATTGTAGCCGTCTATGTTGACGATATGAACATCATTGGAACTCTGAATGAGATCAATGAGACCGCAAGCTACTTGAAATCCGAATTTGAGATGAAAGATCTTGGAAGAACTCGGTTTTGCCTAGGCTTAGAACTAGAGCACCGAAGTGGTGGAATCTTTGTACAGCAATCTGCATATATCCGAAATATGCTCAGGCGATTTAACATGGACAAAGTTATGTATCCTAGAGGCACTCCCATGGTCGTTAGAAGTCTGGATATCAACAAAGATCCCTTTCGTCCGAAAGAAGATGACGAAGAGGTCTTGGGAGCTGAATATCCATATCTCAGTGCAATTAGAGCTTTGTTATACCTCGCTCAGTGTACTAGACCAGACATTGCTTTCTCAGTGAACTTGTTAGCTAGATATAGCTCAGCACCAACACAACGTCATTGGATTGGAATCAAGAACATCTTCTGATACCTGAAAGGAACCCTTGACATAAGCTTGTACTATAGATACACTCATCATGAATCGGCTCCAAGCCGACCACTTGTATCACATGACGGAATCCGTGGCTCGGATCACCACGGGACTGCCGTCCAATCCGGCCCCAGTTCGGCTGCAGGCCGCACCATCGCCGCCTCTGCCGCTGCCATTCCGGATCACGAGGATGCCAAAGCGTGGTCACGATATGGCTTTGGTAATACCCCCTCCTACTCAGATACACCAAATGATGTGATGGTAGGATTCGCTGATGCTGGATACTTGTCAGATCCACACAAAGGACGATCCCAAACTTGTTATGTTTTTACCATTGGGAATACGGCGATATCTTGGAGATCATTGCACTACATGAAGCAGTCAAAGAGTGCGTCTGGCTTCGCTCAGTTATATCTCACATTCGAGAGTCTAGTGGACTAGAGTCTACTACGATGGGACCAACTTGCATATTTGAAGATAATGCAACATGCATTGAGGAGATGAAGTTATTAGGATACATCAAGGGTGATAACACTGAACACATTTTGCCTAAGTTCTTCTACAATCAGCAGCAGCAAGAGACTTTAAATATCTAAGTAAAGCAAGTCAGGTCAGAAGATAATGCAGCTGATCTGTTCACCAAGTCTTTACCCAAATCTACATCTGTGAAGCATGTAAAGCGCATTGGTATGTGTCGCTTATCCGAACTCAAAGACTAATTGACCATCAGGGGGAGTTCTCGTCTAGACTTCAGGGGGAGTCTAGTTATGCATATCTCACTCACTTGTAGTTGGTGCGTTGTACTCTTTTTCCTTAGACCATGCTTTTATTTTTGCCCAAGAGGTTTTTGTTTGCTGGCAAAGGTTTTAACGAGGCAACAACTTATGCACCATTACAGACGCGACACAAGGGGGAGTGTTCAAGAAAGGTTAATTCTGTAACTTACGTAGTGTGTCTTGTCCTAATAAGGCTAGATATCTACATTCTTTATTAGATAGGAAATCCCTGATTACCAGAGATATTTAATGTAATGTCTATATAAAGGTCTCCTTATCAATCAATGAAGACACAGTTTTCCTATCATTCTTTTATCCTAGAACAAATATTTAATTCTTTCAAAAATGTGAATGAGAATATGGTATGTATATTAATATGGTAATTTAAAGTTTCTAACCATAATAATAAAAGTAAAATCAATACATTTAAAAGTCAAAAAGTAATATTGTCTCGACAAAATTGAAAAGAAATATATTAATTAATATTAATAACTCTAACTCATAAAATATGGTAAGTGATAATCTTAAACTCATTTAAGGTAAAAAAAAATATTAATAATAAATTGAATTGATGGAAAATATGATTGTCTTTTACTCAAGAATAATATTACATGATTTTATTTAGAACTACTTCATGATTCAATTATGTTTAATACTGTAAATCAAGGGATATAAATCGATAATTAAAACTATAATTCCATTAAACCTCCCAACTTTCAAAACCCTAAAATTTGGATTAAACTTTTTAGTCCGGAACTTCGGAAAGGCAAAAAAGCTTTATAGGGAGTGATGATGAATCTTTCTTTGGGGAATAGAGGGTAAGAAAGCCAAAAGTCCTATTTGAATATAACATCAAAGTCCCATCACTCCCATTTTACTCCTCTACCTCTCTTGAATCCTCTCCTTTTCCTCCTCCAATGGCACGCAAAATGTAACAGCTCAGCCCATATACTCAGGATATTGTCCGCTTTGAGCCCACCGGCCCGCACGGATTTATTTCTGGAGGCTCACGAGCAACTTCCCAGTAGGTCACCCATCATGGGATTGCTTTGAGCTCAGCAAGCTTAACTTCGGAGTTGACACGACTTCCTATGTCCCTAGAAATGAGGCTTCAGACCGCCGGATCCTTCGGGCCGCGGTGGTACTCATCATACTCCACCACGATCTTTCCCCCCGTAGTTCGGACCAGCTGTTGGGTCTTTAATCCAACGACCACACCTCTCTTCCTTTTTTGTGGTGTATCTACACACAAAAGCCGAAAGAAGTTTATAACCATTAAATTAAATCCTTAATTACCAAATCAATTATATGCTTTCATATCATCTATATCTATCCTTAATGGAATGACCTACAGTAACTGAAATATACATGTCGTGACCAAGTCCTGGCAACGAATGCTGCGCACAGTCGTCGAAGCGCCGGTAGATGCAGAACCGGTACTGTGGTCGCTAGACGTCGCTGGCGCAACTGCTGGGAATGGGGGAGCGCTTAGCTGCAAGGCAGTCAATTGAGCACAAGGAGAACTGTCCACCGGATTAGAAGCACAAGAATCGGGAGCCGTAATGTGTGGTGCTGAAGAAGCAAGAGTTGAAGGTCCAACATCAGGAGTTGAAGGACCAGCAACTTGAGAAGATGAGAGCCCCGAAGAACCAGCATGTGACGTTGGTAGTGGTGGTGCTTGTAATGATCGTCTCATCAACTGCTGTCGTAGGTCACGGTCCTCAATTTCCAAGAGCTTCCTCGTCTTTCCGTATCGAGGTTTTAGAGGCATTGCTAATATCAGAGGTATATAAAAAATAAAAAATAAAACAAGTTATAAACCAAGACAAATGTAAAGCACATTTCCAGTCAATTAATCAAATATGAGGAAGATGGTTGAAATGAAGGAAAATTGACCTATATATGCATTCATATACACTGAAAAAACTGTGATCCATAAGGAAACCTGGAATTAAAATTAATGATCCATAAGAATAAGAGTTTAAAGATCGCGAACCCTTAAATGAAGGAGTAATGACAACAATGTAGTTCAAGAATCTAGGGACTGGAATCTAGAAGATGCAAGAATTGCAAGCTAACTAGCTTATTATATCTTCATCTGCAAACAACGGTTAAAACTGACTTTTCAGTTTGTCTCTCAGTCAAAAAATGAGGTGAGTGTCTGCCTCTTTTTCAGAACCCCACAAATTCTAGATTTGGAATTTACTTGGGAAAATGAACCCCCTTCCTTTTACCACCTCAAAATCCTTTCTTTTGAAATGTGATGAAAAAAGAGAGAAAACCAAATCACTATAGAGCCTAGGAGTGTGTATAAAAAAGAAGCAACCACTTCCCAACATATCCTCTCCTCCATTTCATAAAGCCATTATCAATTGCCTCCCTCATGTAATCATTCTAATAATTTAAATTCAAATTCCCAGCCAAACGCAAACCCATGTAAAAAATTTCAATCTTTCTTCAGAGCTCTATATATAATCATAGCATATATATATATATATATATATATATATATATACACATGTCAGTTTGCAGCAGAAATAAACCTCAAAAGATGGCGACGCTGCACAAATTCAAGCTCTCTGGATCAGCTTTTTCTGCCATTTACATTTAATACTTGAAGATCAAAATAAAAAACAACTAACTTCATCTCATATACATTCTATTAGATGCTTCTCTTTTAAGCAATGTGGCCCTGTTGTTAATAACTACAAATCCTTTGAACTTATTCTAATCATAAATGGATTATATTGCTACATGCCAATCAATTCCATTTCAATTGTCTATTAATCCGTCAGAGAGCCAAATCCACACCAAGTAGGGAACCAGTAAGTAGAATTTCTTGTCTATTCTGTAAAAGCTCATTAGAAGTGAAAATTATCAACATGATTGTAATGTAAATTATCTACCCAAACCCTTTGTCATTCTGCTAAAAACCTCCCTAAATTGAAATCCACACTTCTAATTCATTGTCCCTCCACATGAAAAACTATAGACGGGAGGAACCAGAGTAAAGGAAAAAGGACAATAAAAACCTTACCACCCCAGCCAAACCCAAACACACATTGCTAATGCTTCTCAGCCGGAGCAGCAACCGATGATCGCCGCGAAGGAGAGACCAGCCGGCACCGGTGCAGTCGCCACCGGAGAGGAGGAACAGCCTGAAGGACCTGTTTGTGTCGTCGCCGCCTTTTGAAGGGTTTGAGAAGATGGAGAAGCAGCCGGAGTTTGGGTTGGTAGAAGGAGGAGGAGTTGGAGTTAGAGTTGGACCGGGTTCTCTGAGGCAGAGGATGAGGGAGGGACTCGAACGAGCCACCGCCGGAGGGTCGGGCGGGGCACGCGGCTGCGGTCTGAGGTAGAGGATGAGGGAGGGACTCGAACAAGGCGGAGGCGAAGGCTCGGGCGGGGGACGCGGCGGCGGTCTGAGGCAGAGGATGAGGGAGAGGATGGGGCGGTCGGTGGTGGTGCAGAAGAGGAATAGGGATTATGCTCGATTTGGGGATTTCTGAAATAAGAGTTTGGTTTATATATATATATATATATATATATATATATATATATATATATATATATATAATTCGATCGGGAAGTGGAGCGAAAAGTGAAAATCCACACGGAACTTTAAAATACGGACGTCCGTATTTGAAAAGCTCCGTATATATATATATATATATATATATATATATATATATATATATATATATTTCTTTTCAAATACGGACGTCCGTATTTTAAAGTTCCGTGCGGATTTTCACTTTTTGCTCCACTTCCCGATCGAATTTCATCAAACTTCCTTCTAGACTTATCTAGATCATGTTGTGTAGATCATCTCTGCAAAATTTCAGCCAATTTGGTGATCGTTAAGGCCCTCAAACTTCAGTTTTTCTGTTATATATCAAAACCGGGCAGATTTCAGACCGTCCGAATTGTTTTTTGATTTTGAGGGTCTTAACAATCACCAAATTGGCTGAAAATTTGCAGAGATGATCTACACAACATGATCTAGATAAGTCTAAAAGGAAGTTTGATGAAATTCGATCGGGAAATGGTGGAAAAATGAAAATCCGTACGGAACTTAAAATACGGACGTCCGTATTTGAAAAGCTCCGTATATATATATATATATATATATATATATATATATATATATATATATATACACACACACACACTTAAGTGACGCACTTAATAATGACCATCGCTTAAAAGTTACTCTTAAGCGACTATAAAATATCAACCAAGTCGCCTAAGCATTTTAAAAATTTTGGCAAATTTTTTTGGCGCAAAGCCACGCGCCATTTCCAAAATACTTAAACGACGCAAATTAATTCTTCCGTCGCGTAAAATATACGTTTAAGCGACTAAAGAAGACTAACCCCGTCGCTTAAGAAGGTTTAAATTAATATACAATTTAAGAAGGTTTTAATTGGTTATTCGAACGATCGAACGGCCAAACGATGTCTATTACGTCTGAATTTTTAACCATGTACCGTACTATACGTACATTTAAGATCTAACGGTCAGTTAGTCTAAAATGATTAACTTCATAATACCCCCGATCGATACGGTCAACGATATTTATACACTTGTCTCTCTATGAGGATCCATATTATCGGGAGGTAAACGTTCCTAAATTTCTACATGGCTGATTAGGTATCATCTATTTGAGAGTTTAATGTTTGGAAGAGTCGACGAAACGAGGTCATTTAAAGGTACGTATTAGCGTTTTCATGTAATGTGATTAGTAGAAAATATGGTTGACCGCTTCGATCGAGCATCGAACGTTAACAAAATGAGTTGATTTTTCTACTGTACTCATATTTAACTATAACGATCACATCAGATGGTTAAAATTTGAATTTTTTGAATTGATCCATTAAAAAGACAACATGCTTACTAAGGTGGTATAACTTGATTATTAGATTATATTCAAGTGTATAACTTTCTAAACAACTATATAAAAGAAGTTGAATTTTGAAAAACACCGTGAAATAGCATTTCATCGTTATGACGAAATACGGTGATAGTAAAAAAATCACTGAAATCCGACAAAGTTACAGCCCTGATCGATGCGGTCAACGTTATTTATACACTTGTCTCTCTGTGAGGATCCATATTATCGGGAGGTAAACGTTCCCAAATTTTTACATGGCTGATTAGGTATCATCTATTTGAGAGTTTAATGTTTGGAAGATTCGACGAAACGAGGTCATCTAAAGGTACGTAATAGCTTTTTCGTGTAATGTGAGTAGTAGAAAATATGATTGACCGCTTCGATTGAGCATCGAACGTTAACGAAACGAGTTGATTTTTCTACTGTACTCATATTTAACTATAAAGATCGCATCAGACGGTTAAAATTTTAATTTTTTGAATTGATCCATTAAAAAGACAACATGTGAACTAATGTGGTATAACTTGATTATTAGATTATACTCAAGTGTACAACTTTCTAAACAACTATATAAAAGAAGTTGAATTTTGAAAAATACTGTGAAATAGCATTTCATCGTTCTGACGAAATACGGTGATGGTAAAAAAATCACTGATATCCGACAAAATTACAGCCCCGATCGATGCGGTCAACGTTATTTATACACTTGTCTCTCTATGAGGATCCATAGTATCGGGAGGTAAACGTTCCCAAATTTTTACATGGCTGATTAGGTATCATCTATTTGAGAATTTAATGTTTGGAAGAGTCGACGAAACGAGGTCATCTAAAGGTACGTAATAGCGTTTTCCTTTTAAAAAAAAATAGTTTTATATTGATCTTAAACGACGGACTTATAAATATTAGTTACCTAAGATAAACCTAGGTGACAGACTTTGCTCTTTGCTAGTCGCCTCAGATAACACAAGGCGACGGGTTTACGTATGTATGTCGCCTAAGTATAAATTATGTTCTTAATTTTTTTCAAAAAATAGTTTTATATTGATCTTAAACGACGGACTTATAAATATTAGTCACCTAAGATAAACCTTTGGGACAGACTTTGCTCTTTGCTAGTCGCCTCAGATAACACAAGGCGACGGATAGTCACCTAATATACAATTTAAGAAGGTTTTAATTGGTTATTCCAACGATCGAACGGCCAAACGATGTCTATTACGTCTCAATTTTAAACCATGTACCGTACTATACGTACATTTAAGATCTAACGGTCAGTTAGTCTAAAATGATTAACTTCATAATACCCCCGATCGATGCGGTAAACGTTATTTATACACTTGTCTCTCTATGAGGATCCATATTATCTGGAGGTAAACGTTCCCAAATTTCTACATGGCTGATTAGGTATCATCTATTTGAGAGTTTAATGTTTGGAAGAGTCGACGAAACGAGGTCATCTAAAGGTACGTATTAGCGTTTTCGTGTAATGTGATTAGTAGAAAATATGGTTGATCGCTTCGATCGAGCATCGAACGTTAACGAAACGAGTTGATTTTTCTACTGTACTCATATTTAACTATAACGATCACATCAGACGGTTAAAATTTGATTTTTTTGAATTGATCCATTAAAAAGACAACATGCTTACTAATGTGGTATAACTTGATTATTAGATTATATTCAAGTGTATAACTTTCTAAACAACTATATAAAAGAAGTTGAATTTTGAAAAACACTGTGAAATAGCATTTCATCTTTATGACGAAATACGGTGATAGTAAAAAAATCACTGAAATCCGACAAAGTTACAGCCCCGATCGATGCGGTCAACATTATTTATACACTTGTCTCTCTTTGAGGATCCATATTATCGGGAGGTAAACGTTCCCAAATTTCTACATGGCTGATTAGGTATCATCTATTTGAGAGTTTAATGTTTGGAAGAGTCGACGAAACGAGGTCATCTAACGGTACGTAATAGCGTTTTCCTTTTTAAAGAAAATAGTTTTATATGAATTTTAAACGACGGACTTATAAATATTAGTCACCTAAAATGTACCTAGGCGACTAACTTTGGTCTTTCTTAGTCGCCTAAGGATAAACAAGGCGACGTATTTACGTATGTGCGTCGCCTAAGTATAAATTATTTCCTTGTTTTTATAAAGAAATAGTTTTATATGAATTTTAAACGACGGACTTATAAATGTTAGTCACCTAAAATATACCTATGCGACTGGCTTTGGTATTTTCTAGTCGCCTAAGAGCAGAAAAGGCGACGGATTTACCTATGTGCGGCGCCTAAGTATAACTTATTTCTTTTCTTTTTTTCAAAAAAATAGTTTTATATGAATTTTAAACGACGAACTTATAAATATTAGTCACCTAAAATGTACCTAGGCGCTTGCTTAGGTATTTGCTAGTCGCCTAAGATAATACAAGGCGACGGATTTACGGATGTGTGTCGCCTTAATGTTATGATTTTGTAAAAAAAATGTTTATAAAATTTGGCTGTTCAATTTGGAGGTCATAGTTATATGTTGATCAATCATGTTACGTTCATATCTTTATTACATATATGAATGTTTGGTGGGATTTAAAAATTTTCGACAAATTTTTGATACATGCCGCGCGCGCCCTTTTTTCAAACACTTGAGCGACGGAAAACATTACATTATTCCCTTCAATACTCTTAATCTGTTTAACATCCATCGCTCTTTGGAGCGGACCTGCATCGGCAAATATAAGTAAATGTCACATTTGACATCCGACTCTAAGTTTGTCCAAAAGAATTGTTCACCGTGATTGAAAACTCAAGTATTCCCCTAATTGAAAACTCAAGTATCCCAATAATGGTTAAGTCATTTAAAGCGACATACATTATAAGTATTCGTCGCCTAAGTATTAATTATTTCCTTAATATTTTTCAAAAATACTTTAATATTGATCTTAAACGACAGACTTATAAATATTAGTCACCTAAGATAAACCTAGGTGACAGACTTTGCTCTTTGCTAGTCGCCTCAGATAACACAAGGCGACGGGTTTACGTATGTATGTCGCCTAAGTATAAATTATATTCTTAATTTTTTTCAAAAAATAGTTTTATATTGATCTTAAACGACGGACTTATAAATTTTAGTCACCTAAGATAAACCTAGGCGATAGACTTTGCTCTTTGCTCGTCGCCTCAGATAACACAAGGCGACGGGTTTACGTATGATGTCGCCTAAGTATAAATTATTTTCTTAAATTTTTTCAAAAATAGTTTTATATTGATCTTAAACGACGGACTTATAAATATTAGTCACCTAAGATAAACCTAGGCGACCGACTTTGCTCTTTGCTAGTCGCCTCAGATAACACAAGGCGACGGATAGTCACCTAATATACAATTTAAGAAAGTTTTAATTGGTTATTCCAACGATCGAACGGCCAAACGATGTCTATTACGTCTCAATTTTTAACCATGTACCGTACTATACGTACATTTAAGATCTAACGGTCAGTTAGTCTAAAATGATTAACTTCATAATACTCCCGATCTATGCGGTCAACGTTATTTACACACTTGTCTCTCTATGAGGATCCATATTATCGGGAGGTAAACGTTCCCAAATTTCTACATGGCTGATTAGGTATCATCTATTTGAGAGTTTAATGTTTGGAAGAGTCGACGAAACGAGGTCATCTAAAGGTACGTATTAGCGTTTTCGTGTAATGTGATTAGTAGAAAATATGGTTGACCGCTTCGATCGAGCATCGAACGTTAACGAAACGAGTTGATTTTTCTACTGTACTCATATTTAACTATAACGATCACATCAGACGGTTAAAATTTGAATTTTTTTTGAATTGATCCATTAAAAAGACAACATGCTTACTAATGTGGTATAACTTGATTATTAGATTATATTCAAGTGTATAACTTTCTAAACAACTATATAAAAAAAGTTGAATTTTGAAAAACACTGTGAAATAGCATTTCATCGTTATGACGAAATACGTGATGATAAAAAAATCACTGAAATCCGACAAAGTTACAACCCCGATCGATGCGGTCAACGTTATTTATACACTTGTCTCTCTATGAGGATCCATATTATCGGGAGGTAAACGTTCCTAAATTTTTACATGGCTGATTAGGTATCATCTATTTGAGAGTTTAATGTTTGGAAGAGTCGACGAAACGAGGTCATCTTAAGGTACGTAATAGCGTTTTCCTTATTAAAAAAAATAGTTTTATATTGATCTTAAACGACGGACTTATAAATATTAGTCACCTAAGATAAACCTAGGTGACAGACTTTGCTCTTTGCTAGTCGCCTCAGATAACACAAAGGCGACGGGTTTACGTATGTATGTCGCCTAAGTATAAATTATTTTCTTAATTTTTTTCAAAAAATAGTTTTATATTAATCTTAAACGACGGACTTATAAATATTAGTCACCTAAGATAAACCTAGGCGACAGACTTTGCTCTTTGCTCGTCGCCTCAGATAACACAAGGCGACGGGTTTGCGTATGTATGTCGCCTAAGTATAAATTATTTTCTTAATTTTTTTCAAAAAATAGTTTTATATTCATCTTAAACGACAGACTTATAAATATTAGTCACCTAAGATAAACCTAGGCGACCGACTTTGCTCTGTGCTAGTCGCCTCAGATAACACAAGGCGACGGGTTTACGTATGTATGTCGCCTAAGTATAAATTATTTCCTTAATTTAAAAAAAAATAGTTTTATATTGATCTTAAACGACGGACTTATAAATATTAGTCATCTAAGATAAACGTTGGCGACATACTTTGCTTGTTGCTAGTCGCCTCAGATAACACAAGGAGACGGTTTTACGTATGTGTGTCGCCTAAGTATAAATTATTTCCTTAATTTTTTTCAAAAATAGTTTGATATTAATCTTAAACGACGGATATATAAATATTAGTCACCTAAGATAGATTTAGGCGACTGACTTTGCTCTGTGATAGTCTACTAAGAGAACACAAGGCGACGGGTTTACGTATGTGTGTCGCCTAAGTATAAATTATTTCCTTATTTTTTTTACAAAAAATTGTTTTATATTAACTTTAAATGATAGACTTATAAATATTAGTTTTATTCGCGTCGCTTAAGTATAAAATATTGCCTTAATATTTTTCAAACAATATTTTTATACTACTCACCATAAGAGCTTTGTTTTGTGATGCTCTTTTACTGAATAAAAAACGGTGTTAACTTGATTATTTTAGGGTTTACATAAAATACTTAATGAAATGGTCAATTTTCATCAGATAGGTCTTTCTCATATTCAGCATAATCATCCTCTCTATCACTTTCATCTTCATCTTCCTCACTTTCGCCTTCATCTTCTTCGTCATCATCGCTTTCATCCTCGTATTCATTCTCGTCGTCATCATCCTCGTCCTCTTCATCATTGTAACATTGAATGGGAACATCATTGTGTGGAAGTGAACCGAAGTCGATGGTGAAACCAGATATAGGAGTGTAAGTTGGGATTGAGTCCGCGGTAGGTTCTTGATAGGGTTCATCAACTTCATTCCTCCTAGGAGGTCTGTTAGTTTCATCCCTTGCAAGTGTGCTAGCACTGTACGTACCTCTGTGTGACATCAAATTAACAACTTTCCAAGGTTCACCAGCCTTTGGGTCATCTAGATAAAACACTTGTCTTGCTGTGACGTCAAGAGTATATGGTGAATCCTCATACTAGCTGGTTGATGTGTCCACTGATAAAAGACCGTGATCTATCTTTACACTATCATGAACGGTAGGGTCAGTATTGTACCATTTACACTTGAACAAAACAACCCGCATGCCTTCTGAATATACTAGTTCGACAACGGCTTCAAGAATCCCGTAGTATGAGATGCCTTCAGTCTCTACCATGACACCACTATTTTGAGTCTTCAATTTATGGTCTCGCTGCCACGTGATAAACTTAACTCCGTTCACATAACATTGTGAATAAATATTGTGTGCTTGAGGGCGGCATGCCAAAATGTGCAGTTCAGGCGTATAATACTCACTTCCTTCTGTTTGCAGCTTCGTGATCTGTAACATTAATATAAACCATTAGTGTAATGTAATATAAATGTTCAACTGTATATAATGTTCAAATTATAGTGATTGTATACCCAATCTTGAAAGTATGGAAGAAAGCTCTGAATACGTTGCTCATCAGTCATCCGTGGATTGATTTTTTTTAGTTCATTATGATGAACCGCAATGAAGTAAGCCGCTTCTGTACAGTGCTCCATTACATTCCAGTGAGCCTCATACAATTCGCTCCTACTTAAGCGAGCATTTGCTACAAAACCTGCGGGCTTCACGAGTTCAGAAACAACACAGATATTGAATCGAGGTGCACTAGCGACGTTTGCATCTCCCGTAGCATCATCCATATAAAAACTGCAGTATGTCACACACTCATATGTAATGTATTGCTCAGCAATACACCCCTCTGGGAAACGTGTGTTTCTAACAGTTTTTTTATAGTCCCCGAGTTGCCTGTCAAATATTATAGTTAGTGCATTATATATATATATATATATATATATATATATATAGAGAGGATCATGTAGTTAAAATGACAAAATTAACGCAATACCTTTCCATGGGAAACATCCAGGTAAAATGTACTGCGCCGGTAAGCAGAACCTGTTCGGGAAGGTGAATCATGAGGTGAACCATGATAGTGAATAAAGCGAGAGGAAAGATCCTTTCCAATTTACAAAGAATCATTACTATTTCTTCCTTCATGTGATGGACGTCCTCTTTCATCAACTCTCTAGCACATAGTTTCTGAAACCATTTGCACAACGCTATTAACGGCTCAACGACGTGATATGGCAAATATGGTCGGATAACGACTGGAAGAAGACGTTGCAGGAGTACATGGCAGTCATGCGTCTTCAATCCATAAAACGTTTTATCATTCACATTTACCTTATTCTTCAAACTTCCCGCATAACCATAAGGAAACTGTACATCTTTAATCCATTCGAAAATCTCGCTCTTTACCTCAGGAAGAACTGTATACGGTGCTTGAGACACTTTTTCTTTCTTTTTACTTGACCCGGGTTTCACTTTCTTCCACAGCCTCTTCCGTATCCCTAGTTGTTCCAGACCTTCACGAGCTTTTGGATCGTCCTTAGTCTTTCCTTCGAGACCGAAAATGGTTCCACTGATGTTGTCGTACACATTCTTCTCAATGTGCATGACATCTAAGGTATACCTTATTCTCGATGTGGTCTAGTACGGCAGCTCCCAAAATATACTCACGTGAGTCCAACACAGTTTCTCTCTAGTTGCTTTGGGCTTGAACTTCGGATGTAAACTCAGTTCAGGGTAGTCATGAGAGAGGATACTGCTATAAATCTCATCCCCAGACCAAGAGCGTGGTGCTTCCCTTAACTCAACCTTCCCATTAAACTTATCTGCTGCTCGACGCCATGGATGCCTTCGGGGTAGCCATCTGCGGTGACCCTGGTATGCCATTCTCCCTGTCAAGTTGCTTGAATCAATATCTTCCAAACAAATGGGACATGCTTTGTAGCCTTTTGTCTGGATGTCTCCCAACATCCCTAATCCGAGAAAGTCGCTAATGGTCCACATCACTGCTGCTCTCATTATGAATGACTTTTGCTCATGTCAGTCATAAGTCTGAACTCCGATACTCCACAACATCTTTAGCTTATCGATCACCGGTCTCATAAACACATTCAAACACTTTCCTGGAGACTTTGGACCGGATATTAACAATACAAGCATGTTAAACTCCTTTTTCATACACATTGAAGGAGGCAAATTGTAAGGCATCGCCACAACAGGCCAAGTGTTGTGAGAAAGACCGGTTGGACCAAAAGGATTGAACCCGTTTGTAGCTAGTCCGAGGCACACATTCCTAATGTTGTTGGCAAAATCTGGAAAGTCCTTATCAAACTCTTGCCATGCTTCCCCATCTGCCGGGTGTTTAAGAAAATCTGCATCTGAAATCATTTCCCCGTGCCACCGCATTTCCTTTGCTGTGTGCGGCGACATATATAGGCGTTGCAACCTGGGTGTTAGAGGGAAGTAACGAACATTTCTTACAGGAACTTTTATGCCATGTTCAGAATATATCCATCTTGACTCCTTGCATATGGGACAATTGTCTAGGTCTGCATTCTCTTTGTAAAACAACGCACAACCATGATCGCATGCGTGGATGATCTCATAACCCAGACCCATGTTCTTTAGGATCTTTCTTACAGTTCGGTATGAATCAAGACACTTATTTCCTGGAGGAAGCGCGCTCTTGATCAACGCACAGTTCTCATCAAAACTTTTGTCTGACCATCTATTTAGCGTTTTTATCTTAATTGTTTTAAGGATGATGGTCAAAAGCAGTCTCCTCACTACGTACCATCATACAACGGAGTCTGAGCTTCTAATAAAAGCCTGTTATACTTCTCATAAGCATCTCTGGCAATAGGGTTGTTTCTGCCTAAACCCGGGGGTCTAGTAGATACAGGACAATAAAGATATAATAAGAACACAACGATCTATAGTGGTTCACCGTGCCATCGGAGGGCACGGCTACGTCCACTTGGAATTCACTATAGCCGGCTAATAAGCCATCGGTGGTACAAGGGTGGAATGCCCAGGAACCAAAAGTCCTTAACACTAAGGGGGAAGCCTCCTATTTATAGAGAAGGAAGGCTTCCTCCTTTACAACTTCTCCAATGTGGGACACAAACCCACATTACTACACATTTCCCTACCCACGAAGCTACTTCGGGAGCCCGGTGGCACCCCCTCCGGGTGCGGCACCGGTGATCTCCGACATTGGGAATATAGCCGGGGTTGCGGTCTACCCGCCGGATGTCGGAAGTGGGACCCATGACACCGGTTGCACGGTCCACGAGGTCGCCGAACATGCTTGGCGGTGCACCATATATGCCACCAACAAGGGTCTAAATCATTTACATCATTTCCATCATTTAAACCATCAACATTCCCTGCCTCATTAAATCTATCAATATATGGAAAAACATCATACAGAATGTCCATAATGGGGTTTATTTGAGGACCCACACTACAACTAGAAGATGCCATCTACTCAAGGTATTTTTGCCTCTGCTCGTACAATGAAGGACCGCTTGCAACCTCACCGTGATATATCCATGTAGTGTAACCATACATCATACCGTTTTCCCTCAAGTGCGTATACATCTCATCCACTGTAAGCCTCCGCTTTTACAACAGACAACGCTTGCACGGGCACCTGTGCACTTCCGTGTCACTACTGCTATTCCTTCTGACAAACGCATAGAAATCAATTATCCCCTAAATGAACTTCAGATCACCTCTAGATAAGCCGATCCAACTCTTGTCCATGTTGCCTGTCATAACATAAACAGACAATATGCATAAGGTTAGCACACAACATTTATGATACAATCAAAACTTGTCCCAACACTTCTTCTCCTTATGCCTCCAGGTTGGGTCCTATCCGCTTCAGGAGAACACGACTTTTGTTAACCCTCTTGCACCCATGTGGTTTCTGCTACAGTTTTGGAAAATTTCGGTAGCATCTCCCTACAGTTCCTCAAGTGCACAAAAATCTAAACAACCTAATTTGCACTCGAGGAACATTGTAGAGAGACATTGTCGAAACTATATCCCAAAATTGAAACTGAAACCACATGAATAGCAAAAGGATCAACAAAGTCGTGTTCGCCTAAAGTGTCCAAAAATGGGACAATTCGAGAATCAACAACTCATCTCGATCAACTAGATGAGTTGTTGATTCTCAAACGGGAGTTCTAAGCTGATAAATAACACAATTATATATAATATGAAACCATAAATTTACACACGGCACTACACTCCCTCACTAAGCCACTCGCATGTTTCAGAAACCCTAACTACCACAATCCACACACAACACAAACCAATTACATCATTAATTAATAATTTCAACATAATCTACCATAAAATTCTAATTTCACTAAATTTCACAATTTCACTAAAATTCGATTTCACTAAATTTCACAAACTAACCTAATTACAATTATCACCAAAATCAACACTAACTCCATCATATATTCAAACACCCAACACTAAAAACAACACAAAACACATTATAAACCAAATCTAATTAACTCAAAATTTCAAACACTAAACTCAACCAATCAAACCCAAATATGGTGATTACAATGAAGAGGAGAGATTATACTAACCTACAAAGCAATTGGAAGAGAAGACCCAAGCTTTTGGACCCTGAAATTGACGAAATAAGCAGTTTTGGAGATTTTTCGCAGCTGCTACAGTATTTTTCTGCGTTTTCTTCTTCTTCTGTGTTCTGTCTAAGCCAAGGACTTTATAACAGATTTTAAAACTTTAAGCAACAGACATGTCTTTGTACGTCGCTTAAAAGAGCATCTTAAGCGACTATCAACAAATACGTCGCTTAAGATGTTCTTAAGCGACAGACATAAGCCGTCCCATAGGTACCGTCGCTTAAGAACCTCTTAAGCGACGTACATAGGCCGTCACATAGGTACCGTCGCTTAAGAACATCTTACGCGACGTACATAAGATGTCGCATAGGTAACGTCGCATTAGAGATTCTTAAGCGACGTACCGAGTTTTTTAGGCGACATAAAATTTGTACGTCGCATTAATCTATTTTAAGCGACAGACTTATTCACAGTCCGTCGGTTAAACTAATATATGGCGTAGTGTGAATACATTGCGGTGAAAAGGGTGGATCCATCTGCTGATGTAGATTCGTTTTTTGAGTTCATCCAAAAATCGTTGAAGGTGGCTGTGGTCAAGAGCCAGTTGCATGACAAGATGCGGAGGATGAAGAAGAAGTACCTTAATATTCTTAACAAGAAGTTCAAACCAAACAACCCGCATGATTGGAAGGCTTTTGAGGTGATGAAGAAGGTGTGGAGATGGTGAAGACGTAGCCGGAAAGGTGGAAGAGCTCAAGAAGGAGGATCAGAAGGGTAAGGGTTTGGCTTCACCAAAGCGTTTCGAGGTGTTTACTGAGGGTAGTGCTTTTGTGAATGGTTTCAAGGAGATGGGGATGGAAAGTTTAATGAAACAAGGTATGGAGTTGCTTGATGAATCAAACCATCATGCAGAGCTGAATGCTAAGTGGAGTGAGTTGCATGCTCTTGAACTGGAACATTTCATCATGAAGACTGAGGTTATGATAGATCAAGCCAAGATGATCTTGGAGGTCCTTAAGTCATCAAGCAATTAATTTGCTACTTGGGTTTAAGCTTAACCCTTTGTAGTTAGACAATCTCTTTGTATTTTGGGTCCGAATCCACTTTGATCAGGTATAACCCTAAGATTATTGATCTAGATGTTGAAAGTAGCAATAGGGTTTATGGATTTTTGTTTGTGGATTTTTGGTTTCTAATGGGGTTGAAGAAGTAGCAATAGTTTAGGTATTGTATCTATGTAAATTTCTTATTTCTTGCCTTGAGCATGAAATCAAGAACCTTTTATCAATTTCCGGTATTTTCCTCTCTTAAAGGACCTGCCTTTTCTTTTATTTTCCTGTTTTCTGTCAATCTCTATTCTAAAAATCTAGTCATAGCTCCAATTTTTTCAAAATCTGAACTTAAAAATGATGTAGAGTTTGCGAGTATTGAAAAGTTGCAATGTGATCCTGCACTTCAAGTCTCCAACCAAATGTTATATGGGAACTCTTTTTTTGAAGACTGTCATTTTGATCCAGTTACGTGATATTAAGTTGTTTGGGTGAGGTGTATACAAATCATGATATTAGAGATACTGTATGTCAATATTTAGTTGTTGGAAAAAGATTAAATCTTATTCCATGCTGAGTTCCTGTTGCTGAAAATCTGAGGAGGATATATAGATGTATCCCATATTTATGGAATCCAAAATTGGGGATCAGAGGTCTTAGTTGTCGACTAAGCGACTAAAAGTGACATTGTGAATGTGGTTGTTCTAGGGCCCAAAAATCCCAAGTTTCCAACTTTGAATTGAAAATTTCAAAGTTGGTTATTGGGTTTCAGGCCATTTGACCTTCCGGGTTGTGCTTTCAGCTCCAGAAGAGCATTGGCAGGTTAGTGATAATAATCTTTTGTGAGTTTTTATTACGCTGCAAAGATAGCTACCTTAACTCTAGAACTGAGCTGATGAGACAGCTTTGGGCAGCTGAGAGAGAGATTGTTTTTCCTTGTAGATGTAAGATTAAACCATGATGAGAACTAGACTTATACAAAATGGAGAAGTTCTGTAAATAAGCTATGGATTTATAGCTTGTATATTTAAGTAGACTGTTATATACATATAAGTTTAATCGGATTAAGGTGTAAACAGTAAAGTCTATTAAGAATAATATTCAAAGTATAGATCATTAAGACAATTGGATAATAACAGGAAGTTGAATGACAGTTTCTTGATGGAAGAAACTGTCACAAAACTAAAAAACAGCAGTTACACAACTGCAGCCTAACCAATTCTGATCCCTTCTAGTACACAGTATAAAAGGCATTCTCATATATTCATTTTATCCCATGAAGCAAAACTGAGAAACTAAAGTGTGTGGAACTAGAAGAAGATCGAAATGCAAACTACTGGAAATCAATCAAGTTAATATCTATTGTCTTACTATCTAATCTTAATCTGTCATAGAATAAATGTTTCAAGCATATATAGAACTTACAGTTGGTATCAGAGCATTCTATGCTCAGATTTCGATTGATAAATATTTGCTTATACTTGTTTGATTTGATATCTTGGGACCTGATATGATATGTATTTGAGTTTAGTTTCCATTTATATTTCCTGTCTGATATGTACACAAGTGATGTTATGGTTTAAATTCCATGTATAATTATCGAATAGCAATGTAATTTTCATACCACTGCATTATATGGACAAGATGCTATCAAAGTAGCCATGTTTTCATATATAAATACAATAGATCAATACAGTTCAGTAAAATTCAAAATGTATTTTATGCATGTATATTCTATACTAACAAATTAGTTGAATATAAATGCATGAAAATGTAATCGATGAATTGAAGATGACTTGAATATCTGGAAATAAAATTTTGACTTCCAAAGCGGTTAAATTTTATGAACTGAGATTTTTTTGTTTATTACATATATCAGATAATCCTTATATGCTATTCATCAAAGATATGTGCATCACAAATGATGCCAATTTCTTAGAATGATATATGCTTACTAGTCTGATCATATGTACTGCATAAATGTTATTTCACATTGAATTAACATCCTGGGATGAGCATATGTACATATATCTTCTTGTACTCAGTGAAACTTGAACATATAAATATATATATGCAACTAAAGATTTCATGAATAACTGATTTAAGTCAAATTCATTTCAGCCATGAATTTCCCTCTGAATATCAGTCAGTACCAAATGCTCAATGGACAGAATTACCAGAAGTGGAAAGCTGACATTGAACTTAACTTGGCAATGTTGGACATTGATCAAGTACTGAAACAAGAACCACCAAATGATCCTGCTGAGAATGCAAGCAAGGAAGTGAAGGACAAGTACATGACATGGGTGAAACACAACAAAATGGCCTTGATCTGTATCAAGAAAAGCATGAATGATGCTATCAAAGGAGGAATACCAGATTCTGAATTTGCCAAGGATTATTACAACTCCATTGTAGAAAAGTATAAGACATCTGACAAGGCTGAACAAGACAGGCTGATGAACAAACTGACTGGTATGAGATTCAATGGAACATGAAGCATAAGAGAGTACATCATGTATGGAGCAAATCTTGCTGAGAAACTGAGGGGCCTGGAAATGGCTGTTGATGAATCATTCCTAGTGACTTTACTACTGAACTCATTCCCTGATGAATACAGTCATCTCAAGAGTCTCTATAACACACAAGAAGGGAATTGGAGCCTCAACAAACTGATCTCTTTTTGTGTGGAGGAAGAAGAGGATAAGATTAAGAGGGGAAAGGCTGTGAGCATCAACTACATTAACAAGCCAAAGAAATTTGCTGGAAACAAGCATTTTGGCATTAAGAATGGTGCATCAAGTTCTGGGGTGAAAAATGATCTGAATAAGAGAAAGTCTGTCAAGAATCATGGTCCAATGAAGTGCTTCTTTTGTAAGAAAGCTGGTCATTTTAAGAAGGACTGTGAGGGTTTTAAAAATTGGCTGAACAAGAAAGGTACATTTTTATCAAAAACAATTTTCAATTTTGAATCTAATTCATATATTGATAAAAACTCATGGTGGTTTGACACTGGCTCGCCCATACATGTTGTTAATTCCTTACAGGGATTATCAAGCCTAACAATCCCAAACAAGGATGAAACAAAAGTCTGTGCAGCAAATGGACAAAGGGTGGCAGTTCAAGCTGTAGGAACTGTGAATTTGGTGTTTAGGAATAAGTTTGTGTTAGTACTAAATAATGTGTATTGTATTCCTTCAATAAAGAGAAACCTAATATCTGGTTCTCAATTTGTATTGGATGATGATTATAGCTTTTCATGTGATAATGAAATTATGTGTTTATTTAAAAATTCTGTTTGTTTTGGTGATGCTGATCTAGTTGAAGGATATTGGCATGTTAATTGCATAAATGAGGCTGTGAAAAATAATGTTTTCCATATTTCTCATTCTGTTGGTACAAAAAGGAAATTTTCACAGCATAGCTCATCATTTTTATTGCATAAACACTTAGGACATATCTCAAAATCTAGATTGCATAAACTTGTTAAACAAGACATTCTTCCAGAATTAAATTTTGAAGATTTTGAGTCATGTATGATGGAGCTTATTCCAAGCACAAAGTACCTGCAAAACAACTTCATACACATAATACCCTTCTTTTGTCAATTGTAGTTAGGACAAGTAGGGATCGTTCTATCCGGGGAAATCAAGGGCATCTCAATCACACAAAATGTTGTACTTTAAGGGGGTGTTGCCGATTTTTATAATTATTTACCTACTGATTTTTACAAAATTCTAAAACCTAAATTATTATCTACAATTGATCATCACCTTTCACACAATCACAAGACACAAATCTCATTATACATGCAACGAAATTAAAACAAGTAATAGGGCAGCAAGCATAAAATCGGATTCTAGATTAATTAAGTTCCAATTATAACTAGAGCCTTCGCGGAACATCTAATTATTCAAAACATCACAAGTATTTAGAATTAACTTCGCGTATAATCCTAAACGTGGTACTAATCGGTTTAAGAACACTTCGCGTAGAAATTAAACACAAATAGCACATAAGCACAATATGTCGAATTAGAACATGTTAGCAGGTATGGCGTCACTCATCCCACATCGACATGTAAATTTCCAGAATTACTCGAGCCCTTAGATTAATACATATCAAAACATAACATGCGTATGAATCAACATATATTAAATCGGCATATGAATTTAATCCCTAGATAACACTCATGGCCTTTCGAATGCATCTAGATATCTCCTTCGGTTGCACACGAATTAAGGAAATAAACCTAATTAAATCAAGAAAATAAATAAAATCCTACTGCCCATCATACATATTCAATCAAATCACATGCATAATTCGGTAATCAAACACAAAATAACCAAACATTTATTACAAAGATTCGGAGATCCCATGCATAATCAATAATACCGAAAATAAAACCAACAATCCAACCATATTTCATAGACAAAATAATGTTTAAATACAAAGAAACAAGGGCCATGAAATTACAATCCAAATTACAACCTTGATCAAGAGTTCGGCAAAGGATTGGTGTGATGATCGGATGAAATTTTGTGGAAGGGTGATGGATGGTTCGGCCTTGGTTCTTGGTAAGAATTCTTGGAGGTATTTTGGCAGAGGTTCGGCAAGTTTATGTGAGAGAGAGATAATGATTTTCTGAATTTAAGATGTGGTATTTATAGAGGAGAGGGGAGCTAGGGTTTACAAAACCTAGTTTTTCTCAAACTTATCCTGCTGGCATATTTGACCTTCGAGTGAAGATTATGGAATTTCTTTCTCTAGAAAATAGATATTGAGGTGATTCCAGTTGGGTTGGAAACTAGACTCCCGTAGCTTTCTATCCATATAAGACTCGAATTCTGATTCATTGTGAACTGTCCGGGAGAGTCCGTGGAAGTTGGATGACGTGCACAGGAATTCTGCCGAATTTGATCAGGATTTGTTGCGATTTTCTTCCTCTATTTTCTGCCGAAAATTCCCAAGATAATGGCTGAATAATTGAGCAATATCTTTTTAGGTTTTCCATGAATTAATTCAGCCAAAAATCTTGCACAAAGGATGGAATTCAGTCCACATTCGTAAGCCAAATCCATGTAGAACTCGGTTTAGGTTTTCTTCTTTCGGCAGACTTGACCTTTGTGTATTCAAACCGGCATAACGTTTTCCTCAGAGCTCCGATTGATGCGATTCCAACTCTCAGAGACACTAGACTCGTAGAGATTTCCAACGGTGTATGGAACGTTCTCTGGTTCCAAGCGATGTGTCCCACAGAAATTCTGGAAGTCAGGACACAGTCCCAAGAAAATCCTGGTAGTCCCTGGATTGGTTTGCTCAAACGGCCAAGTTACAGCCTTCATTTGGGTGACTTCCCGAACTCCGATTGATCTGAAATTTTGACACAATACACTTTAGCTTCCCAATTATATGCATACCAAATTTCATCAAATTTGGAAAAGAATAGATCAGTTTAGAATGAGCCTCAAAATCACGAAAAAGACATATTTTACTTTATTTCCAGATTTCTATACTTAGTCATTTTTCTGATTATTAAGCACACATTCTCCAAAACTCTTCCGAAATGACACTAAACTAAATTATGACTCTATCTTACTCTAAATAGACTTAACTAAGCATAAATAAGGGATAATAACACATTAATAACGTCGCACATTGTGCTCTTATCAATGTATAGACTGCATGAAAGGAAAAATGACAAATCAAAGAAAATTTTCATCAAAAAGAGCATCTGGTTTACTTGACTTGATTCATACAGATGTATGTGGTCATTTTCATGTAGAAACTATTTGTAGAAATACATCTTTTGTTACATTTATAGATGATTTTTCTAGATATTGCTATGTCTATCTTATCTCTGAAAAGTCTAGTGTGTTAGATGTGTTCAAAGTTTTTAAAACTGAAGTTGAAAGACAGACTGAAAGATTCATTAAGGTTGTTAGATCAGATCGAGGTGGTGAGTACTAGGAAAAATACTCAGAGAAAGGACAGCATAAAGGACCATTTGCCATGTATTTAGAACAATGTGGCATTGTTGCTCAATATACTACCCCTTACACATCACAGCAAAATAGAGTATGTGAAAGAAGAAATAGAACTCTTATGGGAATGGTGAGAAGCATGTTTTGCAGGTCAGGCTTGCCAAGGTTTTTGTGGGGAGAGGCCTTGAAGACAGCCAATTACATCAGTAACAGAACTCCAAGCAAGGCAGTTGACTTAACTCCATTTGAACATTGGTGTGGATATAAGCCGAGTGTTAATCACTTACATGTTTGGGGCTGTCAAGCTGAGCCTAGAGTATACAACAATGACAAAGAAAAGTTGGAGTCAAGATCCATCAGTGCTCATTTTGTTGGATATTGTGAGAAATCAAAATGGTACAAGTTCTATACCGAAAGCAAGTATAACAGAATTTTTGAGACACATAGAGCAACTTTCTTTGATGAGATATTTGATCATAATGCAAATTCAATGGAGAATTGTGATGTGGACAGCCAATATTTCAATATGGAGGAGTGGTTTGTGTATCAAGAAACGCTGCAAGAAGTAGTTGCAGGCACAATTACTAATCTTCCTCATTCTGAGGACATAGTTACTGTTCCAGTTACTGTCATGGAAAATCAGATTCCAGCAGTTGTTGAAGAAAATCAGATGGATGTAGAAGTTGGGAACAATGGAGATCGAAATCAAGTGCAAGAAAATGTTTTTTTACAAGAAGAAATTGTTCAACAACCAGCAGTCAATGAAGAATTTGTTCTAAGGAGGTCTGAAAGAGCAAGGAAGTCAGCTATTCCAAGTGATTATCATTTATATCTCACTGCTGTTGAATTTGATTTGGGGGAAAATGATCCCATGTCATTAAAGCAGGCAATGCAATCTGAAAACAGTGACAAATGGACACTTGCAATGGAGGATGAACTGATAAGCATGTCACAAAACAAAGTTTGGACACTAGTTGAAAGAACCAAAGATATGAAGCCAATTGGATGGAAGTGGGTCTACAAAACAAAAAGAGATGCAGATGACAAGATTGAAAGATACAAGGCACGACTTGTGGTTAAAGGGTAAAACCAGAAGGAAGGAATAGATTATAATGAGACATTCTCACCTGTTTCAACTAAAGATGCTTTTAGAGTTTTAATGGCTTTGGTTGCTCATTTGAATTTTGAGTTGCACCAAATGGATGTCAAAACAGCATTTCTAAATTGTGAATTGGAGGAAGACATTTACATGCGTCAACCAGAAGGCTATGTGGAGGATGATAAGAAGATCTGCAAACTAAACAAGTCGATTTATGGACTAAAGCAGGCTTCTAGGCAGTGGTATCTAAAATTTGATGCAGTCATCACTAGCTTTGGATTTGAAGAAAACAATTTGGATGAATGTGTATACTACAAGTCAGTGGGAGTCATTTCATATTTTTAATCTTATATGTGGATGATATCTTGTTGGCTAGTAGTAGTGTAGATTTACTGAAAGTTACAAACGATTTCTTGATGGAGAAGTTTGATATGAAAGATATAGGGGAAGCTCACTATATGCTTGGTATTGAGATATGTAGAAATAGGAGTAGGAGAATGCTTGGTTTATCACAGAAGAATTATATAGATAGAATTCTGTAAAGATTTGGTATGGAGATGTGCAGATCGCAAGAGGCACCTATTTCCAAAGGAGATAAATTGCACAAGGGTCAGTGCCCTCAAAACTATTTGGAAAAGAAAAGTATGGAAAATATGCCTTATGCAAGATTGGTTGGAAGTTTGATGTATGCTCAAGTGTGTACAAGACCAGATATCAGTTTTGCAGTGAATATGTTGTCTAGGTATCAGTCTAATGCTGGACAAGAACATTGGGTGGCTGGAAAGAAAGTATTGAGATACTTGAGAGGCACAAGAGATCATATGTTGGTGTATAAGCATGATGCAGAACAAGAATTGCAAGTAGAATGTTACACTGATGCTTCATATAAACAGGATTTGGATGATTTAAAATCAACTTCCGGTTATATCTTCATGTTGGCTGGAGGAGCAATTTCATGGAAGACTACTAAACAACGTTTAACTGCTACTTCAACTTTTCAAGCAGAGTATATTGCCATTTTTAAAGCAACAACACATGCTCTGTGGCTGAGAAACTTTATCTCAAAATTGAAGGTTGTGGATTCTATAGAAAGACCATTAGTGGTGTTCTGTGACAATGCAGCAGCTGTATTTTTCTCAAAGAACAATAAAAGAACTTCAGCTTCAAGGAATATTGATGTGAAGTACTTCTCAGTGAGAGAAAGTGTAAGAGACAATGAGACTGAAGTAACCAAGATTGGTACAAGGGAGCAATTGGCAGATCCATTAACCAAAGCTTTACCAATTGGCAGATTGGTACATGGGTGTTTTAAGTAGCTTTGAAGACTAACAATGCATTATATAGTTAAAACTTATGCTATTGTTATTATTTATATCAGTATTCAGTATTAAGAACGCATAAAATAATGAATGAATTTATTTGTTCATATTGAGTTTGCTGCATAATTTTATTAAGTAGTATACTTGCAGAAACTGATTTACATCAGTAATTTTATGCAGACTAAAGTTTCCATCTGGATCATTTATGCTTGTGGACTCGATTATTTAGACAGGCATGATCATACTTGTGGTAATCATTGTATTTTAGTTTTGCTGTGATGTGATTATAGAGGACTGATAATTTTTCAATTTATTATGTTCCTTTATAGTTCATCTCAGTAGAGTTAATTTGACAGGATTTTGAAAACAGATTATACATTAAGTTCATGATGCGCAATTAAGATGTTTGTTAACAAAATTTCTAAGTTTTATATAATTCTAGTTCAGTGGGAGATTGTAAGATTAAACCATGATGAGAACTAGACTTATATAAAATGGAGAACATCTGTAAATAAGCTATGGATTTATAGCTTGTATATTTAAGTAGACTGTTATACTATAAGTTTAATCGGATTAAGGTGTAAACAGTAAAGTCTGTTAAGAATAATATTTAAAGTATAGATCATTAAGACAATTGGATAATAACAGGAAGTTGAATGACAGTTTCTTGATGGAAGAAACTGTCACAAAACTAAAAAACAGCAGTTACACAACTGCAGCCTAACCAATTCTGATCCCTTCTAGTACACAGTATAAAAGACATTCTCATATATTCATTTTATCCCATCAAGCAAAACTGAGAAACTAAAGTGTGTGGAACTAGAAGAAGATCGAAATGCAAACTACTGAAAATCAATCAAGTTAGTATCTATTGTCTTAGTATCTAATCTTAATCTGTCATAGAATAAATGTTTCAAGCATATATTGAACTTACAGTAGAGACATTGATGAAGGTTGACAAGCTTTAATGCTGGTTTAGGTTTTGGTTGTCGGTATCTGTGTGTAATTTTTAACGCTTGTTTTTTACCATTCAGAATTTACTCTTGGTGGCATACAGCTTTTAATCGAATTATTTCAGTATTCGTTACTGTTTGATAATGTTGCTATATGATTCTTGCTTAAGTAGTTACAGAAAAAGCACTAACTTTAATGTTCATTTGCTCCTATATATATATATATATATGTTTTTCTCCAACAGGGCTGTTCTCTAATTAGATCAACAGATTCAGGTATATTAGCAGGAGATCGAGGGGGCGTTTCTTTCTGCAGACACACTTAGTGCTATTATTAGCGTACTTCGATCTAAAACCTTAAGAATTGAAGTGGCGTTCTCATTTTCGGTGTGTAGTTTCTGTCTCTCTTTCTCCCTTTCTCAGTCGTGCACAGGATTTTTATTTCCTTTTAATTCCTTAAAGGAATTATAGGGGTCTTAGATGCAGAACTCAACATGTTAACGTAGAAATCAGTCCTGAAATTATGTCTTTTCTAGGTAATGATCAGTATTGGAGTTGGCGATTCATATTTAGTACTATATCTGATAATTACTGTTATCCCAGTCCTCTGCTTTGGAATTTGGTTTTGACATTGTTGCCTTTGTTGGTTGCAGCATAAGGAAGTCTTAGTTCACTTTCTAAAGTTTTGGGTTACATGGCAAGTTGGCAACAATGACTACCCCATTCCTCGAGTAGCATCTAATAATGATGGGGTTTATCTGCTGTAGAGCTTCTCTTCTTTAATAGTTTGAAGGTACTCCTCTCCTGCCTACATATTGTATGAGCGTTTATAAAAGGAGCTCATTGGATTGTTTTATAACTCGATAAGAAATAACATAGGTTCTTGTGCATACGTCTAATCAATTGGATGACTTGTATTTTAATAGTATTACTATCGTATTACAAATTGGTGGTCTGTGATTTAGTTTGAGCATTGCATTACATTTCCAAGATTTGAGATATCAAATATACTTAGCAGTTGAGTTCTTGAACTATTTTATACAAATGATGACCAAAACATGAATGACTTTTCTTTTGGGCCTGGACACATTTTGTGCCTAGTTAGAATATTTTTATGATTCAAGTTCTTATTTTTATATGTGGTTGGTGTTCAATGAAGGATAATTCTGTAACTTCCGTGGTGTGTTTTGACCTAATTAGACTAGATACGTAGTATCTTTAGTAGATAGAGAATCCCTGATTATTCGGGATACTTGATGTAATGCCTATATAAAGGCCTCCTTATCAATCAATAAAACAACGCTTTACTTATCTATTGTTTCTCCTACAACACGTTATCAGCACGTGGCTCTAGATTTCGTCTAATAACCCTAACAAAAAAAAAAAATTAGAAACCCTAGGGTTCCGATCTGAAAGAAAAAAAAAAAAAAAAAACTAATTCTCTTTTCTGCCGGCAACCTCTTTGTCAGCAAAGAAGGTCCCCATCAGAAATTATCTTCTGCCGACAACCCTTTTGTCGGTAACGAAGGTGAAACAAAACTTCTGGCGACAATTTGTTCATCGGAAAAGCAAGAAAGAGTGAGGACCCAAGTTCTGCCAACGACATCTTTGTCGGCAGAGATTGGAATACGCTCAGGCCACCCAGAATATCGCTCTGGGCACCCATCTTGTCGCGACGCCCAGGCCGATGGCTTCCTCCGACCTCCGCTCGACGACATCAGCCTGTGAGGCTCCATATCCGGCGATCCTCCTCGCCGATCCGACTACAGCGCAGATCGAAGAAGCAAAGATCGAGAGCATGATCAGTGCTGCCCCTGCCTAGTCGTCTCAGCCTCTGTTTCCTCCTCCGACGCCCCAGCCAGCGCCGCCCTCTAATTCGGCAGCAACCAAGGGCTGCCGTGATGCAGACCTGGCTCCAGCGTTTCACGACCCGGATTGATTATTCGATAGGTATGCCCGACCCGACCCATTTGCAAGGGGTTTCGACCATGATCATTTGATCCGACCCAGTCCAAATGGTAATTATTTTTACCTCAGATTAAAATTTTTTACCTGACGGGTTAAAACAATTACTGCAGTAATTCTTTTATTAGTTTTACTGCTCTATATATGATGAATATGACTAACCATATGTTTTTTTTTCCATGAAATTTATTGCACTACGCATCGTAATGGAATTGCGAGAATTATTCGTTGCACGTACATGGAAGAGCATCTCAAATTTCCACAAGGATCAAGAACCGAGTCGTCAAGCGCAATTTATATTACAACGCAGCTCACTCAGTGAATTAGCAAGTAAGCTTTTATTAAAGTTCCTGCTTTCTGCAATTTAAATTGTTGGGACTTTTATTTTTTCCGGGACTTTCCAACTCCCTGCTACATCATCCCAATTCTTCTGCTTCTCGGGACGATACAAAGGGGCTCCACCCACCCCAGCATATCATAGTATTTAAGGGGTAACTGTGATGTTACCGTCCAAAGTTGTACTTGTGGCTGTGATGTCACTGTGGACCACAAATATTCGTAACTATTTTATCACGATTCTGACAGAATATTGTCGATGCTTGTGACGATCCTAAGGGAGTCACAAAGGGACAAACTCATGATGTGCGACGGAAATTATCGCTGTAACATCGATATGTGACGAAAATTGTCAAAACAAATATTGAATTGAGTTACCATAATCTTGGTCTCGACCTAAATTCAATACATTCCATCTTGTTCTTTTGAAAAAAATAAAAATAAAAAATAGACCACAAAATGCGCCCAGAAAAAGAGGGGGAGGCTACGCCTCAAAACCCCCATGTCATAGAAAAAAAGAGAGAGAAAAGGGTCATTGAAAAATTGAAAAAACAAGAAGAGAGAATCATGTCATTAATATGGTTCTACATCGGTTCAATATATAATTGCAAATAAGAGATACATGGAACAAGATGAGAATATATCCTCATGATTATGGATTTCAAATGCAAAACATAATTTGCGATAAATATGAAGCATATGACTTCAATTTCATAGTCAAAGTGACTACAAATCCGTTTATTTTGTGAAGGAATAGACCTCACATGTGTGACTAATGCTACTTAATCGATACACTCTTTATGGTGAAGACCTCGATGTAACCGTTGGCATTTAATCTTAATTCTCTCATATCGTTCAAGTAAATGAACGGACGAGAATTTTATATTGCATACATGGTTCGATTCCCTACATAGCTATATGTGAATGCAATGTATTGCATTACACAATTACATGGCATGTTGATTTGAGTTCACTAATCTAATTAGTGATGTTAACTCAAAAATCACAGATAAACGAGCCTATGCTCGTAAAGAAACAAATAGACATGCTTGCGTACATGCGCGGTGATAGGAGCACAATGTGCGTCGTTCTTAATATGTTTTTACCCCCATTTATCCAATGCTTAACCCTTATTTTTGTAAGATAGAGGCATATTTTAGTTTAGTGTCCCTTTGGTAGAGTTTTGGAGAAAATGTGCTTAATTATCAGAAAAATTACTAAGTAAAGAAATCTGAGCAAAAAGTGCAAAATATGTTGTTTTCGTGATATTGAGGCCTGTGCTAAACTGATCTATCATTTTCCAAATTTGATGAAATTTGGTATGCATATAATTGGCAAGCTAAAGTATATTGTGTCAAAATTTCAGATCAATCGGAGTTCGGGAAGTCACTCAAATGAAGGCTGCAACTTGGCAGTTTGAGCAAACCAATCCAGGGACTACCAGGATTTTCCTGGGACTGTGTCCTGATTTCCGGAATTTCTGTGGGACACATCGCTTGGAACCAGAGAACAAGCCATACGCCGTTGGAAATCTCTACGAGTCTAGTTTCTCTGGGACTTGGAATCGCAGCAAAATCTTTCCTGAGCAAAAAGTTATGCCGGTTTAAATCACGAAGGTCAAGTCTGCCGAAAGAAGAAAACCTAAACCGAGTTCTACATGGATTTGGCTTACGAATGTGGACTGAATTCCATCCTTTGTGCAAGATTTTTGGCTGAATTAATTCATGGAAAACCTAAAGAGATATTACTCAATTATTCAGCCATTATCTTGGGAATTTTCGGCAGAAAATAGAGGAAGAAAATCGCAACAAATCCTGATCAAATTCGGCAAAATTCCTGTGCACGTCATCCAACTTCCACGGACTCTCCCGGACAGCTCACAATGAATCAGAATTCGAGCCTTACATGGATAGAAAGCTACGGGAGTCTAGTTTCCAACTCAACTAGAATCACCTCAATATCTATTTTCTAGAGAAAGATATTCCATAATCTTCACTCGAAGGTCAAATCTGTCAGCAAGATAAGTTTGAGAAAAACTAGGTTTTGTAAACCCTAGCTGCCTCCCTTGCCTCTATAAATACCACAACATAATTTCAGAATAATCATCTTCTCTTCCTCACTTAAACTAGCCAAAACTCTGCCGAATTGCTTCCAAGAATTCTCACCAAGAACATAGCCGAACCATACTCCACCACCTTTCATAAAATCATTCCAATCATCAACACCAATCCACTTGCCGAATTCTTCAACAAGGTTGTCACTTGGATTGTAATTTCAATGGCTTTTGTTTCTTTGTATTTATACATTAATTTGTCTATGAATTATGTATTGATTCTTGGATCCGATTTTGGTTTTGTTATTTATTCATGGGATTTCCGAATTCTTGTTATAATTGTTTGGTTTTCTTATGTTTAATTGCCGAATTATGCATGTTATGTAATTGAATATGGTATGATGGGCAGTAGGCTTTTGCATGTTTTCTTGATTTAATTAGGTTTATTTCCTTAATTCGTGTGCAACTGAAGGAGATGTCTAGATGCATTCGAAGGCCATGAGTGTTATCTAGGTATTGAATTCACTTGCCGATTTAATACATGTTGGATCATACGCGTAGTTGATTTTAATGTGTATTTATCTAAAGGCTAGAGTAATTCTGGAAATTTACATGTCGATGTGAGATGAGTGACGCCATACTTGCTAACATGTTCCAATTCGACATATTGTGCTTATGTGCTATTTGTGTTTAATTTCTACGCGTTGTGTTATTAAACCGATTAGTACCATGTTTAGGATTACACGCGTAGTTGATTCTAAATACTTGTGATGTTTTGAATAATTAGATATACCGCGTTGGCTCTAATTAAATTGGAACTTAATTGATCTTGAATTCGTTATATGCTTGCTGCCCCTATTACTTGTTTTAATTTTGTTGCATGTGTAATGAGTTTTGTGTTTTGTGATTGTGTGAAAGGTGATGATCAATTGTATATAATAATTTAGGAATTAAATTCGTAAAAAATCAGTAGGCAATTAGATAAAAATTCGACACCCCCCTTTCTATGTGCAACACTTTGTGTGATTGAAAGCCCTTGATTTCCCCGGATAGAACGATCCCTACTTGTCCTAACTACAATTGACAAAAGAAGGGTATTATGTGTATGAAGTTGTTTTGCAGGTACTTTGTGCTTGGATAATAGCTCCATCAATTTTTGACGCCGTTGCCGGGGAAATTTAATCATTTTTGATTCATAAAGTGTTGTTTTGTAATTATGTATATTGCAGATTATTTAATTCTTCTATAGTTTTTGGAATATGTATAATAGGATTTTTCGGACATGTAATAGTAAATAGGGATTTTCCGATTTTTGCTTTTGGTTTTTGGTTTTTGTTTTGATTAATTGCCGATTATGTGATGTATTTTGTGAATGTTGTAACACTTAGATAATTTCTAGGAAGTTGATAGTTTTATGTATGCTTAAGTTTATTGTAGTTTCTAAAGTGTAACATGTAGGTGAAGCCTCTTTTGTTGATCATAACCTCAACCCTTCATATGAATGATGCTTTGTTAGATCCGTTTTATGTAGATTGGGAAACGCGGGATACTTCCCCCCCACGCATACAAGCGACATTCTGGCAAAGTTATTGTTTTTATGAGGTTGAGGGCGGTTTTAATCAACACTTGTAGACCGCTAGGGACCCGAGTTTATTTTACAAAGTATGGGGCAAGTTATTTTCATTGATTGGTTCTCAGGTTTGTAAAACTTGTTCTCAAGGCCCACAGACTGATGTTCATTCTCGGTGAGTGAGTCAATAGAGGACTTGTCCTCCGTGGTGTCCAACAACGAGACCTGCCTGGTTCCTAAAGGGAGTTCGCTCTCCGTGAATCTTAACGACACCGCCTTTGAAAAGTAAAATACGCTCGACCCTAGACAACAGCTTGTGCCGAAGCATCACCTCACTTTAGACGCTAGAAGATAACTTGAACATATGTGAATCTATTTTCTTCAAAACAAAATTCGTCTTTAATTTTTGAGGTATATCGGAATAAGCATGATACTACCTTGGGCTGCATCAGTCCATTGCACTGTTATCTCCTCTGCTCCACGTACCTCGAATTTTAAAGTTGTGTGAATAACAGAAATTAAACTCTAGGGTTCGGCAGTCTCACATATCACATATTCGAATACTTTGAAAAGACTAGGACCGATCAATTTTGTGATACTTGTAAATTTTTATGAAACTTATACTTGCATAAATCGTGTGGAATATATACTTATAGAGAATTCGTATGATACATTTATAGTTTGAAAATTTTACATTACTTCTAACTTATTTCTAACCTATACTCTAACTTATTCTAATTCATTCTTTCTAACCTATACATATTGATTCTCATGATTCTTGTAGAGTTTAATTGTTAGTTGCAGATCATAAGGAAGAGGTGAAGAATTATATTGTAAACAGTTGATTGAAGCTCTCATTGACTTGGGAAGGACGACAAGTGTTGCAAGAAATGAGACTCCACTCTCAACTTTTGTTCTTGATTTACAATTAAATTCTACTTAGCTAATTATTGTATATTTATACACTAACTTCTAACTTTAGCTAATTCACTAACTCACTACTAACTTATTCTTTGAATTCTCATCTCCACTCTTCTAAATTTCTTTATCTTGATGCGATGCAGTTGAAGAGTGGAGTAATCATGCATCGAGTTATGATAACCATTGTAAGGAGGCACAAATTTGGAGTGCGCACTCCAAAAGGCGTCGCCCACAACTTGATTAAGAAGTGAAGAGTCTAGGCTGAGTGGACTATAAACAATTAAGCACTGCATGGGAGGCAACCCATTTCAACCAAAATTGTGAAGGAACCGTCTACGAGAGTTTGAATTTCTAAACCCTAAACTCTTTTTGGTTGAATTGTATAAATGTGGAACTTATGTGAATTATCAAATGCTTAGAAATTACTACATAATTTTTGTGTAACATTGAGGACAATGTAATTTTCTAAGTGTGGGGTAGGGAATATATGTTTCACATGTCTTTGTTTTGTTTTGTTTTGTTTTTGTCTTTGTTTTGAGTCATAAAAAGAAAAAGAAAATACAAAATCAGAAAATCAGAAAAATTAAAAAATTTCGTTGCTTTTGTGTAATTTTTTTGTTTTGTTTTGTTTTTGAGTCTTAGGTGCCCCTAATAGTCTATGATGATTATATCTTTGAATACATAGATGATGGTTTCGCATAATCTTGAAAATAATTGTGAGTTTCATGGACTTTGTGATTGGTATGAACATGAGACTTGAACTTATTTGTGTAATAAGCATGTATGTTGTGTTGATTTTGTTCCATAATAACCTGTGTGAGCTTTGATGCCATATACTTTCCTTCTTGAGTGATAAAAATGGGCAGAATTTTTCAAAACTTCGTCATTCTTTGATTATTCAATGACTTTGTGCCATAGATTTTAATGAACTCTAGAATGCTAGAACTCACTCTTGACAATTTTTGAGACTATTATTCATGAAATGCCTTGATTTTGAAAAGGATTGAAAAGATCATGTTAGGATACCACCAATGCCAAATAAAGCTTATGCCTAATTTGTGCCCATCGTGGGACTCCTTAGTTTTAACCCCTTTGAGCCGACATTAAGCCATTTTATTTCATCACCATGATACACATTCCTTGAGCTTAGAACAATTTATCATTTCCATTGTTGTCAAGACTTGGTAAAGTTTAATTGGAATTTGTTATTTGAAGTGATTGATGTGAGCCTAAGCTCGCATGCAATAATAAACCCTGCAATCATTAGTAGTATAGACATAAGTAGGGATCGTTCTAAGCCGGGGATTAAGGATACCTGAAATATGAAATTGTTAGACAAATATATACAAATATATACACATAAACGTCACACATGGGGGAATAGATGGTTCGGCAGCAAGGCTGCCCTAAACCTAAATGACACGAAATTTAAAGTCCTAATTTACTATATACAAGTGATCATCATCTCTCACAAAACATTTAGCACCAAGACTCTTTAAGAAATAAACTCACATGCAAGAAAGTAAGGAACAAGTATCAGCATGCTCAAGTTCAAGATTAGTTCCAACTACAACTTAGTTGTAAGACCTCTCAAGTTTTAAGACCGAACTTTTGGTTATGAGCCTTAAAGTTATGTTAATCCTTTGGAGACACGCAAAACAAGTAAGGTTGTCAATCATCTTATTTTAAACATGCAAGTATCTAAAGTATTAAACCCTAAGTGAGCAACACAAATCAGAGCGACCTTTTGAGTATGGCAACGTTCGTAATTACTCTAGCCGATTAAACCTAGCACCTAGATCAATGTTCAAGACAACACTAAGTACCGATTTTCATGCCCAATCCTTAGATACTAACCAATTTCAAACCTAAAACATGCATCTATACCACTGTCCTAATTATCTAACACATGAATTTACAAGTTACATATTACAAAATAACATGCGAAAATCATTGTTCTTGTCGAAACCTAAACATAAATCTAAGCATCGATTCAAACAAGTCTTTAACATACAATTTATAAAACCAAAATCGGTTCACACATAGACATATAAACCAACACCAAACATACATGAATGTTTCATAGACAAAACTAAACATATCTAAACAAAAATTACTAAAACCGAAGAAGGGAGTGGATCACACTTTGAGACACCTTGAGAGCTTCAAGTCGTGTGGATCCGGTGGATTATGGAGGCTGGGGTGAGGCTGCACGGCAGTTGGATATGTCGGCAGTAGGTTATGGAGGACAAGTTCCAAGAATCGGCAAAAGCAGAAACTTGGTTGAGGTGAGGTGAGGGTGATTTTCGGTTTAGGTTTTTGTCTAGGATCTTTGGTGAATTTTGGTAGAGTTTAGGCCTTGTGTTTAAGCTTGAGATGAGATGATTTTCAGAATGAAAACGTGAGGTTATAAATAGAGGAGAGGAGGCTTCCGGCTGCCCTATTGCATAAGGGATTCAGAAAACCAAGTGGGATAAGGATTTGAAACCTTCCTTTCATAGTTCAATTAGGTTTTCTTTTTCTGAATTTTTCTTCAAGACTTGGGCTTCACATCTTCATGGACTTCTTGTATGATCATTGGACTTCAATTGATAGGTCTTGATCCACAAAAAGTGCTTCAATTGCCGGCAGCAACATTAAGGCACAAAATCTGCCACTTTCGGCAGCTTCTCCTAGTTTGACTAGGAGAACTTCTTTCTTCGTTTTCTTCTTCAACGCCTTAGCTCAGTGTCTTCCTCTTCCCTTCTTTAAGCTTGAACCATCTTCATAAATGCATTTGTGCACCATTTGGTCCATCAAAAACAGAAAGCACAAAAAGGGGGCAGTAAGTTCCTGGAATTGGCAGATTTGATGTTGATGTAGTAACTCCGGCACATCTCCCTCCTCGGAGCTCCGATTGATGCGATTCCAAGTCTTAGATAAAATAGACACACATGGCTACCTCCATAAAAAACAGTTCGATCAAAATCCTTATGAGTCGACGGGAATGATTTTTCAAAGTTGGATCAAAGTCCCAGGAAAATCCTGGAAGCCCCTGGATTGATTTGCTCGGACTGCCGTTTTGCAGCCAACTTTTGGGTGACTTCCCGAACTCCGATTGATCTGAAATTTTAACACAACATTCCTCAGCATATGAATACTAAGCACGCCAAATTTAATAGAATTCGGACAAGGATTGATCACAGTTTCACTCATCTCAAAATCACGAAAAAGACATATTTTGCATTATTTTCCAGATTTCTCAAACTTAGTCATTTTTCGGATTCTTAACCATTTTTCGCCAAACTCTACCAAATTAACACTAAACTATATTAAGACTCAATCTTAGATAAATAAGGGTTAAACAAAGCATAAATGAGGGCATAAGCATGTAATATCGTCGCACATTGTTCTCCTATCAACTACCCCACACTTATCCTTTGCTAGTCCCTTAGCAAACTAAACTAAACTAGACTCCAAACAAACTATTGCCCCTAACAATTTGTCTCAGGCTCGTATGTATACATAGCTTTCAAGTTAATGCATGAGAATGGTAAGCACGGAAATTCCAAGCTTCATGAACATGTGACATCAATATGAACATATAAGATAAAAAAGGTGAGCATGTAAACATGTTAAGCTAGTTCATTCCTCCTCACTAGGCATACTCTCTTCTTTTCTCTCGAAGCATGGTAATTCACTCATAAGTATATGCAAGCGAAAGATAATGAATTACAAAGAGTGACTTGCATATATCAAAGAAACGAAAAGCACTTTGTGAATTTTTCATGGAAAAACCTCATATGATAACTATATGCACCAATGAACCAAAACCATATGCTTACTCTTGAGAAAATCTCCACAATCAAATTTAACCATCTTAAGAATCATGAAAAAGATCAATCAAAAGGGTTGTAATGGGGCTAGGCTAAGAGGTATTCGATATTTGGATAAGGAGGCTCAAAAACGTCACCATGGCCTTGGCAAAGCTCAAATCTCCTTATGTCTTCTCGCCGAAAGGGTCAAATTTCATCTTGTTGGACCCATACTTCATTCTTTTCTTTCCATAAAACATTACAACAATACTCAAGACAATAGCCATGCACAATATTTTTCTTTTCTATGCCGTGCCTTACACATTTTTTTCTTTTTCTTGCTCTCGGTATTTTTTCTTTTTCTTTTTCTTTTGGTCCGAGCACATTTTTTTTCTTTTCAATTTTCTAAGGCACGGCATACATACTTCTCATATAGATTCATGGTGAAGTCTACCCCACACTTGTTCTTCTTCATCACACACGCGAAAACGCTTTCAAAAATCAAGCTTTGCCAATACTTTGATCAAGGGTAAAGGCACAACTATACTAAGCTCATGGAAGGTGTTTAAGGATGATGAAAGAAAAGGCTCAACGTAGGCTCAAATGGGTTTTTTAAGGTGTCCCACGACGGGCTCCAATAGGGCTCATGCTTTATTTGACTTTGGTGGTAAACCTAAATGATCTTTATTCAATCATATTCAAAATCAAGGTATTTTATGACTAAAAACGTTTCGAAAATCAACAAGAGTAAGTTCTAGCATACTAGAGTTCATTAAAAAGCTATGGCACATAGTCATCGAATATGCAAAGAATTATGAGGTTTCATGCTTCCTACGAATCTATCGAATTTGATCTTTTTATCGCTCAAGAAGAAAGCAAATTGGCTCTAAAGCTCACATAGGTTATAATCGAAATAAACTAGCTAAAACATGCATGCTTAATAATCAACAAGTCCTACATGCTCCTACCAATGCACATAATCCATGAAACGCACAATTTTAATTGTATGCACAACCATCATCTATGTATGCAAAGAGGAGAAAAAACATCATTGACATATTAGGGGCATCCTAAGACTCGAAACAAACAAATTTAAACACTCTATTTTTGTGGAACAAGTTTCTGAATTTTTCTTTTCTAAACTAAGCACACGAAAACAAAAACAAAAACGGAACATGTTATCCCACCCCACACTTAGAAAATTACATTGTCCTCAATGTAAGCACATAACTATATCAATGAATTTCCTAAGCATGCAATAGTCTAACATATACCAACATATCATCACAAATCAAAGAAAAAGAGAAGGGTTAAGAAATTTCAAACTCTCGGTGATGGCTCCTTCGTTTTTCTTTGATCGAATTGGGTTGCCTCCCAAGTAGCGCTTTGTATTTATAGTCCATAGCCTAGAATTTTCACCGTTATTAATTGCATGTGTTCATCGTACTCCAAAGTAACTCAAATCGGCATGAAGAAGCTCAAGAAGTAGCTCGTTGCAAGTTGTATCCGATTGTGTCGCAATCTGCGTGTCCGATGTGTGCATCGTGTCCGGCACTACTGCAGGCGTATCCGGCGTATCCTGGGGTTCAGCTCGGTGGTTCCGTGCTGCTTGGATCATCTCATCAATCCTGCCGACGATGGCATGTCCGGCAGGGTATTCGGTTGCAGCTGGAAGGCTGCTGCTCTGCAGCAAGGTAGAGCGTGTCTGCCGTATCTGTATCGGGTGCGGTTGTTGTGTCCAGTACAAAGGGGGACACGGCAGAAACTGCTGCAGCTTGTGAATGGATAGAGATAGGTCTTTCGGCAACTTGTGGTGGTGATGGGTTGGCATCGGTTGGAGTAGGTGGACCGGCAGTTGGTATGTCATGCACATTGAGTTCCTCGATTGTGGGCTGTAGAAAGGGCTCGTAGTAAGGCTTCAAACGGTGTCCATTAACTTTGAATGTATCTCCCGACACCACACTTTGAATCTCGATGGCACCATGAGAAAAAACTTTAGTAACAATAAATGGTCCAAACCAACGAGATCGAAGCTTACCCGAAAAAAGTTTAAGTCTTGCATTGAATAAGAGAACTTTTTGTCCAACTTGAAACTTTTTCCCTCGAATCATCTTATCATGGTAGGCTCGAGTCTTCTTCTTGTAGATCCATACGGCATCATAGGCTTCATTACGGATTTCTTCAAGTTCATTTAGTTGAAGCTTTCTATAAAGGCCGGCATCATCTATGTTCACGTTAAAGGCTTTGATTGTCCACCATGCCTTGTGCTCTAACTCAACCGGTAAGTGACATGCTTTGCCATAAACTAACTGAAAAGGAGACATACCTATCGGTGTCTTGTATGCAGTTCTATATGCCCACAAAGCGTCATCGAGACGATCACTCCAATCCTTCCTTGAAGGTCCAACGGTTTTCTCAAGTATTTGCTTGATCTCTCGATTAATTACCTCGGCCATACCACTTGTTTGGGGGTGATAAGGTATAGATACCTTATGAGTGACTCCATACTTCTTCAACAAGGCTTCAATGGTGCGGTTACAAAAATGGGATCCTCCATCGCTAATCAAGACTCTTGGAACTCCAAAACGTGAAAAGATGTTGGTCTTGAGAAACCCGGCTACCACCTTGGCATCATTGGTGCGTGTAGCCCTTGCTTCGATCCACTTTGACACATAATCCACCGCAAGCAATATGTAGAGAAAACCCTTACTTGAAGGAAACGGTCCCATGAAGTCAATACCCCATAAATCAAAAATTTCTACCTCAATGATAGGCGTGAGCGGCATTTGGTCTCTAGCTCCAATGTTCCTCATTCTTTGGCATCTATCACATGCTTTGCAAAACATGAATGCATCTTTGAAAATCGTAGGCCAAAAGAAACCACAAGTAAGTACCTTCAATACCGTTTTCTTCGGTCCAAAATGCCCACCACAAGCTTCACTATGACAAAAAGCAAGGATGGATCGATGCTCATTCTCCGGAACACATCTTCGAATAACTTGATCACCACATTGCTTCCATAAGTACGGATCATCCCACAAGAAGTGTCGAGATTGCTTCCTTAACCTCTTTTGTTGATGGCTCGGCATCTCTTGGGGGAATCGGCGTGTAGCAAGAAAATTTGCAATGTCGGCATACCAAGGCTCATGTACTTCAAGTCGAAAAAGTTGCTCATCCGGAAAGGTCTCACATAGGGGCAGCCGATCCTCTTCCTTCACAAGTCTACTCAAATGATCGGCTACAACATTCTCAACTCCTTTCTTGTCTTTAATCTCAATGTCGAACTCTTGAAGCAAAAGAATCCATCGAATAAGCCTCGGCTTAGCATCCTTCTTTGTCATAAGATATCTCAAAGCGGCATGATCACTATAAACAATAACTTTGGAATTCAAAAGATATGATCGAAACTTTTCCAAAGCAAAAATTACCACTAAGAGTTCTTTCTCTGTTGTTGTGTAGTTGAGTTGAGCATCGTTGAGAGTCCTTGAAGCATAGTAAATGGCGCATGGCTTCTTCTCAATTCGTTGTCCAAGTACCGCTCCAAGTGCATAATCACTAGCATCACACATCAACTCAAACGGCTCATCCCAATTAGGAGATACTAGGATCGGCGCCGTGCAAAGCATCTCTTTCAATCGGCAAAATGCTCTCTCACATGCATCCGTCCACTCAAACGTCACCTCCTTTTGTAACAAGTTGCTCAATGTCTTGGCAATTGAAGAGAAGTCTTTGATAAATCTTCGATAAAACCCCGCATGGCCAAGAAAACTTCTAACATCCTTCACACACCTAGGGCTCGTCAATGCTCGTATGAGCTCCACTTTGGCTTTGTCAACTTCTAAGCCTCTTGCCGAAATAATGTGCCCTAGAACAATACCTTGCGTGACCATGAAGTGACACTTCTCCCAATTGAGCACAAGATTTGTCTCTACACACCTCTCAAGTATCTTCTCCAAGTTCCCCAAACATGCATCGAAGGTGCCTCCATACACACTAAAGTCATCCATAAACACTTCGATAATGTCTTCAATAAAATCCGAGAAGATAGCATACATACATCTTTGAAACGTGCCGGGTGCGTTGCTAGTCCGAATGGCATCCGCCGATAAGCAAACGTGCCAAATGGACAAGTAAAAGTGGTCTTCTCTTGATCATCCGGGTGTATCATGATTTGATTGTAGCCACTATAACCATCAAGAAAGCAATAGAACGAATGGCCGGCTAACCTCTCTAGCATTTGATCCATAAACGGCAAAGGCATGTGATCCTTCCTCATTGTAGCGTTGAGCTTCCTATAGTCGATGCACATCCGATGACCGGTTACAAGTCTTTGTGGCATAAGCTCATTCTTCTCATTCTTGACAACCGTTACACCACTCTTCTTTGGCACTACTTGCACGGGAGATATCCACTTACTATCCGAAATTGGGTAAATCACCCCACAATCAAGCAACTTGATAATCTCTTCTTTCACAACTTTCATCATGGGAGGGTGAAGTCGACGTTGAGCTTCCTTTGTCGGCTTAGCTCCTTCTTCTAACAAGATGCGATGAACACAAGTAGTAGGGCTTATTCCCTTGATGTCCGCCAAGGTCCAACCTATAGCGGTCTTGTACTTCTTAAGCACTCTTACCAAATCAACTTCTTGCTTCTCACTAAGCATTGAAGACACAATAACCGGTAGTGTATCTTCTTCTCCAAGATAAACATACTTTAAGTGACTAGGGAGCTCTTTAAGTTCTAACTTTGGGGCCTCTTCCACACTTGGTCGAAATTTTGTTGTGGCATTTGGAATTGACAAGAACGAGTTCTTCGTGTAAATAGGAGTGGCGTCAAGCTCGGCAACTACTTCATTAAGGCTCGGCATCATGGTGTAGGGCACGGCTTCTCTTGGTTCGGCAATGCTTGGCTCAGCCTCGTTCATAACTTGTTCTCCCTTCTTGTCAAATCCGACCCCTTGCTCAATCGCTAATTGCTATGCGTCGAGCGAGGTCGACATAACTTGCTCGACCTCCTCCAAAACGTCAATGGCACAACCCTCCTTCAAATCAACATTGGGGAATTTCATGGCATCAAACACATTAAACTTGATCACCTCACCATCAAACTCCATAGTTAGGTTGCCCTCGGCCACATCTATCTTTGTGCGCGCCGTCCTCATAAATGGTCGCCCTAGTAGCAATTGAGTACTATTGACCGGCGAATCCTCCATCTCAACCACATAAAAATCGGCAGGGAATATCAATTGGTTGACTTGCACAAGCACATCCTCCACATAACCCTCCGGATACTTACTTGAGCGATCCGCAAGTTGAATGATGACATTATCCTTCTTGAGAGGCCCTATACTCAACGTTTGATAAACATTGAGTGGCATGACATTGATCGATGCTCCCAAATCTAACATCACATCCTCAAAACGAGTGTTGCCTATCACACAAGGCACATTGAAGCTTCCCTGATCCTTCATCTTTGGTGGCAACTTCCTTTGAATAACGGCCGACACCGTCTCGCTCATAGTCACCACACGAGTCTCCCTCGTATGCCTTCTAGCCGTGCATAGCTCCTTCAAAAACTTAGCATACTTTGGTACTTGCTTAATGCACTCCAACATAGGAATGTTGACTTGCACTTTCCGGAAAATCTCCAACACCTCCTCATCGGACTTATCCTTCTTCGTTTTAGCAAAGCGAGAAGGGAATGGAATGCTTGATGTCGGCACCCCTCCCTTGCTTGCTTGGTTCGGCACTAACTCATTCTTTGATGTTGCGGGATCATACTCAAGCTCATTGCGCAGCCCCTTATCCTTCACAATATTGTTGCCGGCATCACTTTGCTTCTCGGCAGCATGGCTTTTCTCAGCAGCAGCCCTGCCGGCCTCCCTATTTCTCTCGGCAGCATTGTCTTTGTCTGCAGCATTGCCGGCTATAGCCCCTTCGGTCCCCTCAATCTGGCTGCCGGCAATTGCAGGTCCGGCAGCATTCTCTTCATCCTCAATAACCTCAAAAGTTACTCGCTTCTTCTTTGGACTTGTTAGAGGGAACAACTCTCTTCCACTATGAGTTTGAATCACTTTAGCTTGCTCGTTCCTCGGATTGGGAATCGTATTGCTTGGCAACTTCCCTTGCTCATTAAATCTTCCTATAAAATCTACAACTTGGCCCATTTGAGTCTTGAGCTCACCAATGTCCTTTTGATGATTTTGTTGCCTCGCGAGCAATGCTTGAGTAGCACTTGACAAAGATTGAAGCAAAGCATCATAGTTGGGGTTGCTCGGCGCAGCTTGGCCTTGGCTCGGCCCTCCTTGAGTTTGGTTCGGCAATGCAGCAAATGGCCCTTGGTTCGGCTGAAATGGTTGCCAAGGCACAAATGGTGCCCTCGGCGCATATGGTGCTCCTCCCTCTCTCGGTTGCATAGGTCCCCTAAGCACATTGTCATTATTCGCCCATCGAAAGTTAGGATGATCATTGAACCTCGGATTGAAATTTCCAAAACGTTGACCTCCTTGAAAGCCAATTGCATTGCACTCCTCTACTCCCTCATTAACTCCAAATTGAGGGCATTGTTCGGTCTCATGGCCCTCGGTGCAAATTCCACAAACCATAGCACGCTTCTTCATCAAATTACTCACCAAGTCGGTAAGCTTGTCCACTTTCTCCTCTAACTTTGAGCTCGAAGACGTCTCATGCACTTTCTCATTCCTTGGCGCATTGCACATTGTTTCGTGCCATGCCAAATTGTTGGTTGTTCAAGGCACGAAATTCCAACAAACTTCTTGCCGCTCCGGCATTTAACTCCAAAAAGCTACCTCCCGCGGCCGAGTCAAGAAACTCTCTCTCCATGACGCGCAATCCCTCATAGAAATATTGTAGCAAGAGCCCATCGCTAATGCCATGCGATGGACACAAAGAAACTAGGGACTTGAACCTCTTATAGTAGTCGAAGAAAGTCTCATCTCCGGCTTGCTTCACACTAGTTATTTGCTTCCTCAGATCAGTGATACGTGAAGCAGGAAAGTACTTGAGTAAAAACTCATCCATCATAGAACTCCACGAAACGATGCGACCACTAGGCACCTCAAACAACCACTCCTTCGCTTGATCTTCTAAAGAAAACGGAAATGCCTTCATCTTGAAGTGTTGCAAATCGGTCCCTCTCGGACACATAGACTCCGTGGTGAAGTTAAACCACTGTAGATGCTTGTTAGGATCCTCACTAGGCATTCCATAAAACGATTTCAGCTTATGGAGGAATCCACTCCTCAATTCAATCTCTCCCGTCTTGTCAGCTTCCAAGGGAGGATAAGTGATATTCGAAGGAGAAACTCCAGCTCCAGCAACATGACTATTCTGTGATCGGATTGAAGCCATTATCTCTTCTTCTTCCTCTGATTCGGCAAAGGCCTCAAACTCTGGATTTCCAAGATCACACGATGACGAAACAATAGAAGGGGAGCTCGGCAAACTATCAGAACCGGATGACAAAGATGGCAATCTGGATGGCGATGATGATGGCACTGATGAACTGGTTGGTGACGATGGTAATGGCACAAAACGAGCAATAGCAAGCTCTTGATCTAAACGTTGCAAACGGACTTGAAGATATCTTGTCCAAATATTAGATTCGGACATGCATTATTTCTGAAATTTGCAACATTTAAACAAGTTAGAACATCGTAAAGAAATAGAAAGCAAGAATATACATCATTACAAGCCACGGCATTGGCAATTACACAGCATTTTTCAAACAATGATATACACATAATAAGTTCGGCAAAGCACAAAAACATATGGCAAAGCACAAATACATTCGGCAATAAGGGAAGAAAAATTGGAACGTTCATGATCATGTAATCGCTAAGTCTAATTTCTCTTAAATTTGTTCTAACTCTCGAAGTACGTGGAGCAGAGGAGATAACGGTGCAATGGACTGATACAGCCCCCGGTAGTATCATGCTTAACCCGATATACCTCAAGAGTTTGAACCACACAACATGTTTTATCTTCTGAAGAAAATAAGTCACATATGTCAAGTTATGTTTCGGCGTCTAAAGTGAGGTGATGCTTCGGTGCAAGCTGTCGACTAGGTCGTGCGAATTTTACGTTTCAAAGGTCATTAAAATCACGGAGGGCGAACCCCCTACAGGAACCAGGCAGGACTCGTTGTTGGACACCACGGAGGGCGAACCCCCTATCGACTCACTCACCGAGAATGAACATCAGTCTGTGGGCCTTGAGATCCAGTTAAACAAACCTGAGAACCATATCTATGATAATAATTTCCCCATACTTTGTAAAACAAACACGGATCCCTAGCAGTCTACAAGTGTTGATTAAAACCGCCCTCAACCTTATAGAAGTAATACTATTGCCGAAAAGTCGCTTATATGCGTGGGGGGGAAGTATCCCGCGTTTCCCAATCTACATGGAAACGGTTTCCGACATAGCACCATTCACATGAAGGGTTTTGGTTATGATCAACAAAAGTGGCTTCACCTACATGTTACACTTTAGAAACTACAATAAACTTAAACATACACAACACTATCAACTCCCTAGAAATTAAACTAAGTGATTACCAACATACATTAATATACATCATGCAACTTCTGAAATGTAAACTCTACATGCCGAAGCATATTTCTATTTTACAAAATCCCAAAATAAAATTACAATTACAACTTTACAGATTCACAACAAAAATTTCCAGCAACATATATACACAACAATAACATAAAACAAACTTTTATAATCCCCGGCAACGGCGCCAAAAATTGATGTGAGCCTAAGCACGCATGCAATAATAAACCCTGCAATCATTAGTAGTATAGACATAAGTAGGGATCGTTCTAAGCCGGGGATTAAGGGTACCTGAAATATGAAATTGTTAGACAAATATATACAAATATATACACATAAACGTCACACATGGGGGAATAGATGGTTCGGCAGCAACGCTGCCCTAGACCTAAATGACACGAAATTTAAAGTCCTAATTTACTATATACAAGTGATCATCATCTCTCACAAAACATTTAGCACCAAGACTCTTTAACAAATAAACTCACATGCAAGAAAGTAAGGAACAAGTATCAGCATGCTCAAGTTCAAGATTAGTTCCAACTACAACTTAGTTGTAAGACCTCTCAAGTTTTAAGACCGAACTTTTGGTTATGAGCCTTAAAGTTATGTTAATCCTTTTGAGACTTAACAATTGTGCACAATGGTCTAAATTAGAGACACGCAAAACAACTAAGGTTATCAATCATCTTATTTTAAACATGCAAGTATCTAAAGTATTAAACCCTAAGTGAGCAACACAAATCAGAGCGACCTTTTGAGTATGGCAACGTTCGTAATTACTCTAGCCGATTAAACCTAGCACCTAGATCAATGTTCAAGACAACACTAAGTACCGATTTTCATGCCCAATCCTTAGATACTAATCAATTTCGAACCTAAAACATGCATCTATACCACTGTCCTAATTATCTAACACATGAATTTACAAGTTACATATTACAAAATAACATGCGAAAATCATTATTCTTGTCGAAACCTAAACATAAATCTAAGCATCGATTCAAACAAGTCTTTAACATACAATTTATAAAACCAAAATCAGTTCACACATAGACATATAAACCAACACCAAACATATATGAATGTTTCATAGACAAAACTAAACATATCTAAACAAAAATTACTAAAACCGAAGAAGGGAGTGGATCACACTTTGAGACACCTTGAGAGCTTCAAGTCGTGTGGATCCGGCGGATTATGGAGGCTGGGGTGAGGCTGCACGGTAGTTGGATATGTCGGCAGTAGGTTATGGAGGAAAAGTTCCAAGAATCGGCAAAAGCAGAAACTTGGTTGAGGTGAGGTGAGGGTGATTTTCGGTTTAGGTTTTTGTCTAGGATCTTTGGTGAATTTTGGTAGAGTTTAGGCCTTGTGTTTAAGCTTGAGATGAGATGATTTTCAGAATGAAAAACTGAGGTTATAAATAGAGGAGAGGAGGCTGCCGGCTGCCCTATTGCATAAGGGATTCAGAAAACCAAGTGGGATAAGGATTTGAAACCTTCCTTTCATAGTTCAATTAGGTTTTCTTTTTCTGAATTTTTCTTCAAGACTTGGGCTTCACATCTTCATGGACTTCTTGTATGATCATTGGACTTCAATTGATAGGTCTTGATCCACCAAAAATGCTTCAATTGCCGGCAGCAACATTAAGGCACAAAATCTGCCACTTTCGGCAGCTTCTCCTAGTTTGACTAGGAGAACTTCTTTCTTCGTTTTCTTCTTCAACGCCTTAGCTCAGTGTCTTCCTCTTCCCTTCTTTAAGATTGAACCATCTTCATAAATGCATTTGTGCACCATTTGGTCCATCAAAAACAGAAAGCACAAAAAGGGGGCAGTAAGTTCCTGGAATCGGCAGATTTGATGTTGATGTAGTAACACCGGCACATTTCCCTCCTCGGAGCTCCGATTGATGCGATTCTAAGTCTCAGATAAACTATACACACATGGCTACCTCCATATAAAACAGTTCGATCAAAATCCTTATGAGTCGACGGGAATGATTTTTCGAAGTTGGATCAAAGTCCCAGGAAAATCCTGGAAGCCCCTGGATTGATTTGCTCGGACTGCCGTTTTGCAGCCAACTTTTGGGTGACTTTCCGAACTCCGATTGATCTGAAATTTTAACACAACATTCCTGAGCATATGAATACTAAGCACGCCAAATTTCATAGAATTCGGACAAGGATAGATCACAGTTTCACTCATCTCAAAATCACGAAAAAGACATATTTTGCATTATTTTCCAGATTTCTCAAACTTAGTCATTTTTCGGATTCTTAACCATTTTTCGCTAAACTCTACCAAATTAACACTAAACTATATCAAGACTCAATCTTAGATAAATAAGGGTTAAACAAAGCATAAATGAGGGCATAAGCATGTAATATCGTCGCACATTGTGCTCCTATCAGTGATGTTGTGAAGTAAGTGTGGGGTAAAACTTGTCCAATTGCATGAAATTCAGAGATATGTTGCCAAAATTATAAGGAAAAGAAGAAAAATTGAGCCGAAATAAAATGAAAAAACAAAGAATAGTTTCGGCAATGAAAAGAAAAGAGGAAAATTGGATGAGTTCTTGTGGTGAATTTGGAGTTGTATTATTATTTGAAGGTCTATTATTACTATACTTGACCTTTGTTCATATTCACTATTTTATGGGGAAGAAAAGAATGACGTTTGGGCCCAACAAGATAAAATTTGGCCCTTTGGAGTGATGACACATAAGGAGTTATTGAATTTTGCTAAGTCTTGGTGACATTTTATCACCACTATCCTAAATATGAATGCCTTATGCCAATCTCCATTATCACCTTTATGTTGATCTTTTCATGATTCTTAAAATGGGTGAACTTTGATTTGTGGAGATTTTTGTCAAGAGTTGAGCTTATGGTTTTGGTTCATTGGTGCACATAGTTGTTACATGAAGTTTTTCCAGAAAATTGATTCACAAAGTGCTTTTATTTGATGAAATATGCGAGCTATTTGTTGCCTTACAATCTGTTCTCTTGCATATACTATGAGTGAATTGCCATATCATGAGTGAAAAGAAGAGAGTATGCCTAGTGAGGAGGATGAAATCAACATAACATTTCATTGCTTGTGATTTTCGTTTCTTACTTGTTCATGCTTTGATACATGTCTATGACGCTCGGGATTTATGTGCTTACATTGAAATGCTTAACTTGAAAGCTATGTGGTTTAAAGGGACTAGCAAAAGCTAAGTGTAGGGTAGTTGATAGGAGCACAATGTGCGTCGTTCTTAATATGTTTTTACCCCCATTTATCCAATGCTTAACCCTTATTTTTGTAAGATAGAGTCATATTTTAGTTTAGTGTCCCTTTGGTAGAGTTTTGGAGAAAATGTGCTTAATTGTCAGAAAAATGACTAAGTAAAGAAATCTGAGCAAAAAGTGCAAAATATGTTGTTTTCGTGATATTGAGGCCTGTGCTAAACTGATCTATCCTTTTCCAAATTTGATGAAATTTGGTATGCATATAATTGGCAAGCTAAAGTATATTGTGTCAAAATTTCAGATCAATCGGAGTTCGGGAAGTCACCCAAATGAAGGCTGCAACTTGGCAGTTTGAGCAAACCAATCCAGGGACTACCAGGATTTTCCTGGGACTGTGTCCTGATTTCCGGAATTTCTGTGGGACACATCGCTTGGAACCAGAGAACGAGCCATACGCCGTTGGAAAGTCTACGAGTCTAGTTTCTCTGAGACTTCGAATCGCAGCAAAATCTTTTCTGAGCAAAAAGTTATGCCGGTTTGAATGCACGAAGGTCAAGTCTGCCGAAAGAAGAAAACCTAAACCGAGTTCTACATGGATTTGGCTTACGAATGTGGACTGAATTCCATCCTTTGTGCAAGATTTTTGGCTGAATTAATTCATGGAAAACCTAAAGAGATATTGCTTAATTATTTAGCCATTATCTTGGGAATTTTCGGCAGAAAATAGAGGAAGAAAATCGCAACAAATCCTGATCAAATTCGGCAGAATTCCTGTGCACGTCATCCAACTTCCACGGACTCTCCCGGACAGCTCACAATGAATCAGAATTCGAGCCTTACATGGATAGAAAGCTACGGGAGTCTAGTTTCCGACCCAACTCGAATCACCTCAATATTTTGTAGAGAAAGATATTCCATAATCTTCACTCGAAGGTCAAATATGCCAGCAGGATAAGTTTGAGAAAAACTAGGTTTTGTAAACCCTAGCTGCCTCCCTTGCCTCTATAAATACCACAACATAATTTCAGAATAATCATCTTCTCTTCCTCACTTAAACTAGCCAAAACTCTGCCGAATTGCTTCCAAGAATTCTCACCAAGAACATAGCCGAACCATATTCACCACCTTTCATTAAATCATTCCAATCATCAACACCAATCCACTTGCCGAATTCTTCAACAAGGTTGTCACTTGGATTGTAATATCAATGGCTTTTGTTTCTTTGTATTTATACATTAATTTTTCTATGAATTATGTATTGATTCTTGGATCCGATTTTGGTTTTGTTATTTATTCATGGGATTTCCGAATTCTTGTTATAATTGTTTGGTTTTCTTATGTTTAATTGCCGAATTATGCATGTTGTGTAATTGAATATGGTATGATGGGCAGTAGGCTTTTGCATGTTTTCTTGATTTAATTAGGTTTATTTCCTTAATTCGTGTGCAACCGAAGGAGATGTCTAGATGCATTCGAAGGCCATGAGTGTTATCTAGGTATTGAATTCACTTGCCGATTTAATACATGTTGGATCATACGCGTAGTTGATTTTAATGTGTATTTATCTAAGGGCTAGAGTAATTCTGGAAATTTACATGTCGATGTGAGATGAGTGACGCCATACTTGCTAACATGTTCCAATTCGGCATATTGTGCTTATGTGCTATTTGTGTTTAATTTCTACGCGTTGTGTTATTAAACCGATTAGTACCATGTTTAGGATTACACGCGTAGTTGATTCAAAATACTTGTGATGTTTTGAATAATTAGATATACCGCGTTGGCTCTAATTAAATTGGAACTTAATTGATCTTGAATTCGTTATATGCTTGCTATTACTTGTTTTAATTTTGTTGCATGTGTAATGAGTTTTGTGTTTTGTGATTGTGTGAAAGGTGATGATCAATTGTATATAATAATTTAGGAATTAAATTCGTAAAAAATCAGTAGGCAATTAGATAAAAATTCGACACCCCCCTTTCTATGTGCAACACTTTGTGTGATTGAAAGCCCTTGATTTCCCCGGATAGAACGATCCCTACTTGTCCTAACTACAATTGACAAAAGAAGGGTATTATGTGTATGAAGTTGTTTTGCAGGTACTTTGTGCTTGGATAATAGCTCCATCACGCGGATGCATGCGCATTACCCGGCCTCAGCTTCAGCACTCTTGCGCACGCGAAAGCTCGCCTTCCCTAGCCTCAGTTTCAGCCTTGGCTTGGCTTGCGTGTTGCTTGGACAACAGCTCCGCCACAACCAAACAATGAGGCACGCCTCGGTTTCGGTCTTGGCATTTGCTCGGCCTCGGCCCGCCCGTGCACTACCTCGGCTTTGGCCTTGGCAACGTTGCACCCGCCAATATATGACCAGGTCTTTATCTTGCCTTGCTTCGGCTTGGCTTTCACTCTAGCTTGGTTTCGGCCTCGGATCGCTAGCTCATGGCCTCGGTCCTTGATACTTAGTTTTTAGACATTTATGTCTATATAGTATCGATGTTGGCTCATTTGATTGTTTTTCGGCTCTATTTTTGAGCATTAAAGGATGTATTTACTACGCATTTAAGCATGCCTATGTTTTATCTTGTGATACTACACGCCATGTGACGCACTCTATAGGAATTAAATATATATTCCGGTTTATATGACTTGGCATAAAACCTTGTCTCTACACTCTTATATACGAATGTATCATAGAGACATTGAGCGTGTAGCTAATCTTCATGGATTTTATAAATCCATTGTAACTATGGTGACTATATCATCACATATAATCATAGAGCATTCTCATGCTCAAAAGTTTCAATATCTTATGACATTATGATTCAAAGTCACATATGCTATCTATGCATAAAGAAGCAATCAAACCTTGCTCACTACTTAAAGATATTCGTACCAACGTTTATCACCTTGAAACTCATTGTGAAAATTGAATTGATTTCTTATGTATCGCTTCTAATGAATACGCACAACTTATGAGTCAATATTGTGAATATATTTCAGATACACTATGATTCAGATTCTTTGAATCGGCGACTCATGTAGACTTTTCCATACATCGTCCGGAATTTTGGACATATTCTGATGATCCATATATGTAAGAAACTTATGGACATCGTTTCTTTTGAGTAAAGAAGCTATTGGGATCAAAGAGGACCAAAATAATATTTGGTAGCGTCATGAGTAATGCTCAAGGCTTAAAGATGACATTAACGTCACCCAAATCTTCCTCCAAGTCAATGGAAACACTATTTATGCATTTAAAAGTGCATATGATTCCCCCTTTATGATCCTTGATTAGCTAAGCTTATTATATGGAAGCCTAATCTTTAGCATAGTTTTTGAGTAACGCCCTCCTACGCTAAAGACAATGATACATAAGATGATGGCTTTGATGCCTTCTCATAGTTCAATTTGAGACACAATGAAACTATGGTGATATACCTAATGGTTAAACTCAAGTCATAACACTTAGATGTTATGAAACACCTTGACAATGATTGAAAAGTTGAGAAAAACCTAGAAATCCTGGTTTTCCAGCTTGCGGACTTGTCATTGGACTGACCGGTTCACCTAATTTTAGGCTGGTTCTTGAGGTGAAATTCGGACCACCGATTCCTAACATCCATGGCTACTTGCTCATAAAATTTCAGAGCCAATGGACACCTAGAAGGTGCTGAACCGCTAGACACAAACGTTCACTAACCTCCGGAGACTGTTCTGACCGGTTAAGTATGTTTCCGGCCGGTTCCGGTGATGAGGCTGGTGGCGTTGGAATCCTGATACACGTGTCTACCTACTGTTAAAATTTGGTGGCATTTGATATCCCAAAACTTAGTGAAACGTTTCAGGAAGCATACATGCATGTTACATTTTGTAACAGAATGCAACTTGTTAAAGTATAAGTGTTAACGTTCAATACCCTTTACCGTCCACATATTTTATGCCATATTGCGCCATCACAATTTCTTAATGATGGGTATTTGTCTTTAAAAAAGACATGAACTTCCATCTATAGTCCTCTATATAGAAATCCTAATAGGCGATCTCGTTTATGTCACTTTTGATGAGCCAGTCTTCCCGTCGTTAGGCGGAGATAAGAACAAGTATGTTCACGTAGAACGACTTGACATTGTCGTGGTTTGTCCCCATTGTGCCTCATCATGTTTCCCAAAGTCTCATAAATCAAAGTGACGAGATTTGATATACATGCTGCAAAGAGCAAACTATTGGTCTTTCAAGAAAAAGATAGGAATAGTACTCTTGTTTCAAACATGCCTTTAAGGATTGATGTCCGGATAAATAGACATATTGTCACCCATACATGGTGACATGGTGACTCCAAAAAAGTGGTAGATGGTGTCACTAGGCCGTGACTCTCACAAGTAGTGTAAAGAGGGCACTTAGTTCGATATACACTCATCGAATGCGAGTGTAGCACAACTTGATCCTTTGATCAATGACAACTCATTGGTCTCATGAATTTTCTGGATTATGGTCATCATTGGGGGACGCCTCAATGAAAAGCCAATCCATATGGAGATCTCTACAAATGCGAATTACACTAGTGTACATGAGGACGTGGTTTATGAGTTAGATATCGAACACACTCACTTCGTTGAAGCAAATACCAACGTTGTGAATTGGCCTACATGGAAAGATATGTGATCCAGTTTAAACAAAGAGATAGGTCCTTGGTCAGGTGATGTCGACACTGCAAATATAAACCCCATCGATAATCTTTGATAGAAAGCATAGTGAGACAAAGAGTCTAGACTCACCTTATGGCGCAAAGTCTCTCACAAACGCCCTGGAATCAACTACGATGACATATGCTCTCGTAATGGAGTCATATTGCACTCCACTACCTTGTCAGTTAGGTAGTTCCGAAAAACTGAACATGCAGCTTAAATCATCTCTATTGGGACTAAGTAAAGAGATATACATAAACATCCTAAACGGATTAGTTTTCACCCAAGTCAAGTAAGCAAAAACCACTATTCAGTGACTATTTGATTGGAGATGAAATGTAAAAAATCATGTCTATTTGCGTGTGAACTTCGGATGAATTGTGATTGAGGTATCACTAATCTGACATTAAGAATGAAAAGATCTTAGAAATAGTTGGTCTCGGGAGTGAGAACCGTTAGTGATGAACTTATTCATCTATCGGCTTATGACTATCTAAAGGATGTTAAACCAAAGCCTATATGTATCCCATGATCAAGTCGATGTCTTGAGAAGACTCATTACGTCTATATGACGAGAAGTCAAACTCTCCATCTAAGTACCATGCGTGCAATCATGTACTTGTTATAATATGCTCGACTCGACATCTCATTCGCTATAAACTTATAAAGCCAAGGTAATGGCTAGATGCGCCCACGCAATGAAAGACACATCAAAAGGCAATTTCAGAATCTGCCTGGTTCTGTATGTCAATTTCCACGAGGTCTACAGGACAGCCCACTCGTTGGAAAATTGTAAAATTGATACCTTTGGGAAGGTCTATGTGTCGACTTTCTAGAGACACCAACCATTTGATTATAACTATCATATTGAGTGAGTTATGACTGTTTTGGCAAAAGTAGAACGAATCTGTCCGGTAACTTACAGATCAGTCACTTTCGGCAGAGCTTTGTGATCAGCTCAGGATGAACCACGTTGTGTACTTTATATCACTGGAACGATATGGGTGTCTAGTTTCCAGAACTCTTTATGGTTCATTCATACCTACTGTATCGAAGGAGTTATTACTGTTTAAGTACATAGAGGTCATGCTACGCGTGAATCTGATTTTCAACGCGAACTCTAATTTTGAGTTGTTAAGCAACCTTCTTCCTTAAGACCAAGTAAAGCTACATATAGCTGGTCTAATACAAGGATAATGTGGCCATATTCAATGACTAGATCATTGGCCATGCCTACTTTTGAAGCTTGTGAGGAGCGTTTGTATACGCCACTAGTCTAAACTCCGAGATTGAGTTACCAATCAGGGGCAGTTGTCTTGTAGACATCAGGGGGAGTCTATCTCACATGTAATCTTCAATTGTAGTTGGTACGTTGTGATCTTTTCCCTTCGACCAAGCTTTTTATTTTACCCAAGTGGTTTTTGTTTTGCTTGGCAAGTTTTAGCGAGGCAACATGTTATGCACCGTGTCACATTAGGTATGCGATACAAGGGGGAGTGTTCAAGGAAAGATAATTCTGTAACTTCCGTGGTGTGTTTTGACATAATTAGACTGGATATGTAGTATCTTTAGTAGATAGGGAATCCATGATTATTCGGGATACTTGATGTAATGCCTATATAAATGCATCTTTATCAATTAATAAAAACAACGCTTTACTTATCTATTGTTTCTCCTACAACAGTTGGGTAGTTTTTTTTTTGTGTTTATCTTTTCAATAAATTCGTACTTTTTTTTTTTGTAGAAATTGTTGAGTTTTGACTTGATAGACGCACTCAAATTTTCACGTCTGTTCTAATAATGCGGCGAGTTACGTGTTTCTTCAAAATTGAAAAGCAATAGAGTGGCTGATGATGTAGTCTTTGTTGGTGCTTGGTAGAATGCATATGTTATGTAGAGTAACTACTATTTTTTTAGAATGTTCTTATACTATGGGGTTTAAGCACAATGTCTCTCTTTCCCCCTCCCCCTATATTCGGCGGTTTCACCCGTTTTAGCCCTTATATTAAAAAACAATAAATACACATCTCCATGTTTTTATTTTCAAAATTTGATATTATATTATATAATAACAAAATCACAAAGCAGAAAACATGGTTGAACCAATTCAATAAACATTGTAACATCCCGACCCAAATTTACATGTTTACTGGTCATTCTTAGCTAGCGGTGGTTACCTAGCCTTTTCGCCTCCTTAGTGGCGCGGTGAACGGTTTACTTGAGTGATAAAATTGTTGTCACCTTATATGACGGTACAGGGATTCATAGATACAATTATGGGTTTTCCGCCTCCGTAGTGCGATGGACGGTTTATTTATGTGGGAAACCTGCCGTAGCTCGCTATTAGGTATAGTTCAGTAGTATAATGAAGTTTCAAAGAGTCATAGCGCGCACGTTAACAAGATTAGGCAGTCACTACTCAGTAACCTACCCAAAAGAAAAAAGAAAAATAGTGTTCTTTACCCTAATATAAATACAAATTTAAAGGTAATAGCTTTTTTTACCCGTTCTTCTAGCACTCTTGTGGCAGCCATTACATAAAATTTGAAAGCTCACTGAATGGAGCCATCCATGGAAACATTCTAAGAACCAATGAATTGGCGCTACACTATTTAGTAGAGAGAAAGTGAGACAAAAAAGAGCTGAACATATTTATGTGTCCGGGTCCAATTCCGGCTGATCATTTATGGCCCACTTGTTAACACGAGTACGAGCTAGACATTCAAGTTGGTTATAATTAATTTGCTTGCTGTTGAAATAGGCTGAGGCAGAAAAGAAACCATGCCAACTGAAAGTACCTGTTTTTCCCAATCAGTTTTGTAGGTTAGTATGATCAGGAATATTGTCTGCACCAATGTCCTAAACAACAATCCAATCCAAACACCCTACACAAGAATTGACATAATGTTATTCATTAAAGAATAATCTGACATATATTTAATCTTTCCTTCTTAGAAAGGAATTAGGGTTCCTTTGGGAATCCGAGAAGGAGGTGGTTTAAGGTAATTGAATCCTAGTTGATCTCCAAATCTATTATGCTGCTTGATACGCAAGTATTAGGGTTTGACACTCTCTATATAAAGAATTCTTATACAACTTGTAAAGAGTTCACAACCATCTTACAAACACACAAGCTTTTGGGCATCGCAAATCTTGCAAAGTCTCCCCGGAGCATCTTACGCGCACTGCCTCCACAAACCGCAAACAACCACCATCCAACCTCACTGCAACTTTACGCCCGCCACCGGTAGCTGTATACTTGCATGGTTGTCGAAGTGTGCCTTGCATTCGTGTCGAGAGTCGCTAAGACCTATCGCTTCTAGCATCCGCATATCGTAGCACACCTGCACCATACGTACAGAGCCGCACACTGCGCCATACGTACAGAGTCGCACACTCGCCTCGTGTCTGCGTTTGCTGAAGCACCCAGTGTCAGTCGCTACGCCAGTAGCAAATCGAGTCATTACTCTGTTAACAAAACATAAACCAATCTGCTATAGGTTAGAGGAGAAATATTCTCCGCGGTCTTGAATTATTGCTCTGCTTTGCATCACAGGATCGAAGTAAGATTACTCAATCTGCAATAAGTTGAAAGAAAATCCTAATATACTTTTGTTAGGTCTTGTTCGAGCCTCTTACGCCGGCCTAGTCAATGTCCGCGTAACAGTCGCTTGGTCAAGAAGTCAGGAATTGGGAGCAGATAGATACACTCGCTAGAGGTACGCTCGCTAGAGGTCGTCCGCATCGAAGTTGTACCTAACTCAAAGGGACTGGCACGCTCACGCACATCACAACAGGACTCAAGTTGACGTCCGCCACCCCCACGTGTTGACCGTTTGCCGGGTGCTAATTCCTCCACGAACATTTTGGCACGCCTAGTGGGACCAGTGTCAAGATTGCGGGATCTAATCCATATCGACGAGTCATGCCTCTTTGCAATAAACCAGAACACAGGTTGTGCACCTCGCACAACTCATCTGAATGTAGAGGTTTAACAGAGGCAGAAGTAGGCCTCAATTTTGGAGGTGTGATGACTAACATTGAGGATCTTACGGAGGTTTATAATGTTGGCAAAGGGCTTTCTGGAACTCCAGTAGCTGCTGGTAGCCACAACATTTTGAGTAAGAATACGGCTGACGCCTCAAAATCTTTAGAGATTTCTGAGGAGAATAACAGTGCGGTCCTTGTCGTTGCTTCTTCTGAAGATGTAATGGACTCGTTGAACCTGATGTTGGCAAAGTCAGCATCAACCGATAACGTTCTTCAGAGGATTGAAGCTAGTTTGAAAGAGGTGAGGACAGAACAAATTGGGAATTCAGCCGACGTTAGGTGGTTGGCGAATCAGCAGAACAAAACCGCTGGCCAGTTTGCTTCTCATACTAAGGACTTCAATGAGCAAGTGAAGACACAGCAGGAACAGATGGCTAAAACCTCGGCTGCTATTGAACAATAATCACTATTGTTCAGACAGAAGATAGAATCTGAGTTGCAGGAAACGGAGGAACCGACTCAGCCTGTGGTGGTAGGAAGAAGGCAAGGAAAGAGTTCTCCTAGCACGTTACGGCCACCTATTCAAACTCAGGGGCTTGATTTTTCTAGAGCTTCAAAACGGAGAAGAGGAGGTGGAAGGCTTAATAACCCTCTATCTGATGAAGAAACCGAGGAGCCAGAAAAGGAGGAAGTCCAGGTTCTAACTCTAGCTGCTGTGAATAAGCTGTTTGAAGAAAAGATGAGGGTTATGCATGGTTTGCCAGATACCAACCGAACTTATGCTAATCCGTTTCCCACAGAGGTGAATGCGCTTCCATGGCCGCATAACTTTAAACACATCTGATTTGCCCAATTCTCTGGGGATTCTTCGGACGACGCTGAGACTCATATCACTCGCTTTAACAACGAGTGTGGTCCTAATGTAGAGAATTCCATACTCAAGCTGCGAGTATTCGGTACTTCATTAACGGGTTCGGCATTAGCATGGTATAAAGATTTAGCGCCAGGGTCATTTCCAGACTGGAGGACTATGGAAATCCTATTTAGAACCATGTTTAGGGCTGTTGAGGCCAAGGTCACTGTAAAGGTCCTGGCTGAAACAGAACAACAACCCAGAGAGTCAGCCATGGATTATCTAAAACGCTTTAAGTTGCAGTTAACCAAATGCAAAGCTAAGCTTTCAGAGGATACTATAGTGGACATAGCTATTGGAGGACTGGATGAGGAAGTCCAGGCTGGCTTTCAGCAGGTATATGTTACTAATATGGCTGATCTGACTATTAGGTTAGCCGACCAGCAACATTGGATTGATCAGATGAAGGAGAAAAGAGAAAGGAAGAAAGGCATCCCATTATCCTACTATCCAGGCTCTTTGAAGCCTAAGCTGGGTGTTCCTTCTGGTTCAAAGACGATCGCAACTATACAAGCAGAGTCATCTCCAAACCTAACTTGAGTAGCGGTTGTAGAAGTGGTTGGTCGCCAGCAACTACAATCAAAGAATATAAGACTGACCAAGGAGCCAATCAAGATTGTGACTTATGTGCCGACTAAGTCCGCTTTTGAGTCATATATTTATAATGCACACAGGGCTCCAGAGATCTTACATGAACTATTTAACCAAGGCCGGCTTAAACATGATGGAGATTTCATTCCCAAGCCAGACTACATGGCGGGTAAGAAGTATTGCAGCTTCCATAACATGAATAACCACTATACCAAAGACTGTGTCAAGCTCAAGGATCAGATCCAAATATGGATCAATGATGGTCTTATGAAGGTGGAAGCTGCCAAGGAACCTACTTGGACAGAATCTAAGCCGTTCCCCAATGTGAACACGATAGATTTTGTCCCCAATCCATGTCAACAATTGGGATCTGGCAAGCGAATTTCCAAGTTTGCACATTATACATATGATGCAAATAAGGCCCCAGAGATTTGGGAATTCTTGATCCAGGAAGGGATGATTATTCCTGCTACCGCTCGCCTACCACAAAAGGAGACAACGCCGGGCGAATCCTATTATGCTTTTCAGCATTCTAACGGCCATCATACCTTCAGGTGTGTTGCGTTAATGGACCAAATTCAAGAATGGTTGAATGATGGAACTTTGAGGTTTGCTGAAGAAGCGGTGGCTTCTATACCTGAGTTTTAGGTGAATGTCATCGACAAGAATAAGTCAGAAGCGAAACAGCAAACTGACAACAATGAGCATCCGCCAGAAAAGGAAGAGATGGTGCTAGTACCACGTTCTGGGTTGTGCCTTAATTGTAAAATATGCTGTCATCTGCCTATAACACATGAAGAGTTGCAGATTGCACTTAAGGAGGCAGAACAGAGAGCCTTAGAAAAGGCCAAGCGCACTCATCCAGTTCTTGAACGATCTAGGCCTGATGCTTATAAGCGAGCGAAGTATCATCATAATGAACGGGAAACTTATGCTAGCAAGCTAAGGTCTCGGCCAGACCCAGCACCTACTGGGGTCAAGTCTGTTCCAGTTTATGGTCCTGCCATAATATCGGATCCAGACGTGACGAACAAGCCTTACGTTCCACCAGCGTCAAGTTCAGAGATTAAGACTGACAAGTGGTATCGACAACAGAATGGTAAAGCTGTGGAGGTACCTCCTAATCAGACTAGGAACATGTAGAAGCGGTATGGCAAAGCAAAGAGAACTCTGGATGCTTTGGCCAATGGTGAGTTGATCCCAGAAGAGCTTTCAGTGCCGGTTGAACACATACGGGAGACTTATAAGCTGTACAAGGCCAAAACCTATGTTGATAGTCGCCGAGCGTGAAATAGAGACACTTCACCGCCTCGTAGACAATTGTTCACGAGAGACTTTCGAAGTCACACCAGGCAGCGGATGCACCTAGGAATTCAGCAAGGAGGAGATTAGTCTACTCCCCAAAAAGAGAGACCGTTAGATCTGTCGCGTCAAACCGGTTAGATCCTTTACCCACAAAGAGAATCCTAGAGGCTTGGGTACAGCGGAACTCCGCCATTCTGAAGTGGAAACCTAAAGAGGCGAGTGTCACTCAAGCCACATGGGCAATAAATTGCCAAGGAATCCAAGCTCGCCAAGGCAGAGCCAACCAAGCCTATTATGATATTGACTCGGTCAAAATCCTCGGGTATTCCTCCCGGCATGTCCCTGCCTCAATATGTGGCACAAAAGCTAGGTACTGACCCACCTTCGAAGAAAGCGGAGAGTGAGTCCCAATTCCAGTCTTCGGACCCGGTGGCAGACGAAGATTTACAAGGGTCGGATGATGAGATATTGGAAGAGGAAAATGAAGAATTCGTGGACGAGGATGACGCCATCTTAGACTGCAACATGGTCTCATTGGATCCAGAGGTGTGGGATTGTCACATGACCTTTATTTTATCTTCTGATTACGCCTTACCAACACCTATACCTACTTCTCAATTCATCAAAGAGGAAGGGAAGGACAGACCAGTATACCATATACAAGAACCTCAAGATGAGGCAATGGCGAGCACGGAAAGAGAAAGATCTCAATCCACAAACAAACCTCCAGAGGGGTTGGCTGAACTTCTAAATCTAAATGTGGTGTTTCCAAAGCCTACATTTGCCATGTCTCAACATCTCAAACCTCTTTATGTGTCAGCAGAGGTGACAGGTCTCAAAGTTAACAAAATTCTCATCGACACAGGAGCCGCGGTGAGCGTTATCACTCTTAGTACTATGGAAAAGCTCAAGATTCCTGAAGAAAAGATTATAGGTACCACTATGAAGGTTAGAGGCTTTGCTGGTGCGGTAACCCCAACCAGTGGTATCTTAATGCTCAAAATAAAACTTGGGCCTTCAGATGCTTTTCAAGGATTCATTGTCACATAATCAGTTAATTGATGTGAGCCGCGAGGCTCACACAAATAATAAACCCTACAATCGTTAGTAGTATAGACATAAGTAGGGATCGTTCTAAGCCGGGGATTAAGGGTACCTGAAGCATGAGAATGTTAGACCAAAAATATACAAACACATATGCACACAATTGTCACACTTATATACATATATATAAACAAAATTCAAACATGGGGTATAATGTGAGGTTCGGCAGCCATAGGGCTGCCCTAAGCTAGGTACAAAAGAAAAGACTGGAATTTAAACTCTAAACTACTATGTACAAGTTGGTCGACACTCTTCCACAAATTCCTAGCACGAAAGATAATCAAAACATATAACAAACAAGCAAACAAGACTCACGGCAAAGCATTAAAGTGTTCTAGACTCGACTTAACTCCGACCTAATTAGCTCCCTATAGGTATTACTAACCGATTTAGATTTCATAAGTTTTCAAGATTAACTTTACGTCTAATCCTAAAATTATACTAAACATATTTGAGAACTCCTATAGAAGAAAACAAACATGCATAGTAATTGAGCACGAAATCTTTTGAGTCGGAAACAAGTTAATTAAGTAAGGCGTCACTCTTCTTGTTAACAAGCATGTTCTTTAAATCACTCTAACCCTTGTAGAAACAACACAAATAAAATAACTCATCGGTTACTTAATCTATATTATTTCCGGCTAATGAGACCAATACTCCACACATTGCAATTGTACAGAATAATAACCTTTGCGCACACGAATTCAGAGAACAAATCAAGATGAATCTAAAACTAAATTAACACATGTTGCCGATTGCCCTATTTACTAATTCATTACATATTTTCTTTATTCTTTAACATACAATCCGATTCTTTACTCTCAAAAACCAATTAAAAATAAAGAAAACGAATTGAACATGCAAATCATAAAACCAAACTTCAATCCAAACAATACATAGACATAGCGTTTGAAACCAATAATACATGTTATCTTCATAGACAAAGTTTAACATAACTACAAAGGAAGAATTACAAAGCCGAAACTAGGGAGTAGATCACACTTTTTTGAACACCTTTGGAGCTTCAAGTCGTGTTGATCTTGATGGAGAATGGTAGAGATTTGGCAGGAATGTTTCTGGATGGTGGTGGATGATGTGTTTCGGCTAGGGTTTCTTTGTTGGATTCTTAGGGAAATTTTGGTAGAGCTTTAGGCTAGATTTCTGCTTTAGAATGTGACAGATTTTCTGAATGAAAACAGCCTCTATATATAGAGAGCAGGCCGGCAAAACCCTAGGAGGAAGCCTAGATGCAATTGGTAAACAAAACCTTGTAGAATAAGGTTTTGCTTCATTCCTTTCTTGGTTCTTCTAGGACTTCTTTTTCTGAATTTTCTTCATGGTTTGGGCTGGATATCTTCATAGACTTCAGATGTGGACTTGACAACTCCATTTGATGAACTTTGATCCATAGAAAAATGCCCCAGCCGGCTTAGTGCACAATTGGCAACAATCTGCCTTTGTCGGCAGCCTCTTCCTAGTTGGACTAGGAATGCTTCTTTCTTCATGGTTCTCCACTTTGCATGATCTTGATGCCTTCCTCTAACCTCCATTAAGCTTGGAAAATCTTTAGGTATGCATTTTAATGTCAAAATGTCCATCCAAAACAGAAAAGAAGGAAGAGAGGCAGAAGCTTGGTGGAATCGGCTGGCAGTGACCTTGTTGCGTTGAAACTGGCATAATGTTTTCCATAGTGCTCCGATTGATGCGATTCTAAGTCCCAGAGAAACTAGATTCGTAGAGATTTTCAAAGGCGTATGGCATGTCCTCTGGTTCCAAGCGATGTGTCCCACAGAAATTCCGGAAGTCAGGACACAGTCCCAGGAAAATCCTGGTAGTCCCTGGTGATCTTTGTTCAAACAGCCAAGTTGCAGCAATCTTTTGGGTGACTTCCTGAATTCCGATTGATCTGAAATTTTGACACAATACACTTCAGCTTGCCAACTATATGCTCAGTTTAGCACAAGCCTCAATATCACGAAAAAGACAAATTTCACATTATTTTCCAGATTTCTTCTACTTAGTCATTTTTCGGGTTATTAAGCACATTTTTCCAAAACTCTACCGAAACAACACTAAACTAAATTATGACTCTATCTTAGATAAATAAGGATTAAACAAAGTATAAATGTAGGCATAAACATATTAATATCGTAGCACTTTGTGCTCCTATCATTAATGCCCCATATAGCATGATCCTGGGGAGAGATTGGATCCACAAGACACTTTCTGTCCCATCATCATTACATCAAGAAATGATCATGTGGGATCCAGTGTCCGACATTCCGGTAATGATCAAGGCGGATGACCGTCCTTATTCAATAGTAGCTTGTTCGCTTGAAGCTGACTACTATTATAGCTCTATTAGACCTCTCAGGATTGAGGGTGTTGACAACAAAGGACATCCAATTGGGGTGACCTCGACTGATCTCGCTCGGTGGGGTTTGACACAAGCCAAATCAGACGGTTCTAGGCCCTCCTCCATCGACTTCTTATCAAATAATGTCAATGAGTGACAACCACACAGTTGAGGAAGCAGAGGCCTTTGCTTCTTTGATGCAGCGTTGTGCTGTTTTTAGAGAGGAGCAATTGGCTTGGAAGGCGGTCGCTCTAGTTGAGTGTATCGATGAAGATGAGATATTGACTATAGAAGAGGTGGAGGCTATACAACCAGCCCCAGCAGCAATGGATGATACTCCACCTAAGGTACGTGATCCAGTGGAAAAAGTTAATCTGGGCATTGCTGAAGAACCTATGGAAGTTGGGATCAGCCAATACTTGGAACCAGAATTGAGACAACAGCTATTTGAGTTGTTACAAGAGTTTAAGGATTGCTTTGCAGAAAAATATCAAGATATGCCAGGACTATCAAAAGAATTGGTCTGTCATCGTATACCTATCAAGGAGGGATTCAGACTAGTCAAGCAGGCGCAAAGGCGGATGAATGTTGAAACTGTCATGGCGGTTAAGAAGGAGGTTCAGAGCATGCTTGATGCAGGAATTGTCAGGCCGACGAAATAATGTCAATTTCGTCGGCTATAACTGCATTTTGGGCAAAAAAAAAATACCGGATCGGAGGAGGAGAAGGAGGAGGAGGAGGAGGCTGGAGGAGGAGGGGAAGGAGGAGGAGGAGGAGGAGGCCGGAGGAGGAGGGGAAGGAGGAGGAGGGGAAGGAGGAGGAGGAGGAGGAGGCCGGAGGAGGAGGGGAAGGAGGAGGAGAAGGAGGAGAAGTTGTAGACTTTATAGGAAGATTTAATGAGCAAGGGAAGTTGCCAAGCAATACGATTCCCAATCCGAGGAACGAGCAAGCCAAAGTGATTCAAACTCGTAGTGGAAGAGAGTTGTTTCCTGCAACAAGTCCAAAGAAGAAGCGAGTAACATTCGATTTGGTTGATGAAGCCGAGAGGGCTGCCGGACCTGTAATTGCCGGCAGCCATGGCATTGGGAATGGAGGGGCTGCAGCCAACAATGCTGCAGCCGAGAGTGAGCAGGGTGCAACCGGCAGCCATGATGCATCCGGCAGGGATGCTGACGAGCATGGTAGAGATGCCGGCAGCAACAATGTGAAGGACAAGGGGCTGCGCAATGAGCTTGAGTATGATCCCGCAACATCAAAGAATGAGTTAGTGCCGAACCAAGCAAGCAAGGGAGGGGTGCCGACATCAAGCATTCCATTCCCTTCTCGCTTTGCTAAAACGATGAAGGATAAGTCCGATGAGGAGGTATTGGAGATTTTCCGGAAAGTGCAAGTCAACATCCCTTTGTTGGAGTGCATTAAGCAAGTACCGAAGTATGCTAAGTTTTTGAAGGAACTTTGCACGGCTAGAAGGCATACTAGGGAGACTCGTGTGGTGACTATGAGCGAGACGGTATCGGCCGTTATTCAAAAGAAGTTGCCACCAAAGATGAAGGATCCGGGAAGCTTCAATGTGCCTTGTGTGATAGGCAACACTCGTTTTGAGGATGTGATGTTAGATTTGGGAGCATCGATCAATGTCATGCCACTCAATGTGTATCAAACGTTGAGTATAGGGCCTCTCAAGAAGGACAATGTCATCATTCAACTTGCGGATCGCTCAAGTAAGTATCCGGAGGGTTATGTGGAGGATGTACTTGTGCAAGTCAACCAATTGATATTCCCTGCCGATTTCTATGTGGTTGAGATGGAGGATTCGCCGGTCAATAGCACTCAATTGCTACTAGGGCGACCATTTATGAGGACGGCACGCACAAAGATAGATGTGGCCGAGGGCAACCTAACTATGGAGTTTGATGGTAAGGTGATTAAGTTCAATGTGTTTGATGCCATGAAATTTCCCAATATTGATTTGAAGGAGGGTTGTGCCATTGATGTTTTGGAGGGGGTCGAGCAAGTTATGTCGACCTCGCTCGACGCATAGCAATTAGCGATTGAGCAAGGGGTCGGATTTGACAAGAAGGGAGAACGAGTTATGAAGGAGGCCGAGCCAAGAGAAGCCGTGCCCTACACCATGATGCCGAGCCTGAATGAGGTGGTTGCCGAGCTTGACGCCACTCCCATTTACACGAAGAACTCATTCTTGTCAATTCCAAGTGCCACAACAAAATTTCGACCAAGTGTGGAAGAGGCCCCAAAGTTAGAACTTAAAGAACTCCCTAGTCACTTAAAGTATGTTTATCTTGGAGAAGAAGATACACTACCGGTTATTGTGTCTTCACTGCTTAGTGAGAAGCAAGAGGTTGATTTGGTAAGAGTGCTTAAGAAATACAAGACCGCTATAGGTTGGACCTTAGCGGACATCAAGGGAATAAGCCCGACTACTTGTGTTCATCGCATCTTGTTAGAAGAAGGAGCTAAACCGACAAAGGAAGCTCAACGTCGACTTCATCCTCCCATGATGAAAGTTGTGAAAGAAGAAATTATCAAGTTGCTTGTGTTTCTGCCTAAACCCGGGGGTCTGGTAGATACTTGATGAATCCAACTCGATCTCCTGCAATCCTGCTTACTAAGGGGAATACCGGGCGGGCCGGCCTTCACCTCTCCGATGCCTAAGTTAGTATAGTTGGAATATATATAACCTGGGCACGTATGTAAGCAGGGAGAGAGACAAGTTACCTATTTATGGTGGTAGTTGAGGCCCATATATAGGTGGTTGAGGGTGAGGGCTGGCCTTACCCTTCGATGTGGGACTGGTTCCCTTCTGTTTGGATATTCTGGTGCCCTCTTTGGCAGGCAGGCGCCCTCGGTCCCAGGACCCTTGGAGGCAGGATAGACCGCTGGGCCCCGAGGCCTGGTGCTGGTGATCCGATCCTGGGTCCTGGGCCAGGCCCTGGTGCACTTGCCGCGGGTCTGTGGGCTTGCTGTAGCCCCTCTGCGGCTACTGTCAACAAGTCCCCCAAGTTCCCGGTCAAGTGCAATCTTGAATGGGGACTTATCTGTCTTGCTCTTGTCCCGCAGACCCGCGGGGTTACCAACCTACAGGTCCCCAGTCCCCCAAGTCCGCGTTAAAGATTGGGCGTGACCGAGGTGAGTACCTGTTACCGATGGCAAGAAATAATTTATAAGCATGTTGGGTAATGTAAAACAGGATTGTGCTCGAGTGTAAAGCATGGAACGGGGTGAAAACCCGAAGAGTGCATGAGATGATGCCATGCGATAGATGGTGCATGGAATGATGATGAGGCGTTGAAATCCGCCATGCAAGAGATGGTGCATGGAATGATGATGAGGCGTTGAAATCCGCCATGCAAGAGATGGTGCATGGAATGATGATGAGGCGTTGAAATCCGCCATGCAAGAGATTAATGCACGGAATTCTGATTGGGCCTGCTGCCCTTTCGGAATAAGGCGGAGCTCACTGATCCTGAACTGGGCATCCTGCCAAATCAGAACGGAGCGGTGCCAACTGGGCAAGAACCGGGCGTTCTGCCAAATCAGAACGGAGTGGTGCAAACTGGGCCAGAACCGGTTGTTCTGCCAAATCAGAACGGAGCGGTGCAAACTGGGCCAGAACCGGTTGTTCTGCCAAATCAGAACGGAGCGGTGCAAACTGGGCCAGAACCGGTTGTTCTGCCAAATCAGAACGGAGCGGTGCAAACATTTGCTAGTTCTTTTCAGCTTGTTTGAATAAGCGATGAGGTAAATGTGCAGGTTTGTTAGCCTGCGGGGAGATTTGTTCTGTGTTAGAGATACAATCTGCTCGGTGGGATGGTGTAGAGATAACGAGTCTCCCCCATGTGTTCCCAAAGGTATCGCAGTTCAGTGCGATGCAGGGTTTTTATCCTGCTGGACAGTATCGCGGTTCAATGCGACGCAGGGTTTTTATCCTGCTGGACAAGAGTACATGTGTTAGATGTAAACTCGCCTGGTTTGTAAAGCCCATGCGTTTGCCATGGAGGCGGGCGGACTCGACGGGCGACATGCCTATCGAAACGAGTCCCCCTGTGAAAAAGCCATGGGTCCGGGTGATTATGTTTCCGGAAAGTACTCTCAAGCTGGTTGGACATGACGGAACCGATGGGGTGGACCTCGCCCGGGCGTTCTGCCATATCGGTGCGAGGTGGAGTTCGTGGGGGCTCGACGGGCGTTCTGCCAAATCGAAAAGAGTCCCGGATGAACTTGCAGACCGGACCTCGATCGGGCGTCCTGCCAAATCGAAACGAGGTCCTGCTCAAACCCGGATAGATGCTCTCGAAGCGGTTGGATCAGCATAACCGGTGAGAGGTCGTCAAGCTTTGCAGCGAAGAAGCCATGCGGCCGGTTGGAAGATCACAACCGCGAACTGCCATGGAACCGGGCGGGACTCGCACGGGCGACATGCCATATCGAAACGAGGTCCTGCTCAAACCCGGATTGATGCTCTCGAAGCGGTTGGATCAGCATAACCGGTGAGAGGTCTTTCAAGCGGTTTGAATTGCAATGATGATGGCGTGCAACCGTGGAATCTGGGGAAGCGTAGGGGAGCCTGACTCCCTGGTTCCTGCTCCTACCTTCCTGTCGCCAGCGTGTGGGACAGGTGGCTGGTATGCATTTAAGGAGGGAGTCCATCAGTCCCGTCAGTTATGATGGCGTGGGCAGTTTACCAATGCTGGGACACGTGCCATCAGGGAACGGTTCTGTGATGGAGGGCCTGGATTCACAGGCGTTTGAGTTGCTCTGATTGCGTTTTTTGGAGGGATTTCTAAATGCCTAGGGCACCGGTCCCCTCTATAAATAGGTCTCTTCTGCTCTTCTTTCCACTTTTGCTTCTTGCACTTTTAAGAGAGACTGAGAGAAAAAGGAGGTGGTCCGGCGAAAAAAAAACCCTAAGTTCCTTGCCCCAAGAGATCCGTTGTTTGAAGCGCTCCTAAGCCTCCTTTTACCATTGCTCGTTGCTTTCGCAGGGCGGATTGTCCTCGGCTGAGCATACTAATCGGTAAGTTGTGTTCTTTGCCCCGGTGTTTCTTGCTTTTTGATTTGTTGTTTTGCGGCGGGGGGGAGGGATCTGTGTCGCTGACTGGGTTGCTCAGCGGCAAACTTTTGGGGAGAGGCCGTTGAAGGTGGTGTTGTAGTCTGTTGCTGACGAGCGTTAGGGTTTTGCTTTTCTGCCCCTAGATTAAGATGTACACTTCGAGCTCGGAGGAGGCTTCTGAATCTGCCGCAAGAGGTCCTGTGGTGGATGATGTGGAGAGGATGCAGGACTGGCTCGATTCTGAAGCCCCGGAGCAAGAAGCCGCGGACCGCTCCGGGAGCGGTGCCTCGTCCACGCCCTCAGATTCCGGGTCAGATTCCTCGGAAGCTGAGATACCGCACGGGGTGCGCAAGGCCGGTGCGCGCGCTGAAAGCTACACGCTTGGTAGGGGAAGAACTGCCGTGGTGTGTGACGAACCGGAGGAGAGCATGACTCCCGCGGAGATTGCCGCGTTCCGGGAAACGTGGGGTATCCCGGACGATATCTTTTTGCGTCCATTGAACCCTGGAGAGTCGGCCTGTAACCCGGAGGAGGGTTGGGTTGCCGTGCATCCGGACCAGTTCCGGCACGGGATGTCGCTACCGCTGCCTGACTTTGTGCAGTATATACTGAGTGCCCTGCCAGCGTCGCCCGCGCAGCTGCCCGGTCTCCAATGGAGGCGGCTACTAAGCCTAGGCTGCCTATACGACTTGTCCGAAATGAGTATGCCTACGATCAATGAATTCCGGGCGCTGTATAGGTTGTCCTACTCGAGGAAGGCGGGGTCCAAAGGCTGCTTATCCTTCAACTCCCGCAACAATCAAGCGGTTATCACCACTATGCCTTCATGGGTAGATAACAGCTGGAGAAAGAAGGTGGTGATGGCTGGCGGGGCTTGGTGAACGGAGGCCGAAGCTCGCATGCAATGATAACCCTACAAAAATATCGTTAGTAGTATGAGCAAGTAGGGATCGTTCTAAGCCGGGGATTAAGGGTACCTGAGATATGAAATTGTTAGACAAACATATATACATATATACATCAAACACGTCACAATTATGGGGGATAGTGGTTCGGCAGCAATGCTGCCCACGTACTAGGCACGGCAACAGAATTTAAATGTTGAAAATAAATCCTAAGTCTACTATTTACAAGGTTGGTCGACATTCTTCCACAAAACACTAACACAAAAGCAATCAAAACACATAACAAACAAGCAAGTAAGACTCTCGGCAAAGTGTTAAAGCGTTCTAGACTCAACTTAACTCCAACCCAATTAGCTCCTAACCGGCTACTAATTGATTAAGACTCCTCAAGTATTTTAAGTGACTAACCGCCTAACCTTAAAATTATACTAGTCATCTTTGAATATTCTAACCGACGTAAACAAACATGACAAGTAATTAAGCACAGAATCTTTTTCTTTAGTTGGAAACAAATCAATAGAGTAAGGTTGTCAATCATCTCTTCAACAAGCATGTTCATTTAAATTACTCTAACCCTTGTGAAAAACAATACAAACTAAGTAACTCGTTGATTACCTAATCCATGTTAATTTTTTCGGCTAATGAGATTAATAATCTACGCATTGCATTTACATAGGCTACTAATCTTTAAGCACACGAATTTAAAGAACAAGTCAAGAAAACCCTAAAATCAATTTAACACATGTTATTGCCGATTATCCTAATTACTAGTTCATTACATATTTTCCTTACTCTTTAGCATGCAATCCATATTCTTACATCTAAAACCTTACTTGAAGATAAAGAAAACAAATTAACATGCAAATCATAAAACCAAATTTCAATCCAATTCATACATAGACATAAAAATTGAAACCAAGAATTCATGCTATCTTTATAGACAAAGTTTAACATAGCTACACAAAAATTTACAAAGCCAAGAGAAGGGAGTGGATCACACATTAGAAACCTTGAAGACTTCGTCGTGTATGGATCCGTGGATGATGGTGCTCGGATGGGCTGCTGCTCGGCAGTAAAGGTATCGGCAGCAAGGGATCAAAGTTTCGGCAGAAAACTTTGGTGTGGTGGTGGTGGTTTTGGCTAGGGTTTTTGTGTAGGATTCTTGGGAAATTTAGGCAGAGCTTTGGCTAGATTTTTGCTTTGGAATGTGACAACTTTTTCTGTAGGAAAAGTTGGTATTTATAGGGGATAGAGAGAGAGGCTGCCGGCCACAACCCTAGATGCAAAAGGGATTCACAAAACCTAATGGGATTAGGTTTTGCAACCTTCCTTTCATAGTACAATTAGGTTTTCTATTTCTGAATTTTTCTTCAAGGCTTGGGCTTCACATCTTCATGGACTTCTTGTATGATCATTGGACTTCAATTGATGTGGCTTGGTCCATCGAAAAATGCCCCATATGCCGGCAGCACACATTGACACACAATCTGCCTCTATTCGGCAGCTTCTCCTAGTGTGACTAGGAGAACTTCTTTCTTGTATTTTTCTTCAATGTCATGGCTAGGTGTCTTCCTCTAACCTTCTTTAAGCTTGAACCAACTTCACATATGCGTTTGTGCACCATTAGGTCCATCAAAAACAGAAAACACGAAAAAGGGGCAGTAGGTTCCTGGAATCGGCAGATTTGACCTTGTTGCAGTAATTCCGGCATAACTCCCTCCGTGGAGCTCCGATTGATGCGATTCCAAGTCTCAGATAAACTAGACACATATGGCCATCTCCCCATAAAACAGTTCGACCAAATTCCTTGTGAGTCGACGGGAATGATTTTTCGAAGTTGGGACACAGTCCCAGGAAAATCCTGGAAGCCCCTGGATTGGTTTGCTCGGACTGCCATTTTGCAGTCAACTTTTGGGTGGCTTCCCGAACTCCGATTTATCTGAAATTTTAACACGACATTCCTCAGTATCTGAATATTAAGCACACCAAATTTCATAGAATTCGGACAAGGATAGATCATATTTTCACTCGTCACAAAATCACGAAAAAGACATATTTTGCATTATTTTCCAGATTTCTCAAACTTAGTCATTTTTCGGATTCTTAACCATTTTTCACCAAACTCTACCAAATTAACACTAAACTAAATTATGACTCAATCTTAGACAAATAAGAGTTAAACAAAGCATAAACGAGGGCATAAGCATGTAATATCGTCGCACATTGTGCTCCTATCAACTACCCCACACTTATCCTTTGCTAGTCCCTTAGCAAACTAAATTAAACTAGACTCTAAACAAACTATTGCCCCTAACAATTTGTCTCAGGCTCGTATGTACACATAGCTTTCAAGTTAAATGCATGAGAATGCTAAGCACGAAAATTCCAAGTTTCATGAATATGTGACATCAATAAGAACATAAAAGAGCAAAAGGTAAGCATGTAATCATGTTAAAGCTAATCCAAATCGCCTCACTAGGCATACTCTCTTCTTTTCTCTCGAAGCATGGTTATTCACTCATTAGTATATGCAAGTGAAAGATAATGAATTACAAAGAGTAACTTGCATATGTCATGAAACGAAAGCACTTTGTGAATTTTTATGGAAAAACCTCATGTAACAACTATGTGCACCAATGAACCAAAACCATATGCTTACTCTGGAGATAATCTCCACAATCAAATTTAACCATCTTAAGAATCATGAAAAAGATCAATAAAAGGGTTGTAATGGGGCTAGGCTAAGAGGTATTCGATATTTGGATAAGGAGGCTCAAAACGTCACCGTGGCATTTGGCAAAGCTCGAATTTCCTTATGTCTTCTCGCCGAAAGGGTCAAATTTCATCTTGTTGGACCCATACTTCATTCTTTTCCTCCCATAACATTACAACAATAATCTAGACAATAGCCATGCATAAAATTAATCTTTTCTATGCCTATGCCGTACCCTTCTTTTTCTTCTTTTTCTCACGGCTCTTTTATTTTCTTTTTAATTCGAGCCAATTATTTTTTTCTTTTTTTCTAGGTACGGCATGCATACATTTTACATACTTTTTCATGGCTAAGTCTACCCCACACTTATTCTTCTTCATCACACACGCGAAAACGCTTTCAAAAATCAAGCTTTGCCAACACTTTAATCAATGGTAAAGGCATCACTATACTAAGCTCATGGAAAGTGTTTAAGGGTGATGAAAGAAAAGGCTATACGTAGGCTCAAAGGGGGTTTACTAAGGTGTCCCACGACGGGCTCCAATAGGGCTCATGCTTTATTTGGCTTTGGTGGTAAACCTAAATGATCTTTATTCAATCACATTCAAAATCAAGGTATCTTATGATATAAACGTTTCGAAAATCAACAAGAGTAAGTTCTAGCATACTAGAGTTCATTAAAAATCTATGGCACATAGTCATCGAATAATCAAAGAATTATGAGGTTTCATGCTTCCTACGAATCTATTGAATTTTATCTTTTTATCGCTCAAGAAGAAGGCAAATTGGCACAAAATAAAGCTCACATAGGTTATAATCGAAATAAATTAGCTCAAACATGCATGCTTCATAATCAACAAGTCCTACATGCTCCTACCAATGCACAAAATCCATGAAACTTACAATTTTAAAGGTATGCACAACCATCATCTATGTATGCAAAGAGGAGAAAAACATCATTGACATATTAGGGGCATCCTAAGACTCGAAACAACAATTTAAGCACTCTATTTTTGTGGAACATTTTCTGAATTTTTTCTTTTCTAAACTAAGCACACAAAAACATAAACGGAATACGTTATCCCACCCCACACTTAGAAAATTACATTGTCCTCAATGTAAGCACAAATCTATATCAATGAATTTCCTAAGCATGCAATCGACTAACATATACCAACATAACATCACAAATCAAAGAAAAAGAGAAGGGTTAAGAAATTTCAAACTCTCGGTGATGGCTCCTTCACTTTTCTTTGATCGACATGGGTTGCCTCCCAAGTAGCGCTTTGTGTTTATAGTCCATAGCCTAGACTTTTCACCGTGTTTTGCATGTGTGCATCGTGCTCCAAAACATCCCAAATCGGCAAGAAGAAGATCAATGAGAAGAGTGTTGCATAGTGTATCCGATGCTTGGTTTTCCTGCGTGTCCGGTGCGGGTGGCGTGTCCGGCCTTGGTACTGCCGTATCTGGCGTATCCGAAGGCGTGTCATCCCTGTGCTCGGCTTTGTGTGGCCGTGTGTCAACCCTGCCGGCAATGGCAGGTCCGGCAGGGGGTGGTGGTGCAGCTGTTCCAGGGTGCTCGGCAGCTTGAATTATGGTCGGTGTTGTGGGGGTAGATGGTGTTCGGATGGCACATGGTGGACCGGCAAATGGTGGTGAATCATGGACATCGGTTTCATTATTTAGGGCCTCAAATGGCTCGTAGTAAGGCTTGAGTCTATGTCCATTTACCTTGAATATGTTTCCCGTAACTTCATTCCGAATTTCTATCGCTCCATGTGGAAACACTTGAAGAACAATGAATGGTCCAATCCAACGAGAGCGCAACTTACCCGGAAAAAGCTTGAGTCGTGAATGATACAAGAGAACTTTTTGACCAACTTCAAACTTCTTCCGTCGAAGCATCTTATCATGAGCAACCTTAGCCTTTTGCTTGTAAATCCATGCGGCTTCATAAGCTTCATTCCGTATTTCTTCAAGTTCGTTGAGTTGAAGCTTCCTATGAAGGCCGGCCTCATCAATGCTCATGTTAAAGGCCTTAACCGCCCACCATGCTCTATGTTCAAGTTCAACCGGTAAGTGACATGCTTTGCCATATGTTAACCGAAAAGGAGACATACCTATCGGTGTCTTGTATGCGGTCCTATAAGCCCATAAAGCATCATCGAGACGATCACTCCAATCCTTCCTTGAAGGTCCAACGGTTTTCTCCAAAATTTGCTTGATCTCTCGATTACTTACCTCGGCCATGCCACTAGTTTGGGGATGATAAGGTGTAGAGACCTTGTGTGTGACTCCATACTTTCTCAATAAGGCTTCAATGGTGCGGTTACAAAAATGGGATCCTCCGTCGCTAATCAAGACTCTTGGAACTCCAAAACGTGAAAAGATGTTGGTCTTGAGAAACTTGGCCACCACCTTGGCATCATTGGTGCGTGTAGCCTTGGCTTCAATCCACTTTGACACATAATCCACCGCAAGCAATATGTAGAGAAAGCCCTTACTTGAAGGAAACGGCCCCATGAAGTCAATCCCCCAAAGATCATGAATCTCAATGGCGTTAATAGGAGTGAGTGGCATTTGATCTCTAGGTCCAATATTCCCCATTCTTTGGCATCGATCACATGACTTACAAAACATGAATGCATCTTTAAAAATTGTAGGCCAAAAGAAACCACAATTAAGTACCTTCAATGCCGTCTTCTTAGCCCCAAAATGACCTCCACACGCCTCACTATGACAAAGCTTAAGGATAGGCAAGTGTTCATGCTCGGCAACACATCTTCGGATCACTTGATCGCTGCATTGCTTCCACAAGTATGGCTCATCCCATAAGTAGTGCCGAGCATCCTTCTTCAATTTTTTTTTATGGTGGTTCGGCATGGAGCTAGGCATTTGTCGAGTGGCCAAGTAATTAGCCAAGTCGGCATACCATGGCACATGTGCATCCATGCGAAAGAGTTGCTCATCCGGGAAATTCTCAATAAGGGGCAGCCGATCCTCTTCTTTAACAATTCGACTCAAATGATCGGCTACAACATTTTCTACTCCCTTCTTGTCTTTAATCTCAATATCGAACTCTTGAAGCAAAAGAATCCACCGAATAAGCCTTGGCTTTGCATCCTTCTTTGTCATGAGGTATCTTAAGGCGGCATGATCACTATAAACAATAACCTTGGAATTCAAAAGATATGATCGAAATTTTTCCAAAGCAAAGATTACCGCTAAGAGTTCCTTCTCCGTTGTTGTGTAGTTGAGTTGTGCATCGTTGAGAGTCCTTGAAGCATAGTAAATGGCGCATGGCTTCTTCTCAATTCGTTGTCCAAGTACCGCTCCAAGTGCATAATCACTAGCATCACACATTAACTCAAACGGCTCGTCCCAATTAGGGGAAACTAGAATCGGTGCCGTACACAACCTCTCCTTCAATCGGCAAAATGCTTCTTCACATGCCTTTGTCCACTCAAACGTCACCTTCTTTTGTAATAAGTTGCTCAATGGCTTGGCAATTGAAGAGAAGTCTTTGATAAATCGACGATAAAACCCCGCATGGCCAAGAAAACTTCTCACATCTTTCACACACCTAGGGCTCGGCAATGCTTGAATTAGCTCCACTTTGGCTTTATCAACCTCTAAGCCTCTTGCCGAAATTATATGCCCTAGAACAATGCCTTGCGTGACCATGAAGTGACACTTCTCCCAATTGAGCACAAGATTTGTCTCTACACACCTCTTAAGTATCTTCTCCAAGTTCCCCAAACATGCATCGAAGGTGCCTCCATACACACTAAAATCATCCATAAACACTTCGATAATGTCTTCAATAAAATCCGAGAAGATAGCATACATACATCTTTGAAAAGTGCCGGGTGCGTTGCATAGTCCGAATGGCATCCGCCGATAAGCAAACGTACCAAATGGACAAGTAAAAGTGGTCTTCTCTTGATCGTCCGGGTGTATCATGATTTGATTGTAGCCACTATACCCATCAAGAAAGCAATAGTAAGAATGACCGGCCAACCTCTCTAGCATTTGATCCATAAACGGCAAAGGCATGTGATCCTTCCTTGTTGTAGCGTTGAGCTTCCTATAGTCGATGCACATCCTATGACCGGTTACAAGTCTTTGTGGCACAAGTTCATTCTTCTCATTCTTGACAACCGTTACACCACTCTTCTTCGGCACTACTTGCACGGGAGATATCCACTTACTATCCGAAATTGGGTAGATCACCCCACAATCAAGCAACTTTATAATCTCATCTTTCACAACCTTCATCATGGGAGGGTGAAGTCGACGTTAAGCTTCCTTTGTTGGCTTAGCTCCTTCTTCCAACAAAATACGATGAACACAAGTAGTAGGGCTTATTCCCTTGATATCCGCCAAGGTCCAACCTATGGCGGTCTTGTACTTCTTAAGCACACGTAGCAAATCCACTTCTTGCTTCTCACTAAGCATTGAAGACACAATAACCGGTAGTGTATCTTCTTCTCCAAGATAAACATACTTCAAGTGACTAGGGAGTTCTTTAAGTTCTAACTTTGGGGCCTCTTCCACACTTGGTCGAAATTTTGTTGTGGCACTTGGAATTGACAAGAACGAGTTCCTCGGATACAATGGTGTGGCCTCAAGCTCGGCAACCACCTCTCTAAGGCTCGGCAACATTATGAATGACTCGGCATTGTTGCTTGGCTCGGCAATCCCTTGCTCGGCATGGCTTGGCTCGGCTTCATCATGCACTCGTTCTCCCCTCTTGTCAAATCCGACCCCTTGCTCAATCGCTAATTGCTATGCGTCGAGCGAGGTCGACATAACTTGCTCGACCTCCTCCAAAATATCAATGGCACAACCCTCCTTTAAATCAACATTGGGGAATTTCATGGCATCAAAAACATTGAACTTGATCATCTCACCAGCAAACTCCATAGTTAGGTTGCCCTCGGCCACATCTATCTTTGTGCGCGCGGTCCTCATGAATGGTCGCCCTAAAAGCAATTGAGTGTTGTTGACCGGCGAATCCTCCATCTCAACCACATAAAAATCGGCGGGGAATATCAATTGGTTAACTTGCACCAACACATCCTCTACATAGCCTTCCGGATATTTGCTTGAGCGATCCGCAAGTTGAATGATGACATTATCCTTCTTGAGAGGTCCTATACTCAACGTTTGATAAACATTGAGTGGCATGACATTGATCGATGCTCCCAAATCCAACATAACATCATCGAAACGTGTATCGCCTATGACACAAGGCACATTGAAGCTCCCCGGATCCTTCATCTTTGGTGGCAACTTCCTTTGAATAACGGCCGACACCGTCTCACTCATTGTCACCACACGAGTCTCTCTAGTATGCCTCCTTGCCGTGCAAAGCTCCTTCAAAAACTTAGCATACTTTGGCACTTGCTTAATGCACTCCAACAAAGGGATGTTGACTTGCACTTTCCGGAAAATCTCCAACACTTCCTCATCGGACTTGTCCTTCTTTGTTCTAGCATAACGTGAAGGAAATGGGGCACTAGATGATGGCACAACTCCCTTACTTGCTTGGTTCGGCAATACCTCATTCTTTGATGTTGCGGGATCGTACTCAAGCTCATTACGCAGCCCCTTATCTTTAATATTAGTGTTGCCGGCACCATGCCTTTGTTCGGCAGCTTCCTCCTTCTCGGCATCACCATTGTTGCCGGCTGCAGCCCTGCCGGTTGTGCCCCTCTCGGCTTCATGCATGTGGCTGCCGGCATTATCATGGCCGGCAGCCCTCTCTTCATCCCCAATGCCTTTGACAATCACTCGCTTCTTCTTTGGACTTGTTGGAGGAAGCAACTCTCTTCCGCTACGAGTTTGAATCACTTTGGCTTGCTCGTTCCTCGGATTTGGAATAGTATTGCTTGGCAACTTCCCTTGCTCATTGAATCTTCCCATGAAATCCACAACTTGCCCCATTTGAGTCTTGAGCTCACCAATGTCCTTTTGATGATTTTGTTGCCCCGCGAGTAATGCTTGAGTAGCACTTGACAAAGATTGAATCAAGGCATCGTAATTAGGGTTGCTTGGCGAAGCTTGGCCTTGGCTCGGCCCTCCTTGGCTTTGGTACGGCACAACTTGTGCTTGGTTCGGCAAGGCTCCAAATTGTCCTTGGTTCGGCATATAAGGTTGCCGAGGCACAAATGGTGGCCTCGGTGCAAACGGCGCTCCTCCCTCTCTCGGTTGCATAGGTGCCCTAAGCACGTTGTCATTGTTCGCCCATCGAAAGTTCGGATGATCATTAAACCTTGGATTGAAATTGCCAAATCGTTGGCCTCCTTGAAAACCAATTGCATTTCACTCCTCTACTCCCTCATTAACTCCAAATTGAGGGCATTGGTCGGTCTCATGGCCCTCGGTGCAAATTCCACATACACTCACACGCTTCTTCATCAAATTACTCACCAAGTCGGTGAGCTTGTCCACTTTTTCTTCTAACTTTGAGCTCGAAGACGTCTCATGTACTTTCTCATTCCTTTGCACATTGCCTCGTGCCATGCCAAATTGTTGGTTGTTCAAAGCACGAACTTCCAACAAACTTCTAGCCGCTCCGGCGTTCAACTCCAAAAAGCTACCTCCTGCGGCCGAGTCAAGAAACTCTCTCTCCATGACGCGCAATCCCTCATAGAAATATTGTAGCAAGAGTCCATCGCTAATGCCATGCGATGGACACAAAGAAACTAGGGACTTGAACCTCTTGTAGTAGTCGAAGAAAGTTTCATCTCCAGCTTGCTTCACACTTGTAATTTGCTTCCTCAGATCAGTGATACGTGAAGCAGGAAAGTACTTGAGTAAAAACTCATCCATCATAGTACTCCACGAAACAATGCGACCACTAGGCACCTCAAACAACCACTCCTTTGCTTGATCTTCTAGAGAAAACGGAAATGCCTTCATCTTGAAGTGTTGCAAATCGGTCCCTCTTGGACACATAGACTCCGTAGTGAAGTTAAACCACTGTAGATGCTTATTAGGGTCCTCACTCGGCATCCCATAAAATGACTTCAGCTTATGGAGGAATCCACTCCTCAATTCAATCTCTCCAGTCTTGTCAGTTTCCAAGGGAGGATAAGTAATATTAGAAGGAGCAACTCCAGCTCCAGCAACATGACCATTCTGTGATCTGATTGATGCCATGATCTCTTCTTCTTCTTCTAATTCGGCAAAGGCTTCAAATTCTGGGTTCTGAAGATCACACGACGACGAAACAAACGATGGTGAGCTCGGCACTGATGATGAAATGGACGGCACACTAGGTGATGATGGCAAGGATGATGACACTGATGAACTGGTTGGTGACGATGGAGGTAATGGCACAAAACGAGCAAGAGCGAGTTCTTGGTCTAAACGTTGCAAACGGCCTTGAAGATCTCTTGTCCAAATACTAGATTCGGACATGCACTATTTCTGAAATTTGCAACATTGAAACAAGTTAGAACATCGTAAAGAAATAGAAAGCAAGAATATACATCATTACAAGCCGCGGCATTGGCGATTACACAACAAATTTCAAACAATAACACACCAAATCACAATCGGCACAACACAAAGCAGCATTCGGCAAAGCATACATATATTCGGCAACAAGAGGGCAAAAATCGGAAAGTTCATGAGCATGTAATCGCTAAGTCTAATTTCTTTTAAATTTGTTCTAACTCTCGAAGTACGTGGAGCAGAGGAGATAACGGTGCAATGGACTGATACAGCCCCCGGTAGTATCATGCTTAATCCGATATACCTCAAGAGTTTGAACCACACAACATGTTTTATCTTTGAAGAAAATAGGCCACATATGTCAAGTTATGTTCTAGCGTCTAAAGTGAGGTGATGCTTCGGCACAAGCTGTCGACTAGGTCGTGCGGATTTTACGTTTCAAAGGTCATTAAAATCACGGAGGGCAAACCCCCTACAGGAACCAGGCAGGACTCGTTGTTGGACACCACGGAGGGCGAACCCCCTATCGACTCACTCACCGAGAATGAACATCAGTCTATGGGCCTTGAGATCCAGTTAAACAAACCTGAGAACCATATCTATGATAATAACTTCCCCATACTTTGTAAAACAAACACGGGTCCCTAGCGGTCTCAAGTGTTGATTAAAACCGCCCTCAACCTCATAAAAATAATACCAAGTTAGCGTCTTTATGCGTGGGGGGCCAACGATGGACTAATTCCAACATTGCAGGGCCCGTTTCCCAATCTACACAAAAACATACCTAACATGGCATCACTCGTATGAAGGGTTTTGGTTATGATCAACAAAAGAGGCTTCACCTACATGTTACACTTTAGAAACTACAATAAACTCAAACATACACAACATATCAACTTCCTAGAAATTAAACTAAGTGACTACCAACATACATCATTATGCATCGTGCAACTTTCGAAATTTAAACTCTACATGCCGAAGCATATTTCTACTTTACAAAATCCCAAAATAAACTTAAAATTTACACTTTACACATTCACAACAAAAATTTCCAACAACATTATATACACAACAATAACATAAAACAAGCTTTTATAATCCCCGGCAACGGCGCCAAAAATTGAACGGAAGCCGAAGCTCGCATGCAATGATAACCCTACAAAAATATCGTTAGTAGTATGAGCAAGTAGGGATCGTTCTAAGCCGGGGATTAAGGGTACCTGAGATATGAAATTGTTAGACAAACATATATACATATATACATCAAACACGTCACAATTATGGGGGATAGTGGTTCGGCAGCAATGCTGCCCACGTACTAGGCACGGCAACAGAATTTAAATGTTGAAAATAAATCCTAAGTCTACTATTTACAAGGTTGGTCGACATTCTTCCACAAAACACTAACACAAAAGCAATCAAAACACATAACAAACAAGCAAGTAAGACTCTCGGCAAAGTGTTAAAGCGTTCTAGACTCAACTTAACTCCAACCCAATTAGCTCCTAACCGGCTACTAATTGATTAAGACTCCTCAAGTATTTTAAGTGACTAACCGCCTAACCTTAAAATTATACTAGTCATCTTTGAATATTCTAACCGACGTAAACAAACATGACAAGTAATTAAGCACAGAATCTTTTTCTTTAGTTGGAAACAAATCAATAGAGTAAGGTTGTCAATCATCTCTTCAACAAGCATGTTCATTTAAATTACTCTAACCCTTGTGAAAAACAATACAAACTAAGTAACTCGTTGATTACCTAATCCATGTTAATTTTTTCGGCTAATGAGATTAATAATCTACGCATTGCATTTACATAGGCTACTAATCTTTAAGCACACGAATTTAAAGAACAAGTCAAGAAAACCCTAAAATCAATTTAACACATGTTATTGCCGATTATCCTAATTACTAGTTCATTACATATTTTCCTTACTCTTTAGCATGCAATCCATATTCTTACATCTAAAACCTTACTTGAAGATAAAGAAAACAAATTAACATGCAAATCATAAAACCAAATTTCAATCCAATTCATACATAGACATAAAAATTGAAACCAAGAATTCATGCTATCTTTATAGACAAAGTTTAACATAGCTACACAAAAATTTACAAAGCCAAGAGAAGGGAGTGGATCACACATTAGAAACCTTGAAGACTTCGTCGTGTATGGATCCGTGGATGATGGTGCTCGGATGGGCTGCTGCTCGGCAGTAAAGGTATCGGCAGCAAGGGATCAAAGTTTCGGCAGAAAACTTTGGTGTGGTGGTGGTGGTTTTGGCTAGGGTTTTTGTGTAGGATTCTTGGGAAATTTAGGCAGAGCTTTGGCTAGATTTTTGTTTTGGAATGTGACAACTTTTTCTGTAGGAAAAGTTGGTATTTATAGGGGATAGAGAGAGAGGCTGCCGGCCACAACCCTAGATGCAAAAGGGATTCACAAAACCTAATGGGATTAGGTTTTGCAACCTTCCTTTCATAGTACAATTAGGTTTTCTATTTCTGAATTTTTCTTCAAGGCTTGGGCTTCACATCTTCATGGACTTCTTGTATGATCATTGGACTTCAATTGATGTGGCTTGGTCCATCGAAAAATGCCCCATATGCCGGCAGCACACATTGACACACAATCTGCCTCTATTCGGCAGCTTCTCCTAGTGTGACTAGGAGAACTTCTTTCTTGTATTTTTCTTCAATGTCATGGCTAGGTGTCTTCCTCTAACCTTCTTTAAGCTTGAACCAACTTCACATATGCGTTTGTGCACCATTAGGTCCATCAAAAACAGAAAACACGAAAAAGGGGCAGTAGGTTCCTGGAATCGGCAGATTTGACCTTGTTGCAGTAATTCCGGCATAACTCCCTCCGTGGAGCTCCGATTGATGCGATTCCAAGTCTCAGATAAACTAGACACATATGGTCATCTCCCCATAAAACAGTTCGACCAAATTCCTTGTGAGTCGACGGGAATGATTTTTCGAAGTTAGGACACAGTCCCAGGAAAATCCTGGAAGCCCCTGGATTGGTTTGCTCGGACTGCCATTTTGCAGTCAACTTTTTGGTGGCTTCCCGAACTCCGATTTATCTGAAATTTTAACACGACATTCCTCAGTATCTGAATATTAAGCATACCAAATTTCATAGAATTCGGACAAGGATAGATCATATTTTCACTCGTCACAAAATCACGAAAAAGACATATTTTGCATTATTTTCCAGATTTCTCAAACTTAGTCATTTTTCGGATTCTTAACCATTTTTCACCAAACTCTACCAAATTAACACTAAACTAAATTATGACTCAATCTTAGACAAATAAGAGTTAAACAAAGCATAAACGAGGGCATAAGCATGTAATATCGTCGCACATTGTGCTCCTATCACTTGGCAGGTGAAGAGGAGGATGTACCGGGTGCCTGGCGCCTTCCAGCCCATAGGCGACCAGTCGTTCCAGCTGTCCGAGTTGGAGCAGGAGAGGGTCTTGACTATTCTCGGCTGCTGGGACCACCTGGAGCGAAGTTCGTACAATTTCATCCGGCGAGAAGTGCTGGAACACTGTGGGCTTGGGCGGGATCCCGGTGGGTAACAAACCCTAGCGGTGGGACTTGTGCTAGGTTTTGCTTGACAATTTAACGTTTTCCTTTTCCTGCAGGTGCGTCAACCCGGGCGGTGATCAAGCCCGAAAACACTCTTTCGATGGGCGGAGAAGACCTCCTGAGGCAGCTTACGGAGAAGGGTGCAAGCGTCGCCCGGTCCTCGGTGGAAGCGGACGGGCGGGTTACGTTGCATGCGGAGCCCCAGGCCCGGGATATGGACGAATCGTCCTACCTGCCGGAGCGGGTGAAGACCCATCACTCTGCGGCAGCAGCGGTGCCTGGGAAGGGCAAGAGCACCGGGGGACCGGTGCGGGTTCCCGGGGGAGCAAACAGGATCCCCAATCGTGCGACGAGCCTGAGTATCGCTGCTTTTGTTCCTCGTGCAAACGCACGTGCCGCTGCTCCCGAAGGGCGGGGAGAGAAGCGGAAAGGGCCGGACGGTCCGTCCCCTTTGCTGGTGACGCTAACCGGCGGGTCATCTCGGGAGGTCCTGGCGAAGCGGGTCAGGACAACCAGCAGCGTAACATCCAATGCTGGGGAGGGAGCCGGAGCTGACCGGCAGAGCAGTCCTGCGCCCGCGGAGGCGGCGAGGGGAAGCCCGGACAATGCTCTCGTTCGGCAGATGATGGCGGACCTGGCCAGCTTCGGCCTGGACAAGCCCGGGGTTGATGGCGTGCTGGCGGGTGGCAACCGGCCAAAATGCAAGGAATCCATCTTCCGGGTAAGTACCGCATGGTACCACCGTACTGCTTATATCCTGCCTTCTTTCTTTGCTACTTGACTGCCTTTGTTGCCCTGCAGCTGCTCTACCACCTGTACCAGCCGGATGCGAGCGAGGAGCTCCCGGAGCTGAGGAGGCAGATAACTGCGCTATCCAAGTCTCAGAAGCTTCTGGAGGTGGAGAAGTCCCGCTCGGATCGGGAGAAGGCCAGGGCGGAGGAGAGGGCCAAGAAGATGGAGGAAAAGGCCAGGAAGATGGAGGAGAAGGCCCGGGAGCTGGAGGAGCAGAACCGGAGCATGGAGAGGGAGCGGGAGCGGGCTGACGCTGAGAGGGCCGAGCTGGAAGCCAAGATAGACGAGCTCCAGGCACGTGCCACCGCTGCTGCTGCTGGTGGAGATGACCCGGGACAGTTCGACCAGTTCGTTCTTCAATACGAGGAGAGCGATCGGTTCCTGGACTGCCTGGAGAAGGCCCGAGAAGAAGGCATCTCGGATGCCTACACGGAATGGGCGGCGAAGGGGTGGTTAAATACTTCCCTGATGCCGGGTACCTCTGCCGAAGGAAATGCTCCTGTGGAGCCGGTCGTCCAGCAGCTGGCGGTGGAGGAACAACCAGGAGCAGAGCGTCGCCCGCACTTGGATTCTTTTACCAACAGTGCCGAGCCTGCCGGAGCTGAGGTCGACGACGAAGCTATCGCTGGAGATGCGGCTCCTTAGGATGTTTTTCTTGCTCTTGCTTGTAAAAGAAACTCTCCGGAGTGGTTACTGCTTGAATACTTTAATTAATTATGAATATATATCTGAGCTTGCGGGGCCAGAGTTTTCAAAAGTAGTTTGCATATATTTGATCTTTACAACCGGTTGAACCGGCGATATGCCAAACTAACCGCCTGGACCCAGCGGGTTTACCAAGCCGGGTTACTATCCCGGTCGGGGTCTGCTCTTTCCCCTACATATCTCTGGAGCTGGCCGCTATCAATCAAGCCCTGCACTGCAGTCTTGAGGGCAAAGCACTGGTTCGTCCGATGAGTTGCCTCATCGTGGTACGAGCAGTACTTGCCTGTCTGCGCCGTCGTAAGCTTCCCCTTGGGGTACCTTCTCTGGGGCGGTGGGGCAATGACGTTCGCATTCTCCAGCAGGATGTCCTCATAGGATGCGGTGAGAGTGGAGAAGACTTCTTGATTAGCCGGGGGTGCTGGCATAATTGCCAGGGGGCGCTCTTGGTGGTACGGTGCAGGTTTGTTCTCGGCCCGAGACTGGGGCCTGTCAGAGAAGGGCCTCTGCTGTCGCTGCGGCCAGGTCTTGCCATTGTTGTTGTTGTTCTGGCTGGGTCGGCGGCTCCCGTGCTCGGCTCGCTGGCCGGGTTTGCTCTCTTGACTGCGCGGGGGATCCTCCCCCCGGGGATGGTCCAAAGACTGCTCATCCCGCTTCCTCTTCAGCAGGTGGTTCCCGTAGGTCTCATGATCAGCCTGGGCATGCCGGATGGCCATAGCCATCAACTCGTCGTAGCCCTGAGGGAGTTCTACCCTGACGGCGTAGGAAAACTTCCCTGCCCGAAGCCCCTGCTTGAATGCCATCTCGGCGATGCCCTTGTCCAAGTTCCGAACCCCGGCCGTGGCCGTCTGCCACCGGTTGACAAAGGTCCTCAACTCTTCCCCGGGGGCTTGGATGCAGTTGAAGAGGACGGTGGACGTCCGTGCTCCCTCGACTCGGAGGATGAAGCGGCCTACGAACCGGTCAGCCAGCTGTTCGAATGCCTCGATTGAATTCGCAGGAAGCTCGTAGAACCAACTGAGCGCTTCTCCGGACAGGGTCTCCTGGAAGATGTTGCAGCAGATTGCATCGGAGTAACCCTTGGCGCAGGTCTGGGATCGGAAGCTGTCCAGATGCTGATACGGGCAACCGGACCCGGAATAGGTGAGCTTGAGGGACTTCTGGTTGCCAGATCTCCCCGACTCTATGACTCGGTGTGAAAAGGGGCCCATGCGCTCGTTGAACCGGGCGCCTTCCAATGGCCGGGCTGCTCTCCTCTCGTTTGCCTCCATCTGGGCCTTCAGATCCGACACGGTGTTGGCTAGCAGTTGCAGCGCCCGGGCGGTTGGAGTATCCACTTCACCCATGGACGAAGCGTGCGGCTGGTGGGAGGCGGGCGTGCTCTTCGGCAGGTCCTCGCCGGCTCGTAACTTCTCTCGCACAGGCTCGCTGGGCCGGGCGCCCGAAGATTGCCCTGCCTCTAGCTGCCGGGGTTGAACTAGCAGGGGTGCGGCTTGTGCCTCGGCCATGGCGGCACTGCGCTGCTGCCCCCTCTCTAGGGCGGCTACCAGGGCGGCGTTTACTGCCTCTATTTCTTCGTATCGGGCCTGGGACTTGGCTCGGTCCCGGTCGTTCTCCTCTCTGAGACGACTAACTTCTGCGGCCATTGCCCGTACCTTTCCCGCCATGCCGTCATGGTCGGGGCTGTACGTGGGGTCTTGATCCTGGCTCTCAGACTGATCACTCGGATCATCCGAGAACGTCAGGGATAGGCCACGAAGCACCGGGCTGCCTTCGTCTTCTATCGGGTCTTTCCCGTGCGAGCTCTCGTGGCGGGGCTCCGGATCACCGGAGGGTCCTCCATGGCTCCTTCCCAAATCGCTGCCCCGCTCGCCACGCAGCTCCCGCGTGGCGACAGGGGTGGAGGCGAGCGTTTGCACAGTTGCAACACGCCCCTCCTCAGTAGTTCCTTTCTCTTGACTCATTCCCACAATCTCAGCCAGCGGTGTTGCTTGCACGGCTTCTTGTTCAGAGTTCCCACAGACGGCGCCAATTGTTTCTGCCTAAACCCGGAGGTTTGGTAGATACTTGATGAATCCAACTCGATCTCCTGCAATCCTGCTTACTAAGGGGAATACCGGGCGGGCCGGCCTTCACCTCTCCGATGCCTAAGTTAGTATAGTTCGAATATATATAACCTGGGCACGTATGTAAGCAGGGAGAGAGACAAGTTACCTATTTATGGTGGTAGTTGAGGCCCATATATAGGTGGTTGAGGGTGAGGGCTGGCCTTACCCTTCGATGTGGGACTGGTTCCCTTCTGTTTGGATATTCTGGTGCCCTCTTTGGCAGGCAGGCGCCCCCGGTCCCAGGACCCTTGGAGGCAGGATAGACCGCTGGGCCCCGAGGCCTGGTGCTGGTGATCCGATCCTGGGACCTGGGCCGGGCCCTGGTGCACTTGCCGCGGGTCTGTGGGCTTGCTGTAGCCCCTCTGCGGCTACTGTCAACAGCTTGATTGTGGGGTGATCTACCCAATTTCGGATAGTAAGTGGATATCTCCCGTGCAAGTAGTGCCAAAGAAGAGTGGTGTAACAGTTGTCAAGAATTGATGTGAGCCGAAGCTCGCACACAATGATAACCCTACAAAATATCGTTAGTAGTATAAGCAAGTAGGGATCGTTCTAGGCCGGGGATTAAGGGTACCTGAGATATGAAATTGTTAGACAAATATATACATACATATGCACATCACAAACGTCACATTTTGGGGGAATGATAGGATCGGCAGCAATGCTGCCCTAATACTAGGTTCGGCAATGATAAAAGAAAAACAGAAAATAAAATCCTAGATCTAATATATACAGGTGATCATCATCTTTCACAAAACATTTAGCACATAGATTCTTTAACGAATAAATTCACATGCAAGAAAGTAAGGAACAAGTATCAACATGCTCAAGTTCAAAATTAGTTCAAACTACAACTTAGTTGTAAGACCTCTCAAGTTTTAAGACCGAACTTTTGGTTATGGGTCCTAAAATTATGTTAATCCTTTTGAGATTTAACAATTGTGCGCAATGATCTAAATTGGAGACATGCAAAACAAGCAAGGTTGTCAATCATCTTATTTTAACATGTAAGAAATCCAAAGTATTATACCCTAGGTGAGCAAAACAAATCAAAGCAACCTTTTGAGTATCTAGCCATATTTGTTATTACTCGGGTTTGATGAAACCTAACATCTAGATTTACATGCTACAAGCCAATACTAATGTTTCGGTTTTTAAGTCCCACTCCTTAGATTTCTAACCAATTTTGAACCTAAAACATGCATCTATACCACTGTCCTAATACCATGGCCTAGTGTCTTCCTCTTCCCTTTATAAAGCTTGGACCATCTTCACATATGCATTTGTACACCATTTGGTCCATCAAAAACAGAAAACACAAAAAGGGGGCAGTAGGTTCCTGAAATCGGCAGATTTGACCTTGTTGCAGTAATTCCGGCATATCTCCATCTGTGGAGCTCCGATTGATGCGATTCCAAGTCTCAGATAAACTAGACACATATGGCCATCTCCCCATAAAACAGTTCGATAAAAATCCTTGTGAGTCGACGGGAATGATTTTTCGAAGTTTGGACACAGTCCCAGGAAAATCCTGGAAGTCCCTGGATTGGAATGCTCGGACTGCCGTTTTGCAGCCAACTTTTGGGTGACTTCCCGAACTCCGATTGATCTGAAATTTTGAACACAACATTCCTCAGCATATGAATATTAAGCACACCAAATTTCATAGAATTTGGACAAGGATAGATCATAGTTTCAATCATCTCAAAATCACGAAAAAGACATATTTTACACTATTTTCCAGATTTCTCAAACTTAGTTGATCATTTTTCGGATTCTTAACCATTTTTCACAAAACTCAACCAAAATTGACACTAACTACATTACGACTCTATCTTAGACAAATAAGGGTTAAACAAAGCATAAACGAGGGCATAAACATATAATATCGTCGCACATTGTGCTCCTATCAACTACCCCACACTTATCCTTTGCTAGTCCCTTAGCAAACTAAATTAAACTACGACTCTAAACAAACTATTGCCCCTAACAATTTGTCTCAGGCTCGTATGTACACATAGCTTTCAAGTTAATGCATGAGAATGCTAAGCACGAAAATTCCAAGCTTCATGAACATGCGACATCAATATGAACATATAAGAGCTAAAGGTAAGCATGAAAACATGTAAAAGCTAATTCAAATCACCTCACTAGGCATACTCTCTTCTTTTCTCTCGAAGCATGGTTATTCACTCAATAGTATATGCAAGTGAAAGATAATGAATTACGAAGAGTAACTTGCATATGTCATGAAACGAAAGCACTTTGTGAAATTTTTATGGAAAAACCTCATATGACAACTATATGCACCAATGAACCAAAACCATAAGCTTACTCTTGAGATAATCTCCACAAATCAAGTTTAACCATCTTAAGAATCATGAAAAAGATCAATAATAAGGTTGTAATGGGGCTAGGCTAAGAGGTATTCGATATTTGGATAAGGAGGCTCAAAACGTCACCATGCGCTTTAGCAAAGCTCGAATCTCCTTATGTCTTCTCGCCAAAAGGGTCAAATTTCATCTTGTTGGACCCATACTTCATTCTTTTCTTCCCATAATATTACAACAATACTCTAGACAATAGCCATGCACAAAATTTTTCTTTTCCATTGCCTATGCCGTACCCTTCTTTTTCTTCTTTTTCTCTCGGCTTCTTTTATTTTCTTTTTAATCCGAGCCAATTTTTTTTCTTTTTCTAGGTACGGCATGCATACATTTTACATACAACTTCATGACTAAGTCTACCCCACACTTATTCTTCTTCATTGATAGGAGCATAATGTGCTACGATATTATATGCTTATGCCCTCGTTTATGCTTTGTTTAACCTTTATTTGTCTAAGATAGAGTCATAATGTAATTTAGTGTTAATTTGGTAGAGTTTGGCGAAAAATAGTTAAGAATCCGAAAAATGACTAAGTTTGAGAAATCTGGAAAATATTGCAAAATATGTCTTTTTCGCGATTTTGAGATGAATGAAACTGTGATCTATCCTTGTCCGAATTCTATGAAATTTGGCGTGCTTAATATTGATATGCTGAGGAATGTTGTGTTAAAATTTCAGATCAATTGGAGTTCGGGAAGTCACCCAAAAGTTGGCTGCAAAACGGCAGTCCGAGCATTTCAATCCAGGGACTTCCAGGATTTTCCTGGGACTTTGATCCAACTTCGAATAATCATTCCCGTCGACTCACAAGGAATTTGATCGAACTGTTTTATGGGGAGATGGCCATATGTGTCTAGTTTATCTGAGACTTAGAATCGCATCAATCGGAGCTCCACGGATGGAGATATGCCGGAATTACTGCAACAAGGTCAAATCTGCCGATTCCAGGAACCTACTGCCGCCTTTTTGTGTTTTCTGTTTTTGATGGACCAAATGGTGTACAAATGCATATGTGAAGATGTTCCAAGCTTTATGAAGGGAAGAGGACGACACTAGGCCGTGGCATTGAAGAAAAACTTGAAGAAAGACGTTCTCCTAGTCACACTAGGAGAAGCTGCCGAATAGAGGCAGATTGTATGCCTTTGTGTGCTGCCGGCAATTGGGGTATTTTTCGATGGACCAAGACATGTCAAATGAAGTCCAAGATCATACAAGAAGTCCATGAAGATGTGAAGCCCAAGCCTTGAAGAAAAATTCAGAAAAAGAAAACCTAATTGGACTAAGAAAGGAAGGTTGCAAAACCTTATTGCACTAGGTTTTCTGAACTCCTATTTGCTTAAGGGACTGCCGGCAGCCTCTCTCCCTATCCTCTATATAAACCCTCACTTTTTCATTCTGAAAATCATCTCATCTCAAGCATAATACACTAGCCTAAAGCTCTACCAAGTTCTTTCAAACACCAACACATAAATACCTAGCCGAACCATCACCACCACCACCATATAGCCGAACCCTTCCACCTTTGTTTCTGCCGATTTCTGTTCTTGCCGAACACCAAGGAGCAGCAGCCGAGCCACCTTGTCACCTTTGAGGAATCTTCAAGGTTTTTAAAGTGTGATCCATTCCCCTATGGCTTTTGTATTTATTTATGTTTGGTTGTTTTGTACGAATTTGTTTCGATTCTTGGTTTTTCTTTCTTGAAACTTTGTATGAACCGAATATTGTATGTTATGCATGGTTTTTCTGAAATTTAACTTATGGATTTTGTATGTTGGATAATTAGGGCAGTGGTATTAGAAGCATGTTTAGGATTTAATTTGGTTAGTAATCTAAGAGTGTGCCTTATAAACCGAAGCATTAGTATTGGCTGGAAGCATGTAAATCTAGATGTTAGGTTTCATTTAACCGAGTAACACGGATAAGTCATACGTTGGAGTAGTTTGTTTTGTGTTGCTCACCTAGGGTAAAAACCTTAGATTACTTGCATGTTAAATAAGATGATTGACAACCTTGCTTGTTTACATGTCTCCGATTTAGACTCACATGCTTAAATGTTAAAACGCGTAAAACCGGATTAGCATCACCTTAGAAGTCATACGTTGGAGTAGTTTCTAAGAAATTAAGAAGTCTAACAATTGGAAAACCGTTGGAGGCTCTAGTTGTGTCGAAACTAATTTAGGTCTTGAACATGCTAAATACTTGATCCTTACCTTCTTGCATGCAAATCTATATGTTAAAGAGTCTTTTGTGTGAACTGTTTTGTGTGAGAGATGATGATCACTTGTATATAATAGCTTAGGTTTATTTTTCTGTTTTTATTTTCGTGTCTAGTATTAGAGGGCAGCCCTAGGGCTGCCGAACCATTTTTACCCCAATATGTGACGTTTTTGTATAGATGTAAATATGTTCTGTGTCTAACAATTTCATATCTCAGGTACCCTTAATCCCCGGCCTAGAACGATCCCTACTTGCTTATACTACTAACGATCTTTTGTAGGGTTTATTATTGCGTGCGAGCTTAGGCTCCCATCATTCATCACACACGCGAAAACGCTTTCGAAAATTCAAGCTTTGCCGGAACACACAGTAAAGGCATCACTATACTAAGTTCATGGAAAGTGTTTAAGGGTGATGAAAGAAAAGGCTAATTGTAGGCTCAAAGGGGGTTTACTAAGGTGTCCCACGACGGGCACAAATAGGGCTCATGCTTTATTTGGCTTTGGTGGTAAACCTAAATGATCTTTATTCAATCACATTCAAAATCAAGGTATTTTATGATTAAACGTTTCGAAAATCAACAAGAGTAAGTTCTAGCATACTAGAGTTCATTAAAAATCTGTGGCACATAGTCATCGAATATGCAAAGAATTATGAGGTTTCATGCTTCCTACGAATCTATCGAATTTTATCTTTTTATCGCTCAAGAAGAAAGCAATTTGGCACTAAAGCTCACATAGGTTATTTTCGAAATAAATTAGCTCAAACATGCATGCTTCGTTAATCAACAAGTCCTACCAATGCACATAATCCATGAAACTTACAATTTTAATTGTATGCACAACCATCATCTATGTATGCAAAGAGGAGAATAACATCATTGACATATTAGGGGCATCCTAAGACTCGAAACAAACAAATTAAACACAATTTTTTTTGTGTTACAATTTCCTGAATTTTTTTTTTCTTTTCTAAACTAAGCACACAACAACAAAAACAAAAACGGAACATGCTATTCCACCCCACACTTAGAAAATTACATTGCCCTCAATGTAAGCACAAAACAATATCAATGAATTTCCTAAGCATGCAATAGTCTAACACATTCCAACAAATCATCACAAATCAAAGTAGAAGAGAAGGGTTAAGAAATTTCAAACTCTCGGTGATGGCTCCTTCACTTTACTTTGATCGACATGGGTTGCCTCCCAAGTAGCGCTTTGTGTTTATAGTCCATAGCCTAGACTTTTCACCGTGTTTATGCATGTTCATCGTGTTCCAAAGCAACTCAAATCGGCAAGAAGTAGTTCGATGAGAAGACTTTGGCATGTTGGATCCGAATCTGTCCAATTCTGCGTATCCGATACAAATGGCGTATCCGGCCTTTCTGCCGGCGTATCCGGCGTATCCAGCTTGTGTCCGGCCTCTTGTGGCCGTGTGTCAACCCTGCCGGCAATGGCAGGTCCGGCAGGGGGTGGTGGTGCGGCTGTAAACAGTGGCGGCTGCATGGCAGAATGAGGCGTGTCCGGCAGGGTGGTACCGGATGCGTCTTGGTTGCCCGTGTCTGTCCTCATGGTGATGCTGCCGGCAATTGCAGGGCCGGCAGCCACTTGGTGTGGTGGTGGCTTGGTTGCAGCAGGAATGCATGAAGGTAACTCGGCCACAGCTTGTGGTGGTGATGGAATGGCCTCGGTTGGGGTAGGTGGATCGGCATTTAGCTTGTCTTGCACATTGAGTTCCTCGATTGTGGGGTGTAAAAAGGGCTCGTAGTAAGGCTTCAACCGGTGTCCATTAACCTTGAATGTATCTTCCGACACCACACTTTGAATCTCGATGGCACCATGAAGAAAAACTTTAGTAACAATGAATGGTCCAAACCAACGAGATCGAAGCTTACCCGGAAAAAGTTTAAGCCTTGCATTGAATAAGAGAACTTTTTGTCCAACTTGAAACTTTTTCCCGCGAATCATCTTATCATGGTAGGCTCGAGTCTTCTCCTTGTAGATCCATGCGGCATCATAGGCTTCATTACGGATTTCTTCAAGTTCGGTGAGTTGAAGCTTTCTATGAAGACCGGCATCATCAATGTTCATGTTGAAGGCCTTGATTGCCCACCATGCCTTGTGCTCTAGCTCAACCGGTAAGTGACATGCTTTGCCATAAACTAACCGAAAAGGGGACATACCAATCGGTGTCTTGTATGCAGTCCTATAAGCCCACAAAGCATCATCGAGACGATCACTCCAATCCTTCCTTGAAGGTCCAACCGATTTTTCCAAAATGTTCTTGATCTCTCGATTACTCACCTCGGCCATACCACTTGTTTGGGGGTGATAAGGTGTAGAAACTTTATGTGTGACTCCATACTTCCTCAATAAGGCTTCAATAGTGCGGTTACAAAAATGGGATCCTCCATCGCTAATCAAGACCCTTGGAACTCCAAAACGTGAGAAGATGTTGGTCTTGAGAAACTCGGCTACCACCTTGGCATCATTGGTGCGTGTAGCCCTTTCTTCGATCCACTTTGACACATAATCCACCGCAAGCAATATGTAGAGAAAACCCTTACTTGAAGGAAACGGTCCCATGAAGTCAATACCCCATAAATCAAAAATTTCTACCTCAATGATAGGCGTGAGCGGCATTTGGTCTCGAGCACCAATGTTCCCCATTCTTTGGCATCTATCACAAGCTTTGCAAAACATGAAAGCATCCTTGAAAATCGTAGGCCAAAAGAAACCACAATTAAGTACCTTCAAAGCCGTCTTCTTTGGTCCAAAATGTCCACCACAAGCTTCACTATGACAAAAAGCAAGGATGGATCGATGCTCATTCTCCGGCACACATCTTCTAATAACTTGATCACCACATTGCCTCCATAAGTACGGATCATCCCACAAGAAGTGTCGAGCTTGCTTCCTTATTCTCTTTTGTTGGTGGCTCGGCATCTCTTTGGGAAATCGGTTTGTGGCAAGAAAATTGGCAATGTCGGCATACCAAGGCTCAAGTACTTCAAGTCGAAAAAGTTGCTCATCCGGAAAGGACTCTAATAGGGGCAGCCGATCCTCCTCTTGCACAAGTCTACTCAAATGATCGGCTACAACATTCTCTGCTCCTTTCTTGTCTTTAATCTCAATGTCGAACTCTTGAAGCAAAAGAATCCATCGAATAAGCCTCGGCTTAGCATCCTTCTTTGTCATAAGATATCTCAAAGCGGCATGATCACTATAAACAATAACTTTGGAATTCAAAAGATATGATCGAAATTTTTCCAAAGCAAAGATTACCGCTAAGAGCTCCTTCTCCGTTGTTGTGTAATTGAGTTGTGCATCGTTGAGAGTCCTTGAAGCATAGTAAATGGCACATGGCTTCTTCTCAATTCGTTGTCCAAGTACCGCTCCAAGTGCATAATCACTAGCATCACACATCAACTCAAACGGCTCGTCCCAATTAGGGGAAACAAGTATAGGTGCCGTACACAATAGCATCTTTAATCGGCAAAAGGCTTGCTCACATGCCTCCGTCCACTCAAACGTCACCTCCTTTTGTAACAAGTTGCTCAATGGCTTGGCAATTGAAGAGAAGTCTTTGATAAATCGTCGATAGAACCCCGCATGGCCAAGAAAACTTCTCACATCCTTCACACACCTAGGGCTCGTCAATGCTCGTATGAGCTCCACCTTGGCTTTGTCAACCTCTAAGCCTCTTGCCGAAATTATATGCCCCAAAACAATGCCTTGCGTGACCATGAAGTGACACTTCTCCCAATTGAGCACAAGATTTGTCTCTACACACCTCTTAAGTATCTTCTCCAAGTTTCCCAAACATGCATCGAAGGTGCCTCCATACACACTAAAATCATCCATAAAAACTTCGATAATGTCTTCAATAAAATCCGAGAAGATAGCATACATACATCTTTGAAAAGTGCCGGGTGCGTTGCAAAGTCCGAATGGCATCCGCCGATAAGCAAACGTGCCAAATGGACAAGTAAAAGTGGTCTTCTCTTGATCGTCCGGGTGTATCATGATTTGATTGTAGCCACTATATCCATCAAGAAAGCAATAGTAAGAATGACCGGCCAACCTCTCTAGCATTTGATCCATAAACGGCAAAGGCATGTGATCCTTCCTCGTTGTAGCGTTGAGCTTCCTATAGTCGATGCACATCCGATGACCGGTTACAAGTCTTTGTGGCACAAGCTCATTCTTCTCATTCTTGACAACCGTTACACCACTCTTCTTTGGCACTACTTGCACGGGAGATATCCACTTACTATCCGAGATTGGGTAGATCACCCCACAATCGAGCAACTTGATAATCTCTTCCTTTACAACCTTCATCATGGGAGGATGAAGTCGACGTTGAGCTTCCTTTGTCGGCTTAGCTCCTTCTTCTAACAAAATACGATGAACACAAGTAGTAGGGCTTATTCCCTTAATGTCCGCTAAGGTCCAACCTATGGCGGTCTTGTACTTCTTAAGCACACAAATCAAATCCTCCTCTTGCTTCTCCAAGATAAGCATATTTCAAATGACTAGGGAGCTCTTTAAGTTCTAACTTTGGGGCCTCTTCCACACTTGGTCGAAATTTTGTTGTGGCGCTTGGAATTGACAAGAACGAATCAAATACCTTGGTATATGGCCGAGCCTCTAGCTCGGCAGCAACTTTCATCACACTCGGCTCTATCATAAATGGCTCGGCAATGGTGCCTTGCTCGGCACTTCTTGGCTTGGCCGGCCCTTCTTCCTCATTCTTATGCACGATTCGTTCTCCCCTCTTGTCAAATCCGACCCCTTGCTCAATCGCTAATTGCTATGCGTCAAGCGAGGTCGACATAACTTGCTCGACCTCCTCCAAAACATCAATGGCACAACCCTCCTTCAAATCAACATTAGGGAATTTCATGGCATCAAACACATTGAACTTGATCACCTCACCATCAAATTCCATAGTTAGGTTGCCTTCGGCCACATCTATCTTTGTGCGCGCGGTCCTCATGAATGGTCGCCCTAAAAGCAATTGAGTGTTGTTGACCGGCGAATCCTCCATCTCAACCACATAAAAATCGGCGGGAAAAATCAATTGGTTGACTTGCACCAACACATCCTCTACATAACCCTCCGGATATTTGCTTGAGCGATCCGCAAGTTGAATGATGACATTATCCTTCTTGAGAGGCCCTATACTCAACGTTTGATACACATTGAGTGGCATGACATTAATCGATGCTCCCAAATCCAACATAACATCATCAAACCGTGTATTGCCTATGACACAAGGCACATTGAAGCTTCCCGGATCCTTCATCTTTGGTGGCAACTTCCTTTGAATAACGGCCGACACCGTCTCGCTCATAGTTACCACACGAGTCTCTCTAGTATGCCTTCTTGCCGTGCAAAGCTCCTTCAAAAACTTAGCATACTTCGGCACTTGCTTAATGCACTCCAACAAAGGAATGTTGACTTGCACTTTCCGGAAAATCTCCAACACCTCTTCATCGGACTTGTCCTTCTTTGTTCTAGCAAAACGTGAAGGGAATGGGGCACTAGATGATGGCACTCCTCCCTTAACATTATTTGCTTGGCTCGGCAACACCACTTTATTTGATGTGGCGGGATCGTACTCAAGCTCATTGCGCAGCCCCTTATCTTTAATATTAGTGTTGCCGGCACCATGCCCTTGTTCGGCAGCTTCCTTCTTCTCGGCATCATCATTGTTTCTGGCATTATCATGACCGGCAATGTGTATCTCGGCCTCATGCATGTGGCTGCCGGAAATGTCAGGTCCGGCAGCCCTCTCAACCTCCTCAATGCCCTTGAAAGTTACTCGCTTCTTCTTTGGACTTGTTGGTGGAAACAACTCTCTTCCACTACGAGTTTGAATCACTTTGGCTTGCTCGTTCCTCGGATTTGGAATAGTATTGCTTGGCAACTTCCCTTGCTCATTAAATCTTCCCATAAAATCCACAACTTGCCCCATTTGAGTCTTGAGCTCACCAATGTCCTTTTGATGATTCTGTTGCCCCGCGAGTAATGCTTGAGTAGCACTTGACAATGATTGAATCAAAGCATCGTAGTTCGGATTGCTTGGCGAAGCTTGGCCTTGGCCTTGGCTCGGCCCTCCTTGTGGCTGGTTCGGCAATGCAGCAAAGTGTCCTTGGTTCGGCATGTATGGCTGCCGAGGCACAAATGGTGGCCTCGGTACAAATGGCGCTCCTCCCTCTCTCGGTTGCATAGGTGCCCTAAGCACGTTATCATTGTTCGCCCATCGAAAGTTCGGATGATCATTGACCCTTGGATTGAAATTGCCAAATCGTTGGCCTCCTTGAAAACCAATTGCATTGCATTCCTCAACTCCCTCATTAACTCCAAATTGAGGGCATTGTTCGGTCCCATGGCCCTCGGTGCAAATACCACATACACTAGCACGCTTCTTCATCAAATTACTCACCAAGTCGGTGAGCTTGTCCACTTTATCTTCTAACTTTGTGCTCGAAGACGTCTCATGCACTTTCTCATTCCTTTGCACATTGCCTCGCGCCATGCCAAATTGTTGGTTGTTCAAAGAACGAACTTCCAACAAACTTCTTGCCGCTCCGGCGTTCAACTCCAAAAAGCTACCTCCCGCGGCTGAGTCAAGAAACTCTCTCTCCATGACACGCAATCCCTCATAGAAATATTGTAGCAAGAGTCCATCGCTAATGCCATGCGATGGACACAAAGAAACTAGGGACTTGAACCTCTTGTAGTAGTCGAAGAAAGTCTCATCTCCGGCTTGCTTCACACTTGTAATTTGCTTCCTCAGATCAGTGATACGTGAAGCAGGAAAGTACTTGAGTAAAAACTCATCCATCATAGTACTCCACGAAACAATGCGACCACTAGGCACCTCAAACAACCACTCCTTTGCTTGATCTTCTAAAGAAAATGGAAATGCCTTCATTTTGAAGTGTTGCAAATCGGTCCCTCTTGGACACATAGACTCCGTGGTGAAGTTAAACCACTGTAGATGCTTGTTAGGGTCCTCACTCGGCATCCCATAAAATGACTTCAGCTTATGGAGGAATCCACTCCTCAATTCAATCTCTCCAGTCTTGTCAGTCTCCAAGGGAGGATAAGTAATATTAGAAGGAGCAACTCCAGCTCCAGCGACATGACCATTCTGTGATCTGATTGATGCCATGATCTCTTCTTCTTCTTCTAATTCGGCAAAGACCTCAAATTCTGGATTCTGATGATCACAAGACGACGAAACTAATGATGGTGAGCTCGGCCCTGATGATGATGAAACTGACGGCACAATAGGGGAGGATGGTACGGATGATGCTACTGATGAACTGGTTGGTGACGATGGTGGTAATGGCACAAAACGAGCAATAGCGAGTTCTTGGTCTAAACGTTGCAAACGGCCTTGAAGATCTCTTGTCCAAATACTAGATTCGGACATGCACTATTTCTGAAATTTGCAACATTTAAACAAGTTAGAACCTCGTAAAGAAATAGAAAGCAAGAATATACATCATTACAAGCCACGACATTGGCGATTACACGACAAATTTCAAACCATAACACATATGCACATTCGGCAAGATACAAGAAGGCACACACGGCAAGACACAAGTATACACGGCAAAAGTACAAATATGGTTCGGCAATAAGAGATGATCATGTAATCACTAAGTTTAGTTTCATTTAATTTTGTTCTAACTCTCGAAGTACGTGGAGCAGAGGAGATAACGGTGCAATGGACTGATACAGCCCCCGGTAGTATCATGCTTAATCCGATATACCTCAAGAGTTTGAACCACACAACATGTTTTATCTTTGAAGAAAATAGGCCACATATGTCAAGTTATGTTCTAGCGTCTAAAGTGAGGTGATGCTTCGGCACAAGCTGTCGACTAGGTCGTGCGGATTTTACGTTTCAAAGGTCATTAAAATCACGGAGGGCGAACCCCCTACAGGAACCAGGCAGGACTCGTTGTTGGACACCACGGAGGGCGAACCCCCTATCGACTCACTCACCGAGAATGAACATCAGTCTATGGGCCTTGAGATCCAGTTAAACAAACCTGAGAACCATATCTATGATAATAACTTCCCCATACTTTGTAAAACAAACACGGGTCCCTAGCGGTCTCAAGTGTTGATTAAAACCGCCCTCAACCTCATAAAAATAATACCAAGTTAGCGTCTTTATGCGTGGGGGGCCAACGATGGACTAATTCCAACATTGCAGGGCCCGTTTCCCAATCTACACAAAAACATACCTAACATGGCATCACTCGTATGAAGGGTTTTGGTTATGATCAACAAAAGAGGCTTCACCTACATGTTACACTTTAGAAACTACAATAAACTCAAACATACACAACATATCAACTTCCTAGAAATTAAACTAAGTGATTACCAACATACATCATTATACATCATGCAACTTTCGAAATTTAAACTCTACATGCCAAAGCATATTTCTACTTTACAAAATCCCAAAATAAACTTAAAATTTACAACTTTACAACTTCACAACAAAAATTTCCAGCAACATTATATACACAACAAATTCATAAAACAAGCTTTTATAATCCCCGGCAACGGCGCCAAAAATTGATGTGAGCTGAAGCTCGCACACAATGATAACCCTACAAAATATCGTTAGTAGTATAAGCAAGTAGGGATCGTTCTAGGCCGGGGATTAAGGGTACCTGAGATATGAAATTGTTAGACAAATATATACATACATATACACATCACAAACGTCACATTTTGGGGGAATGATAGGATCGGCAGCAATGCTGCCCTAATACTAGGTTCGGCAATGATAAAAGAAAAACAGAAAATAAAATCCTAGATCTAATATATACAGGTGATCATCATCTTTCACAAAACATTTAGCACATAGATTCTTTAACGAATAAATTCACATGCAAGAAAGTAAGTAACAAGTATCAACATGCTCAAGTTCAAAATTAGTTCCAACTACAACTTAGTTGTAAGACCTCTCAAGTTTTAAGACCGAACTTTTGGTTATGGGCCCTAAAATTATGTTAATCCTTTTGAGATTTAACAATTGTGCGCAATGATCTAAATTGGAGACATGCAAAACAAGCAAGGTTGTCAATCATCTTATTTTAACATGTAAGAAATCCAAAGTATTATACCCTAGGTGAGCAAAACAAATCAAAGCAACCTTTTGAGTATCTAGCCATATTTGTTATTACTCGGGTTTGATGAAACCTAACATCTAGATTTACATGCTACAAGCCAATACTAATGTTTCGGTTTTTAAGTCCCACTCCTTAGATTTCTAACCAATTTTGAACCTAAAACATGCATCTATACCACTGTCCTAATTATCTAACATACGAATTTACAAGTTACATATTACAAATTAGCATGCAAAATCATTGTTCTTGTCGAAACCTAAACATAAATCTAAGCATCGATTTAAACAAATCTTTAACATATAATTTATAAAACCAAAATCGGTTTACACATAGACATATAAACCAAACCCAAACATACATGAATGTTTCATAGACAAAATCAAACATAACTGGACAAAAAAATACTAAACCGAAGAAGGGAGTGGATCACACTTTGAGACACCTTGAGAGCTTCTTTTGGTGTGGATCCGGTGCTGTGTAGGTGAAGGGATGAGGCTGCACGGCTTAGGAGGTTCGGCAGGGATTTTCCAAGTTTCGGCAGAAACTTGGTTGGTGGTGGATGGTGGTTTCGGGTTTAGGTTTTTGTCTAGGAAGTTTGGGGAATTTTGGTAGAGTTTCGGCCTTGTGTTTAGCTTGAGATGAGATGCCTTTTCAGAATGAAAAGTGGGGGTATATATAGAGGATAGGGAGAGAGGCTGCCGGCAGTCCCTTAAGCCAAAAGGAATTCAGAAAACCTAGTTCATTAAGGTTTTGCAACCTTCCTTTCTTAATCCAATTAGGTTTTCTTTTCTGAATTTTTTCTTCAAGGCTTGGGCTTCACATCTTCATGGACTTCTTGTATGATCTTGGACTTCATTTGACATGTCTTGGTCCATCGAAAAATACCCCAATTGCCGGCAGCACACAAAGGCATACAATCTGCCTCTATTCGGCAGCTTCTCCTAGTGTGACTAGGAGAACGTCTTTCTTCAAGTTTTTCTTCAATACCATGGCCTAGTGTCTTCCTCTTCCCTTTATAAAGCTTGGACCATCTTCACATATGCATTTGTACACCATTTGGTCCATCAAAAACAGAAAACACAAAAAGGGGGCAGTAGGTTCCTGAAATCGGCAGATTTGACCTTGTTGCAGTAATTCCGGCATATCTCCATCCGTGGAGCTCCGATTGATGCGATTCCAAGTCTCAGATAAACTAGACACATATGGCCATCTCCCCATAAAACAGTTCGATAAAAATCCTTGTGGGTCGACGGGAATGATTTTTCGAAGTTTGGACACAGTCCCAGGAAAATCCTGGAAGTCCCTGGATTGGAATGCTCGGACTGCCGTTTTGCAGCCAACTTTTGGGTGACTTCCCGAACTCCGATTGATCTGAAATTTTAACACAACATTCCTCAGCATATGAATATTAAGCACGCCAAATTTCATAGAATTTGGACAAGGATAGATCATAGTTTCAATCATCTCAAAATCACGAAAAAGACATATTTTACACTATTTTCCAGATTTCTCAAACTTAGTCATTTTTCGGATTCTTAACCATTTTTCACAAAACTCTACCAAAATTGACACTAACTACATTACGACTCTATCTTAGACAAATAAGGGTTAAACAAAGCATAAACGAGGGCATAAACATATAATATCGTCGCACATTGTGCTCCTATCAAGAATGAGAAGAATGAGCTTGTGCCACAAAGACTTGTAACCGGTCATCGGATGTGCATCGACTATAGAAAGCTCAACGCTACAACGAGGAAGGATCACATGCCTTTGCCGTTTATGGATCAAATGCTAGAGAGGTTAGCCGGCCATTCTTTCTATTGTTTTCTTGATGGTTATAGTGGCTACAATCAAATCATGATACACCCGGATGATCAAGAGAAGACCACTTTTACTTGTCCATTTGGCACGTTTGCTTATCGGCGGATGCTGGTGTGAGCCGCGAGGCTCACACAAATAATAACCCTACAAAATATCGTTAGTAGTATGAGCAAGTAGGGATCGTTCTAAGCCGGGGATTAAGGGTACCTGAAATATGAAATTGTTAGACAAACACATATGCACATATATACAAGACGTCACAATTTTGGGGGGAATGAAATGGATCGGCAGCAAGGCTGCCCTAGACTACACACTGTAACAAAACAGAAAATAAATCCTAAGTCTAATATTTACAAGTGATCATCATCTTTCATTAAGGTTTTGCAACCTTCCTTTCTTAATCCAATTAGGTTTTCTTTTCTGAATTTTTTCTTCAAGGCTTGGGCTTCACATCTTCATGGACTTCTTGTATGATCTTGGACTTCATTTGACATGTCTTGGTCCATCGAAAAATACCCCAATTGCCGGCAGCACACAAAGGCATACAATCTGCCTCTATTCGGCAGCTTCTCCTAGTGTGACTAGGAGAACGTCTTTCTTCAAGTTTTTCTTCAATACCATGGCCTAGTGTCTTCCTCTTCCCTTTATAAAGCTTGGACCATCTTCACATATGCATTTGTACACCATTTGGTCCATCAAAAACAGAAAACACAAAAAGGGGGCAGTAGGTTCCTGAAATCGGCAGATTTGACCTTGTTGCAGTAATTCCGGCATATCTCCATCCGTGGAGCTCCGATTGATGCGATTCCAAGTCTCAGATAAACTAGACACATATGGCCATCTCCCCATAAAACAGTTCGATAAAAATCCTTGTGGGTCGACGGGAATGATTTTTCGAAGTTTGGACACAGTCCCAGGAAAATCCTGGAAGTCCCTGGATTGGAATGCTCGGACTGCCGTTTTGCAGCCAACTTTTGGGTGACTTCCCGAACTCCGATTGATCTGAAATTTTAACACAACATTCCTCAGCATATGAATATTAAGCACGCCAAATTTCATAGAATTTGGACAAGGATAGATCATAGTTTCAATCATCTCAAAATCACGAAAAAGACATATTTTACACTATTTTCCAGATTTCTCAAACTTAGTCATTTTTCGGATTCTTAACCATTTTTCACAAAACTCTACCAAAATTGACACTAACTACATTACGACTCTATCTTAGACAAATAAGGGTTAAACAAAGCATAAACGAGGGCATAAACATATAATATCGTCGCACATTGTGCTCCTATCAAGAATGAGAAGAATGAGCTTGTGCCACAAAGACTTGTAACCGGTCATCGGATGTGCATCGACTATAGAAAGCTCAACGCTACAACGAGGAAGGATCACATGCCTTTGCCGTTTATGGATCAAATGCTAGAGAGGTTAGCCGGCCATTCTTTCTATTGTTTTCTTGATGGTTATAGTGGCTACAATCAAATCATGATACACCCGGATGATCAAGAGAAGACCACTTTTACTTGTCCATTTGGCACGTTTGCTTATCGGCGGATGCTGGTGTGAGCCGCGAGGCTCACACAAATAATAACCCTACAAAATATCGTTAGTAGTATGAGCAAGTAGGGATCGTTCTAAGCCGGGGATTAAGGGTACCTGAAATATGAAATTGTTAGACAAACACATATGCACATATATACAAGACGTCACAATTTTGGGGGGAATGAAATGGATCGGCAGCAAGGCTGCCCTAGACTACACACTGTAACAAAACAGAAAATAAATCCTAAGTCTAATATTTACAAGTGATCATCATCTTTCATTAAGGTTTTGCAACCTTCCTTTCTTAATCCAATTAGGTTTTCTTTTCTGAATTTTTTCTTCAAGGCTTGGGCTTCACATCTTCATGGACTTCTTGTATGATCTTGGACTTCATTTGACATGTCTTGGTCCATCGAAAAATACCCCAATTGCCGGCAGCACACAAAGGCATACAATCTGCCTCTATTCGGCAGCTTCTCCTAGTGTGACTAGGAGAACGTCTTTCTTCAAGTTTTTCTTCAATACCATGGCCTAGTGTCTTCCTCTTCCCTTTATAAAGCTTGGACCATCTTCACATATGCATTTGTACACCATTTGGTCCATCAAAAACAGAAAACACAAAAAGGGGGCAGTAGGTTCCTGAAATCGGCAGATTTGACCTTGTTGCAGTAATTCCGGCATATCTCCATCCGTGGAGCTCCGATTGATGCGATTCCAAGTCTCAGATAAACTAGACACATATGGCCATCTCCCCATAAAACAGTTCGATAAAAATCCTTGTGGGTCGACGGGAATGATTTTTCGAAGTTTGGACACAGTCCCAGGAAAATCCTGGAAGTCCCTGGATTGGAATGCTCGGACTGCCGTTTTGCAGCCAACTTTTGGGTGACTTCCCGAACTCCGATTGATCTGAAATTTTAACACAACATTCCTCAGCATATGAATATTAAGCACGCCAAATTTCATAGAATTTGGACAAGGATAGATCATAGTTTCAATCATCTCAAAATCACGAAAAAGACATATTTTACACTATTTTCCAGATTTCTCAAACTTAGTCATTTTTCGGATTCTTAACCATTTTTCACAAAACTCTACCAAAATTGACACTAACTACATTACGACTCTATCTTAGACAAATAAGGGTTAAACAAAGCATAAACGAGGGCATAAACATATAATATCGTCGCACATTGTGCTCCTATCAAGAATGAGAAGAATGAGCTTGTGCCACAAAGACTTGTAACCGGTCATCGGATGTGCATCGACTATAGAAAGCTCAACGCTACAACGAGGAAGGATCACATGCCTTTGCCGTTTATGGATCAAATGCTAGAGAGGTTAGCCGGCCATTCTTTCTATTGTTTTCTTGATGGTTATAGTGGCTACAATCAAATCATGATACACCCGGATGATCAAGAGAAGACCACTTTTACTTGTCCATTTGGCACGTTTGCTTATCGGCGGATGCTGGTGTGAGCCGCGAGGCTCACACAAATAATAACCCTACAAAATATCGTTAGTAGTATGAGCAAGTAGGGATCGTTCTAAGCCGGGGATTAAGGGTACCTGAAATATGAAATTGTTAGACAAACACATATGCACATATATACAAGACGTCACAATTTTGGGGGGAATGAAATGGATCGGCAGCAAGGCTGCCCTAGACTACACACTGTAACAAAACAGAAAATAAATCCTAAGTCTAATATTTACAAGTGATCATCATCTTTCACAAAACATTTAGCACAAAAGACTCTTTAACATGTAGATTAATATGCAAGAAGGGAAGGAACAAGTATTAATGTTGTTTCGACTTAACCAATTTCGATCCCAATTAGAGCCTACGAGGTCATCTAATCGTTGATTGCTAAGGTCTTAAGATTAACTACGAGTATAATCCTAAGGTATATGTTAACCGATTTTACTGGATTAACAATTAAACACATGAATCACAAATCGAAGACAAGCGAACAAGTAGGGTCGTCAATCCTCTTATTATCTTGCAAGTTCTAAGGTTATTACTCTAAGTGAGCAAGTGATTAAGAAAACTACGAGTATGACTCAACCACAAAACTCTAGCCCATGAAACCTAGCACTTAGAATTACATGCTTAATACAACAAATGCCTTGAGCAAAACTAGTGTGTCGATTTAATGCCCTAACCTTAAATTACTAATCGAATTAAGTTCTCAAACAAAATCGCATACCTATTGTCCTAGTTATCAAACATAAAAATCCACAAGTCACATATTACAAATTAACATGCGAAACATACAATTTATAAAACCAAAATCGATTCATACATAGACATACAAATCAACACCAAACATACATGAGTGTTTCATAGACAAAACTTAAACATAACTAAACAAAAAGTACTAAACCGAAGAAGGGAGTGGATCACACTTTGAGACACCTTGAGAGCTTCACGTCGTGTGGATCTGACGAAGTATGGAGGCTGGGGTGAGGTTGCACGGCAGTAGGTTATGTCAGCAGTAGGTTATGGAGGAGAAGTTCCAAGATTCGGCAAGAGCAGAAACTTGGTTGAGGTGAGGTGAAGGTGATTTTCGGTTTAGGTTTTTGTCTAGGATCTTTGGTGAATTTTGGTAGAGTTTAGGCCTTGTGTTTATGCTTGAGATGAGATGATTTTCAGAATGAAAAAGTGAAGTTATATATAGAGGAGAGGAGGCTGCCGGCTGCCTTATTGCATAAGGGATTCAGAAAACCAAGTGGGATAAGGATTTGAAACCTTCCTTTCTTAGTTCAATTAAGTTTTCTTTTTCTGAATTTTTCTTCAAGGCTTGGGCTTCAAATCTTCATGGAATTCTTGTATGATCTTTGGACTTCATTTGATATGTCTTGATCCAGTGAAAATGCCCCAAACCAGCAGTCTTCATTTTGGCACAGAATCTGCCTCTTTTCGGCAGCTTCTCCTAGTTTGACTAGGAGAACTTCTTTCTTCGTTTTCTTCCTCAATGCCCGGGCTTGGTGTCATCCTCCTTCCTTTCTTAAGCTTGGATTATCTTCACAAATGCACTTGTACATCATTTGGTCCATCAAAAAGCAGCAATTGTGAAAAGGAAGTAATAGGTTCCTGGAATCGGCAGAAAAGACCTTGCTGCAGTAACTCCGGCATATCTCCACCCTCGGAGATCCGATTGATGCGATTCCAAGTCTCAGATAAACTAGACACACATAGCCATCTCCCATAAAATATCTCGATCAAATTCCTTGTGAGTCACCGGGAATGATTTTTCGAAGTTGGACCAAAGTCCCAGGAAAATCCTAGAAGCCCCTGGATTGGTTTGCTCGAACTGCCGATTTGCAGCCATCTTTTGGGTGACTTCCCGAACTCCGATTGATCTGAAATTTTAACACCACATTCCTCCGCATATGGATATTAAGCACGCCAAATTTCATAGAATTCGGACAAGGATAGATCACAGTTTCACTCATCTCAAAATCACGAAAAAGACATATTTTGCACTATTTTCCAGATTTCTCATACTTAGTCATTTTTCGGACAATTAAGCACATTTCACCAAAGCTCTACCAAAATTGACACTAACTATATTATGACTCTATCTTAGACAAATAAGGGTTAAACAAAGCATAAATGAGGGCATAAGCATATAATATCGTCGCACATTGTGCTCCTATCAGATGCCATTCAGACTATGCAACGCACCCGACACTTTTCAAAGATGTATGTATGCTATCTTCTCGGATTTTATTGAAGACATTATCGAAGTGTTCATGGATGATTTTAGTGTGTATGGAAGCACTTTCGATGCATGTTTGGGGAACTTGGAGAAGATACTTGAGAGGTGTGTAGAGACCAATCTTGTGCTCAATTGGGAGAAGTGTCACTTCATGGTCACGCAAGGCATTGTACTAGGGCACATTATTTCGGCAAGAGGCTTAGAAGTTGACAAAGCCAAGGTGGAACTAATACAAGCATTGCCGAGCCCTAGGTGTGTGAAGGATGTGAGAAGTTTTCTTGGCCATGCGGGGTTTTATCGAAGATTTATCAAAGACTTCTCTTCAATTGCCAAGCCATTGAGCAACTTGTTACAAAAGGAGGTGACGTTTGAGTGGTCGGAGGCATGTGAGATTGCTTTTGGCCGATTGAAAGAATTGTTGTGTTCGGCACCGATCCTAGTGTCCCCTAACTGGGACGAGCCATTTGAGTTGATGTGTGATGCTAGTGATTATGCACTTGGAGCGGTACTTGGACAACAAATTGAGAAGAAGCCATGCGCCATTTACTATGCTTCAAGGACTCTCAACGATGCTCAACTCAACTACACAACAACGGAGAAGGAACTCTTAGCGGTAATCTTTGCTTTGGAAAAGTTTCGATCATATCTTTTGAATTCCAAAGTTATTCTTTATAGTGATCATGCCGCTTTGAGATATCTTATGACAAAGAAGGATGCTAAGCCGAGGCTCATTCGATGGATTCTTTTGCTTCAAGAGTTCGACATTGAGATTAAAGACAAGAAAGGAGTAGAGAATGTTGTAGCCGATCATTTGAGTCGCCTTGTTCATGAAGAGGATCGGCTGCCCCTATTAGAGACCTTTCCGGATGAGTAACTTTTTCGACTTGAAGTGCATGAGTCTTGGTATGCCGACATTGTAAATTTTCTTTCTACACGCCGATTCCCCCAAGAGATGCCGAGCCACCAACAAAAGAGGATAAGGAAGCAAGCTCGACACTTCTTGTGGGATGATCCGTACTTATGGAAGCAATGTGGTGATCAAGTTATTCGAAGATGTGTGCCGGAGAATGAACATCGCTCCATTCTTGCTTTTTGTCATAGTGAAGCTTGTGGTGGGCACTTTGGACCAAGGAAAACGGCATTGAAGGTACTTACTTGTGGTTTCTTTTGGCCTACGATTTTCAAAGATGCATTCATGTTTTGCAAAGCATGTGATAGATGCGAAAGAATGGGGAACATTGGAGCTAGAGACCAAATGCCGCTCATGCCTATCATTAAGGTAGAAATTTTTGATCTTTGGGGTATTGACTTCATGGGACCGTTTCCTTCGAGTAAGGGTTTTCTCTACATTTTGCTTGGGGATGATTATGTGTCAAAGTGGATCGAAGCAAGGGCTACACGCACCAATGATGCCAAGGTGGTAGCCGGGTTTCTCAAGACTAACATCTTTTCACGTTTTGGAGTTCCAAGAGTCTTGATTAGCGATGGAGGATCCCATTTTTGTAACCGCACCATTGAAGCCTTATTGAAGAAGTATGGAGTCACACATAAGGTATCTACACCTTATCATCCTCAAACAAGTGGTATGGCCGAGGTAAGCAATCGAGAGATCAAGCACATCTTAGAGAAATCGGTTGGACCTTCAAGGAAGGATTGGAGTGATCGTCTCGATGATGCTTTGTGGGCATATAGGACTGCATACAAGACACCGATAGGTATGTCTCCTTTTCGGTTAATTTATGGCAAAGCATGTCACTTACCGGTTGAGCTTGAGCACAAAGCATGGTGGGCAATCAAGGCTTTCAACATGAACATTGATGATGCCGGTCTTCATAGAAAGCTTCAACTCAACGAACTTGAAGAAATCCGTAATGAAGCCTATGATGCCGCATGGATTTATAAGGAAAAGACTCGGATGTGCCATGACAAGATGATACGAGGCAAGAAATTCGAGGTGGGTCAAAAAGTTTTATTATTCAATACTCGACTTCGACTCTTTCCGGGTAAGCTTCGTTCTCGATGGGTTGGACCTTTCATAATCACTAAAGTATTTTCACATGGAGCCATTGAGATCCTTAATCCAAGTACCAATAAAGAGTTCAAGGTTAATGGGCATCGCTTGAAGCCTTACTATGATTCGTTCCAAGAGCACACCATTGCTTTCCAACCTTTGGATGACGCCCCACACACTACCCCTGCCTCGGAAGGGACACAACTCACAAGTATTGTGGCCGGACCTAAAGCTGCCAACCACCTTGCTGCCGGACCTGAACTTGCCGGCAGCCCAAGCATGGAAACACCGGACACCAACACCATTGCCGAGAGGCAACCCTTCTCTCCTGCTGCACCTCCACCTCCTGCCGGACCTGCCATTGCCGGCAGGATTGACAAGCTCACACAAGAGCCCGGACAAGTTGCAGCTGCGCCATCGGATACGTCAGATTCAATTGATACGCTGCCGGACACGCCGCATGAGTCGGACACGCAGAACAGCACCGACACGGCTTCAATTTGCAACGACTGATAGGAGCACAATGTGCGACGATATTATATGCTTATGCCCTCGTTTATGCTTTGTTTAACCCTTATTTGTCTAAGATAGAGTCATAATGTAGTTAGTGTCATTTTGGTTGAGTTTTGGTAAAATGTGCTTAATTGTCCGAAAAATGACTAAGTTTGAGAAATCTGGAAAATAGTGTAAAATATGTCTTTTTGGCGATTTTGTGACGAGTACAAATATGATCTATCCTTGTCCGAATTCTATGAAATTTGGTGTGCTTAATATTTATATACTGATGAATGTTGTGTTAAAATTTCAGATCAATCGGAGTTCGGGAAGTCACCCAAAAGTTGGCTGCAAAACAGCAGTCTGAACATTCCAATCCAGGGACTTCCAGGATTTTCCTGGGACTGTGTCCCAACTTCGAAAAATCATTCCCGACGACTAACAAGGAGTTTGATCAAACTGTTTTATGGGGAGATGGCCATATGTGTCTAGTTTATCTGAGACTTGGAATCGCATCAATCGGAGCTCCACGGAGGGAGATAAGCCGGAATTACTGCAACAAGGTCAAATCTGCCGATTCCAGGAACCTACTGCCCCCTTTTCGTGTTTTCTGTTTTTGATGGACCAAATGGTGTACAAATGCATATGTGAAGATGGTTCAAGCCTTATTAAGGGAAGAGGATGACACTAGGCCATGGCATTGAAGAAAAACTTGAAGAAAGACGTTCTCCTAGTCACACTAGGAGAAGCTGCCGAATTCTGGCAGATTTGCTGCCTTTGTGTGTTGCCGGCATTTGGGGCATTTTCGATGGATCAAAACCTATCAATTGAAGTCCAAGACCATACAAGAAGTCCATGAAGATGTGAAGCCCAAGCCTTGAAGAAAAATTCAGAAAAACAAAACCTAATTGAAGTAGAAAAAGGAAGGTTTCAAACCATATCCCATTAGGTTTTGTTTTTCCTTGTACAAGAGGGCTGCCGGCAATTACCCTAGCATTCTCCATATATATACCCACTTTTCACTCTGAAAAGTTGTCACATTCTAAAGCAAAAACCCTAGCCAAAGCTCTACCAATTTTCAGCCAAAGATCCTACATAAAAACACAAACCAAAAGCCACCACCACCACCATAAATTCCTGCCGATTGTCTTCATTATTCATCCAGCCACCACCGATCCACTTTCCATTGGATCCACACGACTTGAAGCCCTCAAAGGTGTCTGCAAAAGTGTGATCTACTCCCTACTCTTGGTTTGTAATAGTTTTTATGTAGTTATGTGTAGTTTTGTCTATGAAACTCATGTGTATGTTTGGTTATTGTGTTTTCATGTCTATGTGAAAAACAATTGTGAATTTGGTTTTATGCTGATGCATGTTAATTTAATTCTTATAGTATTAATAAGGAATTTCAAAGATAAGTTTCGAATTGCATGCTAAATTGTAATGAAAATATGAAGTAAAGAGATAGGATTAGATAGGCAAGCATGTTCACTCTGATTCTAGTAATTCGTTCTTGGTTTAGTCTTTAAATCCGTGTGCCTCAAAGATTGGTACTTAGCATATTCGCGGTGTGTTTTGAGTATTGGTCTTGTATCCGTCAATAATAGGACTAGAGTGGTTTAAACGACTATGCATGTTAACAAGAAGTGGTGACGCCTTGCTTGATTGATATGTTTCCGACTAAAAAGACCTTGTGCTTAATTACTTTGCATGTTTGATTTCGACGATAAGTGTTCTCAAATGTGTTTAGTATAACTTTAGGGTTAGACGATAAGTTAATCTTGAAATACTTGAGAGTCTTAATCGATTAGTAAACCGATAAGGAGCTAATTAGGTTGGAACTAAGTCGGATCTAGGATATTGTGTGCTCTTGCTGTGTCTTATCTTATAACTTTGCTATGTGTTTTTGAGTGCTTTTGTGTTAGTAATTTGTGGAAGAATGTCGACCAAACTTGTATATAGTAATTTAGGACTTTTATTTTCTGTTTTTATGCATGATTTAGAGGCAGCCATGTTTGCTGCCGAACCTAGGAATTTTTGTTTTAAAGTTTATGCCGAGCCTAGTTTAGGGCAGCTTGCTGCCGTGCTTATTTCCCCCATGTGTGTGACGTTTTGTACATAATTATGTGATTATTTTGACTAACAATTTCATATCTCAGGTACCCTTAATCCCCGGCTTAGAACGATCCCTACTTGCTCATACTACTAACGATATTTTGTAGGGTTATCATTGCATGCGAGCTTAGGCTCACGTCAATTTTTGGCGCCGTTGCCGGGGATTATAAAAGCTTGTTTTATGTTATTGTTGTGTATATATGTTGCTGGAAATTTTTGTTGTGAATGTGTAAAGTGAAAATTTTAAGTTTATTTTGGGATTTTGTAAAGTAGAAATATGCTTCGGCATGTAGAGTTTAAATTTTGGAAGTTGCATGACGTATAATGATGTATGTTGGTAATCACTTAGTTTAATTTCTAGGGAGTTGATAGTGTTGTGTATGTTTGAGTTTATTGTAGTTTCTAAAGTGTAACATGTAGGTGAAGCCTCTTTTGTTGATCATAACCAAAACCCTTCATACGAGTGATGCCATGTTAGGTATGTTTTTGTGTAGATTGGGAAACGGGCCCTGCAATGTTGGAATTAGTCCATCGTTGGCCCCCCACGCATAAAGACGCTAACTTGGTATTATTTTTATGAGGTTGAGGGCGGTTTTAATCAACACTTGAGACCGCTAGGGATCCGTGTTTGTTTTACAAAGTATGGGGAAGTTATGATCATAGATATGGTTCTCAGGTTTGTTTAACTGGATCTCAAGGCCCATAGACTGATGTTCATTCTCGGTGAGTGAGTCGATAGGGGGTTCGCCCTCCGTGGTGTCCAACAACGAGTCCTGCCTGGTTCCTGTAGGGGGTTCGCCCTCCGTGATTTTAATGACCTTGAAACGTAAAATCCGCACGACCTAGTCGACAGCTTGTGCCGAAGCATCACCTCACTTTAGACGCTAGAACATAACTTGACATATGGGGCCTATTTTCTTCAAAGATAAAACATGTTGTGTGGTTCAAACTCTTGAGGTATATCGGACTAAGCATGATACTACCGGGGGCTGTATCAGTCCATTGCACCGTTATCTCCTCTGCTCCACGTACTTCGAGAGTTAGAACAAATTTAAAAGAAATTAGACTTAGCGATTACATGATCATGAACTTTTTGATATCTTGTTGCCGAACCATATTTGTACTTTGCCGAAATGTATATGTTGCCGTGAGTTTTGTTTGTGCTTTGCCGAATGTTCATATGTGTATCATTGATGAAATATGTTGTGTAATCGCCAATGCCGTGGCTTGTAATGATGTATATTCTTGTCTTCTATTTCTTTACGAGGTTCTAACTTGTTTAAATGTTGCAAATTTCAGAAATAGTGCATGTCCGAATCTAGTATTTGGACAAGAGATCTTCAAGGCCGTTTGCAACGTTTAGATCAAGAACTCGCTATTGCTCGTTTTGTGCCATTACCGCCATCGTCACCAACCAGTTCATCAGTATCATCATCCGTACCGTCCTCCCCTATAGTGCCGTCCATTTCATCATCAGTGCCGAGTTCACCTTCAGTTGTGTCATCATCGTGTGATCTTCAGAATCCAGAATTTGAGGTCTTTGCCGAATTAGAAGAAGAAGAAGAGATCATGGCATCAATCAGATCACAGAATGGTCATGTTGCTGGAGCTGGAGTTGCTCCTTCTAATATTACTTATCCTCCCTTGGAAACTGACAAGACTGGAGAGATTGAATTGAGGAGTGGATTCCTCCATAAGCTGAAGTCGTTTTATGGAATGCCGAGTGAGGACCCTAACAAGCATCTACAGTGGTTTAACTTCACCACGGAGTCTATGTGTCCAAGAGGGACCGATTTGCAACACTTCAAAATGAAGGCATTTCCGTTCTCATTAGAAGACCAAGCAAAGGAGTGGTTGTTTGAGGTGCCTAGTGGGCGTATTGTTTCGTGGAGTACTATGATGGATGAGTTTTTGCTCAAGTACTTTCCTGCTTCACGTATCACTGATCTGAGGAAGCAAATTACAAGTGTGAAGCAAGCCGGAGATGAGACTTTCTTTGACTACTACAAGAGGTTCAAGTCCCTAGTTTCTTTGTGTCCATCGCATGGCATTAGCGATGGACTCTTGCTACAATATTTCTATGAGGGATTGCGCGTCATGGAGAGAGAGTTTCTTGACTCGGCCGCGGGAGGTAGCTTTTTGGAGTTAAATGCCGGAGCGGCAAGAAGTTTGTTGGAAGTTCGTGCATTGAACAACCAACAATTTGGCATGGCACGAGGCAATGTGCAAAGGAATGAGAAAGTGCATGAGACGTCTTCAAGCTCAAAATTAGAAGATAAAGTGGACAAGCTCACCGACTTGGTGAGTAATTTGATGAAGAAGCGTGCTAGTGTTTGTGGTATTTGCACCGAAGGCCATGAAACCGACCAATGCCCTCAATTTGGAATTAGTGAGGGAGTTGAGGAGTGCAATGCCATTGGTTTTCAAGGAGGCCAACGTTTTGGAAATTTCAATCCAAGGTTCAATGATCATCCGAACTTTCGATGGGCAAACAATGACAACGTGCTTAGGGCACCTATGCAACCGAGAGAGGGAGGAGCGCCATTTGCACCGAGGCCACCATTTGTGCCTCGGCTGCCATACATGCCGAACCAAGGGAATTTTGGAGCTATGCCGAGCCAAGCACAAGTTGTGCCGTACCAAGGCCACGGAGGGCCGAGCCAAGGCCAAGGCCAAGCTTCGCCAAGCAATCCGAACTACGATGCTTTGATTCAATCTTTGTCAAGTGCTACTCAAGCATTACTCGCGGGGCAACAAAATCATCAAAAGGACATTGGTGAACTCAAAACTCAAATGGGGCAAGTTGTGGATTTTATGGGAAGATTTAATGAGCAAGGAAAGTTGCCAAGCAATACGATTCCAAATCCCAGGAACGAGCAAGCCAAAGTGATTCAAACTCGAAGCGGAAGAGAGTTTGTTCCTCCAACAAGTCCAAAGAGGAAGCGAGTAACTTTCAAGGGCATTGGGGATGATGAGAGGGCTGCCGGACCTGTCATTGCCGGCAGCCATAGAGAGGATGCCGAGAGGAATGCTGCCGAGCATAATGCTGCCGGCAGGGCTGCATCCGAGAGGCACACTGCCGAGCATCATGATGGTGCTGCCGAGAAGAGCCGAGATGCCGAGCAAGGGCATAACGCCGGCCATAATGTGAATGATAAGGGGCTGCGTAACGAGCTTGAGTACGATCCCGCCACATCAAAGAATGAGTTATTGCCGAGCCAAGCAAGCAAGGGAGGGGTGTCATCATCTAGCATTCCATTCCCTTCTCGCTTTGCTAGAACAAAGAAAGATAAATCCGATGAAGAAGTGTTGGAGATTTTCCGGAAAGTGCAAGTCAACATCCCTTTGTTGGAATGCATTAAGCAAGTGCCAAAGTATGCTAAGTTTTTGAAGGAGCTTTGTACGGCAAGGAGGCATACTAGGGAGACTCGTGTGGTAACTATGAGCGAGACGGTGTCGGCCGTTATTCAAAGAAAGTTGCCACCAAAGATGAAGGATCCGGGAAGCTTCAATGTGCCTTGTGTCATAGGCAATACTCGTTTCGACGATGTTATGTTGGATTTGGGAGCATCGATTAATGTCATGCCACTCAATGTGTATCAAACGTTGAGTATAGGGCCTCTCAAGAAGGATAATGTCATCATTCAACTTGCGGATCGCTCAAGCAAATATCCGGAGGGGTATGTAGAAGATGTGTTGGTACAAGTCAACCAATTGATTTTTCCCGCCGATTTCTATGTGGTTGAGATGGAGGATTCGCCGGTCAACAACACTCAATTGCTTTTAGGGCGACCATTCATGAGGACCGCGCGTACAAAGATAGATGTGGCCGAGGGCAACCTAACTATGGAGTTTGATGGTGAGGTGATAAAGTTCAATGTGTTTGATGCCATGAAATTCCCCAATGTTGATTTGAAGGAGGGTTGTGCCATTGATGTTTTGGAGGAGGTCGAGCAAGTTATGTCGACCTCGCTCGACGCATAGCAATTAGCGATTGAGCAAGGGGTCGGATTTGACAAGAGGGGAGAACGAATCGTGCGTGAGAATGAGGAAGAAGAGCCGGCCAAGCCAAGAAGTGCCGAGCAAGGCACTATTGCCGAGCCATTTATGATAGAGCCGAGTGTGATGAAAGTTTGTGCCGAGCTAGAGGCTCGGCCCTATGCCCAAACCTTTAATTCGTTCTTGTCAATTCCAAGTGCCACAACAAAATTTCGACCAAGTGTGGAAGAGGCCCCAAAGTTAGAACTTAAAGAGCTCCCTAGTCACTTGAAGTATGCTTATCTTGGAGAAGGAGATACACTACCGGTTATTGTGTCTTCAATGCTTAGTAAGAAGCAAGAGGAGGATTTGATTCGTGTGCTTAAGAAGTATAAGACCGCCATAGGTTGGACCTTAGCGGATATCAAGGGAATAAGCCCTACTACTTGTGTTCATCGTATCTTATTGGAAGAAGGAGCTAAGCCGACGAAGGAAGCTCAACGTCGACTTCACCCTCCCATGATGAAGGTTGTAAAGGAAGAGATTATCAAGTTGCTTGATTGTGGGGTGATCTACCCAATTTCGGATAGTAAGTGGATATCTCCCGTGCAAGTAGTGCCAAAGAAGAGTGGTGTAACGGTTGTCAAGAATGAGAAGAATGAGCTTGTGCCACAAAGACTTGTAACCGGTCATAGGATGTGCATCGATTATAGGAAGCTCAACGCTACAACAAGGAAGGATCACATGCCTTTGCCGTTTATGGATCAAATGCTAGAGAGGTTGGCCGGTCATTCTTACTATTGCTTTCTTGATGGATATAGTGGCTACAATCAAATCATGATACACCCGGATGATCAAGAGAAGACCACTTTTACTTGTCCATTTGGCACGTTTGCTTATCGGAGGATGCCATTCGGACTTTGCAACGCACCCGGCACTTTTCAAAGATGTATGTATGCTATCTTCTCGGATTTTATTGAAGACATTATCGAAGTGTTTATGGATGATTTTAGTGTGTATGGAGGCACCTTCGATGCATGTTTGGGGAACTTGGAGACGATACTTAAGAGGTGTGTAGAGACAAATCTTGTGCTCAATTGGAAGAAGTGTCACTTCATGGTCACGCAAGGCATTGTTCTAGGGCACATAATTTCGGCAAGAGGCTTAGAGGTTGACAAAGCCAAGGTGGAGCTAATTCAAGCATTGCCAAGCCCTAGGTGTGTAAAAGATGTGAGAAGTTTTCTTGGCCATGCGGGGTTCTATCGACGATTTATCAAGGACTTCTCTTCAATTGCCAAGCCATTGAGCAACTTGTTACAAAAGGAGGTGACGTTTGAGTGGTCGGAGGCGTGTGAGGATGCCTTTTGCCGATTAAAGATGCTATTGTGTACGGCACCCATACTTGTGTCACCTAATTGGGATGAGCCGTTTGAGTTGATGTGTGATGCTAGTGATTATGCACTTGGAGCGGTACTTGGACAACGAATTGAAAAGAAGCCATGCGCCATTTACTATGCTTCAAGGACTCTCAACGATGCACAACTCAACTACACAACAACGGAGAAGGAACTCTTAGCGGTAATCTTTGCTTTGGAAAAGTTTCGATCATATCTTTTGAATTCCAAGGTTATTGTTTATAGTGATCATGCCGCTTTAAGATATCTTATGACAAAGAAGGATGCTAAGCCGAGGCTTATTCGATGGATTCTTTTGCTTCAAGAGTTCGATATTGAGATTAAGGATAAGAAAGGTGTAGAGAATGTCGTAGCCGATCATTTGAGTAGACTTGTGCGAGATGTGGATCGGCTGCCCCTATTAGAGACCTTTCCGGATGAGCAACTTTTTCGACTTGAAGTGCTTGAGCCTTGGTATGCCGACATTGCAAATTTTCTAGCCACACGCCGATTCCCCAAGGAGTTGCCGAACCACCATCAACAAAGAATAAGGAAGCAAGCTCGACACTTCTTTTGGGATGATCCGTACTTATGGAAGCAATGTGGTGATCAAGTGCTTAGAAGATGTGTGCCGGAGAATGAGCATCGTTCCATCCTTACTTTTTGTCATAGTGAGGCGTGTGGAGGACATTTTGGGCCGAAGAAGACGGCATTGAAGGTACTTAATTGTGGTTTCTTTTGGCCTACAATTTTCAAAGATGCATTCATGTTTTGTAAGTCATGTGATCGATGCCAAAGAATGGGGAATATTGGACCAAGAGATCAAATGCCGTTACACCCCATCACTTCTATTGAGATTCATGATCTTTGGGGGATTGACTTCATGGGACCGTTTCCTTCAAGTAAGGGCTTTCTCTACATATTGCTTGCGGTAGATTATGTGTCAAAGTGGATTGAAGCCAAGGCTACACGCACCAATGATGCTAAGGTGGTAGCCGAGTTTCTCAAGACCAACATCTTTTCACGTTTTGGAGTTCCAAGAGTCTTGATTAGCGATGGAGGATCCCATTTTTGTAACCGCACCATTGAAGCCTTATTGAAGAAGTATGGAGTCACACATAAAGTTTCTACACCATATCATCCCCAAACTAGTGGCATGGCCGAAGTAAGTAATCGAGAGATCAAGCAAATACTTGAGAAGACCGTTGGACCTTCAAGGAAGGATTGGAGTGATCGTCTCGATGATGCTTTGTGGGCTTATAGGACGGCATACAAGACACCGATAGGTATGTCACCTTTTCGGTTAACATATGGCAAAGCATGTCACTTACCGGTCGAACTTGAGCATAGAGCATGGTGGGCGGTTAAGGCCTTCAACATGAGCATTGATGAGGCCGGCCTTCATAGGAAGCTTCAACTCAACGAACTTGAAGAAATACGGAATGAAGCTTATGAGGCCGCATGGATTTACAAGCAAAAGACTAAGGTTGCACATGATAAGATGCTTCGACGGAAGGAGTTTGAAGTTGGTCAAAAAGTTCTCTTGTATCATTCACGACTCAAACTTTTTCCGGGTAAGTTGCGCTCACGTTGGATTGGACCATTCATTGTTCTTCAAGTGTTTCCACATGGAGCCATAGAGATTCGGAATGAAGCTACGGGAAACATATTCAAGGTAAATGGACATAGACTCAAGCCGTACTACGAGCCATTTGAACCCATACATGATGAAACCGATGTGCATGATCCTCCAAGCCAAGGGGCTACCATTGCTATTGTCCATGCCGAGCTGCAGCCTCCCCCACCACAAGTCCCTGCCGAGCTGCACCCTTCACCCGCACCCCAACGCCGAGACCAAGAAGTTGCCGGACCGGCCATTGCTGGCAGCTTCCACCCAACATTGCCGAGTCCACTCCTTGCTACCGAGCATCCTGCCGGACCTGCCATCGCCGGCAGGCTTGATGATATGACACATGAGGTGCAGCACAGCCTAGCTGGACTCAAGGATACGCCGGATACGCTTGACTTGGTACCGGACACGAAGGCGACACAGCCGGACACGCAGATTGCACCATACTCGGATACGCAGCCTTCTACCAGCACCGATTCGGACACCTCATGCAACGATCTTCTTATCGATCTTCTTCTTGCCGATTTGGAATGCTTTGGAGCACGATGAACACATGCAAACACGGTGAAAAGTCTAAGCAATGGACTATAAACACAAAGCGCTACTTGGGAGGCAACCCATGTCGATCAAAGAAAAGTGAAGGAGCCATCACCGAGAGTTTGAAATTTCTTAACCCTTCTCTTTTCCTTTGATTTGTGATGATATGTTGGTATATGTTAGACTATTGCATGCTTAGGAAATTCGTTGATATAAATTTGTGCTTACATTGAGGACAATGTAATTTTCTAAGTGTGGGGTGGGATAACGTATTCCGTTGTTGTTTTTGTTTTTGTGTGCTTAGTTTAGAAAAGAAAAATTCAGAAAATTGTAACACAAAAATAGAGTGTTTAAAGTGTTGTTTCGAGTCTTAGGATGCCCCTAATATGTCAATGATGTTTTTCTCCTCTTTGCATACATAGATGATGGTTGTGCATACTTTTAAAATTGTAAGTTTCATGGATTTTGTGCATTGGTAGGAGCATGTAGGACTTGTTGATTAATAAGCATGCATGTTTTAGCTAGTTTATTTCAATTATAACCTATGTGAGCTTTTGTGCCAAATTGCTTTCTTCTTGAGCGATAAAAAGATAAAAATTCGATAGATTCGTAGGAAGCATGAAACCTCATAATTCTTTGATTATTCGATGACTATGTGCCATAGATTTTTAATGAACTCTAGTATGCTAGAACTTACTCTTGTTGATTTTCGAAACGTTTATATCATAAGATACCTTGATTTTGAATGTGATTGAATAAAGATCATTTAGGTTTACCACCAAAGCCAAATAAAGCATGAGCCCTATTGGAGCCCGTCGTGGGACACCTTAGTAAACCCCTTTGAGCCGATATTGAGCCTTTTCTTTCATCACCCTTAAACACTTTCCATGAACTTAGTATAGTGATGCCTTTACTGTGTGTTTCGGCAAAGCTTGAATTTTTGAAAGCGTTTTCGCGTGTGTGATGAAGAAGAACAAGTGTGGGGTAGACTTAGCCATGAATTTGTATGAGAAGTGTATACATGCCGTACCTAGGGAAATAAAAGAAAAAAAATGCTCGGATTAAAAAGAAAAATAAAAGAAGCCGAGAGAAAAAGAAAAAAAAAGAGGGGTACGGCATAGGCATGAAAAGAAAAATTTTGTGTATGGCTATTGTCTAGATTTTTGTCGTAATGTTGTATGGGAAGAAAAGAATGAAGTATGGGTCCAACAAGATGAAATTTGACCCTTTCGGCGAGAAGACATAAGGAGATTTGAGCTTTGCCAAAGGCCACGGTGACGTTTTGAGCCTCCTTATCCAAATATCGAATACCTCTTAGCCTAGCCCCATTACAACCCTTTTATTGATCTTTTTCATGATTCTTAAGATGGTTAAATTTGATTTGTGGAGATTATCTCAAGAGTAAGCTTATGGTTTTGGTTCATTGGTGCATATAGTTATCATATGAGGTTTCTCCATCAAAATTTCACAAAGTGCTTTCGTTTCGTTGACATATGCAAGTCACTCTTTGTATTTCATGATCTTTCGCTTGCATATACTTATGTGTGAATAACCATGCTTTGAGAGAAAAGAAGAGAGTATGCCTAGTGAGGTGATTTGAATTAGCTTTTAACATGTTTACATGCTTACCTTTTTGCTCTTGTATGTTCATATTGATGTCACATGTTCATGAAGCTTGGAATTTTCATGCTTAGCATTCTCATGCATTAACTTGAAAGCTATGTATACATACGAGCCTGAGACAAATTGTTAGGGGCAATAGTTTGTTTTGAGTCGTAGTTTAATTTAGTTTGCTAAGGGACTAGCAAAGGATAAGTGTGGGGTAGTTGATAGGAGCACAATGTGCGACGATATTATATGCTTATGCCCTCGTTTATGCTTTGTTTAACCCTTATTTGTCTAAGATAGAGTCATAATGTAGTTAGTGTCATTTTGGTTGAGTTTTGGTAAAATGTGCTTAATTGTCCGAAAAATGACTAAGTTTGAGAAATCTGGAAAATAGTGTAAAATATGTCTTTTTGGCGATTTTGTGACGAGTACAAATATGATCTATCCTTGTTCGAATTCTATGAAATTTGGTGTGCTTAATATTTATATACTGAGGAATGTTGTGTTAAAATTTCAGATCAATCGGAGTTCGGGAAGTCACCCAAACGTTGGCTGCAAAACAGCAGTCTGAACATTCCAATCCAGGGACTTCCAGGATTTTCCTGGGACTGTGTCCCAACTTCGAAAAATCATTCCCGACGACTAACAAGGAGTTTGATCAAACTGTTTTATGGGGAGATGGCCATATGTGTCTAGTTTATCTGAGACTTGGAATCGCATCAATCGGAGCTCCACGGAGGGAGATAAGCCGGAATTACTGCAACAAGGTCAAATCTGCCGATTCCAGGAACCTACTGCCCCCTTTTCGTGTTTTCTGTTTTTGATGGACCAAATGGTGTACAAATGCATATGTGAAGATGGTTCAAGCCTTATTAAGGGAAGAGGATGACACTAGGCCATGGCATTGAAGAAAAACTTGAAGAAAGACGTTCTCCTAGTCACACTAGGAGAAGCTGCCGAATTCTGGCAGATTTGCTGCCTTTGTGTGTTGCCGGCATTTGGGGCATTTTCGATGGATCAAAACCTATCAATTGAAGTCCAAGACCATACAAGAAGTCCATGAAGATGTGAAGCCCAAGCCTTGAAGAAAAATTCAGAAAAACAAAACCTAATTGAAGTAGAAAAAGGAAGGTTTCAAACCATATCCCATTAGGTTTTGTTTTTCCTTGTACAAGAGGGCTGCCGGCAATTACCCTAGCATTCTCCATATATATACCCACTTTTCACTCTGAAAAGTTGTCACATTCTAAAGCAAAAACCCTAGCCAAAGCTCTACCAATTTTCAGCCAAAGATCCTACATAAAAACACAAACCAAAAGCCACCACCACCACCATAAATTCCTGCCGATTGTCTTCATTATTCATCCAGCCACCACCGATCCACTTTCCATTGGATCCACACGACTTGAAGCCCTCAAAGGTGTCTGCAAAAGTGTGATCTACTCCCTACTCTTGGTTTGTAATAGTTTTTATGTAGTTATGTGTAGTTTTGTCTATGAAACTCATGTGTATGTTTGGTTATTGTGTTTTCATGTCTATGTGAAAAACAATTGTGAATTTGGTTTTATGCTGATGCATGTTAATTTAATTCTTATAGTATTAATAAGGAATTTCAAAGATAAGTTTCGAATTGCATGCTAAATTGTAATGAAAATATGAAGTAAAGAGATAGGATTAGATAGGCAAGCATGTTCACTCTGATTCTAGTAATTCGTTCTTGGTTTAGTCTTTAAATCCGTGTGCCTCAAAGATTGGTACTTAGCATATTCGCGGTGTGTTTTGAGTATTGGTCTTGTATCCGTCAATAATAGGACTAGAGTGGTTTAAACGACTATGCATGTTAACAAGAAGTGGTGACGCCTTGCTTGATTGATATGTTTCCGACTAAAAAGACCTTGTGCTTAATTACTTTGCATGTTTGATTTCGACGATAAGTGTTCTCAAATGTGTTTAGTATAACTTTAGGGTTAGACGATAAGTTAATCTTGAAATACTTGAGAGTCTTAATCGATTAGTAAACCGATAAGGAGCTAATTAGGTTGGAACTAAGTCGGATCTAGGATATTGTGTGCTCTTGCTGTGTCTTATCTTATAACTTTGCTATGTGTTTTTGAGTGCTTTTGTGTTAGTAATTTGTGGAAGAATGTCGACCAAACTTGTATATAGTAATTTAGGACTTTTATTTTCTGTTTTTATGCATGATTTAGAGGCAGCCATGTTTGCTGCCGAACCTAGGAATTTTTGTTTTAAAGTTTATGCCGAGCCTAGTTTAGGGCAGCTTGCTGCCGTGCTTATTTCCCCCATGTGTGTGACGTTTTGTACATAATTATGTGATTATTTTGACTAACAATTTCATATCTCAGGTACCCTTAATCCCCGGCTTAGAACGATCCCTACTTGCTCATACTACTAACGATATTTTGTAGGGTTATCATTGCATGCGAGCTTCGGCTCCCGTTCAACGACCTTCTCCTTGAGATATGCCTTGCCGATTTGAGTTACTTTGGAGTACGATGAACACATGCAATTAATAATGGTGAAAAGTCTAGGCTATGGACTATAAATACAAAGCGCTACTTGGGAGGCAACCCAAGTCGATCAAAGAAAAGTGAAGGTGCCATCACCGGGAGTTTGAAATTTCTTAACCCTTCTCTTTTTCTTTGATTTGTGATGATATGTTGGAATATGTTAGTCAATTGCATGTTTAGGAAATTCGTTGATATTGTTTTGTGCTTACATTGAGGACAATGTAATTTTCTAAGTGTGGGGTGGGATAGCATATTCCGATTTATTTTTGCTTTTTTTTGTGTGTGCTTAGTTTAGAAAAGAAAAATTCAGAAAATTGTTCCACAAAAATAGAGTGTTTTAATTTGTTTGTTTCGAGTCTTAGGATGCCCCTAATATGTCAATGATGTTTTTCTCCTCTTTGCATACATAGATGATGGTTGTGCATACAATTAAAATTGTGAGTTTCATGGATTATGTGCATTGGTAGGAGCATGTAGGATTTGTTGATTATCAAGCATACATGTTTTAGCTAGTTTATTTTGATTACAACCTATGTGAGCTTTTGTGCCATATTGCTTTATTCTTGAGCGATAAAAAGATAAAATTCGATAGATTTGTAGGAAGAATGAAACCTCATAATTCTTTGCATATTCGATGACTATCTGCCATAGCTTTTTAATGAACTCTAGTATGCTAGAACTTACTTTTGTCAATTTTCGAAACGTTTATATCATAAAATACTTTGATTTTGAATGTGATTGAATAAAGATCTTTTAGGTTTACCACCAAAGCCAAATAAAGCATGAGCCCTATTGGAGCCCGTCGTGGGACACCTTAGTAAACCCCTTTGAGCCTATGTTGAGCCTTTTCTTTCATCACCCTTAAACACTCTCCATGAGCTTAGTATAGTTGTGCCTTTACCCTTGATCAAAGTATTGGCAAAGCTTGATTTTTGAAAGCGTTTTCGCGTGTGTGATGAAGATGAAAAAGTGTGGGGTAGACTTAGCCATGAATCTATATGAGAAGTGTAAATGTATGCCGTGCCAAAAGAAAAAGAAAAGACAAAAAGTATGCTCGGACCAAAAGAAAAAGTATGAAAAATGCCGAGAGAAAGAAAGAAAATATGAGATTGAAAGGCACGGCTTGAAAAATAAAAATCTTGTGCATGGCTATTGTCTTGAGTATTGTTGTAATATTATGGGGAGAAAAGAATAAAGTATGGATCCAACAAAATGAAATTTGACCATTTTGGCTAGAAGACATAAGGAGATTTGAGCTTTGCCAAAGGCCTGATAAGAGCACAATGTGCGACGATATTATATGCTTATGCCCTCGTTTATGCTTTGTTTAACCCTTATTTGTCTAAGATTGAGTCATAATGTAGTTAGTGTCAATTTTGGTAGAGTTTTGTGAAAAATGGTTAAGAATCCGAAAAATGACTAAGTTTGAGAAATCTGGAAAATAGTGTAAAATATGTCTTTTTCGTGATTTTGAGATGAATGAAACTATGATCTATCCTTGTCCAAATTCTATGAAATTTGGCGTGCTTAATATTCATATGCTGAGGAATGATGTGTTAAAATTTCAGATCAATCGGAGTTCGGGAGGTCACCCAAATATTGGCTGCAAAAGGGCAGTCCGAGCATTCCAATCCAGGGGCTTCCAGGATTTTCCTGGGACTTTGATCCAACTTCGAAAAATCATTCCCGTCGACTCACAAGGAGTTTGGTCGAACGTTTTTATGGGGAGATGGCTATATGTGTCTAGTTTATCTGAGACTTGGAATCGCATCAATCGGAGCTCCACGGATGGAGATATGCCGGAATTACTGCAACAAGGTCAAATCTGCCGATTCCAGGAACCTACTGCCCCCTTTTTGTGTTTTCTGTTTTTGATGGACCAAATGGTGTACAAATGCATATGTGAAGATGCTCCAAGCTTTATGAAGGGAAGAGGAAGACACTAGACCATGGCATTGAAGAAAAATATGAAGAAAGAAGTTCTCCTAGTCAAACTAGGAGAAGCTGCCGATTGAGGCAGATTGTGTGCAACGCTGCGCTGCCGGCAATTTGAGACATTTTCGATGGACCAAGACACATCAAATGAAGTCCAAGATCATATAAGAAGTCCATGAAGATGTGAAGCCCAAGCCTTGAAAAAAAAAAAATTCAGAAAAGAAAACCTAATTGGATTAAGAAAGGAAGGTTGCAAAACCTTATTGCACTAGGTTTTCTGAACTCCTCTTTGCTTAAGGGACTGCCGGAAGCCTCTCTCCTTTTTCCTCTATATATACCCCCACTTTTCATTCAGAAAAACCATCTCATCTCTTGCAAAGCACTAGCCAAAACTCTACCAAATTTTCCTACCAAAGTTCTAACCCGAAACCCTAAAGCACATAGTCACCGATTCCACCTATTCCACCACCATTCACCACCGAACTCATACCTCACCTCAGCCACTGCCGAACCTCTTCCACCACACCAAGACGAAGCTCTCCAAGGTTTCTAAAGTGTGATCCATCCCTATGACTTGTGTTTTTAATTTCGGTTTAGTCACATATTGTTGTTATAAAAATACTTTGTTTCGTTTGGTTTTGTATGATGAACATGAGTTGCAATTTTCATTGAAGTTTATGTTATGACTTTTAGAAACAATTACATGCTTGAATCGTATGTTAGATTAGGGCAGTAACATGTTCTTGTATTTTTAGTTTTTATTCGATTAGTTCTTGAATTTGTGCATAAAAATCAATGTTTACATGATGCTAGGGCCTTAGTACTTGTGTAGATTGCGGTTTCAGTCAACTTAATAATTTGGAATTGAGTTAGGCAACGATCGAACTGAATTCTAGGTTGTTAAAATCAAGGTTATTAATTCATGAACTTGCATGTTGATAGGATGAGTGACGCCATACCTAAAGATATGTCTCCAATTTATAGACTCTTGTGCGTAATTACTCTTTGTGTTTGTCTTCGACGTTGAGTGTTTTCAAACATGATTAGTATAATTTTAGGATTCTACGTTGAGTGTTTTCTAAATATTTAAGAAAGAGCCTAGTGATTAGATGACCGTTGAGGCTCTAATTGAAATTGGAATTGAATAGAGTCTAAGAAACTTGAATTAAATTGCCGAGTCTTGCATGATTCTTGTGTGTAATTTGTGTGTTTTGTGTTATGTGATGCGTGAGAGATGATGATCAAACTTGTAAATATTAGATCTAGGATTTTATTTTCTGTTTTTTATTGTTGCCGAGCCTAGCAATAGGGCAGCTTGCTGCCGTACCATCCATATCCCCCCATTGTGACGTTTTCTTGTATATATGTGAATATGTTTGTGTCTAACAATTTCATATCTCAGGTACCCTTAATCCCCGGCCTAGAACGATCCCTACTTGCTTATACTACTAACGATCTTTTGTAGGGTTATTATTGCATGCGAGCTTCGGCTCCCGTTCAAGGCCATGGTGACGTTTTTAAGCCTTCTTATCCAAATATCGAATACCTCTTAGCCTAGCCCCATTACAACCTTTTGATTGATCTTTTTCATGATTCTTAAGATGGTTAAATTTGATTGTGGAGATTATCTCATGAGTAAGCATATGGTTTTGGTTCATTGGTGCATATAGTTATCATATGAGGTTTTTCCATCAAAATTCACAAAGTGCTTTTCGTTTCTTTGATATATGCAAGTCACTCTTTGTAATTCATTATCTTTCGCTTGCATATACTTATGAGTGAATAACCATGCTTCGAGAGAAAAGAAGAGAGTATGCCTAGTGAGGTGATTTGAATTAGCTTTAACATGTTTACATGCTTACCTTTTGCTCTTATATGTTCTTATTGATGTTACATGTTCATGAAGCTTGGAATTTTCGTTCCTAGCATTCTCATGCATTAACATGAAAGCTATGTGTATATACGAGCCTGAGACAAATTGTTAGGGGCAATAGTTTGTTTTAAGTCACTACTACAAAAAACTCAATACACAACGGTGCTGCACCGTTGTGTAAGTTCGAAAAAACCGTCGTATATCTCGAGCTTGTGTGATGAAACGTCCAACAACCAACTTATAATTTCTGTTGTACAACTTATATGCCATGCCATGGCTGGCTTGGCATTCGCTGCACTGACATGTCTAGTTCATACAACAGAATATACATACTTTTATGTTGTGTAAGTTTTAAACATACAACAGAATATTGCAATTTTATTCTGTTGTCTCATTCGCACAACAGATTTCATCTCCCACTTATTTAGTTGTCTGATTCAGACAACTGGTTTTGTTTCATATTTATTGAGTTGTATGATTCTACAAATCAAACAACAGATTTGAGAATTTTGTGACACAGGTTTGATGTGGCTTTTAGTCATATTGTACAACACATGATATTCACAAAAACATAAACTGTCAAAACCTGAAGCTTTACCATAAAAATAGTATCAGCTAGCCATTACCATTAAAACATTGCATAAAACTTCCATATCATTTAAGTAGCCTGTCTTTCAAACATGGCATACAGATTCCAAAAACAAATTTCTAACTTCACCTAAAAGTCTACGTAGACAAAGGACTTGTTGCCCATTTGCTATACTCATCCACTGGCGGAAGTAACCCTTTCCCTGGACGCTGATGCATATTGTTTGTAACACCGATAATCTGTAAATCCTTACTCCTGTGAAGCCAGTACAGGTCAAGTCTTAATACGCTATTGCCCAAAGAAAAAAGAACTATGAAACTGGATGAAAGCATATGCTTCAAGAATTTAATACCTTTCAAAGGCCGAAATAAGTTCATCTTTAGAAAAGCTATCTTCCTGAGAGCCAAAATCATGAAGATACATACAATCTGCATTGCTACAAGGCTGAACAGAAAAACCATTACTAAGAGTTTGAAAATAATGATACAGCATTCAATAACCACCCACCATGCCTAGTACAGAAAAAGAAAGTAAATCCACTTCTTGAATATTACAATAACCTAGGGATTATTGAGATGCAATATATTAATTTTATATCTTCCATTTCTGAAAGCTATCGTAAGGTTTAGCAGGGTGCAACAGATAAGACACAAAGCTGAAGACGAATGCTAACGATGCCAAGAATATTTTAATAATTAGTTTTACAGAGCAACTCATTATCATTGCCAACAGAAATCATTAACCTAAACACTTTTGTGTGCCTACAAAGGCAATAATATTTACACTAATTATGATGGCAGAAGAACATGACATAGAATAACTAGGCAAAGGGGAGGGGAGAGGAATGAGCAAGAGAATAATCATTTGTATTGTCCAACAATTGAAAAAGTAAAAATAAAAATAAGACAGGACCATACCTCATAACCATGTGTTCGGACTTTAACCTTTTTCTCAAGGCTCGCTGCCTTACCAAGATCATCCTCCAACTTCTTTTTCACATTCTCAAACTCATTTCGCAGGGCCTCAATTTTCTCCTCGCTTCCAGCAACACTTGATTCACCATAAGCATTGCGCTTGGGAAAAAACATGAACTCATTCATGCATGTCTTGTGTGCTTCAACAAATTCATCAAGGGATTTATCTTCATGTCCCATTGCAAGACGAAGATATTGAACCTCTTCGTTTATAATCGAATCAGCCTGCTCACAAAATGGTCATTGATAAGTTCCAAATCATTATACATACTAAATGCCAGTATCAGAATATTGAAGATACATATCCCAAGTGTACGAAGTCAACACAATGAGGAGTTCAAAGTCCCAAACATTATATATATAGGAACATTCAAACATCTACAAAAACAGGAACATTATATATATATATATATATATATATAGCAACATTCAATGAAAAACATCTACAAAAATAGGAAAGCAGATAGGCATAAACAGGGGCCATATCTGTTTGCCAGAATTCCAACCCCGCCAAACATGATAATTGTTATCACTTAACTTCTTTTATAATATAGATGGTGATTATAAGATTAATTCACCCCCCCCCCCCCCCCCCCCCCCCCCCCCTCTCAAAAAAAAAAACACACACACAAAAATATCATCATAGCACAATCCTTCCAAGACCTAGATCACCAATTATGATTGTATGAGTTGTATGAAGTAAGCTTGAATACGAAATATACTCAGACCCGAGCAAAGAAACAGTACAAGTGTGTGACAATCTCTACTTCTCTAAACTCAGTAATGAACACCGATGTGTGTGCATGAATATGAAAGATTCAAGACAACAGGAAATAGGCAATTAAAAAAAAACATACAAGAAATTTATAATACCTCCTTCAGTTCATCTTCTTCAAAATCATCTATCTCAGGGACAGCAAAAGTAGAGCCGGTTGTACTGCGCTTGGTACCTTTCTTTTTCCGCTTATCTACTTTCTCATCAAGTGGGTATTTTGCATTATCATGCTCTAACAAACTAAGAAGCTCCTTTGTAATCATTTCGTTTGCCTGCTCAATTGGAGTAGGAGGAACTACTTTACTCTTATCTTCATCTGCTCTCAACAAGGACTTTCTCAGAGATTCCACTGAAGGAGCAGGAGGCCTAGGGAGCTCCCTTTGAAGTACTTTTGATCTCTTCCTAAGTAATGCCTGCTGCCGTGCTTCTTCCTCAGCCCTTTCTCTGGCAATCCTATCAGACATGTCTTCTTCAATTTTCTCCTCAGGTTCTTCATTGTCTTCCTAAGTAAGCACCACAGACATACCTATTTCATTTTTACAAACAAGGAGAGTAAAGTACCGAAAACTCGAAAACGAAAACACTCAAACAGCTCCCTAATTTACAATGCAATCACATTCACACACTAGCATGGCTTCAATTATCGACTCTATAACTCAAAAATCAACAAGCTTAGTAAAATACCTATGCTTTACCTGATGAACTGTCGTAAATGCTCCTCGCAGATTCTTTGGTGTTATCTCTGCTATGTATATAGGCACCTGTTTGCATTTGAAACATACTCATCAGGTAAAGCATCTATCACCTCAATAACAAGAATCTTATATAGGAGTTGTACTTATCAAGCCCAAAGAAATTACCACATAAGATAGAAGCCCCATTCCACATCCTACCAATAGTCTTCCAAGATCAGCTGACCAAGCAACCTGTCAAGAAGCACAAAAAAACATGGTAGCCATAAAACAAGAGGCTTCCATTGCACAGCCCAGTAGAGACGGTAGTAGTAGATTGAACAAGAAGCAGAAGTAGAAGCAGAAGCAGAAGCAGAGAATAACTGAAGGAACAAAAATGTTCTCTCGGCTCCCGGAAGACGTCGTTCTGAACATCTTCAACAAGCTGGAGGACGACCCTCGGCACTGGGCACGCTTGGCCTGCTCCTGCACCAAATTCTCGTCCCTCATTCGCAACGTCTGCTGCAAGACCAAGTGCCTCTCCGCCCTCCCCTCTGTCGTCTCCTCCTCCTCCGACCCCCCACCCGGCTACTGGGCCTCCCTCCACAAGCTCGCCGTCTGCTGCCCCGGCCTCCTCCACTCCGGCGTCCTCTTCGACAACTCCGACTTCGGCCTCGAACGCGAGCTCGGCCCCGACCACCAATCCCAATCCTCCACCTCCTCCTCCCAAATCACTCACCAACCGCCGCCTCCGCTGCCGCCGGACTGCGCTTGGTCTCTCTACGACGATCTCTACTTCGACACGGTCTACGACGACTCCGAATCCTCCTTCGCAACAGCCGCTACCTCCGGTAACGAAACCGCCGCCGTCTCGGTCGCAGTCGGCGGCGAGTTTCCGATCAGCAAAAGACTAAAGATCTGCCGGTCGATGAGGTCTCATTTGGCCTCCGGGGCCTGGAATCTGAGCCGCGAGCAAGGCAACAAGCTTCTCCACAGCCGGTTCCGTGGCGACTGCCTCTACATTTGTGACTGGCCGGGATGCGTCCACGTGGAAGAGAAGCGTAGCTATATGCTGTTCAGAGGCTTCTTCAAGGACTTCGAGGGGTCTCAAGTCTGGAGGAACATCAAGGATGGCAAGAGGACCCAAGTCGACCTCAATTGCGCTTATTGTAGCTGCAACCACACTTGGGATCTGCATTCAGCCTTCTGTTTGCGACGTGGCTTTGGTTACCATGATGACGGTGAGCCCGTTGTGAGGGCTTATGTGTGTCAGAATGGTCATGTTTCTGGTGCCTGGACTGATCTGAGAGTTTGTATGGGAAGAGAGACAGGTTGGAGGGAGGAGGAGGTGGAGTAGAAATCTGAGGAGGGTTTGAGTAGAAATCTGGGGAGGAATCGAACTGGGTTTGTGGGCTGAGAGATTTGGTTATGGTGGAAGATTCTGCCGGAGCCAAAAACGAACTCGGGATCGAGAGAGAGTCCGGGGTTTGAGTCGTTTGGAGGGAGGAATCGAACTGAAGTGGGGTGGGGTGGGGTGGGTTTGGAGTGGAGAGAGAGAGAGAGTGAGAGTGAGGATCTGGAGATTTTTGGTGACATTCCAGGTCGAGAGAGGTGGTGTGGAGGTCGCGGTTTTTCTTCTGAGAGAAGAGAGTGAAAAGAGAGAGGAAGGACTTCTGTAAGGAGAGAGTCGAGGACTTCTATAAAATTTTGTCTTCAATTTTTTTAAGTTTCCAACACAAAATATCTTGAATATGTGTTATTTTTTATTTTGGCTCAAATCTGCAACCGAGGGAAATTTGCCGCCGGTCTTCCCAAATTTTAAGCAATTGGAGCCAAAATGAATGTAGCACATGGACAAGCAAAACAAGTCATACAACAGAATTATAAAATTCTATTGTACAAATATTTTTCATCTTGCACTAGTGGCACCTAATGCAAAATGTGATATTATCATACAACACATAATAAGAACATTGTTGTCTGTCCATTTAGACCTTACCCAAATTTGAGTTTCAATGTCGGAGGGAGTTCTGCCGCCAAGATTTTCATTAATCATACAACAAAAAATATGTGTTAGAGTTGTGTGACAAAATCTGGAAAAATATTTTTCAGAATATGGAAAATGTGTACCATCATACAACACAAATTATTCACTTTAGGTTGTGTGAAACGGTTCAGTCATTCACACAACATGTAACTTTCAAAGTGTTGTCTGATTTGTGTTGTGTATTGAGTTTTTTGTAGTAGTGAGTCGTAGTTTTATTTAGTTTGCTAAGGGACTAGCAAAGGATAAGTGTGGGATAGTTGATAGGAGCACAATGTGTGACGATATTATATGATTATGCCCTCATTTATGCTTCGTTTAACCCTTATTTGTCTAAGATAGAGTCATAATATAGTTTAGTGTTAATTTGGTAGAGTTTGGAAAAAATTGGTTAAGAATCCGAAAAATGACAAAGTATGAGAAATCTGGAAAATAGTGCAAAATATGTCTTTTTCGTGATTTTGAGTTGAGCAAAAGTGTGATCTATCCTTGTCCGAATTCAATGAAATTTGGTCTGCTTAAAATTCTTATACTGAGAAATGTTGTGCTAAAATTTCAGATCAATCGGAGTTCGGGAAGTCACCCAAAAGATGGCTGCAAAACAGCAGTTCGAGCAAACCAATCCAGGGACTTCCAGGATTTTCCTGAGACTGTGTCCCAACTTCGAAAAATCATTCCGGATGACTCACAAGGAATTTGATTAAACTGTTTCGTATGGAGGTTGCTCTGTGTGTCTAGTTTATCTGAGACTTGGAATCGCATCAATCGGAGCTCCGAGGAGGGAGATATGCCGGAGTTACTACAACAAGGTCGTTTCTGCCGATTCCAAGAAGCTACTGCCTCCTTTTCACAATTACTGTTTTCAGTGGACCATATGGTGTACAAATGCATATGTGAAGATGGTCCAAGCTTAAGGAAGGAAGGAGGATGACACCGAGCCAAGGCATTGAAGAAAAATACAAAGAAAGAAGTTCTCCTAGTCAAACTAGGAGAAGCTGCCGAATGAGGCAGATTCATGCCATAATGATGCTGCCGGCAATGAGGGCATTTTCTGTGGATCAAGACCTATCAATTAAAGTCCAATGATCATACAAGAAGTCCATGAAGATGTGAAGCCCAAGCCTTGAAGAAAATTTCAGAAAAAAAAGAAAACCTAATTGAACTATGAAAGGAAGGTTTCAAATCCTTATCCCACTTGGTTTTCTGAATTCCTTATGCAATAGGGCAGCCGCCAACACCCTCTCCTCTATATAAACCCTCACTTTTTCATTCTGAAAATCATCTCATCTCAAGCATAAACACAAGGCCTAAACTCTACCAAAAATTCACCAAAGATCCTAGACAAAAACCTAAACCGAAAATCACCCTCACCTCACCTCAACCAAGTTTCTGCTCTTGCCGAATCTTGGAACTTCTCCTCCATAACCTACTGCCGACACAACCTACTGCCGTGCAGCCTCACCCCAGCCTCCATACTTCGCCGGATCCACACGACTTGAAGCTCTCAAGGTGTCTCAAAGTGTGATCCACTCCCTTCTTCGGTTTTGTAATTTTTGTTTAGTTATGTTTAGTTTTTTCTATGAAACACTCCTGTATGTTTGGTGTTGGTTTATATGTCTATGTATGAATCAATTTTGGTTTTATAAATTGTATGTTAAAGACTTGTTTGAATCGGTGCTTAGATTTATGTTTAGGTTTCGACAAGAACAATGAATTTTGCATGCTAATTTGTAATATGTAACTTGTAAATTCATATGTTAGATAATTAGGGCAGTGGTATAGAAGCATGTTTAGGATTTAAATTGGTTAGAACTAAGGTGAGGGCCTATAATCGGTACTTAGTGTTGTCTTTGAACATGATCTAGGTATTAGGTTTAATTTTCTTGAGTTATAATGAACTAAGTAGACGTATGATCACTTTGATTTGTTGTGCTCACCTAGAGTGGTTAACCTTAGGACTTGCATGTTAAATAAGAAGATTGACGACCTTACTTGTTTGCTTGTCTTCGACTATAGACTTTTGTGCTTCAATGCTATGACTTGTATAAGGTAGCATAACTTTTAGGATCACCATGCGAATAGCTCGATCTTAAAACATAAGAAAAGTCTCTCAACTGGGTAAAAATCGGATACGTTCTGGTTGTAAGTCGAAACTAATTTGAATTTTTGAACATGCTGAATACTTGTCTCTTACCTTCTTGCATACTAATTTACATGTTAAAGAGTCTTTGGTGCTAAATGTTTTGTGAGAGATGATGATCACTTGTATATAGTAGATTAGGGTTTAAATTTCGTGTCATTTAGGTCTAGGGCAGCATTGCTGCCGATGCATACCTTTCCCCCATGTGTGACGTTTATGTGTATATATATGTATATATTTGTCTAACAATTTCATATCTCAGGTACCTTTAATCCCCGGCTTAGAACGATCCCTACTTTCTTATACTACTAACGATCTTCTGTAGGGTTATTATTGTGTGCGAGCTTCGGCTCACATCACCAGATCATCTTGAAGAGATCTTAACAAGTTTGGGAGGTCTGCCAGGATTTTCTTCATTTTTACTTGAACCTCAGCGGGCAAGCGGTCGACTTGCATTTGCAATGCCTGAGTAGAAGAATAGATCTTGGCCGCCAACTTTGCATCCGCAGGGTCTACTCCTCCCAACTGCTGCATAAAGCTCCAGGCTTCTGTCACTTCAGGGAGCTCTCTTTTTGGGGTTGGAAGCTTTAGGAGTGGATCTTCTCCTAGTGGAGGAATGGATAAGCTCATCTTTGTAGGTTGAGGAGTTGAAACCTTGATAGGAGATTCCCCAATCTGCATGTCCTGGCTGGGCAAATTTGCAACTGGAGTTTGCTCGCCAGAAACCTCATCATTCCTAGTTGTACTAGGAGCTTCATTTACCTATATAAACATAAATGTGTTGAGGATTATCACACTAAACATAAAAAGCTCATAAAAAGTACAAGAGCCAAAAGATTTTAGGAGATAACTCTGTCACTCGCGAGGTATCTTGAGGTTCTGAGGAATGGTCCAAGGAGGAACTTGGAAAAATGGTTGAACTCTCTCCAGCATCTGTATAGGTCCTGGTAGAGGTGGGCAGTGCTACCTCTTCATCTTCCAAAGTAACCACCTTAGGAGACATAGGTATTTCCTCCTCGCTGACAGCTGGGATATTGAAACATCTTCTGATTGCATCCAAGTAATTTCAAGATGTTGTCCGGCATCCGCAACGGCTTCAGAGGCTGGTGTAGCAACGACCTCTTCAATCATGGGCTATGCAGGGAGAGTTGGAGTGATCAGAGGGATAATCTCGGTAGTGATCGAAGTAATCGCTAGGGGATTGCTTGGAAGACTAGAAGTACCTATATCAGCAGGAAGAGATCTTAGTGGGGGTGCACCAAGAACAATGTTCTCACGAACCCATTGAATCTCCTTTCCAATTTGTTTAGTGATTCGTTGGATTTCAGCGAAATCAAGAGTATCCTCGCCTCTTGACTCAGAATCCCCAAGGGAAGATGAATTATGAGGTGACTCGGATGACTCACCTGAAGATACTTCAATCACAGTGGCAGTAGGGGTTGAAGTTGGTCTATTCTTTCTCCTTATTAATCCCTGTGGGAGAAAATTTATTAACTGCATCAGATTTGGTGTGTTAACTTGTTATCTCAGTCAGTGGTGCAGTAACACAGTAGAGTAAGTACATATAACTTACTGGCTCGTGATCCTCAGGATCTAATTCTTCAGCCACAGTTAGAGTTCTTGACCTCTTTTTAGCAGGTCTACTCGTAGAGGTCTGGGGGATATTCCTTTTCCCTTTGCTCTTGCTTGGTTTTTCAGGGGTCTGCGATAGAGAAAATCAGTTAGTGGTCTTCACTTACAAATTAACATGTAGATCAATAAAGAATAAAGGGATACCTGCTCAGGGTCAGTTTCAGGATATAGAGGGCCTTCATCAAGTACATTGACATCCTCTACAGTAAGATATGGACGCTGCCTTTCAAAAAGAGCTCGGAAGAAGTGAAGAGATTGCTTCCGAAAGAATTCTCCTCTAAGTTGAGTCCACCAGGTTTGGTACTCCTTACTGACTTCTCCAGAAATTTCCAGCTCGGGGCATCGGTCTAGATTTGGGAAGTTGGCAGGTCGCTTGGCGGATACAAGATTGGCATCCTCATGAGCAGGGGTGTTCTTGCTTGGTCGCCAGGCTGAAAACATGTTCAGGCTTTGGATTGGAGAATAAGGCAGAAGCTGAGATAAGCCAAACTGTCTGGCAAATAGTTGGGGGGCTGATAGGAGCACAATGTGCGACGATATTATATGCTTATGCCCTCGTTTATGCTTCGTTTTTCCCTTATTTATCTAAGATTGAGTCATAATAAAATTTAGTGTCGATTTGGTAGAGTTTTAATCAAATATGCTTTAGAATCCGAAAAATGACTAAGTTTGAGAAATCTGGAAAATAATGCAAGTTATCTTTTTCGTGATTCTGAGATGAGTACAAATGCGATCTATCCTTATCCGAATTTAATGTAATTTGGTGTGCTTATTATTCATATACTGAGGAATGTTGTGTTAAAATTTCAGATCAATCGGAGTTCGGAAAGTCACCCAAAAGATGGCTGCAACTTGGCAGTCCGAGCAAGATCACCAGGGCCTTCCAGGAATTTTCCTGGGACTGTGTCCCAACTTCAAAACTTCATTCCTGACGTTTCACAAGGAATTTGATCAAGCCCTTTTAAATGGAGGAAGCTCTATGTGTCTAGTTTATCTGAGACTTAGAATCGCATCAATCGGAGCTCCGAGGAGGGAGATATGCCAAAATTACGGAAGCAAGGTCATTCCAGCCGATTCCAGAATGCTACTGCCTCTTATCCTTAATTTCTGTTTTCGATGGACATTTTGGTGTACAAATGCATATGTGAAGATTGTCCAAGCTTATTGAAGGATAGAGGAAGACACCAAGCTATGGCAAAGGAGGAAAGCATGAAGAAACGATTATTTCCTAGCCGTGCTAGGATTGCTTGCCGATCGGCAAGCATGTTGCTGCCGATCTGCATTCTTGGCGTGCCAGGCATTTCCGATGGACCAAGGCTGCTAAATGAAGACATCAAGCCCACATTTGAATTCCATGAAGATATGAAGCCCAAGCCTTGAAGAAAATTCAGAAAAAGATGTCCAAGAATGCAATAATTATTCAACAAGGAAACATAAACCAACTAGGAAAAGATTTTCTTCCCGTTGTTGTGGCCGGCAACCCTAGCAGTTTTTCCTCTATATATAGCCAACTTTTACACAAAAAAAGTGGTCACATTCCAAAACAAAAATCTAGCTAAAGCTCTACCTAAATTTCTCTTGAGTCCTACATAAAACCCTAGCCGACACCACCACCACCTCACCCTAAAAATCCTGCCGACACTACACCATTGCCGAGCAGCCATCTTCTCCACCATCTGCCGGATCCACACGAGTCGAAGTCATCAAGGTGTCTACAAAAGTGTGATCCACTCCCCTCTCTCGGTTTTGTTATTTTTTATGTAGTTATGTTAAACTTTGTCTATGAAGTTAGCATGAATTCTTGGTTTCAAACTTTATGTCTATGTATTGTTTGGAGTGAAGTTTGGTTTTATAATTTTCATGTTCAATTCATTTTCTTTATCTTTAATTGGTGTTTGGATGTAAGAATACGGATTGCAAGTTAAAAAGTAAGGAAAATATGAAGTAAAGAGATAGAATAGGATTCGGCAAGCATGTTCACTTTGATTCTAATAATTCGGTCTTGGTTTAGTCTTTAAATCCGTGTGCCTCAAAGATTGGTACTTAGCATATTCGCGATGTGTTTTGAGTATTGGTCTTATATCCGTCAACATAAATAGGACTAGAGTGGTTTAAACGACTATGCATGTTAACAAGAAGTGGTGACGCCTTGCTTGATTGATATGTTTCCAATTTAAAAGACTTTTGTGCTCAATTACTCTTTGTGTTTGTCTTCGACGTTGAGTGTTTTCAAACATGATTAGTATAATTTTAGGATTCGACGTTGAGTGTTTTCTAAAATACTTGAGAAGTCTAGGATGATTAGATAACCGTTGAGGCTCTAATTAGAATTGGAACTAAGTCGAGTCTAGGATATTGTGTACTCTTGCCGTGTGTCTTGTTTTGTCAATTTGCTAAGTGTTTTGAGTGCTTTCGTGCTAGTAATTTGTGGAAGAATGTCGACCAACCTTGTAAATAATAGCTTACATTAGTTTTCAGCTTTCTTTTCATTTTATTTTCGCATCTAGTTTAGGGCAGCCCTATGGCGCCGAACTTCATCTTCATCCCCCATGATAAATTTGTATATATGTATATAAGTGTGACAATTGTGTGCATATATGTTTGTGAATATTTGTGTTAACATTCTCATGTTTCAGGTACCCTTAATCCCCGGCTAGAACGATCCCTACTTATTCTATACTACTAACGATTGTAGGGTTTATTATTTGTGTGAGCCTCGCGGCTCACATCAGGGGCATTGTAACAGCCCGGCACACTTTGAGATATTGTCCGCTTTGGGAATCACCCCTCACGGTTTTGTTTCTGGGAGCTCACAAGCAACTTCCCCGTAGGTCACCCATTCTAGGATTGCTACGGGACGAGCAAGCTTAACTTCGGAGTTCCTATCCCCTCCGAAGCCACTGAGCTCCCAAGACGCGTCTCTTCATATTGTGCTAACCCTGCACATATAAGCATCGCATCCACACTCCCTCGGGCGATGTGTGATTTGTGACCTACCTACTTGCTAGCTTCCTAGCCAGGTCAGGTCTGATACGTCCCGAACCCTGTTTAAATTTTGGGTAATTTTAGTTAAATGTTACGCTCTTAAGTATGGTTTCATTTTTGGGGTTGAGCGGACCTTGTTGGTGTCGAGAGGAAGAAACGTTTTATTAAATCGTCGGGTTGAGTTCGTTTCGTCGAAGAAAGTTTAAAAAAAGATGTCAGAAATTTAAATTAAAAAAAAAAAAAAAAAAAAAAAAAGAGGAAAGTTTCTTTTCTGGAAACTTCTTTTCTTCTTTTTCTCCCTTTCTTCTTTCTTTTTCCCCGTGCCTCATTCTTTCTTTCTTCCTCTTCTGTTATTTTTCTTCCTCCACCGACACCACCATCACCAACCTGCAATCCGGCCACCATCCCGACCCCACCGGCGCCGGACGACCCCCCCCTCCTCTCACCTGCAGCTGCGGCTTGGCGTCACCGCCGCCGTGCAGCCGAGAAGAGGCCGGCAGCCCTCCCTTGTGAAGCTTGGATTTCTCTTGGCCGGCCATCTCTTGGCCCAAAGTGAAAGGGGAAAGGTTGAGCTCGGCGTGGGTAACCTTTCCACCAAAGGAATCAAGCCGATTTGTTTTGGGTAAGGAGATTTCAAGTTTTGGAATTTTAGGGTTTATGAAATTTTTGATGATTTTTGGTTGAGTTGTGTTTTGGAGGTGAAATTCAGTTGTGTAGTGTTGTTAGGATTGGAATTGAAGGAGTTAGAAGTTCTTTTGATTAATTTGGTGAATTTTAGTGTTGGGAGATGAAGGGCCGCCATGACAGCCGCCATGTGCGGCGGCTGCAGCGGAGGAGGGCGGCGGAGAGAGGGGGAATGAGGCACTGTGGTGCCGGAGGAGGCGTTGTGAGCCTTGGCGGAGCTGCTGCTGTGGCGGTGGCGGCGGTGCGGCGGCGGCGGCGGTAGGAAACGAAGGTTAAAATAAAAATGAAAAGAGAGTAAGAGTTAGTTTGGATATATGAACTATGTTCATATAATTAATTGAGTGTAATCGGAGGAATCGTACGAGTGAGGGCAATTGGATTTGAGTTCTGATTTTGCTATCGAGTCTGAGTTATTGAGAATATGCTCTTTTTCAGGCCGAGGAGAGACTCAGCAAGAGGACGCGAGTCGAAGACCGGCTAAGTATAGTGAGTGGACTTTTGTTTCAAATTGATGCATGCATAAATATTTGGTTTTATGGGATTGAATTATATGGGATGATTATTTGGTTAATGGTTTGCATTATTGAAAAGTTATAAAGTTACTTGAATTGATGATTGTTTCCTTTTGATTTTAAATCGGTTTATCATTTAAATTGGATTAAATTGTATTCATGAGATTATGCATATGTTGATATTTGATCGGAAAAAAAAAAAAATGAAATTTTCATATATTATATGATTTGAAATATTCCGAAATTATAATAGTCGAGATATGTGGATTTCATGTATTTTATACGAGGCTGGGTTGATGTTTGAGTATAATTATGAGTATAAGCCTCGGATGTACAGTCGGGGATCGTACAGATGGATATATATATTTGAGGGGAAAATTGTTTTGATTTGTTTTCGGATTTGCACCATTCGTGGGTCCACGTTATTGTATATTGATGCTAGCTAGCGGGCCTCATCCCACGCGAGGTGACGACTTGACCATATAGGTCAGATTCACGCTCGGTGGTCGACGTAGGGTTGTGTATATTGAGGCGGATGACGTGTCTAGGTAGTAGACTTAGACACGGGGGGAGTCGATAGGACTCTCGGACCCGGAGCCTGACGAGGTTCCAGTTATATGGTGGATGGATTTTTCCCCTGTTACATGGCCAATGGGATTTGGTCATGATGAGATGTTTTCTTTTTCATTGACTGGTTGCGGGAATATTTGTTTTATGAGGTTTTTCGCCTTTTAATAAATTCGGAACCAGGGGGCTGGGATATGTTTTTTTATGGAAAGACTATTTATTGTAAAAAATGAGATTTTTATGATAAAGGCATGCATTGTGATTTTCTGTATATTATGAAAATGTGGAAAGTAATATATAAATGTTTATTAGAGTATTATATTTATTTGTAGAACTTTTTGTCCACTCACGCTAATGTTTTTAAATTACTTTCCCTGGGCCCTTTGTTTTTAAAATGCCCAGTGTGCAGAGCTGTTCGGTACTAGTAGGAGGCAAGACTTAAAGTTCCTTCCGCTGTCTGAAATCCGTAGGTTATTCGATTAACCTACCTGTAAATTATTTTCATTGTCTAGTCGCTCTGATACTTGTTTTCGTTATAAATCTCGAATGTTTAACTTTGGTTGTAACTTGACGTTTGGTTGTAGATATTAATACATTTTCTGTGCACCTTTGAGAATTGTGTTAATTGTTGGTTGTTTTTGAGAAGTTGTTTGATTTGGGGGAGTAGGAGGCTCCTTGAGTCAGGTTGGGTGCTTTTAAGAAGTGTTTGCTGATTTTGCTACAGGTTTGGGTCGTCCATTTTAAGAGAGGTTATGTCGAAATTTTCTCTTGTTCGGTAGAACTTCTCTTAAACTGGTCCCCGCAGGACTTATCCTGGATAACAGTGTTGTTATTCGGGGCGGGTCCTGTCAGTTTGGTATCAGAGCATTAGGTCCTTTCTTTGAGTCATGCTACCTTGTATACTTGATAACATTTAGTATCATTGAGTTGTGATCCGACCGCGGCGGATCATACATTCTTTGTTATAGGACATTAAGTATATAAGCTAGCCGTTCTGTTGTGCTTATGTACACTATTAGGAAGTTATTTTCTTTCTCTTGAAACTATGCCTCCTAAACGCCGAACTCGTGAGGTAACCTCCCTAGTGAGAAGGGAGAGTAGTGCAGTTAGAGGTCGAATTGGCACTCCACAGTGTTTCTTAAGCCGAATTATATTTTACCTGTACCGGATTAGTCGTCGTGGTAGTAGAAGAAAAGCGGATAACAAGGCCGGAGCCATTGAATTTATGGGTGAGCTTAGCAGTGGCTTTTCTAGTTCAGACAGCCTACTATTGAGGGTAGAGTGTTATATCACAGTTTGGAGAAATAGGAGGTTTGACGTGGGAGCAGTTAAGGCCCACCTCAATGCTCGGTATTTTAGACCAGCCCACCTTAGCAAGTTGAGTTTGATCAGATTATGGTTAAAGTGTTTCTGTTAGGCGTATTTGTGTAGTTTTAAACCTCAATTTCTGGAAAGATTGATCATCTCTATATTTGATTTAAATTCTAATCGTTGTTTCTTTTCTTTCAATGGTCATTGAACCCTGCCCTGGAATTTTATATGGCTGGAACTTTTCAAAGCTTGTATAAGTACCATTATCATTGATGTTGACACTGTGAACTGAACATGTACAGTATGCTTGTTTTCCCGTTCTTGTTCTTACACAATCATCTATTAAATATATGTTTAATTACCAAGTTTTAGAAAGGATTTCCACTCAGAGTGTCTTAAAGCAAATTTTCCTTTTGAACATCCATTGGTAGCCATGTCTATTCTCTGGTTCTTTTTCCTATTGCAAGAATTATGATCGCAACAAAGAAGTTTTGTTTTACCTCAATCGAATGACATCTTCCGTATGCTTAATAAATGGAACTTGTTCGTTCCCTTCTTATTGTTTATCTACCAAGTCCTGCTCCTAGCAAAAAATTCTTGAGTTTCACATTTACCTCCTGTTCAAGGACCTAATGACCACTAATTCAGTTCTGTATTATGGTTTCTAACTAACTTGGCATGGCTACACTTGATTCTTATCTCATTAATCTTGCTGTTCATTACTGTTGTTAATCGTTTCGACAAAGATCTTCAACTCAGTATGTGCCTTTACTCATTCTAAATCGTACAGTTTACTGATGACTTAAAATATTGAAAACAATAGCAGATTTTGTTATATTTCTTAGAATTTTGAAATCAAACTTCTTATATTCTAAACTTTACTAGAAGTCAAACACAATCTCTCCTTATTTTACATTTGGAATCCAAGGGATTAGATATTTGGCTATAAATTATCCTTGTTTATCATATTGATTGAGTTTTAGTTTATGAAACGGAAGAACAATTATTTTTTGTTTCGTTCTATTGGGAATTCTCGACTGTTTTGGTTTGGAGAAATCAGAGAGGTTCCCAAATGATATGATTTGTTTTAAATTATATAATTTGGGAGTTTAGCTTAGTAGGGAAAACAAAACCTTCTTTTTAGCTTAGAGTCTAGTTCAGTGTGTATTGGGTGTGATTGCTCTGGAACAATTTCTTTGCAATCCTTATGAGATGTTACTTTGGGTATTAGTTGACGTGCAAGTGAAATCTGGTTTGCTATGGCATGCTTTCTGTTTGTACAGCTTCAGCTTTCTATCTTTGTGCTCTGCAACTTTATGAGGGGCTATTCAAGAAATTTCTACCCGTTGCTTCTTGATCAATGTCTTACTGATTAAAGTGTTTTCTTTGGAGTATTGGTCTTATCTGAAATCTGTAAATTTGGAATTTTCCTTGGCAAGTGATCAATTATAGTTCACGTTTTCACTTTTGGCTTTGACATTAATTGGTCTTTGAGCAAACCTGATTTTATTTGTTTTAAATATGCATAAGAAAAGCTATACCACTGTTTCGGTTCAATCTTAACAGCTTTTGTGTAGCAGCAATTGGTCTGTACATAATCATATTATTAAAGCCATGTTCAGATTTCATTGATAAAGTATTTACTTTGACATTCGTTTTGACCCAGAACTTTGAAGTATACTATTGACGTGTGTGTATAACACCATCATCATCATCTTGACCTCTTCATACAAGCCTCAAACTAAGTGTTAAAGTTTCCTTCTATTAAAAGCTACAGTTCATGTTAACATAGACCCCTTTTTCAAGTTTGTTTGTTATAATAAATACCCATCTGTGAAGTTCTTTATAAATCAAGTCTCTTTGTTGACCAGCTTTAGTTATTAACTCTTTCAAACTTGTACACGAAACCACAACTATTCTTTCCTTCCTCTTCTTGTCGATTGATTTGCAGTAACGATACTTTAAAATTCTAATGTTTATCTCACTTCAGTATCTCATTGGAATCTGATCTATTTTTACGTGGTTTCGTAAACGGTGTGTGTAGTAGGCTTGATTGAATTCTTGAACGGCTGTACTTGAGCCTAGTTCTTATCCCAAGAGTCTTGTGTTCATTTCTGTTATAGTCCATGCGTGGGAAGTTCTTCTAGTGTTTTATTCATTCTAACTATACACCTTAACTACGGTCTGTGATTTTGAAGGCAAATGGCTTATTTTGGTATGCTTTCTACGGTCAATAGCGAGTTACAGTTGTGAACCTTATTTGAAAGTTGAAACAGAATTCCATTATTTGGTTACTTAAACTGTTCTGGCTTGTCGTATATGAAATCTTAGTTTTATATAATATACCAGTTTTATTTAAAGAATTACTGTTGGGATTGAGTTCGATTGACTCGTTGTTTTACTGCTGCTCAAAGACCAGTTGTTGTATATCATACAAGAATTACACCGGTTTCTTTAAATCATGTGAAGGAGTTTTTCTATCTTCTTTGTTACCGAAAGACAATTTTTTTTTTTTTTTTTTTTTTTTTTTGTCTCAAACTAATCGAGTTATTATTTCAAGTCATTTTTTTTATAGCCGCACTTGAGCCCTCTCCCATCACTTGGTCGTTGTTTAATACTCATAATTCATTGACATTATTCTCAAAAAGCTAATTCTATTTTCTCTATACTTCAATGCTTTTCACTATGATTCTGAGTAAAGGCTTTACTGCTGGTCCGTTAGTTATGCCCTTGTCCATTTGATAATTATCTGTTGTTGTTTGTTACTATTTCATCAGATCTGAAAATCAAATTTATTTGTTAATGGCTTTGTATCAAAGTATGTATATTGATTATTTACTTGGTGCTATGACATTGTTGTTGAGAGTCTGGTTTCCTTCCTGCTTCACTCCAAGTCCTGAAAGTAACTTCTATTATGAGTCTAGTTAATATCGAGCTTCATTTTCAGATAAGTCTCCCTTGTGTTTACCTGTTTCCTGTTGATTAATTCCAGCTGCTGCTATAAATTCCAATCTTAGGCATATTTTCAAATGCAATCTTTACACTAAGTTTTATCCGGTTAAAGTTCTGTTTCTCGAGAGAAAGATATTTGAGTAAAAGCCCATTTTTAGGGCAGAATTCTATTCTAAGCTTGAAGGGGGTGTTCAATCTATGATCAGTCTACTTTAAACTTTAAAGGGATATATAACTCCTAGAAAAGCTTGGTTTGGATTTAAAGGATTCAAGTTTCAGTGTTCCGAAATTTGTTCCTGGAAGTTTACTCTGGAAAATTTTATTCAGAACGAAATGATTCAGATGTTTCTAAGAGAGTTCTTGGAAGTGAAAAAGGCTTTTTGTTCTCGTGCTACATCTATCGAATTCAAACAAAATCTTCTCTACTGCTTGTTACTAAGTGACTTATGGTTTCAGCGTCTTTCCTATGTTCTTGAAGTAGTGGATTAAAAGGTATTCTTATCTACTACTTGTTACTTTTACCTCCTGCCTTCTTCACTTGTTATTTTGCTAATTGAAAAAGAAATTTGGTATTGACAACGTCAATGCTATCTTTGAGTTGTGTTTCCTGGTAATTCTCTTCCATTGTTGGGCATCTGGTTTTCTCTTTCATTGTTGGACATGATCTGTGTTAATTGTCTATCTATATATTTTTATCTTAAGAGTTAAAACCATTGATATATGCTTTTATCATTTTCGCGTTCAGCTTGCTATTGAGAACTCAGTTGACCCTGGCCTTTATCATTTTGCGTTGCCAATAGCGGTGTTGCTATATAGTTGACCAGCTTTGTGAAAAATGAATTTCTTGGAGATTCAACATGCTTTGGTGGGTTGCTTAGATCCTCAGTGGAGTAGAACTACTTTTGTGTCGAAAATTCGTAATCCTTGGGTGTAGCAAGGACGTAAATTTCGGGGACGAAATTTTTTTTAAGGAGGGGAGATTTGATACGTCCCGAACCCTGTTTAAATTTTGGGTAATTTTAGTTAAATGTTACGCTCTTAAGTATGGTTTCATTTTTGGGGTTGAGCGGACCTTGTTGGTGTCGAGAGGAAGAAACGTTTTATTAAATCGTCGGGTTGAGTTCGTTTCGTCGAAGAAAGTTTAAAAAAAGATGTCAGAAATTTAAATTAAAAAAAAAAAAAAAAAAAAAAAAAGAGGAAAGTTTCTTTTCTGGAAACTTCTTTTCTTCTTTTTCTCCCTTTCTTCTTTCTTTTTCCCCGTGCCTCATTCTTTCTTTCTTCCTCTTCTGTTATTTTTCTTCCTCCACCGACACCACCATCACCAACCTGCAATCCGGCCACCATCCCGACCCCACCGGCGCCGGACGACCCCCCCCTCCTCTCACCTGCAGCTGCGGCTTGGCGTCACCGCCGCCGTGCAGCCGAGAAGAGGCCGGCAGCCCTCCCTTGTGAAGCTTGGATTTCTCTTGGCCGGCCATCTCTTGGCCCAAAGTGAAAGGGGAAAGGTTGAGCTCGGCGTGGGTAACCTTTCCACCAAAGGAATCAAGCCGATTTGTTTTGGGTAAGGAGATTTCAAGTTTTGGAATTTTAGGGTTTATGAAATTTTTGATGATTTTTGGTTGAGTTGTGTTTTGGAGGTGAAATTCAGTTGTGTAGTGTTGTTAGGATTGGAATTGAAGGAGTTAGAAGTTCTTTTGATTAATTTGGTGAATTTTAGTGTTGGGAGATGAAGGGCCGCCATGACAGCCGCCATGTGCGGCGGCTGCAGCGGAGGAGGGCGGCGGAGAGAGGGGGAATGAGGCACTGTGGTGCCGGAGGAGGCGTTGTGAGCCTTGGCGGAGCTGCTGCTGTGGCGGTGGCGGCGGTGCGGCGGCGGCGGCGGTAGGAAACGAAGGTTAAAATAAAAATGAAAAGAGAGTAAGAGTTAGTTTGGATATATGAACTATGTTCATATAATTAATTGAGTGTAATCGGAGGAATCGTACGAGTGAGGGCAATTGGATTTGAGTTCTGATTTTGCTATCGAGTCTGAGTTATTGAGAATATGCTCTTTTTCAGGCCGAGGAGAGACTCAGCAAGAGTACGCGAGTCGAAGACCGGCTAAGTATAGTGAGTGGACTTTTGTTTCAAATTGATGCATGCATAAATATTTGGTTTTATGGGATTGAATTATATGGGATGATTATTTGGTTAATGGTTTGCATTATTGAAAAGTTATAAAGTTACTTGAATTGATGATTGTTTCCTTTTGATTTTAAATCGGTTTATCATTTAAATTGGATTAAATTGTATTCATGAGATTATGCATATGTTGATATTTGATCGGAAAAAAAAAAAAAATGAAATTTTCATATATTATATGATTTGAAATATTCCGAAATTATAATAGTCGAGATATGTGGATTTCATGTATTTTATACGAGGCTGGGTTGATGTTTGAGTATAATTATGAGTATAAGCCTCGGATGTACGGTCGGGGATCGTACAGATGGATATATATATTTGAGGGGAAAATTGTTTTGATTTGTTTTCGGATTTGCACCATTCGTGGGTCCACGTTATTGTATATTGATGCTAGCTAGCGGGCCTCATCCCACGCGAGGTGACGACTTGACCATATAGGTCAGATTCACGCTCGGTGGTCGACGTAGGGTTGTGTATATTGAGGCGGATGACGTGTCTAGGTAGTAGACTTAGACACGGGGGGAGTCGATAGGACTCTCGGACCCGGAGCCTGACGAGGTTCCAGTTATATGGTGGATGGATTTTTCCCCTGTTACATGGCCAATGGGATTTGGTCATGATGAGATGTTTTCTTTTTCATTGACTGGTTGCGGGAATATTTGTTTTATGAGGTTTTTCGCCTTTTAATAAATTCGGAACCAGGGGGCTGGGATATGTTTTTTTATGGAAAGACTATTTATTGTAAAAAATGAGATTTTTATGATAAAGGCATGCATTGTGATTTTCTGTATATTATGAAAATGTGGAAAGTAATATATAAATGTTTATTAGAGTATTATATTTATTTGTAGAACTTTTTGTCCACTCACGCTAATGTTTTTAAATTACTTTCCCTGGGCCCTTTGTTTTTAAAATGCCCAGTGTGCAGAGCTGTTCGGTACTAGTAGGAGGCAAGACTTAAAGTTCCTTCCGCTGTCTGAAATCCGTAGGTTATTCGATTAACCTACCTGTAAATTATTTTCATTGTCTAGTCGCTCTGATACTTGTTTTCGTTATAAATCTCGAATGTTTAACTTTGGTTGTAACTTGACGTTTGGTTGTAGATATTAATACATTTTCTGTGCACCTTTGAGAATTGTGTTAATTGTTGGTTGTTTTTGAGAAGTTGTTTGATTTGGGGGAGTAGGAGGCTCCTTGAGTCAGGTTGGGTGCTTTTAAGAAGTGTTTGCTGATTTTGCTACAGGTTTGGGTCGTCCATTTTAAGAGAGGTTATGTCGAAATTTTCTCTTGTTCGGTAGAACTTCTCTTAAACTGGTCCCCGCAGGACTTATCCTGGATAACAGTGTTGTTATTCGGGGCGGGTCCTGTCAAGGTCTGGGTCCCACACAATCCACCCTAAGGCCGGGATCACAATCGGTCTTAGGGTCCGACGTCCGACGTCCGCGTCGGCACATTTTCGGCGTCCGACGTCCGCGTCGGCACATTTCCGGCGTCGGCACATTTCTGATACCATTTGGGCACACCTATTTCCCCCTTTTGGGTTGAGTGAAAAGCTGATATTGAGGGCTTCGTCAATCCCTGCTGCTTGCCATCGACCTTCATAAATTTGACCGCCTTTCATGATACCACTGTATCATTGTTTGAGTGGGCAATGGCCAGGAAGAAGACTCTACTGGGACCTCATAGTGATTAGAGGTTTGCCAGTCTCCACATGTAACGCCTCTTTGACGAAAGGCTACCGGAAGAAGTCGTGAATCATTAATAAACGGAAAGACGGAATCTTGGCGAAGTGCCTGTTGTCGCGGACCCAATCCGGCACGGCCGTAATCGTCGGGTGGCGTGAGCGAGGTTTGATATGCACTTCCGACCTCGATAATTTTGGAGATGATTCTTTCCTTCCCCCTAAATGCTTGGGTGTATTGAATCTCAAGGGCCATGGTTTATATGGTTTGAGATGTTGGAAGAATGGAGGTTGAGATATGAATTGTCGATTCTTAATCTGGGTTTTATAGAAGCTGAAGGGGTTCTTCAAATTGGAATGGTAGGATTGACAGCGGTCGAGGGTTTCAGGAATAGTTCTCTGAGCTGAAATTGGTAAAGTTGCGATGTTAGAGGGAACGGCTCAGCGTTTCAATTTTTAAATGAGTTTGGATTGGGCTTTCTAACCTTTATCAATTTCGTTGAGTTCTCAATTTCAAAGGCTGGGGGGGCAATGTTTGGGCCCAAATTGACATCTGTCCGAGATTGTGGATCGAGGCCCATGAGGTTATTCATTAAAGAATAATCTGACATATATTTAATCTTTACTTCTTAGAAAGGAATTGGGGTTCCTTTGGGAATCCGAGAAGGAGGTGGTTTAAGGTAATTGAATCCTAGTTGATCTCCAAATCTATTATGCTGCTTGATACGCAAGTATTAGGGTTTGGCACTCTCTATATAAAGAATTCTTATACAACTTGTAAAGGGTTCACAACCATCTTACAAACACACAAGCTTTTGCGCATCGCAAATCTTGCAAAGTCTCCCCGGAGCATCTTACGCGCACTGCCTCCACCATCCAACCTCGCTGCAACTTTACGCCCGCCACCGGTCGCTGTATACTTGCACGGTTGTCGAAGTGTGCCTTGCATTAGTGTCGAGAGTCGCTAAGACCTATCGCTTCTAGCATCCGCATATCGTAGCACACCTTCACCATACTTACAAAGCCGCACACTGCGCCATACGTACAGAGTCGCACACTTGCCTCGTGTCTGCGTTCGCTGAAGTACCCAGTGTCAGTCGCTACGCCAGTAGCAAATCGAGTTGTTACTCCGGTAACAAAACATAAACCAATCTGCTATAGGTTGGAGGAGAACTATTCCCCGCGGTCTTAAATTATTGTTCTGCTTTGCATCACAAGATCGAAGTAAGATTACTCAATCTGCAATAGGTTGAAAGAAAATCCTAATATACTTTTGTTAGGTCTTGTTCGAGCTTCTTACGCTGGCCTAGTCAACTCCCGCGTAACAGTCGCTTGGTCAAGAAGTCAGGAATTGGGAGCAGACAGATACACTCGCCAGAAGTACGCTCGCTAGAGGTCGTCTGCATCGAAGTTGTACCTAACTCAAAGGTACTGGCACGCTCGCACACATCACAACAGGAATCAAGTTGACGTCCGCCACCCCCACGTGTTGACCGTTCGCCGGGCGCTACATCCGCCACGAACAAACATAACCAAGCACAACTCCTACAGGAATCCAAATTGACATCACGAAGTAGCATGCGATATTGGTATATGCTTGTTTGGGTCCAAATTGACATTTGTCTGAGATTGTGGATCGAGGCCTGAGAGGTTATTGATTAAAGAATAATCTGATGTATATTAAATCTGTCCTTCTTGGAAAGGTATTGAGGTTCCTTTGGGAATCTAATTGATCTCCGAATCTATTAAAATTGATACGCAAGTTTAGGGTTCTGCGTTCTCTATATAAAGAATTCGTATACAACTTGAAAAAGGTTCACAACCAAGTTTAGGGTTCTGCGTTCTCTATATAGGTTGGAGGAGAACTATTCCCCGCGGTCTTAAATTATTGTTCTGCTTTGCATCACAAGATCGAAGTAAGATTACTCAATCTGCAATAGGTTGAAAGAAAATCCTAATATACTTTTGTTAGGTCTTGTTCGAGCTTCTTACGCTGGCCTAGTCAACTCCTGCGTAACAGTCGCTTGGTCAAGAAGTCAGGAATTGGGAGCAGACAGATACACTCGCCAGAAGTACGCTCGCTAGAGGTCGTCTGCATTGAAGTTGTACCTAACTCAAAGGTACTGGCACGCTCGCGCACATCACAACAGGAATCAAGTTGACGTCCGCCACCCCCACGTGTTGACCGTTCGCCGGGCGCTAAATCCGCCACGAACAAACATAACCAAGCACAACTCCTACAGGAATCCAAATTGACATCACGAAGTAGCATGCGATATTGGTATATGCTTGTTTGGGTCCAAATTGACATTTGTCTGAGATTGTGGATCGAGGCCTGAGAGGTTATTGATTAAAGAATAATCTGATGTATATTAAATCTGTCCTTCTTGGAAAGGTATTGAGGTTCCTTTGGGAATCTAATTGATCTCCGAATCTATTAAAATTGATACGCAAGTTTAGGGTTCTGCGTTCTCTATATAAAGAATTCGTATACAACTTGAAAAAGGTTCACAACCATCTTACAAACACACAAGCTTTTGCGCATCGCAAATCTTGCAAAGCCTCTCCGGAGCATCTAACGCGTACTTGATAGGAGCATAAAATGCGACGTTCTTAATATGTTTTTACCCCCATTTATGCAATGCTTAACCCTTATTGTTGTAATATAGAGTCATGTTATAGAGTCAAGAGTTTTGGTGGAATTAAAGTGAAAACATGTGGAAAATAGAATAAAAATGCAGAAATTGTCAAAAGCCTATTCACAAAGTCTCTGAGATGTTTTATTGAATCTGTAAAACATAAACTTTGCTTTTGATAGATTTTTCTCTTCTCATTTGCAGTCAACATACTAAGGATTGAACAAAGGAAAGAATCATTAAAATCGGAGTGGAACAAAATGCCAAGAACTTCAAGTTCTTATCGGATGCAAATCCAAGAATTCCAGAAGATTTCAGTGTCCGACATCCAAATTTCTGAATTTATTCCCGACGATTGACAAGGAATTTGAAGGTGAAATTTTTATGGATGAAAGCCCTGTGTGTCTAGTTTCATATGCAACTGGAATTTCAGAAAAAGCTCTCCCAAGTAGAGAGTTATGCCGGTTTGAATGCAAGAAGGTCAGATCTGCCGAGAGGAAGAACCTGCTGCCCGTTTTGAAGGATTTCTATTTTTCTACAACAATTTCGTGTCCAAGGTTGTAAGTGATGAGCTACTGAACATATTGGAGCATTAGAGAGTCATCCTTTCAAGGAAGAAGTCGAAGAACAAAAGAAAAGAAGTTTCCCTGATGCAAGCAGGAAAAGAAGATACAAAGGATGCTTTCCTGGCTCAACTAGGGAAAGCTACGGCTAGCTCTTGGATAAATTGTCCAAATGAGTTATGAGCCTAGTCCATTATTCAGTCCATCAAGCATTGATCCATGAAGAATTTGGCTGAATTAAAAAAAGAAAAGAAAAGATTAATTTCGGAATGGAAAAGAAGAAGCAAGCCGAGTTCTACATGGATTTGGCTTACGAATGTGGACTGAATTCCATCCTTTGTGCAAGATTTTTGGCTGAATTAATTCATGGAAAACCTAAAGAGATATTGCTCAATTATTCAGCCATTATCTTGGGAATTTTCGGCAGAAAATAGAGGAAGAAAATCGCAACAAATCCTGATTAATTTCGGGAAAATTCCTGTGCACGTCTCTCAACTTCCACGGACTCTCCCGGACAGCTGACAATGAATCAGAATTCGAGCCTTATATGGATAGAAAGCTACGGGAGTCTAGTTTCCAACCCAACTGGAATCACCTCAATAGATATTTTCTAGAGAGAGTTATGACGTAATCAATGCACGGAGGTCATTCTGCCGAATTCAGAAAATCAAGGAAACCTAAACCAATTCGGTTTTGGTTTGTGGCTGGCTTCTCTAGGTTACTTCCTCTATAAATACCAAGGCTTTTGCACAGAAAATCATCATCTCTCCCTCCACAAAAGCTGCCGAACCTCTGCCCAAATTAATTCCCCAAATTTTATACCAAGGAGCAAAGCCGAATCCACCACCCTTCCATCAATTCGATCACCATCTCATCAATCCTTGCTGAATCTTAACCAAGGTTGTAATATGGATTGTTTTATTTTGGTTTTTGTTACTTTGTATTTAAACATAACTTTGTCTATGAAGTATGTTTTGGTTTTTGGTTTTAATTTCGGTATTGATAATCATATATGGGATCTTCGGATCTTTGTTATAATTGTTTGGATATTTTATATGTGATTGCCGAATTATATATGTGATGTGATTAAATTTGTATTATGGGCAGTAGCTTTAGCATGTTTCTTGATTTCAATTAGGTTTATTTTCTTAATTCGTGGGGAACCGAAGGAGATGTTTAGATGCACTCGAAAGGCCATGAGTGTTATCTAGATGTTGAATTCATATTCCGATCTAATACATGTTGATTCACACGCGTTGTTGGTTTTGACATGTATTAATCTAAGGGTAAGAGTAATTATGGAAATTTACATGTCGATGTGAGATGGGTGACGCCATACTTGCTAACATGTTCCAATTCGACAATATGTGCTTATGTGCTATTTGTGTTTAATTTACATGCGTTGTGTTGTTAAACCGATTAGTACCATGTTTAGGATTGCGCGCGTTTCGGATTCTAAATACTTATGATGTCTTGAATAATTAGGATAAGCTGCGTTGGCCCTAATTAAATTGGAGCTTAATTAATCTTGAAATCGTTATATGTTTGCTGCCCCTATTACTTGTTTTAATTTTATTGCATGTATAATGAGATTTGTGTTTGGTGATTGTGTGAAAGGTGATGATCAATTATATATAGTAATCTAGGATTTAATTTTCGTAAACTAGTAAGTAAATAATAATTAAAAATTTCGACAACCCCCCTTTTATGCAATACTTTGTGTGATTGAAAGCCCTTGATTTCCCCGGATAGAACGATCCCTACTTGTCAATACTACACTCGACACAAGAAGGGTATTATTTGTATGAGATTGTTTTGCAGGTATTTTATGCTTGGATAACACCTCCATCAGTTTTTGGCGCCGTTGCCGGGGAAATTATAATATTTTGATTCATAAAGTGTTGTTTGTAACTTTGTATATTTGTAAATTATTTAATTTTTGCAATAGTTTTGGGATATGTATTAATAGGATTTTTGGAAGTGTAATAGTAAATAGGGTTTTCCTTTTCCGATTTTTATTTTTGTTTTTGGTTTTTGGTTTTTGTCCTTAATTGCCGATTTGTATGTTTTATTGTGATTGTTGTACACTTAGATAATTTCTAGGAAGATGGTAGTTTTTGTGTATGGTTGTAGTTTATTGTAGTTTCTAAAGTGTAACATGTAGGTGAAGCCTCTTTTGTTGATCATAACCAAAACCCTTCATACGAGTGATGCCATGTTAGGTATGTTTTTGTGTAGATTGGGAAACGGGCCCTGCAATGTTGGAATTAGTCCATCGTTGGCCCCCCACGCATAAAGACGCTAACTTGGTATTATTTTTATGAGGTTGAGGGCGGTTTTAATCAACACTTGTAGACCGCTAGGACCCGAGTTTATTTTACCAAGTATAGGGCAAGTTATTTTCATTGATGGGTTCGAGGTTTGTAAAACTGGTTTTCAAGACCCACAGACTGATGTTCATTCTCTGTGAGTGAGTCGATAGGGGACTTGTCCTCCGTGGTTAAAAACTTTGAGACCTGCCTTGTTCCTAAAGAGAGTTTACTCTCCGTGAATTTTAACGACACCGCCTTAGAAAAGTAAAGTATCTTCGACCTAGACAACCGCTTGTGCCGAAGCATCACCTCACTTTAGACGCTAGAAGATAACTTGAGCATATGTGAATCTATTTTTCTTCAAAAGATAAAATTCGTCTTTAATTTTTGAGGTATATCGGAATAAGCATGATACTACCTTGGGCTGCATCAGTCCATTGCACTGTTATCTCCTCTGCTCCACGTACCTCGAATTTTAAAGTTGTGTGAATAAAAGAAATAGACTCTAGGTTCGGCAATCTCATACTATTTTCGACACTCTTGGAAGACTAGGACCGATCCATTGTGTGATACTTGTAAATTTTCGTGAAACTTATACTTGCATAAATTGTGTGGAATATATACTTATAGAGAATTCATATGATACATTTATAGTTTGAAAATTTTACATTACTGCTAACTTATTTCTAACCTATACTCTAACTTATTCTAACTCATTCTTTCTAACCTATACATATTGATTCTAATGATTCTTGTAGAGTTTAATTGTTAGTTGCAGATCATAAGGAAGAGGTGAAGAATTACATTGTAAACAGTTGATTGGAGCTCTCATTGACTTGGGAAGGACGACAAGTGTTGCAAGAAACGAGTTCCACCACTCTCAACTTTTGTTCATAATTTGCAATTAAATTCTACTTAGCTAATTATTGTATATTTATACACTGACTTCTAACTTTAGCTAATTCACTAACTCACTACTAACTTATTCTTTGAATTCTCATCTCCACTCTTCTAAATTTCTTTATCTTGATGCGATGCAGTTGAAGAGTGGAGTAATCATGCATCGAGTTATGATAACCATTGTAAGGAGGCACGAATTTGGAGTGCGCACTCCAAAAGGCGTCGCCCACAACTTGATTAAGAAGTGAAGAGTCTAGGCTGAGTAGACTATAAACATTAAGCGCTGCATGGGAGGCAACCCATTTCAACCAAAAATTGTGAAGGAGCCGTCTACGAGAGTTTGAAATTCTAAAACCTAAACTCTTTTTGGTTGAATTGTATAAATGTGGAACTTGTGAATTATCAAATGCTTGGAAATTACTACATAATTTTTGTGTACATTGAGGACAATGTAATTTTCTAAGTGTGGGGTAGGGATACATGTTTCACATGTTTGTTTTTGTTTTGAGTCATAAAAAGAAAAGAAAATAAAAAATCAGAAAATCAGAAAAAAAAAAAAAAATTCGTTGCTTTTTGTTTTAATTTTCGTTGCTTTTTAATTTTTGTTTTCATTTTTTGAGTCTTAGGTGCCCCTAAATAGTCTATGATGATTATATCTTTAATACATAGATGATGGTTTTGCATAATCTTGAAAATAATTGTGAGTTTCATGGACTTTGTGATTGGTATGAACATTTGAGACTTGGACTTAATTGTGTAAGAAGCATGTATGTTGTGTTGATTTTGTTCCATAAAAACCTATGTGAGCTTTGATTGCCATATACTTTCTTCTTGAGTGATAAAAATGGGCAGAATTTTTCAAAACTTCATCATTCTTTGATTATTCAATGACTATGTGCCATAGATTTTAATGAACTCTAGAATGCTAGAACTCACTTTTGACGATTTTTGAGACTATTATTCATAACATGCCTTGATTTTGAATATGATTGAGATGATCTTGTTAGGATTACCACAAATGCCAAATAAAGCTTATGCCTAATTTGTGCCCATCGTGGGACTCCTTAGTTTTAACCCCCTTGAGCCGACATTGAGCCATTTATTGCATCACCATGATACACTTTCCTTGAGCTTAGAACAGTTTATCCTAACCATTGTTGTCAAGACTTGGTAAAGTTTAATTGGAATTTGTTATTTGAAGTGATGATTTGAAGTAAGTGTGGGGTGATCCAATCCAAAAGCATGAAAAACCATGATTGCCGAAAATAAAAAGAAAATTCGGACAGAAAATAAAAGAAAAAATTTGTGCCGAAAATAAAAAAAAATAAAAAGAAAAAGTTTCGGCAAATGAAAAGAAAAATAGAAATGCTTGGATTGAGATCTTGTGGTGAATTTGGAGTTTGTTTTACAAATGAAGGTCTATTATTATCATACTTGACCTTTGTTCATATTCACTATGTTATGGGGAAGAAAAGAATGAAGTTTGGGCCCAACAAGTTTAAACTTGGCCCTTTTGAGTGAAGTCATAAGGAGTATTGAGCTTTGCTAAGTCTTGGTGACATTTTCTCACCACTATTCTAAATGCGAATTCCTTATGCCTAGCCCCACTATTTTCCCATGTAAGATCTCTCATGATTCGAATAATAGGTGAACTTTGTATGTGGAGATTTTTGTCAAGAGTTGAGCATATGGCTTTGGTTCATTGGTGCACATAGTTGTTATATGAAGTTTTTCCTGAAAGATCTATTCACAAAGTGCCTTTATTTGATGAAATATGCAAGTTACTCTTTGTAACTCTTAATCTATTTTCTTGCATATACTTGGAGTGAATATTGCCATATCATGAGTGAAAAGAAGAGAGTATGCCTAGTGAGGAGGATGGAATCAACATAACATGTCATTGCTTGTGATTTTCGTTTCTTACTTGTTCATGCTATGATACATGTCTATGACGCTTAGGATTATTGTGCTTACATTGAATGCTTAACTTGAAAGCTATGTGTGTAAAGATCCTGAGACAATTATTTAGGGGCTGTAGTGTTGAGTCTTTTTTATTTGTTTTGCTAAGGAACTAGCAAAGGCTAAGTGTGGGGTAGTTGATAGGAGCATAAAATGCGACGTTCTTAATATGTTTTTACCCCCATTTATGCAATGCTTAACCCTTATTGTTGTAATATAGAGTCATGTTATAGAGTCAAGAGTTTTGGTGGAATTAAAGTGAAAACATGTGGAAAATAGAATAAAAATGCAGAAATTGTCAAAAGCCTATTCACAAAGTCTCTGAGATGTTTTATTGAATCTGTAAAACATAAACTTTGCTTTTGATAGATTTTTCTCTTCTCATTTGCAGTCAACATACTAAGGATTGAACAAAGGAAAGAATCATTAAAATCGGAGTGGAACAAAATGCCAAGAACTTCAAGTTCTTATCGGATGCAAATCCAAGAATTCCAGAAGATTTCAGTGTCCGACATCCAAATTTCTGAATTTATTCCCGACGATTGACAAGGAATTTGAAGGTGAAATTTTTATGGATGAAAGCCCTGTGTGTCTAGTTTCATATGCAACTGGAATTGCAGAAAAAGCTCTCCTAAGTAGAGAGTTATGCCGGTTTGAATGCAAGAAGGTCAGATCTGCCGAGAGGAAGAACCTGCTGCCCGTTTTGAAGGATTTCTATTTTTCTACAACAATTTCGTGTCCAAGGTTGTAAGTGATGAGCTACTGAACATATTGGAGCATTAGAGAGTCATCCTTTTAAGGAAGAAGTCGAAGAACAAAAGAAAAGAAGTTTCCCTGATGCAAGCAGGAAAAGAAGATACAAAGGATGCTTTCCTGGCTCAACTAGGGAAAGCTACGGCTAGCTCTTGGATAAATTGTCCAAATGAGTTATGAGCCTAGTCCATTATTCAGTCCATCAAGCATTGATCCATGAAGAATTTGGCTGAATTAAAAAAAGAAAAGAAAAGATTAATTTCGGAATGGAAAAGAAGAAGCAAGCCGAGTTCTACATGGATTTGGCTTACGAATGTGGACTGAATTCCATCCTTTGTGCAAGATTTTTGGCTGAATTAATTCATGGAAAACCTAAAGAGATATTGCTCAATTATTCAGCCATTATCTTGGGAATTTTCGGCAGAAAATAGAGGAAGAAAATCGCAACAAATCCTGATTAATTTCGGGAAAATTCCTGTGCACGTCTCTCAACTTCCACGGACTCTCCCGGACAGCTGACAATGAATCAGAATTCGAGCCTTATATGGATAGAAAGCTACGGGAGTCTAGTTTCCAACCCAACTGGAATCACCTCAATAGATATTTTCTAGAGAGAGTTATGACGTAATCAATGCACGGAGGTCATTCTGCCGAATTCAGAAAATCAAGGAAACCTAAACCAATTCGGTTTTGGTTTGTGGCTGGCTTCTCTAGGTTACTTCCTCTATAAATACCAAGGCTTTTGCACAGAAAATCATCATCTCTCCCTCCACAAAAGCTGCCGAACCTCTGCCCAAATTAATTCCCCAAATTTTATACCAAGGAGCAAAGCCGAATCCACCACCCTTCCATCAATTCGATCACCATCTCATCAATCCTTGCTGAATCTTAACCAAGGTTGTAATATGGATTGTTTTATTTTGGTTTTTGTTACTTTGTATTTAAACATAACTTTGTCTATGAAGTATGTTTTGGTTTTTGGTTTTAATTTCGGTATTGATAATCATATATGGGATCTTCGGATCTTTGTTATAATTGTTTGGATATTTTATATGTGATTGCCGAATTATATATGTGATGTGATTAAATTTGTATTATGGGCAGTAGCTTTAGCATGTTTCTTGATTTCAATTAGGTTTATTTTCTTAATTCGTGGGGAACCGAAGGAGATGTTTAGATGCACTCGAAAGGCCATGAGTGTTATCTAGATGTTGAATTCATATTCCGATCTAATACATGTTGATTCACACGCGTTGTTGGTTTTGACATGTATTAATCTAAGGGTAAGAGTAATTATGGAAATTTACATGTCGATGTGAGATGGGTGACGCCATACTTGCTAACATGTTCCAATTCGACAATATGTGCTTATGTGCTATTTGTGTTTAATTTACATGCGTTGTGTTGTTAAACCGATTAGTACCATGTTTAGGATTGCGCGCGTTTCGGATTCTAAATACTTATGATGTCTTGAATAATTAGGATAAGCTGCGTTGGCCCTAATTAAATTGGAGCTTAATTAATCTTGAAATCGTTATATGTTTGCTGCCCCTATTACTTGTTTTAATTTTATTGCATGTATAATGAGATTTGTGTTTGGTGATTGTGTGAAAGGTGATGATCAATTGTATATAGTAATCTAGGATTTAATTTTCGTAAACTAGTAAGTAAATAATAATTAAAAATTTCGACAACCTCCCTTTTATGCAATACTTTGTGTGATTGAAAGCCCTTGATTTCCCCGGATAGAACGATCCCTACTTGTCAATACTACACTCGACACAAGAAGGGTATTATTTGTATGAGATTGTTTTGCAGGTATTTTATGCTTGGATAACACCTCCATCAGTTTTTGGCGCATCGCAAATCTTGCAAAGCCTCTCCGGAGCATCTAACGCGTACTGCCTCCACAAACTGCAAACAACCACCATCCAACCCTGCTGCAACCTTACGCCCACCACCGGTCGCTGTATACTTGCGCGGTTGTTGAAGTGTGCCTTGCATTCGTGTCGAGCGCGACGCTAAGACCTATCGTGTCAGTCGCTACGCCTATAGCAAATCGAGTCGTTATTCCGGTAACAAAACCAAAGCCAATCTGCAATAGGTTGGAGGAAAACCATTCCCCGCAGTCTTGAATTATTGCTCTGCTTTGCATCTCATAATCGAAGTAAGAATTACTCAATCTGCAATAGGTTGAGAAGAAAATCCTAATAGATTTTTGTTAGGTCTTGTTCGAGCCTCTTACGCCTGCCTAGTCAACGCCCGCGTAACAGTTGCTTGGTCAAGAGGTCAGGTATCGGGAGCAGAGAGATACACTTGACAGAGGTCGTCCGCATCGAAGTTGTACCAACTCAAAGGTACTGGCACGCTCGCGCACATCACAAGAGGACTGGAATTGACGTCCGCCACCCCCGCGTGTTGACCGTTCGCCGGGTGCTAAATCTGCCACGAACAATGCTACAATTTTATGTCGTCCAGTTCCAACAGCAACTCCTGTTTCCAGGCCATAAAAAGTGTCATCGGTGTAGTATAGATGAAATCCTTTGGTTATTATATAATCTGTCATGATTTGAGCGATAAAATGCATAGTAACAATACCAGAGAGCACAGGCTGAATACTGTTGAGCAAAATGGAGAAGGCCAATAAAGGTGACAAATCAGAGACAGCTTCAACTACGTCTTCATCGTCAGTGAAAATGTTGGCAGACGTGAGCACATTAAAAGCAAGAAAAGCACAAAACCAATGGCAAATGAGGTGATCACTACAACCACAATTGAGAACTTTGCTCCTTCTGAGCTACCTTTTCCAAGTTTATTCGACACTCGTACACTAGAAAATTTCCAACAGCCAAACATGAGTCCATCACAACCATGAGTATATATATAGTCAAGCTAGCATAATATTAACTATATGATTAAAATGCAAGGCGGCAAGGCCATATTATGGAGACATTATCTAAACCTTCTTTCATATGAATTGATCAAAATTTCAACATTGTAGGAAAACATGATGAAAAGAATGATAAGTACCCAGCTGCAGCTAAGAAGCCCAGAGATATCATCATTTCCCACCCATGGATGTTGAGGTTGCAGTATTTTAAACACTCGTGTTAGTGTCAAATACAATGGAATCAAAGGAAAACAAAAGAAATATGACAAGCTACGATCTAAATCAGATGATGTAGCTCAAGTCTACATAAAAAAAATCAAGGGGAAAGGTAATACAAATTTAATAGAGAACATAATATTGCCATTGGACTTACCAAATTGCTAGAGCATCAATAGAAACCTCAGCATTTTCCATGTTTCCGGTCAATAGAATCAAGATTGTGTTGTACCAAAGCTCAGGACTGTTAAGGAAAATCAACTTTATACTCAACAGATCGATCAAAATGTGTACTAAAAGCTTGAGTACTCTTAAAACATTTTTCATTCCAGAAAATAATGCCATTGCTGCATTATAATTTATTTTTTTGATAAATTACATTTTAACCTTCTTTATCTGAAATCAATACTTCAATAGAGGCTAACAAGAGGAATTATTCTATGTACCCGGAACATTAGCTGGCATGCTGAGATGGTGGTCCCAACCTATAGGCGCGCAACACGTGGATACCTCCAAAACTGACAGGATTCCTATTGTTGTTAACTGCTCCGTTACTCTGCCGTGAGGAGACCATTACAAAATACCTAAAAACCTAAACCCAGGCAACGAGAACCCCTGAAGACTGAACAAAGCCTGAGAGGAGAAGAAAGAAAAATCAAATCTTCAATGGCAGATACAAGTAAGAAAGAAAAATCAAATCTTCAATGGAAGATAAAAAAATGCCTAGCCGCTGTGCGATCTGCTGCGAGATATTGATCGGCATCCTCCACCCGCCGTTTGGGGTTTGCCTCCGACAGTTTTGGAGGCATCCACGTGTCGCACGCCTATAAGTTGGGACCACCATCTCAGCATGCCAGCTAGTGTTCCGGGTACATAGAATAATTCCTCTAAAGACTTAAACTATGGAAAAGTTTTATACTACAAAAAAAAATAAACTTGTCCAAGAATTTCAAGATATTGTTGGAAAGAGAGAAAAAAAAAAATCAATTCAAATGTAAAACTAGTCAGTACGTATCTACTAATACATTATGAACATAATGGGAGATCTATATCACAGCTCCTACTTGAAAAAATACCTGATCCAAATTTTCTTAACGACCAATATCACTGTATATCTTACATATACGACCTTGCATTTGCAACATGGGAAAAAAGAAAAACAGTATAGGAAAGTCTTACCAAAGCATAACACCAGAAGACAGAGAAAACTTGATCATCTCCCAGAGATCTTTGAAAGCTAAGGTGGAGAAACCTTTCCACGTTTCTGGACATCCTGATAGGAGCACAATGTGCGACGATATTATATGCTTATGCCCTCCTTTATGCTTTGTTTAACCCTTATTTGTCTAAGATAGAGTCGTAATGTAGTTAGTGTCAATTTGGTAGAGTTTTGGTGAAAAATGGTTAAGAATCCGAAAAATGACTAAGTTTGAGAAATCTGGAAAATATTGCAAAATATGTCTTTTTCGTGATTTTGAGATGAATGAAACTGTGATCTATCCTTGTCCGAATTCTATAAAATTTGGTGTGCTTAATATTCATATGCTGAGGAATGTTGTGTTAAAATTTCAGATCAATCGGAGTTCGGAAAGTCACCCAAAAGTTGGCTGCAAAACGGCAGTCCGAGCATTTCAATCCAGGGACTTCCAGGATTTTCCTGGGACTTTGATCCAACTTCGAAAAATCATTCCCGTCGACTCACAAGGAATTTGATCGAACTGTTTTATGGGGAGATGGCCATATGTGTCTAGTTTATCTGAGACTTAGAATCGCATAAATCGGAGCTCCACGGATGGAGATATGCCGGAATTACTGCAACAAGGTCAAATCTGCCGATTCCAGGAACCTACTGCCCCCTTTTTGTGTTTTCTGTTTTTGATGGACCAAATGGTGTACAAATGCATATGTGAAGATGGTCCAAGCTTTATGAAGGGAAGAGGAAGACACTAGGCCATGGCATTAAAGAAAAAACTTGAAGAAAGACGTTCTCCTAGTCACACTAGGAGAAGCTGCCGAATAGAGGCAGATTGTATGCCTTTGTGTGCTGCCGGCAATTGGGGTATTTTTCGATGGACCAAGACATGTCAAATGAAGTCCAAGATCATACAAGAAGTCCATGAAGATGTAAAGCCCAAGCCTTGAAGAAAAATTAAGAAAAAGAAAACCTAATTGGACTAAGAAAGGAAGGTTGCAAAACCTTATTGCACTAGGTTTTCTGAACTCCTCTTTGCTTAAGGGACTGCCGGCAGCCTCTCTCCCTATCCTCTATATATACCCTCACTTTTTCATTCTGAAAATCATCTCATCTCAAGCATAATACACTAGCCTAAAGCTCTACCAAGTCCTTTCAAACACCAACACATAAATACCTAGCCGAACCATCACCACCATAACCATATAACCGAACCCTTCCACCTTGGTTACTGCCGATTTCTGTTCTTGCCGAGCACCAAGGAGCAGCAGCCGATCCATCTAGTCACCTTTGAGGAGTCTTCAAGGTTCTTAAAGTGTGATCCATTCCCCTATGGCTTTTGTATTTATTTATGTTTGGTTGTTTTGTACGAATTTGTTTCGATTCTTGGTTTTTCTTGAAACTTTGTATGAACCGAATATTGTATGTTATGCATTGTTTTTCTGAAATTTAACTTATGGATTTTGTATGTTTGGATAATTAGGACAGTGGTATTAGAAGCATGTTTAGGATTTAATTTGGTTAGTAATCTAAGAAGTGTGCCTTATAAACCGAAGCATTAGTATTGGCTGGAAGCATGTAAATCTAGATGTTAGGTTTCATTTAACCGAGTAATACGAATAAGTCATACGCTGTAGTAGTTTGTTTTGTGTTGCTCACCTAGGGTAAAAACCTTAGATTACTTGCATGTTAAATAAGATGATTGACAACCTTGCTTGTTTACATGTCTTCGATTTAGACTCATATGCTTAAATGTTAAAACGCGTAAAACCGGATTAGCATCACCTTAGAAGTCATACGCTGGAGTAGTTTCTAAGAATTTAAGAAGTCTAACAATTGGAAAACTGCTGGAGGCTCTAGTTGTGTCGAAACTAATTTAGGTCTTGAACATGCTAAATATTTGATCCTTACCTTCTTGCATGCAAATCTATGTGTTAAAGAGTCTTTTATGTGAACTGTTTTGTGTGAGAGATGATGATCACTTGTATATAGTAGTTTAGGTTTATTTTCGTGTCTTAGATATAGAGGCAGCCCTTGCTGCCGAACCTCATATCAAATCCCCCATGTTGAACTCGTGTGAATATGTATATATATATATATATATATATATATGTGAATAAATTGTGCTAACATTCTCATATTTCAGGTACCCTTAATCCCCGGCTTAGAACGATTCCTACTTGCTTATACTACTAACGATCTTTTGTAGGGTTTATTATTGCGTGTGAGCTTCGGCTTCCCATCAATTTTTGGCGCCGTTGCCGGGGATTATAAAAGCTTGTTTTATGAATTTGTTGTGTATATAATGTTGCTGGAAATTTTTGTTGTGAAGTTGTAAAGTTGTAAATTTTAAGTTTATTTTGGGATTTTGTAAAGTAGAAATATGCTTTGGCATGTAGAGTTTAAATTTCGAAAGTTGCATGATGTATAATGATGTATGTTGGTAATCACTTAGTTTAATTTCTAGGAAGTTGATAGTGTTGTGTATGTTTGAGTTTATTGTAGTTTCTAAAGTGTAACATGTAGGTGAAGCCTCTTTTGTTGATCATAACCAAAACCCTTCATGTGAATGGTGCTATGTCGGAGGCCGTTTCTATGTAGATTGGGAAACGCGGGATACTTCCCCCCCACGCATATAAGCGTTTCTTCGGTAATAGTATTACTTCTATGAGGTTGAGGGCGGTTTTAATCAACACTTGAGACCGCTAGGGATCCGTGTTTGTTTTACAAAGTATGGGGAAGTTATTATCATAGATATGGTTCTCAGGTTTGTTTAACTGGATCTCAAGGCCCATAGACTGATGTTCATTCTCGGTGAGTGAGTCGATAGGGGGTTCGCCCTCCGTGGTGTCCAACAACGAGTCCTGCCTGGTTCCTGTAGGGGGTTCGCCCTCCGTGATTGTAATGACCTTTGAAACGTAAAATCCGCACGACCTAGTCGACAGCTTGTGCAGAAGCATCACCTCACTTTAGACGCTAGAACATAACTTGACATATGTGGCCTATTTTCTTCAAAGATAAAACATGTTGTGTGGTTCAAACTCTTGAGGTATATCGGATTAAGCATGATACTACCGGGGGCTGTATCAGTCCATTGCACCGTTATCTCCTCTGCTCCACGTACTTCGAGAGTTAGAACAAATCTAAAAGAAATTAGACTTAGCGATTACATGTTCATGAACTTTTCGATTTTTAATTTCTTGTTGCCGAACCATATTTGTACTATTGCTGAAATGTTTGTTGCTATGCCGTGTACTATATGTGTTGCCGATTGTGTATATGTGTTATGGTTTGAAATTTGTTGTGTAATCGCCAATGCCGTGGCTTGTAATGATGTATATTCTTGCTTTCTATTTCTTTACGATGTTCTAACTTGTTTAAATGTTGCAAATTTCAGAAATAGTGCATGTCCGAATCTAGTATTTGGACAAGAGATCTTCAAGGCCGTTTGCAACGTTTAGACCAAGAACTCGCTATTGCTCCTTTTGTGCCATTACCGCCATCGTCACCAACCAGTTCATCAGTATCATCATCCTTGCCAAGTTCACCATTTGTGCCGTCAGTATCATCAGTGCCGAGCTCCCCATCAGTAGTGTCATCATCGTGTGATCTTCAGAATCCAGAATTTGAAGCTTTTGTCGAATTAGAAGAAGAAGAAGAGATCATGGCATCAATCAGATCACAGAATGGTCATGTTGCTGGAGCTGGAGTTGCTCCTTCTAATATTACTTATCCTCCTTTGGAAACTGACAAGACTGGAGAGATTGAATTGAGGAGTGGATTCCTCCATAAGCTGAAGTCGTTTTATGGGATGCCGAGTGAGGACCCTAACAAGCATCTACAGTGGTTTAACTTCACCACGGAGTCTATGTGCCCAAGAGGGACCGATTTGCAACACTTCAAAATGAAGGCATTTCCGTTTTCTTTAGAAGATCAAGCGAAGGAGTGGTTGTTTGAGGTGCCTAGTGGTCGCATTGTTTCGTGGAGTACTATGATGGATGAGTTTTTGCTCAAGTACTTTCCTGCTTCACGTATCACTGATCTGAGGAAGCAAATTACAAGTGTGAAGCAAGCCGGAGATGAGACTTTCTTCGACTACTACAAGAGGTTCAAGTCCCTAGTTTCTTTGTGTCCATCGCATGGCATTAGCGATGGGCTCTTGCTACAATATTTCTATGAGGGATTGCGTGTCATGGAGAGAGAGTTTCTTGACTCGGCCGCGGGAGGTAGCTTTTTGGAGTTGAATGCCGGAGCGGCAAGAAGTTTGTTGGAAGTTCGTGCATTGAACAACCAACAATTTGGCATGGCACGAGGGAATGTGCAAAGGAACGAAAAAGTGCATGAGACGTCTTCGAGCTCAAAGTTAGAAGATAAAGTGGACAAGCTCACCGACTTGGTGAGTAATTTGATGAAGAAGCGTGCTAGTGTTTGTGGAATTTGCACCGAGGGCCATGAGACCGAACAATGCCCTCAATTTGGAGTTAATGAGGGAGTTGAGGAGTGCAATGCAATTGGTTTTCAAGGAGGCCAACGATTTGGCAATTTCAATCCAAGGTTCAATGATCATCCGAACTTTCGATGGGCGAACAATGATAACGTGCTTAGGGCACCTATGCAACCGAGAGAGGGAGGAGCGCCATTTGTACCGAGGCCACCATTTGTGCCTCGGCAACCTTATCAGCCGAACCAAGGGAATTTTGGAACCATGCCGAGCCAAGCACAGGTTGTGCCGTACCAAGGTCAAGGAGGGCCGAGCCAAGTGCAAGCCGCACCGAGCAACCCTAATTACGATGCTTTGATTCAATCTTTGTCAAGTGCTACTCAAGCATTACTCGCGGGACAACAAAATCATCAAAAGGACATTGGTGAGCTCAAGACTCAAATGGGGCAAGTTGTGGATTTTATGGGAAGATTTAATGAGCAAGGGAAGTTGCCAAGCAATACTATTCCAAATCCGAGGAACGAGCAAGCCAAAGTGATTCAAACTCGAAGCGGAAGAGAGTTGGTTCCTCCAACAAGTCCAAAGAAGAAGCGAGTGACTTTCAAAGGTATTAATGAGGATGAGAGGGCTACCGGACCTGCCATTGCCGGCAGCCATTTGCATGAGGCCGAGAGGAATGATGCCGGCCATGATGCTGCCGGCCATGATAATGCCGAGAGAGATAGGGCAGCCGGCAGGGATAATGCAACCGAGAGAAAATCTGCCGAGCATGATGTGGCCGGCAATAATGTTAAGGGAGGAGTGCTATCATCTAGTGCCCCATTCCCTTCACGTTATGCTAGAACAAAGAAGGACAAGTCCGATGAAGAGGTGTTGGAGATTTTCCGGAAAGTGCAAGTCAACATTCCTTTGTTGGAGTGCATTAAGCAAGTGCCGAAGTATGCTAAGTTTTTGAAGGAGCTTTGTACGACAAGAAGGCATACTAGAGAGACTCGTGTGGTAACTATGAGCGAGACGGTGTCGGCCGTTATTCAAAGGAAGTTGCCACCAAAGATGAAGGATCCGGGAAGCTTCAATGTGCCTTGTGTCATAGGCAATACACAGTTTGATGATGTTATGTTGGATTTGGGAGCATCGATCAATGTCATGCCACTCAATGTGTATCAAACGTTGAGTATAGGGCCTCTCAAGAAGGATAATGTCATCATTCAACTTGCGGATCGCTCAAGCAAATATCCGGAAGGCTATGTAGAGGATGTGTTGGTGCAAGTCAACCAATTGATATTCCCCGCCGATTTTTATGTGGTTGAGATGGAGGATTCGCCGGTCAACAACACTCAATTGCTTTTAGGGCGACCATTCATGAGGACCGCGCGCACAAAGATAGATGTGGCCGAGGGCAACCTAACTATGGAATTTGATGGTGAAGTGATAAAGTTCAATGTTTTTGATGCCATGAGATTCCCTAATGTTGATTTCAAGGAGGGTTGTGCCATTGATGTTTTGGAGGAGGTCGAGCAAGTTATGTCGACCTCGCTCGACGCATAGCAATTAGCGATTGAGCAAGGGGTCGGATTTGACAAGAAGGGAGAACGAGTCACGGAGGATAGCAGCAATGCCGAGCAAGCCAAGGCCGAGCCTTTCAAGAAGGAGCCGTACATGGTATTGCCGAGTGTAGAAGAGGTTGTTGCCGAGCTAGAGGCTCGGCCTTATTCAAAGTATGATTCGTTCTTGTCAATTCCAAGTGCCACAACAAAATTTCGACCAAGTGTGGAAGAGGCCCCAAAGTTAGAACTTAAAGAACTCCCTAGTCACTTAAAGTATGTTTATCTTGGAGAAGAAGATACACTACCGGTTATTGTATCTTCAATGCTTAGTGAGAAGCAAGAAGTGGATTTGATACGTGTGCTTAAGACACTAGTACAGAAATCGATTCAGATGACGGTTTTTAACTGTCATCTCATATGCTCCCAAACTGACATCTATCGCAATGTCATCTATTAAAACGCATTCAGATGACGGTTAAAAACAAAAAAAAACTGTCATCTACCGATCATAAGGATGACAGTTTTGTATTCAGATGACGGTTGGCATTCATGGTGCCAACTGATGCCAACTTACGTGCGCATTTTTAGTGATGAATGGCATATATTGAGATGACAGTCGACTGTCATCTAATGCTACTTTTTATGTCAGTTAATATATCAAACCAAGCGTCGTGTGATATCTTCTCAGACGTCATCTTTCATTTTTAATGACTGTCATTTACATCTTCTAAGGATGACGGTTGTACGTCGTGTAAAGTGCAATGTAACGTCGGTCATATTGTCAAGGCGAATGTCATCTGAATTTTGAACAGATGTCATTTACACTATCATATAGTATGTCATCTGAGCTCTCTTAGACGTCAGTCTTGCATAATATTGTTTGTGTCATACGATTTTGGTTCAGATGTCACTCGTTTGTGTCATATTAATGTGTTTCTAACGTCAGTTATTTTATGACTGAGTCTGTCATTTGTGGTCATTTGATATGTTACCAAATGAACAGTACTGACCAAATCCACAGTACTGGTTCATCTCCACATATAAAACCTAATTTCATGCAAATAAACCAAAATTGTAGGATAGTACTCAATAAACATGTCATATTTATATGTCTCTACCTAGATCTGTTTTAACCATGAGTAATACAATCACTTCTAAAAACACATGCATTGGCAGCAAAACCAAAATCAACTTCTTCCATCACAATTGTAGCTGCCAGTAGTAAAAAAATGACCAATTCAAGTCCACATAACTGTAATAGGATTGGCCATATACTATAGGTACCACTAGAATTCTGAGCATCCTATATACCAAAACATTTAACCTGCTTGTTACTCATTCAAAGCTTCACATGGTTCTTCAATTGATAGCTTGCAATCTCATCCCTTACTTGGTCAATATCGACCTCTTTTTCCAGCAGGGTCTATCTTTGTTCTCCTCACCTTTCTTCATTGTTTTAATACCTTCATCCCATCCCTTTATCACTTGTCCTGCACCACAACATCATAAACCCATGTGTGAGAGATGTAGTTTAACCTCAGCAAGTTCAGATTATTGACCACCCCACAGAATCAACCTGTGTACAGCCCCTCAAAATCAACCCCTAACGATGCAGAGTTCAAAGAAATGCTCACGGCCAAAAGCAAACTTTTCTCCTATGAAGAAAACAAAAGACTAATTCCCCTCCTCGTGCCAACACACTGAAAACCTAAGACTACTACATTATAAAGTTTTAGCCATTTCAAAAATCAGATTCTGTATTGACCATCCATGTATGCTACATTTATCAGAAACAGTCATAATGCTTCCAAAGAAAGCAAACGGACTAATGACGCTTTTCTCAAAAACATATGCACAAATCCAATTAGTGGAGATCTTCTTGACAAGATCCAGCAACCGACATTTACCAAATAAATCAAACAGTCGGATTGAATACCACAACACTATTAATTAGAAGGTAAGATGCATCTATACTAAGAGCTAGTCTTCCATCTATATTGTGTATGTATATATCCACTACTCTCCAAACTCCGCGAGTAATTTATGTACTAATATAAGTATAGCACAGAAAGAATTAAACATATTTTAAGTAAGAAAGTTAAGCTTTTCTTCTTCATGATTAACATTCCAACTAAGAGCTTAATCAGTTTAATATCCGTCACCTTGACCGAGAGTAAACTTGAACGGCGTGCCCCTATCGCGGCTGGAATCGAACTGAGTCCCATCGAGTAAAGTCCCAGTGTAATGTACTGAAATCCAAATCGAAATCGCAATCAAAATACAAAATTGAAAAATTAAATAACAGTCTGAGTTCATATATTTTCTCCCATACAGAAATTGGATTAAGTACCCAACTCCAAATGGTTTTGATCACCACATCAATTGCAATGCTAAGTCAAAAGGCATAAAAAACTGACAACCAGAGAAATGGTGGGTAATAAAAACATAAATAGGGGTCACTTTTTTTCTTTTCAAAAAGATAATGGCAACATTGTAGTAGTATGAGAAATTGAAAGGCAAGCGATAATTTGCGAGATATATAGCACCTCCTTGATTCCATGTATTGCGGCAAGGCCATCTTCCTGGTACCCCAACTTGATGTAATCATGATGCAGTTCGCCATTCAGTACTCTTATTACCTGAAATCAAAGGGTGAAATAGCTGGAATGAGAAATCAGTATGATTGGGGAAGTATTGAAGTAAAAATCAAAGCCAGCAGAAGTGTACAAGATATATTGAAGAATAGCTTTATACTGTAAGAAATTGAACCGTAGTTCTGAGATGTATATGCAATTACTATTTAGCCTGAAACTAGTAACACAATAGAAAGAAGCTGACATTTAAAAAATTAAAAGACAAAAAGGACTTGAAATAGGGGAATTTGTACCAAATATGGTGGAACTCTTTTTTTACAGAGAAGCATAATGCAGTCCCTAGCCCTGTGAATGATATCTGGATCAGTTGTTCTTGTAGTTGTCGACACCGTTATGCAACCCTCATCCTGATGACCATGATTTGCAAAAATAACAATGAAATTTAAAGTGGAATAAGCTAACTAGTTAAACACAAAAAGTGTCGTTTGAGTACCAGATTGAGCGTGCCAGAAATTCCATGATTATCTAAAGCTGACTCCACATCAGGCCAGACTTGTATCCCAGCTCTGACCTTCCTTGAGAAGCTTCTTCTTCAGGCCCAGCTTCCCGATCTCCTTCTCCTCGCCGACCTTGAGGACGGGGCCGTCGTCGGGGAGGTCGAAGTCGTCCATCATTTCGCCGCCGGGAGCCGCCATGTCGAAGTCGTCGTCCATTTTGGGTAAAGAGAAGGCGTGAGATTCTAGAGGGAGAGAGAGAGCTAGAAGAGTAGTGAGGAGGCGTTTTATGGGAGCGAGGAGGCCTTCTAGACCCTTCTATATGGGGTTTTAGGTTTTTTACCCTCGACTTCTCCCCAGCCTTCATCGGCCTCAAGCTGGAGTACACCGCCGGCGGCGGCGCCGCCTCGGTGGTGAAGCATGAGGTGAGAGAGTAAGAGAAAGGCTCGGTGATTCTGGATTTGGTTGTGGGAGATGGTGAGGCTCTGGCTGAGACTCTGATGGGTAGACTCTAGTGTTGAATATCAGAGAGGGAAAAGAGGGAAAAGAGAGAGGTCGAAGAAGAAGAAGAAGAAGGAGATGGATTTAGATCTGAGGGGAGAGTGAAAAACAGAAAACTAATAAGGGGGAATGGTTTGTGGGGTGTGTTATTTTTGGGGGTAGTGGACCGATGAATGTGTTAAGGGAAGAAGCAATGTGGGCTGTTGGATCTGGAGCTGGGGGTAAGGGACTGTTTGGTGGAGCAGCTGGCAAGCACGGGGGGTTTGAATGTTCTGGGAATTTTCTGGGAGACAGGTGAGAGAGAAAAGAAGAGACCTTTATGAGTCTGAGGCTTTGAATGTTCTGTTCCTCAATATCTATCAATCTATATATTTATACTGACATAGGTTTATAAGAGTTAATTTACCGCAGTACCCCTAGTACCTAACTGTTTTTTACTTCCGTTTTCCTATGGGTAGCCTGACGATCGGTAAATATTTTGAGAAAAATTTTTATACGATTAGTTGCGTCTCATCGATCTGAAACTATTCTCTGTTGAAGATCAGGCCCAAAAACGTCATTTAGACGGGCCAATTTCCGTTTTAAAGCGTTTAGAGGTTTGACTCACCCGGTTGACCGTCCCGATCGAGCCTTTAACGTTGTCAGATGTAGTTGGATTTTTTTTCATACACGTATTTAATCTTAACGGTGATATCTGACGGTTGGAATAGATTTTCCAAACTTTTAGAATCAAAATCGGAACATATGCACTAATGTTCCTTAACTTGTTTACTAAGTGTTTAAGTGAATGTATAGTTTCAAATAGTTACTATATGTAGACTCTTCAAATGCAAATGTGTCGTGAAATAAGATATGACCGAAATATTGAAATACGTCTACGGTTGAAAAATGAGAAGATTCCGACAAAATCTGTGTGCCGAATGTTGCGGTTAACTGTTTTTTACTTCCGTTTTCCTATGGGTAGCCTGACGGTCGGTAAATATTTTGAGAAAAAATTTTATACGATTAGTTGCGTCTCATCGATCTGAAACTATTCTCTGTTGAAGATCAGGCCCAAAAACGTCATTTAGACGAGCCAATTTCCGTTTTAAAGCGTTTGGAGGTTTGACTCACCCGGTTGACCGTCCCGATCGAGCCTTTAACGTTGTCAGATGTAGTTGGATTTTTTTTCATACACGTATTTAATCTTAACGGTGATATCTGACGGTTGGAATAGATTTTCCAAACTTTTAGAATCAAAATCGGAACATATGCACTAATGTTCCTTAACTTGTTCACTAAGTGTTTAAGTGAATGTATAGTTTCAAATAGTTACTATAGCATTGTCTGATGAATATTGTCTATTGAGGTTTTTGGCTTAGTGAATTGGTTGGTGTGGCGCGCTAGCTATAGGTTTCCCAAAATTGGTTGGTTTTCGGAGGTAAAAATGCCGCCATTTGTTAAAATTTCAGCCCTAAATACAGACGACAGTCGAACCGACATCTGATTGAGTGCATTATTCTAGTGAGCCTACTAGGAAAAATCCCAAAACCTGTGCCTTCAAGCAAAATTTTAACAAATTTCGCACCCAAACATTAGATGACGTGCAACCGTCGTCTGATGTTTCAACATTTCAATTTTTGATGGCATACCTAGGCTGAGTTTGGGAGGGAATTTTCCCGCTTAAGGGAATTTTCCCGCTTATAACTTGGTACAAACCCTAAACCCTCAGATGACAGTCAACCGTCATCTGAATTAAGTATAATTTTTGAACGATGAGTTTTTGAGATGTCTACCATTTCCAATACTAAATTTTGGATGTTTTCCTCATAAAATGAGAAAATGTGATGGCATACCTAGGCTGAGTTTGGGAGGGAATTTTCCCGCTTATAACTTGGTAGAAACCCTAAACCCTCAGATGACAGTCAACCGTCATCTGAATTAAGTATAATTTTTGAACGATGAGTTTTTGAGATGTCTACCATTGCCAATACTAAATTTTGGATGTTTTCCTCATAAACTGAGAAAATGTGATGGCATACCTAGGCTGAGTTTGGGAGGGAATTTTCCCGCTTATAACTTGGTAGGAACCCTAAACCCTCAGATGACAGTCAACCGTCATCTGAATTAAGTATAATTTTTTAACGATGAGTATTTGAGATGTCTACCATTGCCAATACTAAATTTTGGATGTTTTCCTCATAAACTGAGAAAATGTGATGTCTAAAAGCGATTCAGATGACGGACAAACTAGAACCGACGTCTGATTATTTCAAAATCAATCAGATGACGGTTAATTTTTTTGCGTCATCTGAAAGGCGTCATCTGAAGGTGTTTTTGTAGTAGTGAGAAGTACAAGACCGCCATAGGTTGGACCTTAGCGGATATCAAGGGAATAAGCCCTACTACTTGTGTTCATCGTATTTTGTTAGAAGAAGGAGCTAAGCCAACAAAGGAAGCTCAACGTCGACTTCACCCTCCCATGATGAAAGTTGTTAAAGAAGAAATTATCAAGTTGCTTGATTGTGGGGTGATCTACCCAATCTCGGATAGTAAGTGGATATCTCCCGTGCAAGTAGTGCCGAAGAAGAGTGGTGTAACGGTTGTCAAGAATGAGAAGAATGAGCTTGTGCCACAAAGACTTGTAACCGGTCATCGGATGTGCATTGATTATAGGAAGCTTAACGCTACAACGAGGAAGGATCACATGCCTTTGCCGTTTATGGATCAAATGCTAGAGAGGTTGGCCGGTCATTCTTACTATTGCTTTCTTGATGGATATAGTGGCTACAATCAAATCATGATACACCCGGACGATTAAGAGAAGACCACTTTTACTTGTCCATTTGGCACGTTTGCTTATCGGCGGATGCCATTCGGACTTTGCAACGCACCCGGCACTTTTCAAAGATGTATGTATGCTATCTTCTCGGATTTTATTGAAGACATTATCGAAGTATTTATGGATGATTTTAGTGTGTATGGAGGCACCTTCGATGCATGTTTGGGGAACTTGGAGAAGATACTTAAGAGGTGTGTAGAGACAAATCTTGTGCTCAATTGGGAGAAGTGTCACTTCATGGTCACGCAAGGCATTGTTCTAGGGCACATAATTTCGGCAAGAGGCTTAGAGGTTGACAAAGCCAAGGTGGAGCTAATTCAAGCATTGCCGAGCCCTAGGTGTGTGAAAGATGTGAGAAGTTTTCTTGGCCATGCGGGGTTTTATCGTCGATTTATCAAAGACTTCTCTTCAATTGCCAAGCCATTGAGCAACTTGTTACAAAAGGAAGTGACGTTTGAGTGGACAAAGGCATGTGAGGAGGCATTTTGCCGTTTGAAGATGCTATTATGCACGGCGCCGGTTTTAGTTTCCCCAAATTGGGATGAGCCGTTTGAGTTGATGTGTGATGCTAGTGATTATGCACTTGGAGCGGTACTTGGACAACGAATTGATAAGAAGCCATGCGCCATTTACTATGCTTCAAGGACTCTCAACGATGCACAACTCAACTATACAACAACGGAGAAGGAACTCTTAGCGGTAATTTTTGCTTTGGAAAAGTTTCGATCATATCTTTTGAATTCCAAAGTCATTGTTTATAGTGATCATGCCGCTTTGAGATATCTTATGACAAAGAAGGATGCTAAGCCGAGGCTTATTCGATGGATTCTTTTGCTTCAAGAGTTCGACATTGAGATAAAAGACAAGAAAGGAGTAGAGAATGTTGTGGCCGATCATTTGAGTAGACTTGTGCAAGAGGAGGATCGGCTGCCCCTATGTGAAACCTTTCCGGATGAGCAACTTTTTCGACTTGAAGTACATGAGCCTTGGTATGCCGACATTGCCAATTTTCTAGCCACAAACCGATTTCCTAAAGAATTGCCGAGCCACCATCAAAGAAGAATAAGGAAGCAAGCTCGACACTTCTTGTGGGATGATCCGTACTTATGGAAGCAATGTGGTGATCAAGTTATTCGAAGATGTGTGCCGGAGAATGAGCATCGCTCCATCCTTGCTTTTTGTCATAGTGAAGCTTGTGGTGGGCATTTTGGACCTAAGAAGACGGCATTGAAGGTACTCACTTGTGGTTTCTTTTGGCCTACAATTTTCAAAGATGCATTTATGTTTTGTAAGGCTTGTGATCGGTGCCAACGTGTGGGGAAGATTAGTGGGCGTGATCAAATGCCGCTCACGCCTATCCTAGTGGTGGAAATTTTTGATGTTTGGGGGATTGACTTCATGGGACCGTTTTCATCAAGTAAGGGTTTTCTCTACATATTGCTTGCGGTTGATTATGTGTCAAAGTGGATCGAAGCCAAGGCTACACGCACCAACGATGCCAAGGTAGTAGCCAAGTTTCTCAAGACCAACATCTTCTCACGATTTGGAGTTCCAAGGGTCTTGATTAGTGATGGAGGATCCCATTTTTGTAACCACACCATTGAAGCCTTATTAAAGAAGTATGGAGTCACACATAAGGTTTCTACACCTTATCATCCCCAAACAAGTGGAATGGCCGAGGTGAGTAATCGAGAGATCAAGAATATTTTGGAGAAATCGGTTGGACCTTCAAGGAAGGATTGGAGTGATCGTCTCGATGATGCTTTATGGGCTTATAGGACTGCGTACAAGACACCGATAGGTATGTCTCCTTTTCGGTTGATTTATGGCAAAGCATGTCACTTACCGGTGGAATTAGAACACAAAGCATGGTGGGCCGTTACAAAGTTCAACATGGACATCAATGAGGCCGGCATTCATAGGAAGCTTCAACTCAATGAACTTGAAGAAATTCGCAATGAAGCTTATGATGCCGCTTGGATCTATAAGGAAAAGACAAGAGCGTACCATGACAAGATAATTCGGGGGAAGAAGTTTGAAGTTGGGCAAAAAGTTCTCTTGTTTAATACACGGCTTCAACTTTTTCCGGGAAAGTTGCGCTCTCGTTGGCTTGGACCATTCATTGTTCTTCAAGTGTTTCCTCATGGAGCCATAGAGATTCGGAATGAAGTTACGGGAAACACATTCAAGGTAAATGGCCATCGCCTAAAGCCTTACTATTCTCCCTTTCAAGAGAACACGGTGGAAGAAGCCGCTGTCTACCCCGCCCCACCATCATCACCACAAGCCGAGTTGCCTTCACATTCGAGTGACACAGCCATGCCACCACCACACCAAGTGGCTGCCGGACCTGCAATTGCCGGCAGCATCACCAAGAGGGCTGACACGGACACGGACGCACCAACGCACCTCCTGCCGGACACGCACCAACCTGCCGCGCTGCTGCCGCTGTTTTCAGTCGCACCACCACCTCCTGCCGGACCTGCCATTGCCGGCAGGGTTAACACAAGGTCACAAGAGGCCGGACACAAGCTGGATGCGGATACGGAATGCAATACACTTCTTCTTGAACTTCTTCTTGCCGATTTGGAATGCTTTGGAGCACGATGAACACATGCAAAACACGGTGAAAAGTCTAGGCTATGGACTATAAACACAAAGCGCTACTTGGGAGGCAACCCATGTCGATCAAAGTAAAGTGAAGGAGCCATCACCGAGAGTTTGAAATTTCTTAACCCTTTTCTTTTTCTTTGATTTGTGATGCTATGATGGTATATGTTAGTCGATTGCATGCTTAGAAGATTCGTTGATATTGTTTTGTGCTTACATTGAGGGCAATGTAATTTTCTAAGTGTGGGGTGGGATAACGTATTCCGTTTGTGTTTAATGTTTTTGTGTGCTTAGTTTAGAAAAGAAAATTCAGAAAATTGTTCCACAAAAATAGAGTGTTTAAATTTGTTTGTTTCGAGTCTTAGGATGCCCCTAATATGTCAATGATGTTTTTCTCCTCTTTGCATACATAGATGATAGTTGTGCATACTATTAAAATTGTAAGTTTCATGGATTTTGTGCATTGGTAGGAGCATGTAGGACTTGTTGATTACGAAGCATGCATGTTTTAGCTAATTTATTTCGATTATAACCTATGTGAGCTTTTGAGCCAATTTGCTTTCTTCTTGAGCGGTAAAAAGATAAAATTCGATAGATTTGTAGGAAGCATGAAACCTCATAATTCTTTGATTATTCGATGACTATGTGCCATAGCTTTTTAATGAACTCTAGTATGCTAGAACTTACTCTTGTTGATTTTCGAAACGTTTATATCATAAGATACCTTGATTTTGAATGTGATTGAATAAAGATCATTTAGGTTTACCACCATTGCCAAATAAAGCATGTGCCTATTTGTGCCCGTCGTGGGACACCTTAGTAAACCCCATTTGAGCCTACGTTGAGCCTTTTCTTTCATCACCCTTAAACACTTTCCATGAACTTAGTATAGTGATGCCTTTACTGTGTGTTCCGGCAAAGCTTGAATTTTTGAAGGCGTTTTCGCGTGTGTGATGAAGAAGAATAAGTGTGGGGTAGACTTAGCCATGAATTTGTATGTAAAATGTATGCATGCCGTACCTAGAAAAAGAAAAAAAAAAAATTGGCTCGGATTAAAAAGAAAATAAAAGAAGCCAAGAGAAAAAGAAGAAAAAGAAGGGTACGGCATAGGCATGAAAAGAAAAATTTTGTGTATGGCTATTGTCTAGATTTTTGTTGTAATGTTTTATGGAAAGAAAAGAATGAAGTATGGTGGGTCCAACAAGATGAGATTTGACCCTTTCGGCGAGAAGACATAAGGAGATTCGAGCTTTGCTAAAGCGCATGGTGACGTTTTGAGCCTCCTTATCCAAATATCGAATACCTCTTACCCTAGCCCCATTACAACCCTTTTATTGATCTTTTTCATGATTCTTAAGATTGTTAAATTTGATTGTGGAGATTATCTCAAGAGTAAGCATATGGTTTTGGTTCATTGGTGCATATAGTTATCATATGAGGTTTTTCCATGAAAATTCACAAAGTGCTTTCGTTTCTTTGATATATGCAAGTCACTCTTTGTAATTCATTATCTTTCGCTTGCATATACTTATGAGTGAATTACCATGCTTCGAGAGAAAAGAAGAGAGTATGCCTAGTGAGGAGGATTGGATTAGCTTTGACATGTTTACATGCTTACCTTTTGCTCTTATATGTTCATATTGATGTCGCATGTTCATGAAACTTGGAATTTTCGTGCTTAGCATTCTCATGCATTAACTTGAAAGCTATGTGTACATACGAGCCTGAGACAAATTGTTAGGGGCAATAGTTTGTTTAGAGTCTAGTTTTTATTTAGTTTGCTAAGGGACTAGCAAAGGATAAGTGTGGGGTAGTTGATAGGAGCACAATGTGCGACGATATTATATGCTTATGCCCTCGTTTATGCTTTGTTTAACCCTTATTTGTCTAAGATAGAGTCGTAATGTAGTTAGTGTCAATTTGGTAGAGTTTTGGTGAAAAATGGTTAAGAATCCGAAAAATGACTAAGTTTGAGAAATCTGGAAAATATTGCAAAATATGTCTTTTTCGTGATTTTGAGATGAATGAAACTGTGATCTATCCTTGTCCGAATTCTATAAAATTTGGTGTGCTTAATATTCATATGCTGAGGAATGTTTTGTTAAAATTTCAGATCAATCGGAGTTCGGGAAGTCACCCAAAAGTTGGCTGCAAAACGGCAGTCCGAGCATTTCAATCCAGGGACTTCCAGGATTTTCCTGGGACTTTGATCCAACTTCGAAAAATCATTCCCGTCGACTCACAAGGAATTTGATCGAACTGTTTTATGGGGAGATGGCCATATGTGTCTAGTTTATCTGAGACTTGGAATCTCATCAATCGGAGCTCCACGGATGGAGATATGCCGGAATTACTGCAACAAGGTCAAATCTGCCGATTCCAGGAACCTACTGCCCCCTTTTTGTGTTTTCTGTTTTTGATGGACCAAATGGTGTACAAATGCATATGTGAAGATGGTCCAAGCTTTATGAAGGGAAGAGGAAGACACTAGGCCATGGCATTGAAGAAAAAACTTGAAGAAAGACGTTCTCCTAGTCACACTAGGAGAAGCTGCCGAATAGAGGCAGATTGTATGCCTTTGTGTGCTGCCGGCAATTGGGGTATTTTTCGATGGACCAAGACATGTCAAATGAAGTCCAAGATCATACAAGAAGTCCATGAAGATGTGAAGCCCAAGCCTTGAAGAAAAATTCAGAAAAAGAAAACCTAATTGGACTAAGAAAGGAAGGTTGCAAAACCTTATTGCACTAGGTTTTCTGAACTCCTCTTTGCTTAAGGGACTGCCGGCAGCCTCTCTCCCTATCCTCTATATATACCCTCACTTTTTCATTCTGAAAATCATCTCATCTCAAGCATAATACACTAGCCTAAAGCTCTACCAAGTCCTTTCAAACACCAACACATAAATACCTAGCCGAACCATCACCACCATAACCATATAACCGAACCCTTCCACCTTGGTTACTGCCGATTTCTGTTCTTGCCGAGCACCAAGGAGCAGCAGCCGATCCATCTAGTCACCTTTGAGGAGTCTTCAAGGTTCTTAAAGTGTGATCCATTCCCCTATGGCTTTTGTATTTATTTATGTTTGGTTGTTTTGTACGAATTTGTTTCGATTCTTGGTTTTTCTTGAAACTTTGTATGAACCGAATATTGTATGTTATGCATTGTTTTTCTGAAATTTAACTTATGGATTTTGTATGTTTGGATAATTAGGACAGTGGTATTAGAAGCATGTTTAGGATTTAATTTGGTTAGTAATCTAAGAAGTGTGCCTTATAAACCGAAGCATTAGTATTGGCTGGAAGCATGTAAATCTAGATGTTAGGTTTCATTTAACCGAGTAATACGAATAAGTCATACGCTGGAGTAGTTTGTTTTGTGTTGCTCACGTAGGGTAAAAACCTTAGATTACTTGCATGTTAAATAAGATGATTGACAACCTTGCTTGTTTACATGTCTTCGATTTAGACTCATATGCTTAAATGTTAAAACGCGTAAAACCGGATTAGCATCACCTTAGAAGTCATACGCTGGAGTAGTTTCTAAGAATTTAAGAAGTCTAAAGGCTCTAGTTGTGTCGAAACTAATTTAGGTCTTGAACATGCTAAATATTTGATCCTTACCTTCTTGCATGCAAATCTATGTGTTAAAGAGTCTTTTATGTGAACTGTTTTGTGTGAGAGATGATGATCACTTGTATATAGTAGTTTAGGTTTATTTTCGTGTCTTAGATATAGAGGCAGCCCTTGCTGCCGAACCTCATATCAAATCCCCCATGTTGAACTCGTGTGAATATGTATATATATATATATGTGAATAAATTGTGCTAACATTCTCATATTTCAGGTACCCTTAATCCCCGGCTTAGAACGATCCCTACTTGCTTATACTACTAACGATCTTTTGTAGGGTTTATTATTGCGTGTGAGCTTCGGCTTCCCATCACATCCTCCACATGTAACAAATAAAAGCTGACCAACATTTGGTATCCAAAATGCTACAATTGTAGACACCATTGCACCAGGTATCCCAAACTTAAATTTCACAGTTAAAAGCCATGAAAGGAGGACATGGATTCCAAGAGTAACTGCTGACAAGTAAACAATGATCATATTTTTGCTATGTGATTGTAAAAACATTTGGCAGGTAAAGGATACGACAAATGCAAAAAGCACAGGGATTGTCTAGATAGAATATATCCTGCTTCTTTTGAAATGGTTTTTTCTTGGCCTAAAGCCTAAAAAATTGGGGTTATAAAGAAGCAAATAGGAACTGTTTGGGCTCAAATTGACATTTGTCCGAGACTGAAGATCGAGGCCCAAGAGGTTGATTATTGAATAATAATCTGATATATTTGGGCCCAAATTGACATTTGTCCGAGACTGAAGATCGAGGCCCAAGAGGTTGATTATTGAATAATAATCTGATATATATATATATATATATATCAAATCTTTCCTTCTTGGAAAGGTATTGGGGTTCCTTTGGGAATCCGTGAATGAGGTGGTTTAAGGTAATTGAATCCTAATTGATCTCCGAATCTATTATGCTGCTTGATTCGTAAGTATTAGAGCTTGGCATTCTCTATATAAAGAATTCTTATGCAACTAGTAAAGGGTTCTCAACCATCTTACAAACAGACAAGCTTATGCGCATCGCAAATCTTGCAACGTCTCTCCGGAGCATCTTACGCGTACTGCCTCCACAAATTGCAAACAACCACCATCCAACCCTGCCGCAACCTTACGCCCGCACCGGTCGCTATATACTTGCGCGGTTTTCGAAGTGTGCCTTGCATTCGTGTCGAGCGCGTCGCTAAGACTTATCGTGTCAGTCGTCAGATCTCGTGGCAAATCGAGTCGTTACTCCGGTAACAAAACCCTAAGCCAATCTGCCATAGGTTGGATTCCCCGCGGTCTTGATTATAGCTTTGCTTTGCATCTCAGGATCGAAGAAGGATTACTCAATCTACAATAGGTTGAGAAGAAAATCCTAGTAGATTTTTATTAGGTCTTGTTCGAGCCCTTTACGCCAGCCTAGTCAATGCCCGCGTAACAGTCGCTTGATCAAGAAGTCAGGTATAGGGAGCAGAGAGATACGCTTGTCAGAGGTCGTCCGCTTGAAGTTGTACCTAACTCATAGGTACTGGCATGCTCGCGCACATCACAAGAGGACTGAAAGTGATGTCCGCCACCCCACGTGTTGACTGTTCGCCGGGTGCTGAATCCGCCATGAACATTTTGGCATGCCTAGTGGGACTTACTGTGTCGAGATAGCGGGATTTAATCCATATCGTCGCGTCATGCCTCCGTGCAATAAACCTGAACACAAGTTCTTCACCCCTCACAACTCATCTGAGTGTAGAGGTTTATCGGAGACGGAAGCAGGCCTCAAGTTTGGTGGTGTCACGGCTACTATGGAGGATCTTACTATGACTTCCAATAGCAGCCGTCAGGGGATTCCTGAAAACTCAATGGGTGTGGGGATAAGACTAATCCCACCAACATCTCGGGTGAAGAGGCGAATTCAGCCTCAAGAATACCAGAGATTACTTAGGCGAATGACGGTGCAACCCTTGTTGTTGCATCTCCTGAAGATTTAATGGAATCTTTAAACATTGTGTTGACCAAGTCAACATTAACAGACAAAACTCTTCAACGGATTGAAGCTGCTCTGAAAACGTTGAGGACTGAACAGATTGGACATTCGTCCGATATTAATTGGTTGTCAAAACAGCAGCAGACGACTACCAACCATATTGCTACTTATGCCAAAAACTTCAACGAGCAAGTGACGGCACAGCAGGAGCAATTGAAGACACAGCAAGTGCAGTTGACCAAAACCTCGGCTGCTATTGAACAATTATCAATATTGTTCAGATAGAGGTTGGACGTTGAGGAGAAAGAGGTGGACGAATAAGTTCCATCTATGGCAGTGAGAAAAAAGGGTAAGAAGGTTTCTTCCAACATGTTAAAACCTCCTTTGCCAGCTCAGAGGCTTAATATGTCTGCATCGTCAAGACGGAAAAGAGGAGTTGGGAGGCTTCAAAATCCTATATCTGCTGAAGAGGATGAGGAACCAGGGAACGGTGAGGACCAGGTTCTCACTCTGGATAATGTGAATAAGCTATTTGAAGAGAAGATGAGGGTTATGCAAGGTTTGCCAGACACCAACAGAACTTATGCTGATCCACTTCCCAGGGAGGTGAATGCACTCCTATGGCCTAAGAATTTTAAGCATATTCGCTTCACCCAATTCTCTGGGGATTCTGAGGAGGATGCTGAAACTCATATTACTCGCTTTAACAACGAGTGTGGTCCCTATGCAGAGAATTCCATACTCAAGTTGCGAGTGTTTGGTACTTCATTGACTGGTTCAACACTAACTTGGTATAAGGACTTAGCGCCGGGATCAGTTCTAGACTAGAGGACGATGGAAATCCTCTTTAGGACCATATTTGGGGTTGTTGAAGCTAAGGTCACCATAAATGTCTTGTCTGAAGTAGAACAACAACCCGGAGAATCAGCCATGGCTTATCTAAAACGTTTCAAGTTGCAATTAACTAAATGTAAGGATAAACTCGCAGAAGACACGATAGTGGGCTTGGCGATTGCAGGGCTAGATGAAGAAGTTCAGGCTGGTTTTCAACATGTATATGTTACTAACATGGTGGATCTGACTAATAGGTTGGCCGATCAGCAGAATTGGATAGATCGGATGAAGGACAGAAGAGAAAGGAAGAATGGCGTACCATTGTCCTACTATCCAGGGACTTTGAAGCCTAAGATAGGCGTTCCTTCTAGTTCAAAGACGGTCGCCACTGTGCAGGCAGAGTCACCTCCAACCCTGACTTGGGTTGCAGAGGATGAGGAAGAAGAAGTGGCGGTTGTAGAAGTGGTCGGTCGCCAACAAGTACAATCGAAGAATGTGAAGCTAACCAAGGAGCCTATCAAGATTGTGACTTCTGTGCCAACTAAGTCTGCATTTGAATCATACACTTCTAATGCACACAAGGCTCTAGAAATTTTACTAGAGCTGTTCAAACAAGGGCGACTTCAACATGAAGGAGGTTTCGTTCCGAAGCCAGACTACATGGCGGGTAAGAAATACTGCAGCTTTCATAATATGACTAACCATCATACCAAAGACTGCGTTAAGCTCAAAGATCAGATCCAAACTTGGATCAACGACGATGTCATGAAAGTAGAAGCGGGCAAGGAGCCTACTTGGACAGAATCTAAACCGTTCCCTCATGTGAACATGATTGACTTTATTCCTAGTCTTTGTCAAGAATTGGGGCCTATCAAGCGAGTTTCTAAGTTTACTGATTATACATGTGATGCAAGCAAGGCCCCAGAGATTTGGGAATTCTTAATCCAGGAGGGTTTGGTGGGTCTTGATGATACTCGCCTACCATATAAGAAGACAGTTCATGGCGGGTCCTATTGTATTTTTCACCATTCCGACGATCATTATACTGATGGGTGTGTTGAGCTGATGGATCAGATTCAGGAGTGGTTGAATGATGGAACTTTAGGGTTTGCTGAAGAGGCGGTGGCTTCTATCCCTGAATTTTGGGTCAATGTCATCGATGGGGATAAGCCAGGAGCGAAGCAGCAAACTAACAGTATTGGCCATCCGCCAGACCAAGAAGAGATGGTGCTTGCACCGCGTTCTAAGCTGTGCCTTAATTGCAAAGTAGGCTACCACCTGCCTATCACGCATGAAGAGCTGCAGATCACACTTAAGGAGGTTGAGCAGAAGGCCTTGGAAAAGGTCAAACGAACTCACCCGGCCCTTGAACGCTACAGGTCTGTTGACCATAAGCGAGCAAAATACCATCACAATACACAGGAAACTTATGCCAGCAAGGTGAGGTCCCGTCTGGAGCCAAGACCTTCCGGGGTTAAGTCCGCTCCAGTTTTTGGCCCTTCTAAGGAGTTGGATCCAGACGGTACGACTAAACCTTATGTTCCACCAGCGTCGAGGACAGAGCTTAAGACTGATAAGTGGTATCGACAGCAGAATGGTAACGCTATAGAGGTACTTCCTAGTTAGACTAGGAACATGCATAAACGATTTGGCAAAGCCAAGAGGACTCTGGATGCTTTAGATAAAGGGGAAGTGACCCCAGAGGAGCTCTCTGTCCCAGTTGAACACATACGAGAGACCTACAAGCGGTACAAGGCTAAAACATATGTTGACGCCCGCCGGGCACGAAACAGAGGCGGTTCACCGCCTAGTAGGAAAAGTGTTCATGAAAGACTTTCTCAACCCAGTCCAACAGAGGACGCTTCTAAGAAATCTTCAAGGAAGAGATTGGTCTATTCCCCAGAAAGGGAGTCCACTAGGTTTGACCGATCAGATCCTTTACCCAAGAAGAGCATTCCAGAGGTTGAAATAAAGAGAGACTCCACTATTATGAAGTGGAAACCGAAAGAGGCGAGTGTCACTATAGCTCCGAATACAGCGGGGGTTCCTGAGAGGCCAGCGATCGCCAAAGAATCCAAGCTAGCAAGGGCAGAGCCAGCCAAGCCGGTTATGATTCTAGCTCAGTCAAAGTCCTCAGGTATTCGTCCCGGTATGTCCTTGCTTCAATATGTGGCACAAACGCTTGGTACTAACCCACCTTCGAAGAAAGCGGAGAGTGAGTGACAGGACCCGCCCCGGATACAACACTGTTATCGAGGATGAGTCCTGCGGGGACCACTTTAAGGGGAGCTCTATCGAAAAAGATAAAATTTCGGCATAACCTCTCTTAAAATAGACAACCCAAAACCTGTAACAAAATCACCAAACACTTCTAAAACATCCAACCTGACAGGCTCTGATACCATTTGTAATGGCCCGACGTCCGCGTCGGCACATTTTCGGCCGAGGACAGGCTCTGATACCATTTGTAATGGCCCGGCAAAGTTTGAAATATTGTCCGCTTTGGGAATCACCCCTGACGGTTTTGTTTCTGGGAGCTCACAAGCAACTTCCCCTAGGTCACCCATCCTAGGATTGCTACGGGACGAGCAAGCTTAACTTCGGAGTTCCTATCCCCTCTGAAGCCACTGAGCTCCCATGACGCGTCTCTTCATATTGTACTAACCCTGCACATATAAGCATCGCATCCACACTCCCTCGGGCGATGTGAGATTTATGACCTACCTACCTGCTAGCTTCCTAGCCAGGTTAGGTCTGGGTCCACACAATCCACCCTAAGGCCGGGTCATCACAATATTTGTAACAGCCCGGCACACTTTGAGATATTGTCCGCTTTGGGAATCACCCCTCACGGTTTTGTTTTTGAGAGCTCACGAGTAACTTCCCCGTAGATCACCCATCCTGGGATTGCTACAGGACGAGCAATCTTAATTTCGGAGTTCGTATCCCCTCTGAAGCCACTGCGCACTTCCCCGTAGATCACCCATCCTGGGATTGCTACAGGACGAGCAAGCTTAATTTCGGAGTTCGTATCCCCTCTGAAGCCACTGCGCCCCCAAAACGCATCTCCTGGAGTAGCTGCCAGTGCCCTCTGAGCACCCGCTCACTCCTAGCTAGATATTGTCCGCTATGGGCCCACATGCCACTCAGGCACCCCACAGGTCCCTCACGGATTTGTTCTTGGGAGCTCACCCGCAACTTCCCAGTAGGTCACCCATCCTGGGATTGCTCTGAGCTCAGCAAGCTTAACTTCGGAGTTCATATCCCTTCCGAAGCCACTAAGCTCCCAAGACGCGTCTCATCATATTGTGCTAACCCTTCACATATAAGCATCGCATCCACACTCCCTCGGGCGATGTGGGATTTGTGACCTACCTACCTGCTAGCTTCCTAGCCAGGTCAGGTCTGGGTCCACACAATCCACCCTAAGGCCGGGTCATCACAGGCATACACTTCAACGCTTTGCTCACTCTTGTCAGAGGAAAAGAGGGGAAGATCCGCCATAGAGACGCAGTGAAGAAATAGCCTCCTCCCTTCTTCATATTGGTTAGCAGAGGGAAGGAAACCATCCTTTAGAGCTTTTGGATGTGTTTTATGGAGAAGCATTTGGGCCTCTGAATAAAAGCCTTGGGCGTCAGTGTTGAAGATGATATCAGAACACATTGCATAGCCCTGACCATAATTGGGTTTGCATCCGGCATAAGCTAGCCCTAAGACTGTCTTCTGCAATCTTGTTAAGCTCAGGGGGTGCCAATCCAGGGAAGTACATTTGGAACCAGATCTCTAAGATCTAGAGAGGTCCAGCAACTTTGCAGTTTAGGGGTGAGGTAGACAAAGTATGTAGCAACACTAATTGGCCAAGGCCAATCTCTTCGCGAGCATATAGAATCTCTGCCATTCTATTATAGGTTTTTGTCATCTTATTGGCAGTTGAACAAAACACAAATTTGTTAAGCCAAAAGTTTAAAAAGGCTATCCCACCTATATCGTCCTTATGGGCTCGAAATTTGGTTATCCAATTTTGCCAGCTCCGAGTAGGAGGTTCTGGAAACCTGATCGATGGAACGTCCGATTCCGGATAATCATTGGCATCAAAGGGTTTTCTACCTAGAGGAAAACCTATTCCATCATGTATATGTAACAGGGTGACACTAGCTTGCCCAAACTTTAAATCAAAAGCATTGGTGGATGAATTCCACAGACTGATCAAGGGCATAAGGGCACACCTGTTTCCCCCTTTTGGGTTGAGTGAAGTGTTGGATGTTTTAGAAGTGTTTGGTGATTTTGTTACAGGTTGGTAACAAAATCACCAAACACTTCTAAAACATCCAACCTGACTCAAGGAGCCTCATGCTCCCCCTTTTATCAAACAACTTCTCAAAAACACTTAACAAATAATTCGATTTCTCAAAGATACAAAAGTAATGCACTAACACAACAACAATGTGTCAGGTTACAACCAAAGACAAACATTTGAGATTTACAACAAAAACAAAGTATCAGAGCGACTAGACCATGATAATAATTTACAAGTAGGCTGATCTACCAACCTACGATTTTCTGACAGCGGAAGGAACTCTAGGTCTTGCCTCCTACTAGTGCCGAACAGCTCTGCACACTGGGCAATTTAAAAACAAAAAGGGCCCAGAGAAAGTAACTCAAAATATTAGCGTGAGTGGACAAAATCAATACACATATATATATGTAAATATAACAAAAGTGAATTTATTACTTTCCTTATTTTACATAAATAAAATCATGATGCATGCGTTAAAACAACTTTTCTCTTTATCACTCTCAATACAAAACTTCCCAGCCCCGCTGGTTCGAGAATTATAAAGTCATATAAAATATCAAAAGTCCCGAAAACCAAATATAAAGTATAAATGGATAACTAGGTCAATCCCATTGACCAATAAATACCAATTAAATAAAAATAGGGGAATGTTAACCACCATAATGATAATGAGACTCCAAGGCTAGGGTCAGAGTCTCCAAGACTCTCTATAGCGTCCCACGCTAAACCTCTACACCACACTCCGTCGACCACCGAGCGTGAATTTGACATATATGGTCAAGTCGTCACCTCGCGTGGGATGAGGTTAATAAGCTAGCTAGCAATAATCATAAACGGACCCTTATTTGGTGAAAAAAATCTGAAAAAAATTCAAAATACATTTCCCCTATGTAATCATAAAATAGTACGGTCCCCGACCGTATATCTAAGGCCCATAAATATAATCAAATTAAAGCATGGCCTCAAAGAACAAATATAAAATCAACACCATTACTAAATCGCAATATCCAACAATTAAAATCGTATAGTCCACGGAAATCCCATTTCCGATTACATATAAATAAACATATAATTTCCATGATGTCAAGTTAATTTGTTTAATTTATAAACCATTTGAAAATCGTTACCAAGAAATCATCATTTCAATAAAGGTATTATTTTTCGATAATCTAAAACATTTCCATATTAATTCCCACATATATATATAAACTTTCATAAAATCGAATAATTATGCATGCATCAATTTCAAAACAAAAGTCCACTCACAACGACTAAGTCGATCTCTGACTCGAGTCCTCCTCACGTTGAGCCTCTCCTCGGCCTGTCAAAGAATATATTTAAAATCTCAGATTCGCTAACAATTACAAAAGCTCAATTCAAGGTCGTCCTCACTCGTACGACTCCTCCAATTACGTACAATTATATATGAACATAGTCCATATATCCAAATTAAACTCTCTCTTTTTTTTTTACATTGGCCTTTGTTCTCCCGCCGCAGCAGCAGCAGCAGCCACACCGTCGCCGCTGCCACAGCAGCAGCAGCTCCGCCAAGGCCCAATTCACTCCAAACATCCTCCAATACGCCTCTCCTCCCTCTCTCCGTCGTCCTCTTCCGCTGCAGCCGCCGCACATGGCGGCTGTCCCGGCAGCCACTCCTTCCCCAACAACAAAATTCACCAAAACACTCAAATAAACTTCCAATTACACCAATTTAACTCCTAACAACACCACAAATCCAAAACCAACCTCCAAAAACACAAACTCAGCCAAAATTAACAAAAACTTCACAAACCATAAAAATTTCAATTCTTGAAATTTCCTTACCCAAGTCGAATTGGTCCAATTCCTTTGGTGGAATTGCTACCCACACAAGGCTCTAGCTTTCCCCCTTCACTTCGGGCCAAGAGATGGCCGGCCAAGGGGATTTCATCCACCACAGGGAAGGAGGTTTCGGCTTCTTCTCGGCTGCACGGCGGCAGAGACGCCAGGCCGCAGCTGCTGGCGGGGTGGAGGAGCCGACACGCGTCGTCCGGCGCCGGTGGAGGTCGAGATGGTGGCCGGACCGCGTGGTGGTGGTGGTGTCGGTGGAGGCATGGGCTGAAGGGAGAGGAAGAAGAGAGAAAGAAAGAAAACGGGGGGGGGGGGGGGGGGGGGGGGGGGGGAAGAAGAAAAAGGAGTGTTTCTAAAAATGGAAACATTCCCCCTTTTATACTTTGCCCAATTCGAAAATAACTTAATTTCCGACACACCCTTTTAAATTTTTTTTTTTCGACGAAACGAAACTCAACCCTACGATTCAATTTAACGTTTTCTCCCTCTCGTCACAAACGATTTCCGCTCAACCACCAAAATAAAACGATACTCAAGAGCGTAAAATTTAAATGAATTTACTCAGAAATTGGACAAGGTTCGGGACGTATCAGTGAGTCCAAATTCCAGTCTTCGGACCCGGTGGCGGTCGAAGATTTACAAGGGTCGAATGATGAGATATTGGAAGGTGATGATGAAGAATTGTTGAACGAGGATGAAACCATCTTAGACTGTAACTTGGTCTCATTGGACCTAGAGGCGCTGGATTGCTACATGGCCTTCATTTTATCTTCTGATTATGCATTACCAGCACCCGTGCCCACTTTTCAATTCATTCAGGAGGAAGGAAAGGATAGGTTAGTTTACCATATACAAGAACCTCAAGTTGAGGCAGTGGCGAGCATAGAAAGAGAAGGGTCTCAGTCCACCTGAAAACCCTCAGAGGGTTTGGCTGACCTTAGAGGCTAAACGTGGTGTTTTCAAAGCCTATATTCACCATGTCTCAACACCTCAAACCTCTTTATATATCCGCGGAGGTGGCAGGTTTCAAAGTCAATAAAATCCTCATCGACACAGGAGCCGCGGTGAGCGTTATCACACTTAGTACTATGGAAAAGCTCCAGATCCCCAAGGAGAAGATTATAGGTACTACTACGAAGGTCAGGGGCTTTGCTGGCGAGGTAACCCCAACTAGTGGTATCTTAATGCTCAAAGTAAAACTTAAGCCTTACTTTTCAGGGATTTTTTGTCACAGAAACCAATGCCCCATATAGCATGATCTTGGGGCGAGATTGGATCCACAAGACATTTTTCGTTCCATCATCATTGCATCAAGAGATGATCATGTGGGATCCAGCGAATGACATTCCGGTACTCATTAAGGCGGATGAACGGCCTTATTCAGTAGCAGCTTGCTCACTGGAGGCCGACTATTATTATAGCTCTATGAGACCTCTCAGGATTGAGGGTGTCGACGACAAAGGACATCCATTTGGGGTGACCTCAACTGATCTCACTCGGTGGGGATTGACGCAGGCCAAATCAGACAGTTCCAGGCCAGTCTCCATCGACTTCTCGCTAGATAATATCAATGAGTGACAACCTCACCATTGTGGAAACAGAAGCCTTTGCTTTTCTGATGCAGCGTTTGGCTATTTTTCGAGAAGAGCAATTGCCTTGGAGTGCGGTCGCTCTAGTCGAGTGTATCGATGAAGACGAGACAATAACTATAGAAGAGGTGGAGGCTATACAACCAACCCCAGCAGCATTAGATGGTACCCCACCTAAGGTACGTGATCCAGTTGAAAAGGTTAATGTAGGCACTACTGAAGAACCTATGGAAGTTGGAATCAGCCAGTACTTAGAACCAGAGTTAAAGCAGCAACTAATTGAGTTGTTACAAGAATTTATGGACTGCTTTGCAGAAAAATATCAAGATATGCCAGGACTATCAAAAGAATTGGTCTGCCATCGTATACCTATCAAGGAGGGATTCAGACCAGTCTGGCAGGAGCAAAGGCGGATGAACGCTGAAACTATAATAACAGTCAAGAAGGAGGTTCAGAGCATGATTGATGCAGGAATTATCAGGCCAGCACAATATTCACAATGGCTGGCGAACGTTGTTCCTGTCAAGAAAAAGAACGGCAAAATTAGAGTCTGCGTCGATTATAGAAATCTCAATGCTGCCTCACCAAAGACATGCTAGTTGATGCAGTAGCAGAACATGAGTTGTTGTCTTTCATGGATGAGACAGCCGGCTATCATCAGATTCCAATTTATGAGCCTGACCTCCCTAAGACTGCTTTTCGTTGTCCTGGTTTTGCAGGGGCTTTTGAGTATCTCAGTATGCCATTCAGTCTAACCAATGAAGGGGCAACATATCAACGTGCTATGAATCTAATATTCCATGATATCCTAGGGGGTATTTCAGAGGTTTATATTGATGACGTGGTGGTAAAATCAAAGCAGAAGAAGGATCACATAACTCACCTTCGAGATGTACTCACCAAAATGAGAAGACACTAACTCAGAATGAATCCAGCAAAATGTGTATTTGGGGTTCGTGCAGGAGATTGTCTGGGGTTCGTGGTGCATGAAAGGGGTATTGAAGTGTCTGGAGATAAGGCACAGGCCATTTTAGATGCTCCAGCACCTAGAAGCAAGAAGGAACTTCAAAGCTTGTTGGGCAAGATCAACTTCCTCAGAAGGTTTATTTCCAACTCAGCTGGAAAGATTGGTCCTTTTTCCTCTCTGTTGAAGCTTAAGGCGGGGGAAGACTTCAAATGGGGTTCTGAACATCAAGCCGCATTCGACAAGATTAAGGAATATCTGGCGAGCCCCCCAGTATTATGACCTCCACAGCCAGGGATCCCACTCAAACTGTATATTTCTGCTTCTAACAGTTCTATTGCAGGATTATTAGCTCAAGATGAAACAACCAGTGAAGGCAAGAAAATCGAATATGCGGTTTCTTACCTTAGCAGAATTTTGTTAGATGCAAAAACAACATACTCGCCAATTGAGAGGTTGTGCTTAGTGTTATACTTGGCTGATACAAAACTCCGTCATTACATGCTATCATTTACCACTATTGTGGTGGCTCAGACTTACTTGGTAAAGTATATGCTCACTAGGCCTATCTTGAGAGGTCGGGTTGGCAACTGGATCCTGGCCCTATCTGAATTTTCATTACAATATACTCCTTTAAAGGCAATGACTGGGCAGGTGGTCTCTAATTTTTTGCTACATCACCCTCTTGAAGAGGAGATTCCAGAACAGAGTTGGTCTGTGGACATGATCAGGACTCAATCTTGGATATTATACTTTGATAGCAGTAGTACTGACACCTTAGCGGGTGCAGGGACCTGTATCCAGGGCCCAACTGGGACCAAGCTTTCATATTCTATTCAATTAGAATGGACTTGTACCAACAACCAAGCAGAATATGAGGTGTTGATCATTGGTTTAGAATTACTGTTAGATATGGACGCAAAGGAGATCGAAGTTTATGGTGATTCTTTATTGATCATCAACCAGCTAACTGGAGCATATAAGTGTCTTTCTTTCCATCTGGTACACTATTGGGAACGAGCATCAGAATTACTTGAACGATTTGTCGATGTGGTGCTTGATTATGTCCCTCGCGAGCACAATTTTGCAGCCAATGAATTGGGACAGTTGGCAACAGGTATCAACTTGGCTCACGGAGTTCAGGAAAGAATCTTGAAGGTGGAACGAAGAACTTTGCCATCCTTTGCCGTTAGACGAGAACAACGAGATGAGTGGTTGGTTGCTACCATTGAATCAACAGATACAGATTGGCTGCAACCAATCATCCAATATTTAAAAAATCCTTCTGCACCGTCAGAAAGACGGATTTGGTACTTGGCCACTAACTATTTACTTAAGGGTGGCGAGTTACTTCGCAGAGGTGAAGATGGCGTTGACCTTAGGTGTGTCTATGAGACAGAAGCCAAGAGGCTTATGCAAGAGATGCATCTTGGCATTTGTGGTTCGCATCAGAGTGGATCAAAGATGAGATGGCTTATTCGTAGGTATGGGTACTACTGGACATCTATTCTTAAATACTGTATCAGTTTCGCACAGGGTTGCATTGATTGTCAAATTCATGGGACAGTTCAGAGAATTCCCAACATTCCTATGCAACCTATTATCAAGCCTTGGCCCGCCAGAGGGCGCACTGGATTTTGTTGGAGAGATACACCCTAATTCTTCCCTCCAACATAAATATTTTTTAATTGGTACAGATTTCTTCACTAAATGGGTTGAAGCCGTGCCTGTCTGGAATTGTGACGCCGCTACGGTTATTCAATTTATTTTTCAGAATATCATTTGCAGATATGGTATTCCTGAATGCCTGGTGGCGGACAGGGGGGCAGCTTTTATGTCCGAAAAGACTCAAGAGTTTCTGCAAGGATATGGTATTCAATTTCTCCATTCCTCCCCATATTATGCCCAATCCAATGGCCAGGCAGAGGCTAGCAACAAGGTGATTATCTCCATTATCAAGCGTATGCTGGAAGATAATCCAAGAACATGGCATACTGAATTGGACAATACTCTGTGGGCATAACGTATATCCAAAAGAACTCCCACAGGGACTACACCTTATGATTTGATGTATGGCCATGATACAGTCTTGCCCTTGGAGATTAATGTGCAATGCCTTCGAGTTCGAGAGTAACATCAGTTAATTGGTGATGATTATGTTTAAGCTATGTTTCAGGAGCATGACGACCTTGATGATAGACGTTTAGAAGCTCTGGATAATATAATCATGGAAAAGAAGAGGGTTGCAAGAGCTTATGATAAGCGAACTAAAGGCAAGTCTTATGGTGAAGGCGATTTATTCTGGAAAGCGATACTTCCTTTTGGCGAGCGCGACACAGGACGTGGTAAGTGGTCTCCCAAATGGGAGGGTCCTTTTTTCATTGATCGGATTATCGGAAAGGGCGCTTATCAACTCAGAGATATTGATGGTGAGATCCACCAAAATCCCATTAATGGAAGACATCTCAAGAAATATTTTCCCAATGTTTGGGAATTTCAAAACCCGCTAGCCATGGTCGAGGCTGGGGGGCAATCTTCTTCTTAACACTACTCGCCTAGGCGAGCACTCAGACATAGTTTTCTTGGCTTCACTTCACATTTCCATACTCGCTTCAGCCAACGAAAACTGTGTGGGGGGGGGGGGGGGGGCAACATAGGGCAACATCTCGTGTACTTACATCCGCCAGAAGCTAGAAGTGGTTCAACCCCAAAATTTTTGAAACTGAAAGAGTTTCATTGAGGTTTATTAATCTCGAATTCAACCTTTGGACCAATACCTGTGGTCCTACTATTATATTTTGTATTTTCATTAATGCAATTTAAAATTCATAAAGAAAGACAATATATATGTTTTTCTGAATTTACATTTATTCAGTGACTTTTCGGTCAAAGCTTTTACAAAGTATGAATGATACAATAAAAGAGCTATCAACTAGCTCTGAAACCATGTCTATACTAAAAAACTTTGATCGACCACGAGAAAGGTTTAAATTCCTATTTTGAACTTTGCTTCAAAATTCCTCTGACAAAAAGGTGGGCTTGAGGCAAGTCCATCTCCTCGATTTGTCGACGAGGAATTCTCTTTCTCGGTTATATCTCTCCTTTGATGAGGGATTTCTTTCATCGTCATCCCCCTTGCCTTTTTAGACCCAACGAACATCAATCCTCATCCTTCAATTTTCATAATTGACCACTCACTACCAGATCCGAGGGCATAGCCGACGAAAAAAATTTCGTCGACTAGGCCGAATTTTCGTCGGCTATTCATTCTGCCGACGAAATTTTCGTCGGCTATACGTCGTCGGGAAAACGGCGTCGGTAATACCAATGACCGACGAAAATAACGAAATCGTCGGCTATTCTCGGGTATGGCCGACGACAGTGCCGACGAAAATTAATTTAGTCGACCAAACCTAGGCAAAATATCCGACGAAATTCGTCGGCTATGCTCGAGCATGGCCGACGATATCGTAAACTATAGCCGACGAAATTCGTCGGCTATTTGTTCTGAACTATAGCCGACGATTCCATTTATTTCGTCGGTTATTTCGTCGGAATATATTAATATTTTAATAGACATTAATTATTTATAGCCGACGAAATAATGTCATTTTCGTCGGCTATAAAAGTTATAGCCGACGAAATTTGGTAAAAATCGTCGGCTATAGCACTTATAGCCGATGAAATAATGCCAATATTGTCGGCTATTCTTACAGTTGGGGGAAAAAAAATTAAATTAATTTCTAAATTACCATTCCAAGCAACCTGCAAATCACAAAGACAATCCATGCATTTGCACTAACAAGAAACACGTCTAAATGATTTATTATTTAATTTGTTCCAATATACATAAAATATAACCCTAATCATCACCTAAAGCACTAAAGTACACCACGTCATCCCCAGCATCCTGCTCGTCATCATCGGGAGGTTGAGGCATTGGAGGTTCAACTAACGGCTGAAACGGGGGCGGGGGTTCAAGGGCGTGTTGTTGTGCCGCGAACATATCACACAACCAGTTGTGTTCTGCGGCGTAGCGCCTGTGATCTCTGGGACACGGCCTCCAATCTTGCGGTCAATCTCTGCACTTCCCCCCTCATCTGTTGGCTGTCCCCGCCTCCCTTCTTTTGACCTCCCTTAGTGGTCTTCAGGAGCCCTATTCCAGAACTTCCCAAACCCCGGCAGTAGTATTGGTTTGACCGGTGTGGGAAGGCTGCGTCGAACATCCTCGCTGCCGTTTGGACATTCGATCGGTCGACCTAGCGCAGGGCTTCTTCCAGATCTGCCTCTGAGATGTTCGGTTGTGTCTCCCGAACTACTTGCTGGAACACCTCTTCTTCGGTCCGGTTCACCCTCTCCTAATTGAACGGGAAAAAAAAAATAATTAATATTCTAACAAATATATAATTAAGTAAAATTAATAATTAAAATTTTAAAATTGTAATCAACGACTTACGAGCTGTTCTGTCGCTTGTGGATAATGTCGTCGGCTATACTTTGGATCTGAGCCATCCAACGGCGGACAATAAGCTGATCGCAAGAGTTTAGCCGACGAATTCAAATATTTCGTCGGCTAAACTGTTGGTCAAACTAATAACTCAAACCTCTAAACGCTTGTTCAAAGCGGAAATTAGTCTAGTTAGACGACGGTTTTTGGCCTGACCTTCAACAGATAATAGTTTCAAATCGATGAGAGGCAACTAATCGTATAAAATTTTTCCTCAAAATATTTACCGAACGTCAGGCTACCCATAGGAAAACGGAAGTAAAACACAGTTAACCGCAACATTCGGCACACAGATTTTGTCGGAATCTTGTCATTTTTCGACCATAGACGTATTTCATTATTTCAGTCATATCTTATTTGACGACATATTTGCATTTAAAGAGTGTACGTATAGTAACTATTTGAAACTATACATTCACTTAAACACTTAGTAAACAAGTTAAGGAACATTAGTGCATATGTTCCGATTTTGAATGTAAAAGTTTGGAAAATCTATTCCAACCGTCAGATATCACCGTTACGATTAAATACATGTATGAAAAAAAAATCCAACTACATTTGACAACGTTAAAGGCTCGATCGGGATGGTCAACCTGGTGAGTCAACCCTTTAAACGCTTAGAAATGGTAATTGGCCTGTCTAAATGACGTTTTTTTGCCTGACCTTAAACAGATAATAGTTTCAAATCGATGAGACGTAACTAATTGTATAAAAATTTTCCTCAAAATATTTACCGAACGTCAGGCTACCCATAGGAAAACGGAAGTAAAAAACAGTTAACCGCAACATTCGGCACACAGATTTTGTCGGAATCTTGTCATTTTTCAACCGTAGACGCATTTCATTATTTCGGTCATATCTTATTTGACGACATATTTACATTTGAAGAGTGTACGTATAATAACTATTTGAAACTATGCATTCACTTAAACACTTAGTAAACAAGTTGAGCAACATTAGTGCATATGTTCCGATTTTGAATGTAAAAGTTTGGAAAATCTATTCCAACCGTCAGATATCACCGTTAAGATTAAATACATGTATGAAAAAAAATCCAACTACATCTGACAACGTTAAAGGCTCGATCGGGACGGTCAACCGGGTGAGTCAACCCTTTAAACGCTTAGAAATGGTAATTGGCCTGTATAAATGACGTTTTTTGGCCTGACCTTCAACAGATAATAGTTTCAAATCGATGAGACGCAACTAATCGTATAAAAATTTTCCTCAAAATATTTACCGTACGTCAGGCTACCCATAGGAAAACGGAAGTAAAACACAGTTAACCGCAACATTCGGCACACAGATTTTGTCGGAATCTTGTCATTTTTCAACTGTAGACGTATTTCATTATATCGGTCATATCTTATTTGACGACATATTTGCATTTGAAGGATGAAGCAATGGTTTGTCGATAGTGATAGAAAATAGAAGGTGGTATTTTTTTGTTTTTTGTTTTTTAATCATAGCCGACGAAATCAAATATAGTACTCGTTGGCTATATAGACTTATAGCCGACGAAAATGTCAACTTCGTCGGCGATACTTCCAAAAATTTTCGTCGGTTAATGTTTCGGAGAAAGGCCGATGAAAATACAAATCGTCGGCTGAAATATGAATATAGCTGACGATTTTTTGAAAATACCAACGAAAAAAGGTTTCGTCGGCTATGGTTAAACTATGGCCAATGATTTTTTTTTTTTTACCGACGAAAAATAAAATCGTCGGCTATTCCTTAGAATTACCGACGAAAATTTTAATTCGTTGGCCGTTTTTTTTTTTTTCTTCGGGAAAACCCTTTTTTCTGGTAGTGGCTCGAGAGTGAACATCACTCGCTTGAAGTTCAGAAGATCTGGATGTAATCTGGTGGAAAAGACTGAGGCAGCCATAGGGGCTTTGAAGTAAAACTAGAGAGAAGAATAGACAACATGGCGAAAATTGAAGGATTGATCAATCTCAGTGAAGGGTTTCCTTTATATAGCAAAATACGCAGGAAATCTAACGGCTGGGATTGATTCAAATTTACCAACGCGAACTGCCAAAATTTATTGTGTAGTTATCACTTTCAACTGTTTTGCCGCATGAGCGGTAAGGGGTTTAACTTCGAATCCTAGGGAATTGCTACTGGCAGTTACTGAACATTAAATCGAAGCGTTGTTTTGGTGGTTGGCGGGTAGGTTTGAGAAACTGTGCCAGATAAGTTTGAATGAACCGAACTGGGTTGAATTGTGCTCGTTGGGCTAAGATAATATAATATAATATAAAATATTACATAAGCCCAGTTTACTTGGGAGGCATTGTCTTTAGTTCATACAATTCCAGTCCTAGTCTCTTTATCTTGACCTTCAAGTGGCCAATGTAGTTTGTGAGTTTTTCCTCCTCGGCTTGGTGTTGCTGAATTTCTTCTTGAAGAACGGTTAAGATCACCCTTTGCTAGCTCGCTTGTTGGAGACGTTCTTGTTGCCTAGCTTTAATAGCAGCTATCTTCTGGTCAAGCAGCTCCTTTTCTTTTTCCACAGGCGAGCAATTTCGCTTTCATCATCGTCACTGACAGCGGATACAAGGGCAGAGTACTTGGTCATGGTACTGGTATGGGCGGCAGTTGAGTCCTGAATCTTAGCCTGTTGATTTGGGAGTGCGTCCAAACTATCTTGTAGAAACTTTAGGTAGTCTGGGATGGTCGCCAGGATTTTCTTCACTTTTGATCTAATTTCAGCAGGCAGGTGGTCGACTTGATTTTGTAGGGTCTGGATGGAAGAACAGATCTTGGCCGCCACCTTTACATCCGCAGGGTCTACTCCTCCCAACTCTTGCATAAAATCCCAGGCTTCTCTCACTTCAGGGAAATCTCTTTTAGGGGTTGGAAGCTTTAGGAGTGGATCTTCCCCTAGTGGAAGGATGGACAAGCTCGTCTTTAAAGGTTGAGGAGTTGAAGCTTTGACAGGCGATACCCCAATCTGCGTGATCTGGCTAGGCAAAGTTGTAGCCGGAGTTTGCTCGGCAGAAACCTCATCATTCCTAATGGCATCAGGAACTTCATTTACCTATATGAATGTAATTGTGGTGAGGATTGATTCAATACCATAAAGAATACAAGATCAAGGGATATTAAGAGGTACCTCTGTAATGGGAGAGGCATCTGTTAGAAGTTCCATTTGAGGTTGCTCTTGAGGTTCCGGGGAATTGTGCATGGTTGAACCCTCTCCGGCATACGTTATGGACCCTAAAGTTTATGTTACCGTAATACAACTAGCAACATTGAAGCACCAAGTCTATAATCGAAGACATGTAAACAAGCAAGGTTGTCAATCATCTCATTTAACATGCAAGTTTTAGCTAAGGATATACCCTAAGTGAGCACAATCGAATCAAAGCAACATACGTTTAATCTTTATTCGTTCTACTCGGGTTAGATGAAACCTAACATCTAGATTAACATGTTTGTCAAACATCACTAATGTTTCGGTTTTTAAGTCACACCTTTAAATTACTAACTGATTTGAATCCTAAGAATGCATCTATACCAACTGTCCTAATTATCTAAGTGTACGATTTTCCTACAAGTTTTATAATACAAAATTAACATGCAAAAACTCATTGAAGCCGAAGCTTAAACCTTGACCTAAGCAACAAATCAAAAACGTTTTTAACATGCAATTTATAAAACCAAATTCTAATCCGAGTCATACATAGACATACAATCTGAAAACAAGAATACATGCAAGTTTCGTAGACAAAACTAAACATGACTACATACAAAAAATTCCTAAACCGAGAGTAGAGAGTGGATCACACTTTTGCAGACACCTTTGATGGCTTCAAGACGTGTTGATCCGATGATGAAGATGGCGCATGGTTGAAGGTATTTTGGTGAAGGTGGGATGTGTTTCGGCTAGGTATCGTGTGTAGGATTCTTGGGAATTTTGGTAGAGTTTATTACTTTGTGTTTTGGCTTAAGATGTGACAATTTTCTTCATGGTGCCGGCCTCTATTTATAGGAGAAAGTGATGCACGGTTTATGAGAGTATTTCACAAACCGATTTCGACTAGGTTTTCCATTCCCTAGTTGGACTAGGCATTCTTCTTTTTACCGGCCTAGGTTTGGTTGCACATGCTTTGCATGCTCCCTTCTTTCCTTGCAGGTCTAGGACACACCTAGGACACGATTTGATCACCTTGCAGCCTTCTTGGATCCTTCCTCGGCAGAATGTAGGATTCTCGGCTACAGCTGTTGCTTGGGCAGCACTACCGGCACAGCTGCTGTTCAGCAGAATTCCTTAGCGAGGCTAAGAGGCCGAATGCTGGCGAGGCTGATTTCCCTATCGCTGGCGAGGTCGATTTCCCTATCTCTGGCGAGGCTGATTTCCCTATCAATGGCGAGGCTGATTTCCCTATCGATGGCGAGGCTGATTTCCCTATCGATGGTGAGGCTCATGGGCAGCATCAGTAAACAAGCAGCAGTAGCAGAGCATGGCATACGGATGCGGGTGCAGCGGTAGAGATGCCAGTATCAGATACGTGATGCCCGTATCCGATACGGTATGAAATAGGTTTGAACCTCGCCGGACACGTCTTGGATACGCCATCGGATACGGCTGCTTCATTCTGGGATACGGCCTGGACACGTTGATGTGAACCGCGAGGCTCACACAAATAATAACCCTACAAAATATCGTTAGGAGTATGAGGAAGTAGGGATCGTTCTAGCCGGGGATTAAGGGTACCTGAAACATGAGAATGTTAGACAAGATATTCACATATTTACAATTAAATCGTCACTTTTGGGGGAATGATAGAATCGGCAGCCCTATTCACATATTTACAATTAAATCGTCACTTTTAGACAAGACATTCTAAGAATAGCCGACGAAATCTTTTTTAATCGTCGGCTATTCTTTCTGCTATAAATCAGAAACTCGTGAACCCTAGCCGACTTTTTGCTCTCCTCCTCCTCCTCCTCCTCCTGCTGCTGCTCCAATCCGCTGCTCTCCTGGTCCAGTCCGCCGCTCTGCTCCTCCTCCTCCTCAAATCGGCGGCGCCATCGTCCCTCCTCCTCCGGCCTCCTCCTCCTCCGATCCTCCTCCTTCCTCAAATCGGCCGGCCGACCTCCTCCTCCTCCTCCTTCCCCTCCGCCTTCCCCTCCTCCTCCGACCTCCTTCCCCTCCTCCTCCGGCCTCCTCCTCCTCCGATTCGGTTTTTTTTTTTTTTTTTCAATTTAGTTTACTTTTATAATTTAGGTATATAAATTGTTATATATTTAATTTTAATTATATAAATTGTTATATATTTGTTATATATAAATTGTTAAATTAATTATATATATAAATTGGTAGTCTAATTATATAAATGGTTATATTTTTGTTAATATATAAATGGTTATTTGTATTTATATATATGTTAATAATGAAATATAGTTATATTTGTATATAAATAGTTATATTTAGGTTAATGGTTAGTATTATTTAAAATTAGTTAAAATTTAAATATTAATTTGTTAGTATGTTTTGAAATATGTTAGTATTATTGGTTATTATATTAATTAGAATTTGTTATTTAATGTAATATAATTTAATATTAATTAATGTATTAATGCCTTAAGCTACAGATGGCCGATGCACTCAGACAGTTATTCGGAGGCCGTCGTTCTTCCAGATCTAGGGGTTCTGGAAGTTCTGCCGGTTCCGCAGACTCAAACAGGACCATTAGCCATCCTGAGAGGACCACCAGCCAGCCGCGGAGGAGTGTGGATTCATCCTAGCCGCGGAGGACTGTGGATTCATCCCAGCGCGGAGGAGTATGAGTTCTCGGCACCAGACCCTTCTCCAGGCGGGGCGGCCGTCGAGCAGTTCACGTCCCCCTCTCGGGCCAGATGCTCCAAGGTTTAGTAGGCAGCTATTTCAGGACGAGATAGCTCCAGACGTTCCTCAGGTCCGTATGCCTGAGGTTCATCGGGAGCCGATGACGAGTCCGGCGACGTCTGCTGCTGACTCGACTGAGGGGCCTATTCTCCCAAATCAGCTCTACCTCTGACACGCTCAGGAGAACTGTTGAGAGCAGGGGGAGGATCCAGATCAACGAACCCCCTAATCAGGAGGTTCAGGGGAAAAAACGCCGCGATTACGCGGGTTGCGTGGGGGCAATAATTAGGATTAAAGTCCCTATGTTGTGGACCCGGTGGGCTGATGTGCCCGAAGAGATCAAGAGGGAGGTCAACAACGCGGCGTCGGTGAGTAATTTAAAAAATTTAATTTCTTTATCGTAATATTTAATAATTTTTTGTATTGTTATAATTGTAAAACTAATAAAATATTATCTTTCAGACATACTTCGAGATTGCCGAACACAAGCAGGATTGGGCGGACGCGATGCAAAACTCGAGGTACGTTGGGAATTCCTCATCTTATAATTTGAAATATTTTATGATATTAATAATATTTCTAATTCACTTTTGTTTTTTCCGTAGGTTCAAAGAGTGAAAGAACGAGCTCCGTACCCACTTTAACGAATACGACAACCGTGGTCGTATGGGTACTCCAAAAGAGTTCATGTTCAGGGAGTACGAGTGGCGTTGGTTGAAGACAGTAGACTTCAACAACCCACTTATGCAGGTAAATACTAAACTTAACTATAAATGTTTATTTTGTTAAAATTTTAATTATTAGTTTAATTATTTTATAATTATTACACCAATATTTTTTGATGCATTTTTCTAATATTTTATTATTTGTTTGAAGGAACGGTCTCGGATAAACTCTGCGAACCGCCGCCGTAACACAACCCCCCATCATGGTGGTTCTAGGCCATTTGCACAATATCAGGAGGAGGCGCTTAGAGATCATCCTGATAGCAACCCGTACGTGGAGACGTTCAAGATCGCTTATCCACAAGCGACAGAACAGCTCGTAAGTCGTTGATTACGATTTTAAAATTTTAATTATTAATTTTACTTAATTATATATTTGTTAGAATATTAATTATTTTTTTTTCCCGTTCAATTAGGAGAGGGTGAACCGGGCCGAAGAAGAAGTGTATGAGCAAGTAGTTCGGGAGACACAACCGAACATTTCAGAGGCAGATCTGCAAGAAGCCCTGCGCCAGGTCGACCGATCGAATGTCCAAACGGCAGCGAGGATGTTCGACGCAGCCTTCCCAGACCGGTCAAACCAATACTACTGCCGGAGTTTGGGAAGTTCTGGAATAGGGCTCTTGAAGACCACTAAGGGAGGTCAAAAGAAGGGAGGCGGGGACAGCCAACAGATGAGGGGGGAAGTGCAGAGATTGGCCGCAAGATTGGCGGCCGAGTCCCAGAGATCACAGGAGCAACACTGCAGAACACAGCAGTATCATTTGGATATGTCGAGTTGGTATGCTGAATGCGAGGGAATTCGGCGACACAACTACGCCGGCCAACAAAACTGGTGGTATGATATGTTCGCGGCACAACAACAAAGCCTTGAACCCCCGCCCCCGTTTCAGCCGTTAGTTGAACCTCCAATGCCTCAACCTCCCGAGTTCGTTCAGCAGGATGACGAGCATGATGGAGAGCAGGATGCTGGGGATGACGTGGTGGACTTTAGTGGTTTAGGTGATGATTAGGGTTATATTTTATGTATATTGGAACAAATTAAATAATAAGTCATTTAGACGTGTTTCTTGTTGGTGTAAATGCATGGATTGTCATTGTGAATTGCAGGTTGCTTGGAATGGTAATTTAGAAATTAATTTAATTTTTTTCCCCCAAAATGTAAGAATATCCGACGATATTGGCATTATTTCGTCGGCTATAACTAATTAATGCCTATTAAAATATTAATATATTCTGACGAAATAACCGACGAAATAGATGAAATCGTCGGCTATAGTTTACGATATCGTCGGCCATACTCGAAAATAGCCGACGAATTTCGTCGGATATTTTGCCCAGGTTTGGTCGACAAAATGAATTTTCGTCGGTAAAATCGTCGGCCATACTCGAATATAGCCGACGATTTCGTTATTTTCGTCGGCTATTGGTTTTACCGACGCCGTTTTTCCGACGACTTATAGCCGACGAAAGTTTCGTCGGCAGAAGTAATAGCCGACGAAAATTTGGCATAGTCGACGAAATTTTTTTCGTCGGCTATTCTGTCCGATCTGGTAGTGTACCGGTAAGTGACATGTTTTGCCATAAATTAACCAAAAAGGTGACATACACTACTAGAAAAAACAGTATAGCCGATGAAAAAAAAAACGGCCGACGACATACTATTTTCGTCGGCTATTCCCCAGAATGGCCGACGATTTTTTCTTTCGTCGGTAAAAATAAAAAATCGTCGGCTATTCCCTAAGAATGGCCGACGATTTTTTCTTTCGTCACTAAAAAATATTTTTCGTCGGCTATACCCCAAGAATGGCCGACGATATGAATTTTCGTCGGCCTTTCTCTTAAAGTATAGCCGACGAAAACTTTAGAAAGTTTGGCCGACGAAATTGGAATTTTCGTCGGCTATAAGTCTTTATATTTTCAGATCTGGACAGAAGCTGCTCATTTAAAAAAAAAACGGAAAAAAACGGGAGAAAGAGTGAAAAATCTGTGGGTATTGTTGAAATCCGTCCTCTCTTACATTGTGGAGCTATATATAGGTACGTATATGTGTATATATGTTGATTTTGAGTTTTAGTTGAGTTGATTTTGAGTTTTAGTGATTTTGATATAGTAAGTGATTTTTTGTTTTGTTGTTGTTTTAGTGTTAGAATGTATGTATATATGTTGAATTTGAGTTGTAGTTGAGTTGATTTTCAGTTAGAGTATAATTATGTGTTTTAATTTAATAATGTTATTTTAATTAGGGTTAAAATATATATAAATATGTTAATTAATGGTTGTTGATAGTGTAATGAACTTAAATAATGGTTGTTAATTAATGGTATATATAGATATGAGTTGATGTTGATAATAATATTATTGTAATATATATATGTGTTAATTAATTTATTATTAATTAAAGTTATACATATATATTATTATCAGGCTATATATGGATCGAGATAAGAGTTGGATTTCGCTTCCAAGGCATGACCGACGATACACTACAGGAGTTGTGGATTTTTTGCAGTTCGTCGAGGAAAATGCAAACGAGAATTACTATTATTGCCCGTGTAAGAAATGTAAGTGTCGCAGTGATATGTGTCGATTTCCGATTAGGACAGTATGGGAGCACCTAAAGAGTAATGAGTTTTGGCCGAAGTACACACGTTGGATATATCACGGTGAGCCTGAGAGGACCCGTCCCGAAAATTCCCTCGGAACATTCGAAACAGGTCCTAAATTAACCCAAAAACCCAAAAGAATATCTCTTTGCTCCCAAACCGCCAACACCCACCCACTGGGAACAAAGTTCGACCGAAACGCCGCAGTTCCGGAATCGGGTCAAAACTGGTCACCGGTCAACGCCGTCAACGGTCAACGCCGGTCAACGGTCAATGTAGTCAACGGTCAACGTTGAACGGTCAACGTTACTATTCACTTTACCTTTTTACCTTTTTACTATTACTATTTACCTTTTTAACTTTTACTAAATTACTAATTACTGAATTACAGTTTTACATTTACTGATTTACCGTTTACCATTTACTTTTTACCGAAATCACTATTCATCGTCTTCCTCAGCCCGCCGGCAGCCGCAGCGCCGCCGCCGGCCGCCGCCGCCAGCTCCGCCGCCGGAGGTGAAAACACCTCCGTTTCAACCCAAATTCACCCAATTTGATCACCACCGCCTCGGGGACTCATCCCCGACGCCAAAATCAACCCCATCCGCCGCAAACGGCGGCCCCGAAACCCCAAACCTCCCTCTCCTCCAAAAATCAACCAAATCACCATCAAACCACTCCTAATCAACTCAAATCTAAGTTCTAGACATGAATTTACCCTCCAATTACATCAAAAACAACCAAAAATCAACAAAATCACAACCCCCAAATCGGGTCAAAACCCTAGAAATTTCAACATGAAATTTCTACTTACCTCGGCCGAACCGGATCAAATCCTCTTGAGGAGAGGTTGCACGGGTCGAGATGCTCCTTTCCCCCCCAAGAATCGGCCCGATCGGTGGCCAGAAGTGGGAGTTCCGGCCTCACCCCCTCCCTCGGTTCTTGGGCCGAATCGGGCCAACGGCGGCGCTACGCGCCACGCCGTCACCGCAGCGAGGGAGAGACGGAGGAGCCGAACCGATCGGCACCGGTGGCGCGCCGATCGGTGGCCGGACGGCGAGGAGCCGAGAGCAGTGCCACTGTGCTCGGGCTCGGGCCGATCGGGGAGAGAGAGGGGGGAGGAGAGAGAGTGAGAAAAAGAAAAGAAAAGAAAAATAAAAAGGAAAGGAATATTCCTCCAAGATTCCCGAATATTCCTTTCTGGAAAATTCCGTTCGTTTCCGGAATTTCCTCTCCCGATTTCACGTCATAACTTTTTCCTACGACGTCCGTTTCACGCGTGCCGCGTGTCTACGAACTCGTATCGCCGCGCTCTACAACTTTCATGAAGAAAACTTTTCAAAAATAACAACGGATCGCCAAGTCAACTTTTTAAAAGGGTATTTAAGGTTCGGGTCGTTTCAATCTACCCCCCTTAAAGAAATTTCGTCCACGAAATTTTCAAAGCCATTAAATTCACAGGTAGGGTACAACTATCTCATTGCCCCTTTCTAAACTGGCACACAACTTGCCAAAACTTGTAAAATTTAAACAACTCAACATTTCTAATTACAAAAAGATAACCAAACCAGGTTTAAGCCAATTATCAAATCAACAATTGTTTACTCATTTCAGGTTATTAAACCGAATGCAAATCCTTATTGATTTCGTGGGCTCCCTGTTAAGGAGATACTATGTCTAAAATTTTGACATAATCTCCCCTTAAATTTGGATAGCCCTACCTGCATAAGATTCAGTAAAACACTCCTTATCGCCGACCATCACATACCAAATACAATTTCACAAAATCATAGACTAATTCAATTCCAAAACTGAAACAAATAACCGATTAAAGATAAAATCAATACTCAAAATAATTATCTAAATAACTATCACCAGTCAACCCCATTAGTCTATTCTCAAATATTTCCACGGGTTCAAGAAATTATTAAATTATAAACCTTTACGGATTTAAAGCATAAAATTTTGTTTTTCAACTTTGAAAACCACCATACATGCATATTTATATATAAAATGTAGATATGTTTTATGAAAATCTCATTTAAAACACATCAGCCTCGCTGATAACTCAAATAAACAATATTCCTTTATTTGAAATTTATACTCAAAATCATATCCGTTCGAAATCAAATATATACTCAAAATCATATTTCTTTGAAATCAAATCATAAAATCTCTTGACCATTCTCATTGGTCATATAAAATCTCAAACTCGCTGGTTCGGGAATCTATTAAAAACTGAAAGCCTCGTAGAGGAAATATTCCCGAAACTAGATAATAACATAAAATATATCAATCTTAACCCACTGCTTCGGGAATCTATCAAAAGCTGAAAACTTCGTAACCGAAATATTCCCGAAGCCGCATCATATAATCGTACAAAATCTCAATCAAGTCATATCATAATATATAAGCTCAATCAACTGATGCGGGAATTTATTAAAACTAAAAGCCTCACTGAGGAAATATTCCCGCCATCACAGTGAAAACATCCTCATGACCAAACCCTGTTGGCCATGCAACAGGGAAATGTCTACCCACCACTGGAGTTGATCAGACTCCGGTCCGAGAACCCTAATGGCTCCCCCCGTGTCTAAGTCTACTACCTAGACACGTAATCCGTCTCAATATACACAACCCTACGTCGACCACCGAGCGTGAATCTGACCTATATGGTCAAGTCGTCACCTCGCGTGGGATGAGGCCCGCTAGCTAGCATCCATATCAATATCATAATCACGTGGACCATCGTGTGGTGAAAAACAAATCTCGAAATACATTTCCCTGTTAAATCGACATGCCGAAAATCCACAAATACCCGGCAAATCACTATGCCGTCAAATCACAAATACCCGGCAATCTCCATGCCGTCAAATCACAAATACTCGGCAATCACTATGCCGTCAAATCACAAATACTCAGCAATCACTATGCCGTCAAATCAGAAATACGTAAATCCCAAAATCATATCGAAAGAAGTAATCACCATCGGCATGTCGAGAAATTCCAAATAAATAAACTCAACAAAATCCCCGGAATCTCATTCCGGTCTACTGAGTAAATACTCAAATATTTCGAAATTATGAAATCTCATGGGGAAACTCATTTCCCAGACAACTATCAAAATCCAAAATAAAACAGTACTGCTGTCAAAATCAAATCAAATCAAATTAAATCAAAAATCCAGAGAAATTCAAATATCTCATAAAATTCAAAAATTCCTCATATAGCTTTTCGTTTCAACAAAATACTTTCTCATTTAATCACCAAATTTCTTATGCCTTTCAAATCTTGCAATTAAAACAATTCAATTTCATTAAAATAATTATGCATGCATTCACTTTAAAATGAAACAGATCTAATCATTACTATCAGACATACGTAATTGCTAATATATAGGCCACTAAGGATTTATTAATATTTCTTTAACCCTAGAGAAACATATCCCCGATCAAAATACAATATACCAATTATGGATAAAACATGCATATAACAGAAATTTAAAATAACGTAATTTCAGTTGGTTTCAATAAGATTGCCTTAAAACAATTACCGAGGAAAATTTCAACAACTACTAGCGTACTCGAAATTCAAGAAGACCCGTCAGAGTCATGGTCCGAGAGTTGAACCTCGCTCTGATACCATTTGAGAGAACCCGTCCCGAAAATTCCCTCGGAACATTCGAAACAGGTCCTAAATTAACCCAAAAACCCAAAAGAATATCTCTTTGCTCCCAAACCGCCAACACCCACCCACTGGGAACAAAGTTCGACCGAAACGCCGCAGTTCCGGAATCGGGTCAAAACTGGTCACCGGTCAACGCCGGTCAACGGTCAACGTAGTCAACGGTCAACGTTGACTGGTCAACGGTCAACGTTACTATTCACTTTACCTTTTTACTATTACTATTTACCTTTTTAACTTTTACTAAATTACTAATTACTGAATTACAGTTTTACATTTACTGATTTACCGTTTACCATTTACTTTTTACCGAAATCACTATTCATCGTCTTCCTCAGCCCGCCGGCAGCCGCAGCGCCGCCGCCGGCCGCCAGAGGTGAAAACACCTCCGTTTCAACCCAAATTCACCCAATTTGATCACCACCGCCTCGGGGACTCATCCCCGACGCCAAAATCAACCCCATCCGCCGCAAACGGCGGCCCCGAAACCCCAAACCTCCCTCTCCTCCAAAAATCAACCAAATCACCATCAAACCACTCCTAATCAACTCAAATCTAAGTTCTAGACATGAATTTACCCTCCAATTACATCAAAAACAACCAAAAATCAACAAAATCACAACCCCCAAATCGAGTCAAAACCCTAGAAATTTCAACATGAAATTTCTACTTACCTCGGCCGAACCGGATCAAATCCTCTTGAGGAGAGGTTGCACGGGTCGAGATGCTCCTTTTCCCCCCAAGAATCGGCCCGATCGGTGGCCGGAAGTGGGAGTTCCGGCCTCACCCCCTCCCTCGGTTCTTGGGCCGAATCGGGCCAACGGCGGCGCTACGCGCCACGCCGTCACCGCAGCGAGAGAGAGACGGAGGAGCCGAACCGATCGGCACCGGTGGCGCGCCGATCGGTGGCCAGACGGCGAGGAGCCGAGAGCAGTGCCACTGTGCTCGGGCTCGGGCCGATCGGGGAGAGACAGAGGGGAGGAGAGAGAGTGAGAAAAAGAAAAGAAAAGAAAAATAAAAAGGAAAGGAATATTCCTCCAAGATTCCCGAATATTCCTTTCTGGAAAATTCCGCTCGTTTCCGGAATTTCCTCTCCCGATTTCACGTCATAACTTTTTCCTACGACGTCCGTTTCACGCGTGCCGCGTGTCTACGAACTCGTATCGCCGCGCTCTACAACTTTCATGAAGAAAACTTTTCAAAAATAACAACGGATCGCCAAGTCAACTTTTTAAAAGGGTATTTAAGGTTCGGGTCGTTTCAGAGCCATCATTAGATGGATCGCATGATTATGGGCAGTATTTTGAGGCGGGCAGTAGTAGTACATCCAACGATCCAACAATGGCATTCGTCAACGACGTGTTTCCTTTTTAAAGCGGTGTACGTGGGGAACAATATATGCAGGACCCGGTGCAGCCGTTCCCACAAGTTGTCAACACTGATTCCTTTGACAAGTACAACAAACTGATTGCATTGCAACAGACCCCTGTGTCTTCAAGTTCTGAGAAGACAGTTCTTCAAAGTGTGATGGAGGTAATGAGGATTAAAGTCGAGACAAAAGGGAGCATCAGGCAAGTGGATGAATATCTACAGTACACTTCTTCGTTGTTGGAGGAGGGTCATCGTAATCCTACCAATCACCGTCAGGTCCGAAGTATACTCAAAGATCTAGGGCTTTCCTACATTAAGATCCATGCATGCGCATTTGACTGCGTTCTCTTCTGGGGTAAAGATGCAGAAGGGAATGACCTTGCTAGCCTTGACGCATGTCCGATATGTCAGTCTGACCGATATAAGTTGACGGGAGCAGGAAATAGGAAACCTGTGAAAGTGCTTCGGTATTTTCCGTTGAGAGATAGGCTTGAGCGGTTGTACATGTCAGAAACCACCGCAAAAGCTATGAGGTGGCACGGTGAGCGGGACGCGGGAGACGCAGATATCATGACACACATCTCTGACGGAGCGGCTTGGAAGCATATAAACAATGAGTTTCCTCATTTTGCGTCAGATGTCAGAAACGTCAGGCTCGGGCTCTCAACCGACGGGTTCAACCCTTTCGGCACCATGAGTCTTTCATACAGTATATGGCCGGTGGTTTTGGTACCTTACAACCTTCCTCCGTGGATGTGCATGAAGAAGGAATATAATATGTTGACGTTGTTGATTCCGGGGCTTGGTTACCCAGGGAAATGTCTCGATGTGTATATGAGACCATTGATTGAAGAGCTTAAGGTATTGTGGGACGTTGGTCATCCCACTTTTGACAAGTACAAGCAGGAGACGTTCCAGATGCATGCCATGGTTATTGGTACCATGATAGGAGCACAATGTGCGACGATATTACATGTTTACGCCCTCGTTTATGCTTTGTTTAACCCTTATTTATCTAAGATAGAGTCATAATATAGTTAGTGTCAATTTTGGTAGAGTTTTGGTGAAATGTGCTTAATTGTCCGAAAAATGACTAAGTATATGAAATCTGGAAAATAGTGAAAATATGTCTTTTTCGTGATTTTGTGACAAATACAAATATGATCTATCCTTGTCCGAATTCAATGAAATTTGGTGTGCTTAATATTCATATACTGAGGAATGTTGTGTTAAAATTTCAGATCAATTGGAGTTTGGGAAGCCACCCAAAAGTTGGCTGCAAAAACGGCAGTCCGAACATTCCAATCCAGGGGCTTCCAGGATTTTCCTGGGACTGTGTCCCAACTTCGAAAAATCATTCCTGTCGACTCACAAGGAATTTGATCAAACTGTTTTATGGGGAGATGGCCATATGTGTCTAGTTTATCTGAGACTTGGAATCGCATCAATCGGAGTTCCGAGCCTGGAGATATGCCGGAATTACTGCAACAAGGTCAAATCTGCCGATTCCAAGAACCTACTGCCCCTTTTTCGTGTTTTCTGTTTTTGATGGACTAAATGGTGCAAAAACGCATATGTGAAGATGGTCCAAGCTTAAGGAAGGTTAGAGGATGACACCAAGCCAAGGCATTGAAGAAAAAAATCAGAAAAAGAAGTTTCCTAGAAGAACCAAGAAAGGAAGGAACCAAAACCTTGTTGCACAAGGATTGCCTTTGCCGATTTGGACTAGGTTTTCTACCTAGGTTTTCTGCCGAATTTTCCTCTATAAATAGTCAACTTTTACACAGAAAAACTTGTCACATCTCAAGCCAAAACACAAGTCTAAGCTCTACCAAAAATTCTACCTTAAGTCCTACATAAAACCTAGCCAAAATACATCCTTCACCACTACCAGAAAGTTTCTGCCGAACCAACCTTCTGCCGAAACTTGAACTTCCTGCTGCTGTGCAGCATCCAACCATCCTCCATCACAGATCAACACGAGCTGCTGCCTCCCAAGGTGTCTAAATGTGTGATCTACTCCCTTTGGCTTGTAATTTTATGGATTTATGCTTTTATGTCTATGTAAAACATATGTTCTTTTGGTATTTGTTTTTATGTCTATGTAAAGACAATTTGTTTGTTTGGTTTTGCATGTTTAAAGATGTTTATGATTTCGATTCTTGGAGCCTAATTAACTGTAAGGTATTGATTTCATGGTTTTATGAAAGATAAACATGTAAACACACTTTGTAAATATGTAACCGGTTAGGTCTTAGGGATGCATGCTTGACTTGATTCTTGATTTCTTCTTGATTAGTTGTTTGAATTCGTGTGCAACCGAAGGAGATGTTTAGATGCATTCGAAAGGCCATGAGTGTTGTCTAGATGTTGAATTCACTTGCCGTAGTAACATAGGTCAAGTTAGAACGCTAAGTCGATTTGGTTTATGTTGTTACCTAGGGTTAGAGTAATTCCTACAACTTGCTTGTCTAATATGAAGAGTGATGCCTTGCATATTAACTTGTTTCCGACTAAGAGATTTCGTGCTTTATATGCTAATTGGTTAATTTCTACGCTAAGTGTCTTTAATCGGTCAGCTAAAGATTAGGGTTATGCGCTAAGCTAATTCTAAGTATTTTTGTGAAATCTAAAATCGATTAGTAAACCGCTAAGGAGCTAGTTAGGTTGGAATTAAGTTGAGTCTTGAATATTTCTATGCATGTTTCCATGAGTCCTTACTTGTTACTTGTTTCGATTTGTGATAGTTTTTGATGAGTGCTTTGCGTGAGAGATGTCGACCAAACTTGTACATAGTAGTTAGAATTTAAATTCCAGAAATTTATTTTTCGTGCCATAGTTTTTAGGGCAGCCCTATGGCTGCCGAACCATTCTCTCCCCCATATGTGACGTTTTGTATATATGTATATGTGTTTTTGTCTAACAATCTCATATTTCAGGTACCCTTAATCCCCGGCTAGAACGATCCCTACTTATTCTATACTACTAACGATTGTAGGGTTATTATTGCTTGATGCTCGCTTCGGCTCTCGTCAATTTTTAGCGCCGTTGCCGGGGATTATAAAATCTTGATTTGTTTGAATGTTAGCTTTGTAAAATTTTTGAAAATCTTTTTGAGTCTTTAAAGTTTTGAGGTATATCGGATAAAGCATGACCTTACCATGGGCTGCACAAGTCCATTGCACAGTTTGCTCCTCTGCTCCACGTACCTTGAATCTTTGATGTCGTGTATAGTTTGAAAAATTCTTGAAAATTTCGTGTAATGCCTTGAAAAATTTGTTGAAGTATAGCTTTGTATATTCTTGCATTTATCTTTGTGTTTTGTTCGCTTTGATGTGTTTTGTGTCTGTGCAATCGAACTTAAAAGAAAAGTGCAGGAAATTCCAAACTTCTGCCTAAAACAGAAATCGGGTAGTGCAGTCCGTCGACTTTGGATGACTGCCGTTTTCAGCTCACAAAACTTGGGAAAGTGAGCCATACACCGTTGGAAAGGTCTCTGAGTCTACTTTCTGTAGGATTTTACAGAAGTTGATTTGGAGTCTCGAGCCGTTCCCAGTTTCAATTTGAGTGCAGCAAGGTCAATCTGGCAGAACAGAGAACTGGGCAGATCAATAGGTCCGATTAAAGACCAAACAAAGAGTACTTTTGCTAATTGGATTGAGGAAAACTTTATACCGTTGGAAAGCTCTGTGTGTCCACTACAACATTTATTTACAACACTTTTGCATTAGGATAGTGGAACACACCCAAATTCGAGCCTTAAGAGGAAGCGTTCCATCTGCCAAAGCTTCTGCCGAGCTGCATGCAGCCTGACGTCTTGCTTGCTGCCGCGCAGCCCTGCCGATATTCCTCCACGCGCATGCTTGCTCTTTCCCCCAGCAATGCAACCTTGCACCTTGTTGCCAAGCCAGCACGCAGCCTGCACCGGCCGAGTAGGGCTGCCACTGCCAGGAAGCTGCCGATACACCAGAAAACTTGCCGAGAAGTATTCCTATGAAATTTCTAGCTTGTCTAGCTGTGTCCTGGGTTTGCAATGAAGCTTCCAAAGTCCAAAAAGGCTGCAGGCATGTAGGGAATCAAAAGAAGAAAACCTAGTCCGAGGAGAGAAAGGAAAACCTAAACCTTTGAAGATTGGGAAAACCTGCCAAGAGGGCAGCCTTTGCCAAAGCTGCAGCCTTATGTCCTGCCCTTCCGAAAGTCACTGCCGAGAAGCAGTTTTCTGCCGAGAGAGTGAGTTGCTGCCCTTCTTTGCCGATAGCAACACTTTTGGCCACAATAAACACGTACAAAACACATGGTGAAGAGTCTAAGCAATGGACTATAAACACAAAGCGCTACTTGGGAGGCAACCCAAGTCGATTAAAGAAAAATGAAGGAGCCATCACCGAGAGTTTGAAATTTCTTAACCCTTCTCTTTTTCTTTGGTTTGTGATGATATGTTGGAATATGTTAGACTATTGCATGCTTAGGAAATTCGTTGATATAAATTTGTGCTTACATTGAGGACAATGTAATTTTCTAAGTGTGGGGTGGGATAACGTATTCCGTTTGTTTTCGTGTGCTTAGTTTAGAAAAGAAATTTCAGAAAATTGTTCCACAAAAATAGAGTGTTTAAATTGTTTGTTTCGAGTCTTAGGATGCCCCTAATATGTCAATGATGTTTTTCTCCTCTTTGTATACATAGATGATAGTTGTGCATACAATTAAAATTGTAAGTTTCATGGATTTTGTGCATTGGTAGGAGCATGTAGGACTTGTTGATTAACGAAGCATGCATGTTTTAGCTAGTTTGTTTCCATAATAACCTATGTGAGCTTTAGAGCCAAATTGCTTTCTTCATGAGTGATAAATTGAAAATTTTGAGCATGCTAATATGTGAACCTCATTATTCTTTGCTTATTCGATGACTATGTGCCATAGCTTTTAATGAACTCTAGTATGCTAGAACTTACTCTTGTTGATTTTCGAAATGTTTATATCATAAAATACCTTGATTTTGAATATGATTGAATAAAGATCATTTAGGTTTACCACCATTGTCAAATAAAGCATGAGCCCTATTGGAGCCCGTCGTGGGACACCTTAGTAAACCCCTTTGAGCCTACAATTAGCCTTTTCTTTCATCACCCTTAAACACTTTCCATGAGTTTAGTATAGTGATGCCTTTACCTTATGTGTTGGCAAAGCTTGATTTTTGAAAGCGTTTTCGCGTGTGTGATGAAGAAGAACAAGTGTGGGGTAGACTTAGCCATAAAATTATATGAAAAATGTATGCATGCCGTGCCTATGAAAAGAAAAAAAAAATGCTCGGATTAAAAAGAAAAGAAAAAGAAGCCGAGAGCAAGAGCAAAGAAGAGGGCACGGCATAGGCATAGAAAAGAAAAATTTTGTACATGGCTATTGTCTTGATTATTGTTGTAATGTGGAAAGAAAAGAATGAAGTATGGGTCCAACAAGATAAACTTGACCCTCTTGGTGAGAAGACATAAGGAGATTTGAGCTTTGCCAAAGGCCATGGTGACGTTTTTAAGCCTCCTTATCCAAATATCGAATACCTCTTAGCCTAGCCCCATTACAACCCTTTTGATTGATCTTTTTCATGATTCTTACGATGGTTAAATTTGATTGTGGAGATTATCTCAAGAGTGAGCATATGGTTTTGGTTCATTGGTGCACATAGTTATCATTTGAGGTTTTTCCATAAAATTTCACAAAGAGCTTTCTTTTCTTGACATATGCAAGTTACTCTTTGTAATTCATTATCTTTCGCTTGCATATACTTATGAGTGAATACCATGCTTCGAGAGAAAAGAAGAGAGTATGTCTAGTGAGGAGGATTGGATTAGCTTAACATGTCTACATGCTTACTTTTGGTCTTATATGTTCATATTGATGTCACATGTTCATGAAGCTTGGAATTTTCGTGCTTAGCATTCTCATGCATTAACTTGAAAGCTATGTGTACATACGAGCCTGAGACAAATTGTTAGGGGCAATAGTTTGTTTTGAGTCTTAGTTTAATTTAGTTTGCTAAGGGACTAGCAAAGTCTAAGTGTGGGGTAGTTGATAGGAGCACAATGTGCGACGATATTACATGTTTACGCCCTCGTTTATGCTTTGTTTAACCCTTATTTATCTAAGATAGAGTCATAATATAGTTAGTGTCAATTTTGGTAGAGTTTTGGTGAAATGTGCTTAATTGTCCGAAAAATGACTAAGTATATGAAATCTGGAAAATAGTGAAAATATGTCTTTTTCGTGATTTTGTGACAAATACAAATATGATCTATCCTTGTCAGACTTCAATGAAATTTGGTGTGCTTAATATTCATATACTGAGGAATGTTGTGTTAAAATTTCAGATCAATTGGAGTTTGGGAAGCCACCCAAAAGTTGGCTGCAAAAACGGCAGTCCGAACATTCCAATCCAGGGGCTTCCAGGATTTTCCTGGGACTGTGTCCCAACTTCGAAAAATCATTCCTGTCGACTCACAAGGAATTTGATCAAACTGTTTTATGGGGAGATGGCCATATGTGTCTAGTTTATCTGAGACTTGGAATCGCATCAATCGGAGTTCCGAGCCTGGAGATATGCCGGAATTACTGCAACAAGGTCAAATCTGCCGATTCCAAGAACCTACTGCCCCTTTTTCGTGTTTTCTGTTTTTGATGGACTAAATGGTGCAAAAACGCATATGTGAAGATGGTCCAAGCTTAAGGAAGGTTAGAGGATGACACCAAGCCAAGGCATTGAAGAAAAAAATCAGAAAAAGAAGTTTCCTAGAAGAACCAAGAAAGGAAGGAACCAAAACCTTGTTGCACAAGGATTGCCTTTGCCGATTTGGACTAGGTTTTCTACCTAGGTTTTCTGCCGAATTTTCCTCTATAAATAGTCAACTTTTACACAGAAAAACTTGTCACATCTCAAGCCAAAACACAAGTCTAAGCTCTACCAAAAATTCTACCTTAAGTCCTACATAAAACCTAGCCAAAATACATCCTTCACCACTACCAGAAAGTTTCTGCCGAACCAACCTTCTGCCGAAACTTGAACTTCCTGCTGCCGTGCAGCATCCAACCATCCTCCATCACAGATCAACACGAGCTGCTGCCTCCCAAGGTGTCTAAATGTGTGATCTACTCCCTTTGGCTTGTAATTTTATGGATTTATGCTTTTATGTCTATGTAAAACATATGTTCTTTTGGTATTTGTTTTTATGTCTATGTAAAGACAATTTGTTTGTTTGGTTTTGCATGTTTAAAGATGTTTATGATTTCGATTCTTGGAGCCTAATTAACTGTAAGGTATTGATTTCATGGTTTTATGAAAGATAAACATGTAAACACACTTTGTAAATATGTAACCGGTTAGGTCTTAGGGATGCATGCTTGACTTGATTCTTGATTTCTTCTTGATTAGTTGTTTGAATTCGTGTGCAACCGAAGGAGATGTTTAGATGCATTCGAAAGGCCATGAGTGTTGTCTAGATGTTGAATTCACTTGCCGTAGTAACATAGGTCAAGTTAGAACGCTAAGTCGATTTGGTTTATGTTGTTACCTAGGGTTAGAGTAATTCCTACAACTTGCTTGTCTAATATGAAGAGTGACGCCTTGCATATTAACTTGTTTCCGACTAAGAGATTTCGTGCTTTATATGCTAATTGGTTAATTTCTACGCTAAGTGTCTTTAATCGGTCAGCTAAAGATTAGGGTTATGCGCTAAGCTAATTCTAAGTATTTTTGTGAAATCTAAAATCGATTAGTAAACCGCTAAGGAGCTAGTTAGGTTGGAATTAAGTTGAGTCTTGAATATTTCTATGCATGTTTCCATGAGTCCTTACTTGTTACTTGTTTCGATTTGTGATAGTTTTTGATGAGTGCTTTGCGTGAGAGATGTCGACCAAACTTGTACATAGTAGTTAGAATTTAAATTCCAGAAATTTATTTTTCGTGCCATAGTTTTTAGGGCAGCCCTATGGCTGCCGAACCATTCTCTCCCCCATATGTGACGTTTTGTATATATGTATATGTGTTTTTGTCTAACAATCTCATATTTCAGGTACCCTTAATCCCCGGCTAGAACGATCCCTACTTATTCTATACTACTAACGATTGTAGGGTTATTATTGCTTGATGCTCGCTTCGGCTCTCGTCATACCATTAGTGATTTTCCTACTTATGGGATGTTGTCCAGAGTGCCTCAGCGATTATGGGAGCACCCCTCATTGCAACAAGATATGTCGAATGAGTCATCGTGTGTTCCTTCCGGCGGATCACCACTGGCGTTACGAGTCCGCCGCATTTGATGTTGTCCTAAGGCTCGCACTGATCTGCAAAACATGAATATCAGAAAACAACTATGGTTGAAACAACGGAAGAGAAAAATTCCTCAAGCTCCTTACACCGTCAAGCCTGAGCATAAACCAGAAATTTTCCATTGGATAAGTCGGGCCAAGTATCCTTCAGGCTTTGCTGGAAATATAGCCAAGTGTGTGAACAGACAATTCAACAATCTGTACGGGTTGAAAAGTCATGACAATCATATCCTGCTACAAACGTCTCTTCCCTGTTTTCATTCGACCGTTCCTTCCCCGTCACGTTGTGGAGCCGTTAGTAGCGTTGGCAAGATTTTTCCAGAAGGTATGCACACGGGAAGTGAGAAAATCTGACCTCCGGGAAATGCAACAAGACATCGTTCATATCATGTGTAAATTTGAGATGATATTTCCTCCAAATTTTTTCGACATCATGCCTCACCTCATGATCCATCTTCCTCGGCAGTTGTTGCTTACCGGTCCTGTGCACTTCACTTGGATGTATCCGATGGAAAGGTACGTATTTTACACCTTATGTTAATTTCCTCATCAATATATGTGATATAGTGTTAATGTATTATCATAACACTTTAAAAACTTGATTTATAGGCAACTTGGACAATACGGTGGTTTTGTCCAAAACAGATCCGCACCTGAAGGATGTATAGCTGAAGCATATATTGCGCACAAGTGCGTCACCTACATGAAGCTGTATTTAGGAGCGTTACAGGAAAGCATACCGGAAGATGTACCGTCACAGTTCAATCTTTCCATACTCTCCGACGATGTTGTACTCGGTGGAAACATGCCAGTTTCCTACAAGTTGAAAGATTATGAGGTAGCCATTGCACATTGGTGGGTAATAATCAACTGTCCAGAAGTTCAGTTTTAGAAGAACATACATCTACATTGTGAACAAGTACGAGGTGATGTCGATTACCACAACCGGACATTCGCAGAGTATTTCGGCCGCTGGGTACGTAACTTTAACACTATTCTATACGTGTTCAAATATTATTGTGTATATTTATTCATATTTATAGTTGATTCTGATGGTTGCAGATGGACCTTATTGAAAATTATAATCACCCAAATTGGTCCCACGAACTCAGACTTTTAGCGATGAGGCCGGTCTATTCAAAAGTTTATGCGACGTGCAAGGTGAATGGTGTGTTATTTCGATGTGAAGACAGAGACCTCAGACTGAAAACACAAAATTCAGGGGTTATGGCACATGGTGGGGATGGTGGAGTTGACTATTACGGTGTTCTCCATTCAGTTGTGGAACTGCATTATGGGGAAGGCATGAAAGTGCACCTTTTCAAGTGTAGATGGTTTGACACACGGCCGCAGAGCATGAAAACCGATCAATACGGCATAACTTCTGTGAACACTAGTACGTCATGGTATGAGGACGACCCGTTCGTTTTAGCCACATGGGTGAAACAAGTGTTTTATCTTGATGATCTCGCCAAGGGTGACCCGTGGAAAGTAGTCAACACTATCCACCATCGCAACATTTACCGGGCGTCTACACTTGGAGTGGCTGAAGAGAACGAGGAAGGGGGCACCGCGTATCAAGAGCCCAACTCAAACGGTATTCCTGACTCCTCTTTTATTCGCCTAGACACGCCGGTGCGAATTCGACGTGAAGAGCCACTGCTTGTTGATGTTGATCCAAATGAAGAAACTAACGAGGACTCTAGTGGTGAGGAAAGACATAGATTACCCCTATCGAGCAATTCAGAAACCGAAGAAGACTCATCCGATGATTCCGATTACAATCCGACGGATTAAGTAATTTAAATGATGTAATCCTTTCATTTGTAATCAACTCATTTCTAATGAACGGACGTGGGGATGAGCCTCCCAGCTAGGCTGGGTTCCAAACCCCTTAAAAATAAATTTGAAATATGTTGACTGTTGGGTTTCTGGTTTTTTATGTTCAATTTTGGTTATATGTGAACAGGACATCGGAATAGGAGAGGTGTAAAACCACTGATTTTTTTGGTTTTTTTTTCAGAGAATAGCCGATGAAAAATGCATTATTTCGTCGGCCATAAGTTTTTTAAAAAATAAATATTTTATTTTTGACCGAAAACGACAAAAGAATAGCCGACAAGTACTAGGTTTGATTTCGTCGGCTATGATTAAAAAAAAAAACAAAAAAAGTGCAGCTTCCATTTTGTATCACTATCGAAAAACCATTGCTTTATCCTTCAAATGCAAATGTGTCGTGAAATAAGATATGACCGAAATATTGAAAAACGTCTACGGTTGAAAAATGAGAAGATTCCGACAAAATCTGTGTGCCGAATATTGCGGTTAACTGTTTTTTACTGCCGTTTTCCTATGAGTAGCCTGACGGTCGGTAAATATTTTGAGGAAAATTTTTATACGATTAGTTGCGTCTCATCGATCTGAAACTATTCTCTGTTGAAGATCAGGCAAAAAAACGTCATTTAGACGGGCCAATTTCCGTTTTAATGCGTTTAGAGGTTTGACTCACCCGGTTGACCGTCCCGATCGATCCGTTAACGTTGTCAGATGTAGTTGAATTTTTTTTCATACATGTATTTAATCTTAACGGTGATATCTTACGGTTGGAATAGATTTTCCAAACTTTTAGATTCAAAATCGGAACATATGCACTAATGTTCGTTAACTTGTTTACTAAGTGTTTAAGTGAATATATAGTTTCAAATAGTTACTATACGTAGACCCTTCAAATGAAAATGTGTCGTGAAATAAGATATGACCGAAATATTGAAATACGTCTACGGTTGAAAAATGAGAAGATTCCGACAAAAGCTGTGTGCCGAATGTTGTGGTTAGTTGTTTTTTACTTCCGTTTTCCTATGGGTAGCCTGACGGTCGGTAAATATTTTGAGGAAAATTTTTATACGATTGGTTGCGTCTCATCGATCTGAAACTATTCTCTGTTGAAGGTCAGGCAAAAAAACGTCATTTAGACGGCCCAATTTCCGTTTTAAAGCGTTTAGAGGTTTGACTTTGCAGTTTGACCAAAAGTTTAGCCGACGAAAAATCTATTTCGTCGGCTAAACTCTGGTGATCCGCGCCTTTTCATTATCCGCCGTTGGATGGGGGAGATCGGACGGCTGCTGAGCGCCTAAACTATAGCCGACGAATTAAAGAATTTCGTCGGCTATGCTTAAGTATAGGCGACGAATTAAAGAATTTCGTCGGCTATTCTTAAGTATAGCCGACGAAATATTTTTATTTCGTCGGCTATACTATCGGGTATAAGTTTGCAGCAGCCGAACCCTAGCTTCCATTTTCTGCATTTTTCCAAAACTCCGCCGCTCGCCTCCAACCCTCCCTCCGGCGCTCGCCTCGGCCTCCTCCTCCCTCTTCCTCCTCCAATCAATCCGGCCGGCAGCCCGCTCCTCCCTCCTCTTCCTCCTCCAATCCGGCGTGTCCCTCCTCCGGCGTGTCCGTCCTCCGGCCCAGCCTCCTCAAATCCGGCCGGCCTCCTCCTCCTCTGCATTTTCGTTGTAAGTGTTTTTTTTTTTCATTTATGTTAATTAATGTTAATTTAGATATAATTTAGGTATTTATGTTAATTTAGGTATAATTTAGGTATTTATGTTAATTTAGGTATAATTTAGGTATTTATGTTAATTTAGGTATAATTTACGTATTTATGTTAATTTAGATAAATTTTAGGTATTTATGTTAATTTAGGTAATTGTTTTCAAATTTATTTTAATTGTATAATTTAGGTGTAATTGTATAATTTATATGTATAAATTGGTTTTTTAATTATATAAATTGATAACTTAATTGTATAATTTAGCTTAATTATATATATAGCTTAATTATATTTAATTAGAATTTGTTATTTAATATAATATAATTTAATATGTTAGTATATAAATTGTTATATTAAAATATGTTAGTATTATTGGTTATTATATTAATTAGAATTTGTTATTTAATATAATATAATTTAATATCAATTAATTTATTAATGCCTCGGGCTTTAGATGGCCGATGCATTAAGAAACCTATTCGGAGGCCGTCGTGCCGGCAGATCTAGAGGTTCTAGAAATTCCGCCGGTTCCGCAGACTCCGAGAGGACCGCTAGCCAGCCTGAGAGGACCACCAGCCAGCCGCGGAGGAGTGTAGATTCATCCCAGCCGCAGAGGACTGTGGATGCAGCCCAGCCGCGACGGAGTGTGAGTTCTCGGCACCAGACCCTTCTCTAGGCGGGGCGGCCGTCGAGCATTTCACTTCCGCATGTCGGTCCCTCTGTGGCTCCGAGATTTAGTCGGCAGCTATTTCACGAGGACATAGCTGCCGACGTTCCTCAGGTTCGTATGCCTGACGTTCATCGGGAGCCAATGCCGAGTCCGACTCAGTCTGCTGCTGACTCGACTGAGGCTCCTACTCTCCCAAACCAGCTCTTCCTCCTGTACAACATTCCGGCGATACCGGAGGTCGACTATCAGGGTGTACCCATATGGCCTGATATGCCTCAGTACGTGAGTGCTGCGGAGGCATACCAGCAGCAGCCATTTGAGAACCCTGACCACCTTATTTCGGCGAGGAGAAAAGGAAAGTCGACAGACGAGTCATCCAGTTCAGGTAACATTTGATTTTATTAATTAAATTTTTTATTAAAATTAACGCACTAATATTTAATTTTATTAACCAATCGTCGTTTTTGTGATAGGGACAGCCGCTAGCAGTTCACGGAGGAATACGAGAGGTGTCATATGTTTTGACACGCTTAGGAGAACTGTTGAGCGCAGCGGGATGATTCAGATCAACGAACCTGCTAATCAGGAGGTTCAGGGGAAGAAAAAACGGGACTACTCGGGTTGCGCGGGGTCACTGATTAGGGACAGAGTCCCTATGTTGTGGACCCGGTGGGCTGATGTGCCCGAAGAGATAAAGAGGGAGGTGAACAACGCCGCGTCGGTGAGTAATTTAAAAAATTTAATTTATTTATCGTAATATTTAATAATTTTCTGTATTATTACAATTGTAAAACTAATAAAATATTATTTTTCAGACATTCTTCGAGATTGCCGAACACAGGCGGGATTGGGCGGACACCCAGCAGAACTCGAGGTACGTTTGTTTTTATGATATTATAATTATCTTATAATTATTAATATTTTATGATATTAATAATATTTCTAATGCACTTTTGTTTTTTTCGTAGGTTCAAAGAGTGGAAGAACGAGCTGCGTTCCCACTATAACGAATACGACAACCTTGGTCGTATGGGTACTCCCAGGGAGTTCATGTTCAGGGAGTACGAGTGGCGTTGGTTGAAGACAGTAGACTTCAACAACCCAGTTATGCAGGTAAATACTAAACTTCAGTAAAAATGTTTATTTTGTTAAAATTTTAATTATTAGTTTAATTATTTTATAATTATTAAACTAATATTTTTTTATGCATTTTTCTAACATTTTATTATTTGTTTGAAGCAACGTTCTCGGATAAACTCTGAGAACCGCCGCCGGAACACAACCCCCCATCATGCTGGTTCACGGCCGTTTGCACAATATCAGGAGGAGGCGCTTAGAGATCATCCTGATAGCAACCCGTACGTGGAGACGTTCAAGTTCGCTTATCCACAAGCGACAGAACAGCTCGTAAGTCGTTCATTACAATTTTAAAATTTTAATTATTAATTTTACTTAATTATATATTTGTTATAATATTAATTTTTTTTTTCCCGTCCACTTAGGAGAGGGTCAACCGGCCCGAAGAAGAGGTGTTCCAGCAAGTAGTTCGGGAGACACAACCGAACATTTCAGAGGCAGATCTGGAAGAAGCCATGCGCCATGTCGACCGGTCCAGTGTCCAAACGGCAGCGAGGATGTTCGACGCAGCCTTCCCAAACCGGTCAAACAACTACTACTGCCGGGGTTTGGGAAGTTCTGGACTAGGGCTTCTGAAGACCACTAAGGGAGGTCAAAAGAAGGGAGGCGGGGAGAGCCAACATATGAGGGGGGAAGTGCAGCGATTGGTCGCAGAATTGGCGACCTCGTCCCAGACAGTACAGGAGCTGCGCCGCAGCACACAGCAGTATCATTTGGAGCTGCGCCGCAGAACACAGCAGTATCATCTGGATATGGCCGGTTGGCATGCCGAATGCGACAGAATTCGGCAACACAACTACGACGGCCAACAAACCTGGTGGTATGAGATGTTCGCGGCACAACAACAAGGCCTTCCTCCCCCGCCCCCGTTTCAGCGGTTAGCGGAACCTCCAATGCCTCAACCTCCCGAGTTCGGTCAGCCGGATGACGAGCCTGATGGAGAGCAGGATGCTGGAGATGACCTGGTGGACTTTAGTGGTTTAGGTTATGATTAGGGTTTAGGGTTTATGTATATTAGAACGAATTTAATAAAAAGGGTATTTAGACGTGTTTCTTGTTGGTGCAAATGTATGGACTGTTTTTGTGATTTGCAGGTTGCTTGGAATGGTAATTTAGAAAATAATTTAATTTTTTTTTCCCAAATGTAAGAAAAGCCGACGATTTTGGCATTATTTCGTCGGCTATAATAACTATAGCCGACGAATTGTACCAATTTTCGTCGGCTATAAGTTATATAGCCGACGAAAATTACATTATTTCGTCGGCTATAACTAATTAATGCCTATTAAATATTAATATATTTCGAGGAAATAGCCGACGAATTTCGTCGGCTATAATTAATGAATTTCGTCGGCCATACTCGAAAATATCCGACGAAATTCGTCGGGAATTTCTCCCAGGTTTGGCCGACGAAAAATAGTTTCGTTGGTAAGTTCGTCGGCCATACTCTACTTTAGCCGACGAATTTGTTTTTTTCTTCGGCCATTGGTATAGCCGACGGGGTTGTTCCGACGAAGTATAGCCGACGAAAATTTCGTCGGCAGATGGTATAGCTGACGAAAAATAGGCATAGCCGACGAAAAAAATTTCGTCGGCTATTCACTCGGATCTGGTAGTGATACCTATCGGTGTCTTGTATGCAGTCCTATAAGCCCACAAAGCATCATCGAGACGATCACTCCAATCCTTCCTTGAAGGTCCAACCGATTTTTCTAATATTTGTTTGATATCTCGATTACTTACCTCGGCCATGCCACTCGTTTGAGGATGATAGGGTGTTGATACCTTGTGTGTGACGCCATACTTCTTCAACAAAGCTTCAATAATGCGATTGCAAAAGTGGGAACCTCGTTCACTTATCAAGACTCTTTGAACTCCAAACCATGAGAAGATGTTGGTCTTGAGAAAATTGGCAACCACTTTTGAGTCATTGGTGCGTGTAGCTTTTGCTTCTATCCACTTAGACACATAATCAACCGCTAACAATATGTAGAGAAAGCCTTTGCTTGAAGGAAACGGCCCCATGAAATCAATACCCCATAAATCGAAAATTTCTACCTCAATGATAGGTTGTAGTAGCATTTGATCTCGGGCTCCTATGTTGCTGGTTCTTTGACACCGGTCACATGTCACACACGTTGTGTATGCATCTTTAAACAATGTTGGCCAAAAGAAACCACAATCAAGAACCTTCAATGCCGTCTTCTTTGGCCCAAAGTGACCACCACATGCTTCGTTATGACAAAAAGAGAGGATGGACCGATGCTCCTCTTCCAAAACACATCTTCTTACCATTTGATCACCACATTGCTTCCATAATTATGGCTCATCCCAAAAGTAATGTCGAGCTTGCTTCCTGATCCGATTCTTGATGTGACTCGGCATGTCTCTAGGGAATTGACGAGATGAAAGATAATTGACAATGTCGGCATACCAAGGTTCCTTTGTTGCATTGATTCGTAAGAGTTGCTCATCCAGAAAACTCTCCAATAAGGGCAGCTGATCCGCTTCGTGGACAAGACGACTCAAATGGTCGGCTACCACATTCTCACTTCCTTTCTTGTCTTTGATCTCAATATCAAACTCTTGGAGTAGGAGAATCCATTGAATAAGCCTCGGCTTTGCATCTTTCTTTGTCATAAGATATTTCAAGGCGGCATGATCACTATAAACAATGACTTTGGAATTCAAAAGATAAGATCAAAATTTTTCCAAAGCAAAGATTACCGCCAAGAGTTCTTTCTCCGCTGTGGTGTAATTTAGTTGAGCATCGTTGAGGGTTCTTGAGGCATAATAAATGGCGTGTGGCCTCTTCTCTTTTCTTTGGCCGAGCATGGCTCCAAGTGCATAGTCACTTACATCACACATCAACTCAAATGACAACTCCCAATCTGGTGATGCAAGTATAGGAGCCGAACACAATGCAAGCTTTAATCGGCCGAATGCTTCCTCACATGCCTCACTCCGTTCAAACGACACTTTTTTTGAAATAAGTTGCTCAATGGCTTGGCTATGGATGAGAAGTCCTTGATGAATCGTCAATAGAAACCGGCATGTGCGAGGAAGCTTCTCACGTCACGCATGCATGAAGGGCTCGACAATTGTTGAATCAACTCCACCTTGGCTTTGTTGACTTCAATGCCTTTCTCGGATATAATGTGGCCGAGCACTATGCCTTGGTTCACCATAAAGTGATACTTCTCCCAATTTAGAACAAGGTTTGTCTCTACACACCTTTCTAGTATCTCCTCCAAGTTCTTCAAACATGTGTCGAAGTCGCGTCCATATACGCTAAAGTCATCCATGAATACTTCGATCTTGCTTTCAATAAAGTTGGAGAAGATGTTGTACATGCATCTTTGAAACGTACCGGGTGCGTTGCATAGGCCGAATGGCATCCTTCTATAAGCAAAGGTGCCAAATGGACAAGTGAAAGTAGTCTTCTCTTGATCATCTGGGTGTATGGCAATTTGATTGTATCCACTATAGCCATCAAGAAAACAATAGTACTTGTGGCCGGCCAACCTTTCTAACATTTGGTCCATGAAAGGTAAAGGCATGTGATCCTTCCTCATCGTTGCATTAAGTCTTCGATAATCGATGCACATCCTATAGCCACTTACTAGCCTTTGTGGTACAAGCTCATTCTTTTTGTTCTTCACAACCGTTACACCACTCTTCTTTGGCACTACTTGCACGGGTGAGACTCACTTGCTATCTGAAATGAGGTAGATAACTACACAATCAAGTAGCTTGATAATATCATCCTTGACAACCTTCATCATTGGAAGGTGATTCCGACGTTGGCCTTCCCTCGTTGGCTTTGCTCCTTTTTCAAGTAGTATTCGATGAACACACGTTGTAGGGCTTATTCCCTTGATATCCGCCAAGGTCCAACCTATGGCGGTCTTGTGCTTTTGAAGTACATGTATCAAATCAACTTCTTGCTTCTCACTAAGCGATGAAGACACAATAACCGGTAAAGTATCTTCTTCTCCAAGATAAACATATTTCAAATAACTAGGAAGCTCTTTTATTTCTAACTTTGGGGCCTCTTCCACACTTGGTCGAAATTTTTTTGTGGCACTTGGGATTGACAAGAACGAGTTGAAATTCTTGGCATAGGGCCAAGACTCTAGCTCGGCATAGGCTTGCTTGAAGTTCGGCTCCATGGCTTCTTCTTCCTTCTCCAAAACTCGTTCTCCCCTCTTGTCAAAACCCGCCCCTTGCTCAATTGCTAGTTGCTATGCATCAAGGGTGGCCGCATAACTTGCTCGGCCTCCTCAATGACTTCCAAAAATCGGCACTCCTCCTCCTTAGCAATTGGAAATTTCATGGCTTTAAAAACGTTGAACTTAATCACCTCACCATCAAATTTCATAGTTAGGTTGCCCGCAACGACATCAATCTTCGTCCTTGCCATCCTCATGAATGGTCGGCCTAGCAAGAGTTGTGTGCTATGGCATAGAAATCGGCCAGAAAGATCAATTGATTCACTTGCACGAGCACATCCTCAACATAGCCTTCCGAATACTTGTTTGAGCGATCCGCAAGTTGAATGATGACATTGTCTTTCTTGAGAGGTCCAATGTTCAATGTTTGATAAATATTGAGTGGCATGACATTAATCGACGCTCCCAAATCCAACATAACATCCTCAAAGTTAGTGTTGCCGATCACACATGGAACATTGAAGCTTCCGGGATCCTTCATCGTTGGTGGTAACTTTCTTTGAATAACGGCCGACACCGTCTCGCTCATTCTAACCACTTGAGTTTCCCTTGTATGCCTTTTGTGGTGCATAGCTCCTTAAGAAACTTAGCATATTTCGGCACTTGCTTAATGCAATCCAACAAAGGTATATTTACTTCAACTTTTCGGAAAACCTCCAACACTTCTTCGTCAGTGTTCTCCTTCTTAGACTTTGCAAAACGTGAAGGGAAGGGTATGCAAGAGTTAGACACACCTCTCTTAGTTGGTTGGTTCAGCACACATTCCTTCGTCGAAGTTGCGGGATCACATTCAATTTCATTCTTGCTCAAGGCAGCTCGGCTCGACTTGTGGATAGCAGGAGTGTCGGCAACAGGAGTATCGGCAGGGAGCAGCACTGTGTCTGATACGGGCACAGGCTGCTCGGCAGTGTGGCGTGCGGCAGCAGGCAGGCTGCCGACTTGGTCTCCGAGAAGCTGCTCGGCAGCAAATTTGCTGCCAAGATCTTCATTGTTCTTCATCCTTGCTTGTGGCTCAGCTAGAACCTTCCCACTCCGTGTCATGATAGCTTAAGCTTGCTCGTTCCTTGGATTCATTATAACTCGTCCTGGTAACTTCTCTTGCTCGGTAAACTTTCCCATGAAGTCCACGACTTGACCCGTTTGAGTTTTATGTTCCCCAATATCCTTCGAGTGAGTTTGTTGACTTGCGAGCAATGCTTGAGTAGCACTCGAAAGAGATTGAATAATCGCATCATAATTAGTCGGACCTTGCATGTTTTGAGCTTGGAAAGGTGCTTGAGCTTGGTACGGCTGCATGACTTGGTTCGGCACAAAGGGTGCCCTTGGCACAAAGGATTGTTGCGCCCTTGGTTGATAATTCGGTTGCATTGGTGCCCTAAGCACATTGTCATTGTTTCCTCAACGAAAGTTCGGATGATCATTGAACCTCGGATTGAAATTTCCTAACCTTTGTCTGCCTTGGAAACCGATGGCATTGACCTCCTCTTGCCCCTCACTTGATGCGAGTTGAAGGCACTATTCGGTCTCATGAGTCTCCGTGCACACGCCACAAACCAAAGCTCTTTTCCCTTTTACTAGACCGGCCACAATGTCGGCTAGCTTGTCGATTTTGTCTTCCAATTTCTTGAAGTTTCATCCACCTTTTCACTCCTTCCAACATTGTCTCGCGACATGCCAAATTGTTGATTGTTTAAAGCTCGAAGTTCTAGTAAATTTCTTGCCGGTCCCGGCTCCATCTCCAAGAACCTCCCATTGGCCGCCGAATCCAAAAACTCTCTCTCCATAACACGAAGCCCCTCATAGAAATACTGAAGCAAGAGCCCCTCGGTAATGCCATGCGAGGAACACAATCCGACTATGGCTTTGAACCTCTTGTAATAACTAGAGAAAGTTTCATCTCTGGCTTGCTTTACACTTGTAATTTGCTTTCTTAGATCCGTGATACGAGAAGCAGGGAAGTACCGGAGTAAGAACTCATCCACCATAGTAATCCACGAGTTAATCTTTCCACTTGGCAACTCAAACAACCACTCCTTAGCTTGATCTTCCAATGAAAATGGAAAAGCCTTCATCTTGAAGTGTTGCATATCGGTCCCTCGAGGACACGTTGATTCGGTGGTGAAATTGAACCATTGCAAGTGTTTATTTGGATCCTCACTCGGCATACCATAAAATGACTTCAACTTGTGGAGAAATTCACTCTTTAACTCAATCTCGCCGGTTTTGTTGGTTTCCAAAGGAGGGTAAGTGATGTTGGCGGGTGCCCTTCCTCCTCCTCCGGTAACATGACCATTTCGAGCTCTAATCGAAGTCATCCTTGGTGGCTCAATAGGGGGTTCGGCAATGACAAAGTCTTCTTCAATATGTGGCTCGGCAAGGACTTCAAATTCTGGTTCCTCCAAGTCACACGATGATGAGATATGCGAGGTTGCAATAGGTGATGATGGAAACGATGGTGAAGATGATGCCGAGCTAGAAGGCTCGGATGGGGGCAGTTGGTGTAGTAATGGCGATGGTGAGCTCTTCGTTCAAACGTTGTAAGCGGCCTCGGTGATCTCTTATCCAAATATTACATTCGGACCTGGACTATTTTCTGTGAGGCAAAACATGAAAGAAGTTAGAACTCTCGTAAAGAAATAAAAAGCAAGAATATACATCATTACAAGCCACGGCATTGACGATTACAAGATCATGTTTCAAACAATATCACTCATTTGTACAATCGGCAAAGAAGAAATAAAATTCGGCACAAGAGTATAAGCAACAAAAATTTGTATAATGGTGTTGAAATTTCTAAGTCTAATTGCTTTTAAATTTGTTCTAACTCTCAAAGTATGTTGAGCAGAGGAGATAACAGTGCAATGGACTGATACAGCCCCCGGTAGTATCATGCTTTTTCCGATATACCTCAAGAGTTTGAACCACACAAAAACGTTTTATTTCAAGCATAGAAACCTACTCATGCCGATTTACTTTAAACCTTGAAGCTCGGTGGACATATGGCCTAGGTGTTATCGTCTAGACACAATCGTTCCGTGTTTTCAGAAGGCTATTGTTGACCCCTTACTCAGTTGAGAACAATCGTGTTGACAGTTCCACAAGTGTCAATAAAAGCTGCCCTCAACCTCATAAAAATGGATCTGCCAAGTTATCGCTCGTATGAGAGTTGAGGGGCCACCAATAGCAATTGCTATTGTTGATCAGGGCCACGTTTCTCAATCTCATAAAAGACGGGTCTAAAAATGCATCACTCGTATGAAGGGTTAAAGCTAATATCAACAAAAGTGACCTTACCTACTTCCTCTTCCCCTCAGAATTCAAAGCAAGCTAACACAAATAAATCTCTACACTTCCTAGCAATTTAAACTAAGTTATTACAACTATACAATCGGTATACATCACACAAACTTTTGAAATTTAAACTCTACGTGCCGAAGCATATTTCTACTTTACAAATCCCAAATAAAATCGTAAATTTACAAATTATTATACACGAAAATTTCCAGCAACATATGTACAACACATTCTTCATAAAACAAGCTTTTATAAACCCCGGCAACGTCACCAAAAATTGATGTGAACCGCGAGACTCACACAAATAATAACCCTACAATCGTTAGTAGTATAGAAATAAGTAGGGATCGTTCTAAGCCGGGAATTTAAGGGTACCTGAAATATGAGAATGTTAGACAAAATATTCACAATTATATACAACGAAACATCACAAAAAAGGGGGTTTGATTGATTCGGCAGCAAGCTGCCTCTAAGGTTCCTGATAGGAGCACAATGTGCGACGATATTATATGCTTATACCCTCGTTTATGCTTTGTTTAACCCTTATTTGTCTAAGATTGAGTCATAATGTAGTTAGTGTCAATTTTGGTAGAGTTTTGTGAAAAATGGTTAAGAATCCGAAAAATGACTAAGTTTGAGAAATGTGGAAAATAGTGTAAAATATGTCTTTTTCGCGATTTTGAGATGAGCAAAAGTATAATCTATCCTTATCCAAATTCTATGAAATTTTGTGTGCTTAATATTCATATGTTGAGGAATGTTGTGTTAAAATTTCAGATCAATCGGAGTTCGGGAAGTCACCCAAAACTTGGCTGCAAAAGGGCAGTCCGGACATTCCAATCCAGGGGCTTACAGGATTTTCCTGGGACTTTGTCCCAACTTCGAAAAATCATTCCCGACGACTTGAAAGGAATTTGGCCGAGATATTTTATGGGGAGATGGCCCTATGTGTCTAGTTTACGTGAGACTTGGAATCGCATCAATCAGAGCTCCGAAGGTGGAGATATGCCGGAATTACTGCGACAAGGTCAAAGCTGCCGATTCCAGGGACTGATTGCTTCCTTTTCACAAGTGCTTCATTTCGATGGACCATATGATGTACAAGAGCATTTTTGAAGATATCCCAAGCGTATGGAAGGAAGGAGAATGACACTTGGCCATGGCATTGAAGAAAAACATGAAGAAACAAGTTCTCCTAGTCAAGCTAGGAGAAGCTGCCGATTCTGGCAGATTGAGTGTCATTGTGAGCTGCCGGCATTGTGGGGCATTTTCGATGGATCAAGACCTGTAAATTGAAGTCCAAGACCATTCAAGAAGTCCATGAAGATGTGAAGCCCAAGCCTTGAAGAAAAATTCAGAAAAAGAAAACCTAATTGAACTAAGAAAGGAAGGTTGCAAAACCTTATTCCACTAGGTTTTCTGAAATCCTTTTTGCTTAAGGGCTGCCGGCAATCACCCCCCTTATTCTCTATAAATACCCCCACTTTTCCTACAGAAAAATCATCTCATCTCTTGCAAAGCACTAGCCAAAACTCTACCAAATTTTCCTACCAAAGTTCTAACCCGAAACCCTAAAACACATAGTCACTGATTCCACCTACACCACCATCATTCATCACCGATCCCATCACCTAGCCTAGCTACTGCCGATCACCTTCCACCACACCAAGACGAAGCTCTCCAAGGTTTCTAAAGTGTGATCCATCCCTATGACTTGTGTTTTTAATTTCGGTTTAGTCACATATTGTTGTTATAAAAATACTTTGTTTCGTTTGGTATTGTATGATGAACATGGATTGCAATTTTTGTTGGAATTTATGTGATGACTTTTGCAATTTTTAATGCATGGATTTCGTATGTTTGATAACTAGAGCAGTGGTAGTAAAAGCATGTTTAGGATTTAATTTGGTTAGTAATCTAAGGGTGTTCCTTAACAAATCGAAACATTAGTTATGTTTAAAACAATTGTTGTTTGAAGCATGTAAATCTAGATGTTAGGTTTCATTTAACCTGAGTGGAACAAATAAAGATGAAACGTATGTTGCTTTGATTTGTGATACTCACCTAGGGTAATACCTTAGCTAAAACTTGCATGTTAAATAAGATGATTGACAACCTTGCTTGTTTACATGTCTTCGATTATAGACTTTTGTGCTTCAATGCTATGTCTTGTATAAGGTAGCATAACTTTTAGGATCACCATGCGAATAGCTCGATCTTAAAACATTAGAAAAAGTCTCACAACTAGGTAAAAATCGGATCCCGTTCTAGTTGTAGGTCGAAACTGAGTTAGGTCTTGAACATGCTAAATACTTGTTTCTTACTTTCTTGCATGCAAATCTTTGTGTTAAATTGTGTTTTGTGCTATGTGATGCGTGAGAGATGATGATCAAACTTGTATATAGTAGCCTAGGATTTATTTTCTGTTTTTAATACCGTGTCTAGCATTAGAAGGCAAAAGCTGCCGAACCATCATATTCCCCCATTGTGACGTTTTCTTGTATATATGTGAATATGTTTGTGTCTAACAATTTCATATCTCAGGTACCCTTAATCCCCGGCTAGAACGATCCCTACTTATTCTATACTACTAACGATTGTAGGGTTATTATTGCATGCGAGCTTCGGCTCCCGTTCAGTTCCTAGACACGAAAATAAAACCTAAATTACTATTTACATGTTTTGGTCGACATCTTTCACACAATACATCTAGCACACAACTCTTTAACAAGTAAGACTCATACAAAACAAAGTAAGGAACCTTTAGCATGCTTTAGACTCAAACAAGTTTCGACCAACAACTAATACGGGAAACCGATTTTACCTAGTTGTGAGACTTCTAATGTTTTTAAAGACCAAACATACGTTATGGACCCTAAAGTTTATGTTACCGTAATACAACTCGCAACATTGAAGCACAAAGTCTATAATCGAAGACATGTAAACAAGCAAAGTTGTCAACCATCTCATTTAACATGCAAGTTTTATCTAAGGTTATACCCTAAGTGAGCACAATCGAATGAAAGCAACATACGTTTAATCTTTATTCCTTCTACTCGGGTTAGATGAAACCTAACATCTAGATTTACATGTTTGTCAAACATCACTAATGTTTCGGTTTTTAAGTCACACCCTTAGATTACTAACCGATTTGAATCCTAATGCATCTATACTAATTGTCCTAATTATCTAAGTGTACGATTTTCCTACAAGTTTTATAATACAAAATTAACATGCAAAAACTCATTAAAGCCGAAGCTTAAACCTTGACCTAAGCAACAAATCAAAAACGTTTTTAACATGCAATTTATAAAACCAAATTCTAATCTGAGGCATACATACACATACAATCCGAAACCAAGAATACATGTCAGCTTACCAACTATATGCCTGCCAAATTTCATAAAATTCGGAAAAGAATAAGTTAGTTTAACACAAGCCTCAAAATCCCGAAACAACATATTTTGCACTTTTTCCGCAGAATTCTATACTTACTCATTTTTTCTAACTTTTAAGCACATTTTCTTGTAACTCTACCAAATATTCATTATTCTCTAATATGACTCGATCTTAGGTAAATAAGCAAAGCATAAATGTAGGCATAAACACATTAATATCGTAGCACTTTGTGCTCCTATCACCCGACCCGCCCGGTATTCCCTTAGTTAGCACGATTTGTAGGAATGAATCACACCAAGATCCACCGGTCTCTATGAGTCTACGGATTCAGACAGAAACAATTGGCGCCGTCTGTGGGAATTGTTTACATAAAAGTCACGTTCGAATAAGTATGGCCGGATGGTCAGGGCTGGAAACCAGTGAGGGGAGATCGGAAGAAGTACGCCAGACTCGGGCCCCCGTTCTGAATCAAGCCATCGGCCGCAGAAATCTGGGGAATGTCGCGAACTCCGACCAGGGTGATATGGCGGGAGAGATAGAGAAGATGAAAGCGGAAGTTGCGCGGTTGCGAGAAGGGGGCAATTAGGACCGTATGAGGGCGGAAGCCCGGTACTAGAAAATGGAAGCAGTAAACGCCACGCTGTTGGCTGCCTTAGAGAAAGGGCAACATCAGAACGCCGTACTAGCGAAAGCACTGGAGGTACTAGGGGAAGGCGTTGAGTTCCCGTACCTGGAAGTAGGACAACCAACCGGGAGGAGAAAGATCGTGCACGTGCCGATAGCGCTCTTCCCGGAGACCATGAGGAACTCCGGAACCCCCTCGCCCCCACATCAAGCAAGTGTATCATCGGACGGGGAGGCCGGTTCAACCGTCCGGGCACTCCAAATGTTGTCCACCTCGGTGTCAGACATGAAGGCCCGGATGGAGGCCAACGAGAGGAAGGCTGATACGACCCGAACCTCGAATTATCTTTTAACTGGTTTACTTTTACTTTTACTCCTCGGAAATTTGTTTTACGATTCGAAAGTTCTAAAGGTTGACTTTTAAATAAGTTGACTCGACCGAGGATTTTATTTCATGACGAGGTAGAAGACGTTGAAACGAGTTCGTGGACACGTAGCATGCTCAATTTGGAGTTCGTACGAAAAAGTTACGATGTAAAATCGGAAATTGTCCGATTTTTTGACGAGTATAAATAGCAGGAAATGAAAAATTTCCCGAACGGGAAACTTTCATTTGTCTTTTTCTTTTTCTTTTCTTTCTTTTTCTTCTCTCTCTTTTCTCTCTCCTCTCCCCCGATCGGCCGACCCGACCCTCTCCCTGCCTCCACCCAACTCCGCTGTTCGGCCGAACTTGACCACCGCACCGGTCACGTTCGGACCGGCTCGGCCGCCTCTTCGCATCTGTGGTAGCGTGGTGGCGTGGTTTGCCACCGTTTGGCCGTGCGACGCCCAAGACCGAATGCCACCGATCGAACGGAACTCCCTCCTCCGGCCACTTCATGGCCCGATTTTAGGGGGGAAATGGAGACCTTGACTAGTGTAGTAATCCCACCAAAAGAATCGATCCAAATCGATCCAGGTAAGGAGAATTTAGAATTTGAAATTTTTAGGGTTTTTAAGATTTCGGTGGAGGTTGTGATTTTGGTGTTTTTGGTGGATTTGGAGGCTAGAATTGGGTTTAGGACGATGATTGAAGTCGATTGGGTGTATTTTGATGTTGAATTGGTTGAGTTTTGGAGAAATTTGAATTTGGAATTTTTTGGCCGCCGTGCCGGCCGCCGTTTGTGGCGGCTGCGCTGGTTCTTGGAGGCGGAGGCGACGGGAATGAGTTCCTGAGGTGGTGGCGATGGTGTTGGGTGAATTTGGGATCGATTGGAGGTGGTTTTGCCTCCTGTGGCGGCGCTGCCGGCGGCGGTGGCGGCGGCGCCACTGTTCCGGCGGCGTGAGGTAGGAGATGATGAACAGTGAAACATTAAATGGTAAAAGTAAAACGGTAAAGGTGAAAAGTAAATAGTAAACAGTAAAAGTAAAGGTAAACAGTAAAAGTAAATGGTAAATAGTAATTAGATTTTAATTATTTACTGTTTGACTTTCAGAATTACTGTTTTACCTAGAATAATTACTGTTTAACCATTAAAAGTTACTGTTGACTTACCGCAAAAAGGTAAAAGCTATTTTAAAGGGGTTTTACGACGAAATAACTAGTAAAAAGATTAATCGGACACGAGGTGGGTGTCCTGAGTTATTTCAGACGTAGATTTTCGGTATTGAGGCGTAATTCCTATACCGATTACTGAAAAAGGGAAAATTGGGATGTTTCGTGCGAGTGAGGATGTCCGTAGATATAATATTTATGATTAAATTCCGAGTTTCGTAATAATTATAATTACGTCCCTATTACCGGTCGAGAGATTATTCGATGGGACGAGAGACCGGATTAGCGGCGCGCTGGGCCGTACAGTGAGTGGATTTTATTTTAAAATAAATGCATGCAATTACGTTTTATTGAAATGCAATTTATTTAGTTAAATGAATTCGTAAGCATGATATGAATTATCGAAAGTCGATAATTCATATACTTCTGTTATAATTGTTGATTTAATATTTAAAGTAAATTATGGATTTGGGTTATGCTTTTACTATGTGATTTATCCGGAAACGAGATTTCAGGAAATAGTATATTTTAATTATTCATAACTTGATTATGTTAAATAAGTTTTAATTAAAGGTAGTGACCGGAAATGAGATTTCCGAGGATTTTATATTTTCGTTATTTATGATTTTCGACATGTGAGACATGTCGACGTTATAGATATAATTTTTGATATTGTTTTACGGCATGTTGGATATGTCGGATATATATATGAGTATATTTCGAGGCTATTATACTAATGATTATTATAAGCCTCTGATGTGCGGTCGAGGACCGTACCGATTTATGATATATAAGGGGAAGCGTACTTTCGATTTTGTTTTCGGATTTTCACCATATCAGGGTCCAGATATGTTTATTGATGCTAGCTAGCTTGGTCGCCAGAGCCCATGCGAGGTGACGATTTGACCACGTAGGTCAGATTCACGCTCGGTGGTCGACGTGTACGGGCATAGTGTCGCCTGAGCCCATGCGAGGTGACGACTTGACCACAAAGGTCAGATTCACGCTCGGTGGTCGACGTGTATGGGTATAGCGTGAGACGCTATAGAGAGAGTCTTGGAGGCTCGACCCTTAACCTTGGAGGCTATTGTTAAATGGTGGTAATAACGTTCCCCTATTCTATTATATGACCAATGGGTTTGGTCATGATTTTTATATTATGAGGTTTTCGGGAATATTTTCTCTATGAGATTTCTGATTTTAATAAATTCCCGAACCAGTGGGGCTGGGTTTTTATATGACCAATGGGATTGGTCGTGAAATATTATTAATTGATTTTCAAAATATTTCGTTTTGAAATACAAATATAAACAAAAGTATTATTTGTTTATTTGATATATCAGCGGGGCTGATTTTTAAATACGATTTTCTTAAAACGTGGAACGTTTTATTAAAGGCATGCAATGTGGTTTTATTTATAAAATATTGGGAAAGAAATATGATACTTTCAATTAAAGTATTATATTAAATTTGTTTTATTTTTATCCACTCACTCTAACGTTTTTAATTTACTTTCCCCTGTGCCCTCCATTTTAAAATTGCCTAGTGTGCAGAGTAGTGATCAGAGGTCAAAAGTACTCGGAGTCGAGGCATAGCCATCATCGTTGTCGTTTCCGCTAGGTGGGATCTGTGATCCCTTATTCTTTTATTTTCATATTATATTTCTTGTTATATTTCCATTTGTAATCCCAGTTCATTTTGTTAGACTGCTCTGATTACCTGTGAGCCAGTTGAATTAGATTTTGTGTTTATTTGTGGCGGTTGTTGTGATTTGGAGAGCAGGTGGCTCCAGGTGTTGAGGTTTGAACTGGAATTAGAAGTGTTTTTAAATTTTGCAGGTTTTAGGGTTGTCTATCTTAAGGTTGGCTTATCGATTTATCGATAGAGTTAATCTTAAGGTAGTCCCCGCAGGATCTTACCCGGATATCAGGGTGAATTCTGGGGCGGGTGCTGTCAAAGGCAGCAAGACCGCCCGCGAATGCGCGCTTTAGCGAGCAGGCCAGACCATTCTCCCCCCAGGTATTGGGGTCCGGGGGAGCCGACATGCGGAAGTCGCTGAAGCTAGTGTACACCAGGATAGGGTGCCCATTCCAGCACCTGGACAGCTTCAGATCGCAGACGGGCGCTAAAGGTTACTCTAATGCCACCTGCTGCAACATATTCCAAGAAACGCTCTCGGGGGAGGCGTTGGGGTGGTTCTACTAGTTGCCAGCGAACTCAGTAGAGTCGATCGAAGGACTGGCAGATAAGTTTGTTAGCTGGTTTAACCTTAGGGCCAAGGGGGCCCAAATGTCGACGGTTCTCTTTGACTACATGCAGGCTGAAAATGAGGGACTACGGGCGTTCGTTAACCGATGGCAAACCGCCACGGCCAGAGTAAGAAGCCTCGATAAAGGAATTGCCGAGATGGCATTCAAGCAGGGGCTGAGGCCCGGGGAGTTCTCCTATGCCATACGGATAGAAAGGCCGCAGGGGTATGTCGAGCTGATGGCCATGGTCGTCAGACATGCACAGGCAGAGCACGAGACCTACAGGAATCGGCTGCCTAAGAGGAGACCAAACAACCCGTTACCAACTCAGCGGGGGAATAGGACCTGGCAGCAGGGTCGAGAAAAGAAGCATTCGCCGACAAGGAGAGCCAAGGACCGGGGCAGTCAACGACCCCGTAGGAATAACATTGGGAGCCCATCGGAAGATGACAGGCCAGCGCCCTATCGTACGGAGTGACCCCTGTCTATTATGCCAGCAGAGCGGCACGAGCAACCCCTGGCTATTATGCCGGCGGAGCTGCGCGAAAAGTTGACCGCGCTGACTTCCTCCTACGAAAGCATTCTCAATGAAAATAGGGAGGCCATCCCCCCGCCGTAGGTGAGGAGGCACCCAAAAGGAGATCTTACCCAGGAGCAGTCTGGCAAATATTGCTCCTACCATGACGAGGCATCCCATCAGACTAACCACTGCCATGCCTTAAGGGCGGCGGTGGACGGGCAAGTCCGGGCTGGGAAATTACAGCAGTATAGACAGGAAACCCGGAGTGTGGGAACTATACAAACTCGAATTCATGGGCGGATCGAGGTGCACGGGACTATAAATGTAATCCATGGTGGGGTCCACATTGACCGACTCACCGGGAATTCAAAGACAAGGTGTATAAGGTCGATCAGGGGGAAAGAGGTGTATGCTTTCAGAAACGGGAGCGGCCAAGCCTTTAAGATCGGGTTGAAGTCGGTCACGTTCTATGAGGAGGAAGAGCCGGAGGATCTAATTCAACCACACAATGATCCCTTCCTTATTACAGTCAAGATAGACCACTGGATGACCAGCCGGATGCTGGTCGACATAGGGGCGTCAGTCAATGTAATGTTTCGAGACGCGTACAAGGGACTGAACCGAGGGAGGGACAAGTTGTCCTAGGATATATAATGAGCCATTAATAAGTTCTCCGGGGAGGTAGTCCAACCGCTGGGTTCAGATTATTTACCGCTGATATTCGGCCAGGGAGACAGTAATAGGAATGAGCACCTCGAGTTCATTATAGTGGACTGTCTGTCCTCGTACAACGACATCATCGGCAGACCAGGATTATGGAGGCTGAAAACATTTTAACCGGCCACATGCTGATGTTAAAAATGTCATATCCCACCGGGTTTATCACCATTCGTGGAGACCAGAAGGTCGCCCGTAAGTACTACGCGGAGGCCTTAACCTGCGGCAGAAAGTGAGCCGAGGTCTTCACGGCAGCCCAGCAGGCACTGTGTCCGGATCCCAGTATCGACCCCCGGGACGACACCGATTCCGATGAGGAGAAGCCAAAGCGCCCCTCGGCGGTGGAGAAAACTGAAGAAATTTCCATCTCGAAATACCACCCGGGGCGAACGGTGGTAATAGGAACAAAACTTTCCTCCGGGGGAACAGCTTGGCATTCGCATGGTCCTATGAGGACATGATTGGCATATCTCCGAAAATAGCAACGCACGAGTTAAACATCCTACCCCATAGTATTCCGGTGCGGCAGAAGAGGAGATCCTTCAACCCGGCAAAGTATGAGGCGATTCGGGAGGAGGTGCAAAAATTGAGGGGAATAGACTTTATTCGTGAGGTCCAGTATCCCCATTGTCTCGCTAACGTAGTTATGGTCCTAAAGAAGGGAACTGACCAGTGGCGTATGTGCGTAGATTTCCCCAACCTGAACCGGGCATGTCCGAAGGACAGCTTCCCGCTCCGCCGGATAGACCCGCTTGTAGACTCAACCTCCGGTTATAAGCTGCTGAGCTTCATGGATTCTTATACCGGATACAAACAGATAAGAATGAGTCTGACCGATGAAGAGCACACTTCATTCACAACCGACCGGGTTGTGAATGAACAGATGCCTTACGGGTTGAAGAATGCCGGGGCTACGTACCAGCGGGTAGTAAACCACATGTTAGAACAGGAGATGGGCAAAACAGTAGAAGTCTACGTGGACGCCATGTTGGTCAAGAGTTTGACCGCCGGTGCCCACGTGTGAGACTTGGCAGTGGTGATCGGTAAGATGCTCATGTATGAGATGCGCTAGAAACTGAAGAAGTGTATATTTGAGATTTCGGAAGGGTTGTTCCTTGGTCACGTCATAAGCCAGCGGGGAATCGAAGCTAACCCGCTCAAGGTCCAGGCAATCCTAGAAAAGGAGACCCTGGAGGAACGAAACCAGGTCCAGCCCTCACCGGGCGGTTAGCCGCGTTAGCCAGATTCATCTCCCGCCTCACTGACAAATGCACCCCGTTCTTCAAACTGCTCAAAGCCCAACAGTTCAAGAAAATCCATTGGACCGCGGAGCACGACGCGGCATTCCAATATATCAAGGCATATCTATCAGCGGTTCCACTCTTATCCAAGCCAGTGCCAGGAAAAATGTTGTACCTCTATATAGCCGCGTCGGACACAGCTGTAAGTGCTGCTCTAATCATGAAGGAAGAGACACTGGAACTGTCAGTGTATAACATGGGTAAAGGATTCACCGGGGCAGAAAGCCGATACCCGGATATCGAAAAGCTAGCTCTGGCCCTGATCGTTAGTGCCAGGAAGCTCTGGCACTATTTTCAAGCCCACTCCATCACCTTATACACCAATCACCCTTTAAGGCAGATCTTGTAGAAACCTGAAACCAGCTGCATGCTGGTCCGATGGGCTGTAGAATTGGGTGAGTTCGATATAACGTATACCCTCCGGAGGACCATCAAAGGACAGGCCGCCGCAGATTTCATATGCGAACTCACGCCTATTTCTGCACAAACCCGTAGGCCTAGTGGAAACTGATGAATCTGGATGTGATCTCCTCCTGCGAACCTGCTAACTAAGGGGAATACCGGGCGGGCCTGTCTTCTCCTCTCTGATGCCTAAGTTAGTACAGTTGGGATGAATAGATAACTTAAGCAAGAATGATAAGCAGTTGGAGAGATCAGTTACCCATTAAAGAGGGTAGTTGAGGCCCTCATATAGGTGGTCGGGCGTGAGGTCTGGCCTTACTCTTCGATGTGGGACTGGTTTCCTTCTGTTCGCGCACAAAAGGACAGCTCTGGTGGCCGGTTCGGCAGGCTGGCGCCCCCTGTCCCCGGGTCCCTGGTCACAAGGTAGATTGCTGGACCTCGGGTCCGGGTGCTGGTGATCCTGCTACGGGCCTCAGTCCGGCCCCGGATGCACTGGCTGTGGGTCTGTGGGCTTATGTAGCCCCTCTGTGGCTACTATCAACAAGTCCCCCAAGTTCCCGGTCAAGTGCAATTTTGAATGGGGACTTAATATGTCTCGCTCCTATCCCGCAGACCCGCAAGGTTACCGACCCAACGGTACCCAGTCTCCCAAGTCCGCATTGAAGATTGGGCGTGACCGGGCGTTCGGGCAGAGAAGGCGTGGTGATGCGAGTACCTATTAAAGATGACGTGTGACAGTTATGAGTATACTTGCAATACTAATGGTATTGTGCTCAAGTGTCGTCATGCCATGAATATGGAACGGGGTGAAACCCGGATGAGTGCATGGGATGACAATGTGGCGTTGAAATCCGCCATGCGATGAATATGGAGCGGGGTGAAACCCGGATGAGTGCATGGGATAACAATGTGGTGTTGAAATCCGCCATGCAATGAATATGGAGAGGGGTGAAACCCGGATGAGTGCATGGGATGACAATGTGGCGTCGAAATCTGCCATGCGATGAATATGGAGCGGGGTGAAACCCGGATGAGTGCATGGGATAACAATGTGGCGTTGAAATCCGCCATGCGATGAGTATGGAGCGGGGTGAAACCCGGACGAGTTCACTGCCATGTCGGAACGAGTCCCTCTGGTTCCCAAGGTAAAATTGCTGCCAACGGTGGGGCAGGCCGGGGAGTAGCCCGGTGGGGTGGCGTAGAGATAACAAGTCTAGCCATGGATCCCCATATTTATCACAGTTCAGTGTGATGCAGGGTTTTTAGCCTGCTGGAAGAGTTTGCATGTGTTAGAGGTAAACTCTCCCGGGTTTATAAAACCCATGTGTTTGAAGCCTTGAGTTGTTACTGGCTTGTCCTTGCCCGCAGGGGCCAAGGAAAGTGGCAAAACCGTAATCGGTGGAATGCCTTGTATCCGGTTGAATACTACATAACCGGTGGAATGGCTTGGAGTCGGTTGAATACTACGTAACCGGTGGAATGCCATGGAGCCGGTTGAATACTACCTAACCGGTGAGATGCCATGGAGCCGGTTGAATGCTACCTAACTGGTGAAATGCCATGGAGCCGGTTGAATAGTACCTAACCGGTGAGATGCCATGAAGCCGGTTGAATGCTACCTAACCGGTGACATGCCATGGCTCTTGGGGAAGTGGGGGGGCTTGACGCCTCGGTTCCCGGTCCTGTCTCCTTTAACTGCCGCTTGTAGGCGGGACAAGTGGCTGACATGCATTTAAGGAGGAAGCCCATCGGTCCAATCAGTTATGGTGGCGTGGGAAGGTTATCGATGCTAGGATACGTGTCAGTAGGGAGCGATCTGAGATGGAGGGCCTGGATTCGCAAGCGTTTGAGTTGCCCCGATTGAGTATTTTGGGGGGATTACAGGGGTGCCTAGGGCATCAGACCCGTCTATAAAAAGGCCTCCTTTGTCTTCATTATTTCTGTTTTTTTTTGCTCTTGGCCTAGAGAGAAGAAGAGAAGATTGGAGAGGAATCCGGCGAAAGTTCTGTGGAGGTACCTCGCGCTATCTGTGCATCAAGCGTTCTGGTTCTTGCCTACCATTGCTCGGTTGTGCATAGTAATCGGTAAGTCTTGCTTTCTTTGCTTCGTGTTTTTTATTTTTGCTTTCTTTGTATTTATGTGCATAGTAATCGGTAAGTCGGTGCTTTGTCGCCGACTGTGAGTCGTTTTGAGCGGGGCGTCTACGACAAACTTGGGGAGCAGCCGCAGAGGGCGCTGTTCTAGCTTATTACTGACCAGCGGTGGGGTTTTGTTTTCTTCCCTCTAGGTTAAATGGCTTCTGTGAGCTCTGATGGGGCTTCCTAACCACCCGACAGGCATCCCGTGGTGGACGATGAGGAAAGATTGGAGGATTGGCTCGGTTCGGATTCCCCGGAGTCCGAAGCCGCTGACCGTTCCCGGGGCGGGGTCTCGTCTTCCGGGTCTCTGGGTTGTGAGGGCATGCCGCACGGGGTGCGCTTTCCTGGTACTCCGCCCGTGAGCTACACTATCGGGAGTGGGAAAGAGGCTGTAGCGTGCGATGAACCGAAGGGTACCATGAGCCCTGCAGAGATTGCCGCCTTCTAGGAGACGTGGAATATCCCTGATGAGGTGACGTTACGGCCGCTAAATCCCGGAGAATCGGCCTGTAACCCGGAGGCGGGTTGGGTTGCTGTTCACGGAGACCAATTTCGTCACGGGTTCTCCCTCCCGCTGCCAGACTTCGTGCAGTACATGCTTAGCGCTCTGCAAGTGTCTCCCGCGCAACTTCCCAGGAACCAGTGGAGGCAGCTGCTATGCCTTGGTTGTCTGTACGAGCTGTCCGGGATGAGCATGCCAACGGTGAACGAGTTCCGGGCACTGTACAGACTGTCCTTCTCGAAGAAGAAAGGGTGCCGGGGTTGTCTGACCTTTAGCGCCCGACACTTCCAGCCTATCATCACCCACCTGCCTTCCTGGGTGGACAATAACTAGAGGAAGAAGGTGGTGATGGCGGGTGGGAAGTGGCAGAAAAGGAGGAGGATGTACCGGGTTCCTGGTGCCTTCCAGCCCCTTGGCGACCAATCGTTCGTACTGTCCGAGTTGGAGCGGGATAGGATTATGACGATACTCGGGTGCTGGGATGATCTTGAGCGAACCTCCTACAACTTCATACGGCGGGAGGTGTTAGAGTACTACTGTCTTGGGCAGGATCCCGGTGCGTAGCAGGGTTTTAGTGGTGGCGTTTCTGCTGACCGAGTTGATACTAACCCTTTGTTTGTTCTGCAGGTGCATCTTCCCGGACGGTCGTCATGCCCGGTAATACACTATCCATGGACGGTGAAGACCTTGTCTCGAGGTTGAAGGAGAAAGGGGAGGCCGTTTCACGGACCTCGGTGGATGAGGAGTCCGGTCGGCTTACCGTTCATGCCGAACCGAGGGCCTTGGACGTTGAGGACGACGCCTATACCCTAAGGCGTGTGAAGACTCACCCCGCTGCGTCCAAGGCGGGACCCAGAAAGGGCAAGACCACCGGTGGACCACCAAAGGTTCCTGGTGGGACGAACAGGATTCCGTACCGGCCGGGATCGGTCCCGCTTGTCACCAGGGTCGCTCGGACAGGCGCAACTTCCCAGGAACCAGTGGAGGCAGCTGCTATGCCTTGGTTGTCTGTACGAGCTGTCCGGGATGAGCATGCCAACGGTGAACGAGTTCCGGGCACTGTACAGACTGTCCTTCTCGAAGAAGAAAGGGTGCCGGGGTTGTCTGACCTTTAGCGCCCGACACTTCCAGCCTATCATCACCCACCTGCCTTCCTGGGTGGACAATAACTAGAGGAAGAAGGTGGTGATGGCGGGTGGGAAGTGGCAGAAAAGGAGGAGGATGTACCGGGTTGAGCATGCCAACGGTGATGGCGGGTGGCCGTTCTCACCAGACGACCGGCCAGTCAGCGTCACCAGCGCGGAGGGAGGAACGTCCATGATCCTCCGCCTCTTCTCACCCAGGTCGACCGGTGCTCAAGTTGGCCAGCGGTGCGACGAGTTCCGTTGGGGACAAGGCCGCTGCTGCCTAAAATTCTGCCGGTCAGCAGAGTAGCCCCGCTCTTGCGGAGGAACATAGGGGAGGTCTGGAGAGTCCCTTCGTCCGGAGTCTGGCGACAGATGTGGCTGGCCTTGGTCTGGATAGGCCTGGGGTCGCTGGAGCCTTGTCGGGGGAGAACCGCCAGAAGAGCAAGGAGTCGGTCCTCCGGGTAAGGATTGCTTGGTGCCACGGCACCGCTCATAACTTCTGCCGGTTTCGTTATTTTTGTTGTTTGCTTAATCGGCTCCCTGTTGTTCTGTAGCTATTGTACAATCTGTACTAGCCGGACCCGAGTGAGGAGCTGTCGGAGATGAAGAGGCAGGTGGCCGCTCTGACAGGAGCCCGTGAGCGCCTGGAAGTTGAGAAGTCCAGGCTTGAGCGAGAGAAGGTCAGGCTGGAGGAGAGGGCCAAGAAACAGGTGGCCAAGTTAGAAGACCAGGTCCAGTGCCTCAAGGAGGAAAAGGAGCGGGCTGAGGAGGAGAGGGCCGAGCTGGAGGCCAGAGTGGATGAGCTCCAGGTGGGAGCTACCGCTGTGCGTGCCGCCGCTGCCGCTGCGGCTGGAGAAGAGGACCCAGATCTTTTCCAGCGGGTTATCCAAAAATATCACGATAGTGATCAGTTTCTTGAGCTCCTGGAAAAGGCTAGGGAGTCGGGTATCGCCGATACCTACGTGGAGTGGGAAGAGAAGGGGTACCTGGATACCTCACGAATGCCGAAGGTGGGGGCCGATGACGATACCCATGGGCAGCTGGCAGAAGAGGAGCAGCCGGAAGGGGAAGGCGGGCTTCGACCATCTGCACCCGCTAGAGAGGATACGACGGCTCCATCTGGGGAAGCTGGTGGGATGCCCGCTGAGGAGGGAGACGCGGCTCCTTAAGATTTTGTTTTGCTCTCTCTTTTTTGTAAATCTGCTGGAACGGTGTTTTTTGTATTATACCCTTTGGATATACACTTTTGCACCGGTGGAATTCCTTGGATTTCTCTCAAAATAGTTGGCATACATATCTTATGATGTTACGTTGGTTGAACCGTTGATATGCCAAACTAACTGCTTGAAATTTCTAGCACCTAACCCTTCACTGGGTCCGGGCGTGCTTACCAGCCCTGGCCCTGCTCCCAGTAGGGATCTGCTCTGCTCTCCTTTCCCCTATATACCGCTGAAGCTGACCGCTGTTAATCAAACCCTCCACTGCTGTCTTGAGGGCGAAGCAACTGTTCGCCCGATGGGTAGCTTCATCGTGATAGGAGCAGTACTTGCCTGTTCGCGCCTGGGTAAGTTTCCCCTTTGGGTACTTGCTCCTCGGCGGTGGGGGAATGATGTTCCCGTTTTCGTGCAAGATGTCCTCGTATGAAGAGGTTAGAGTGGTGAAGACCTCTTGACGTTCTTGCCGGTACTGCGTCGGCTTATGCTCGCCCTGGGGTTTGTCATGATAGGGCTTCTGCTGCTGTTGGTTTCCCCAATTTCTGCCGGGTCTGCTTGGTTGGGCGCCTCGGTTCTCGCTCCGCTGGCTGGCCTTGTTTTCTCGACCGGCCGGGGAATGCTCCTCCCTCTTTCTCTTCAACAGGTGTTGCCCATACGTTTCATGATCCGCCTGAGCATGCCTGATGGCCATCGCCATTAGCTCGTCGTACCCCTGCGGGAGTTCCACCCGTACGACGTAGGAAAAGTTTCCTGGCCGAAGCCCCTGTTTGAACTCCATCTCGGCGATACCCTTGTCGAGGTTCCGAACCGCAGCCGTCGCCGTTTGCCAGCGGTTGACAAACGTCCTTAGCTCCTCACTAGGTGCCTGTCTGCAGTTGAAGAGGATGGTTGATGTCCGGGCTCCTTCGACCCGGAGGATGAAGCGGCCTACAAACCGGTCGGCCAGTTGCTCAAACGCCTCGATGGAGTTTGCCGGGAGCTCACAGAACCAGCTGAGCGCCTCTCCAGATAGAGTTTCCTGGAATATGTTGCAGCACACTGCATCGGAATAGCCCTTGGAGCACGTTTGGGACCGGAAGCTATCCAAATGTTGGTATGGGCAGCCGGATCCTGAGTACGTGAGTTTTAGGGATTTCTGGTTACCAGACCTCCCGGATTCCAGAACCCGGTGCGAGAAGGGGCCCATGCGTTCGTTGAATCGCGCGCCTTCCATCGGCCGCGCCGCTCTTCTCTCGTTGGCCTCCATTTGGGCCTTTAGATCTGACACAGAGTCAGTGAGTACCTGTAATGCCCGTGCGGTCGGGGTGACGACTTCATCCTCGAATGAAGCGTGTGACTGCGGGGGTACTGGCGTGCTCATTGGCAAAACCGCGCCGCCCGGGGACTCTGCCCTCCTGCGGTCGCTAGACCTTCCTCCCGATGACTGTCCCGCCTCAAGGCGCTGAGGTTGGCCTGGCGCGAGTGTACGTGCCCTTACCATAGCGGCGTTGTGCTGCTGTCCTCTTTCCAGGGCAGCCACCAGGGCAGCGTTTACCTTCTCCATTTCCTCATACCGAGCATTGGATTTTGCTCTCTCACAGTCGCTCTCCGTGTGCAGGCGATCGATTTCTGCCCTCATCGCCCGTATCTCTCCCGCCATATCGTGCCGGTCGGGGCTGTATGTGGTGTCTCAGTCGCTGTCACCGAGCAGACTCTCCTCTTTGTCGCTCGGATCGTCCGAGAATGTCAGCGAAAAGCCCCGGTGCGTCGGTTGGTCGCCTTCCGCCGGGCCTTTCCCGCGCGCGCTATCGTTGTATGCCCCCGGCGTGCTGTTCGGCCTTCCATAGTTGCCGTCGTCCTGGTTGCCCTGGTCGCTGCGCTGCTCCCGTACAGCGACCAGGGTGGAGATGAGCACTTCCTCTGGTGCAACCCGCTGACCCTTCGTTGTATTTCTTTCCTGGCACGCTTCTGAGCTTTCTGCCATTTGGTGATGCCTACGTGACTTTTATATAAGGGCTTAATCCAATTCCTTGCGAAACATCGGAAATGAATTTTTGAAGTTGGGACACGGTCCCAGGAAAATTCCTGGAAGTCTCTGGACTGTTTTGCTCGAACTGCTGATTTGCAGCTATCTTTTGGGTGCCTTTCCGAACTCCGATTGATCTGTATTTATGACACAAAACCCATTAGCAAGCCAATAGCATGCATACCAAATTTCAGAAAATTTGAAAAAGGATAAGTCACAATTCTATTCATCTCAGAATCACGAAAAATACATATTTTGCACTATTTTCCAGAATTCTTAAACTTAGTCATTTTTAGGACTCTAAAGCATATATTTCCAAAACTCTATCAAATCGACACTAAACTATTTTATGACTCTATCTTAAATAAATAAGGGAGAAACAAAGCATAAACGAGGGCGTAAACACATTAATATCGTCGCACATTATGCTCCTATCAATGACATTACAATGAATCGCATTACAATGCATCGCACTACGGTGCACGCATTTCAGTGCATGACATTACAATGCATTGCATGTCAGTATGCATCGCACTACAGTGCACGCATATCAGTATGCATCGCATTTCAGTGCACGCATTCCATTTTAGTCCAGCGCCTGCGGATCTCCACCGGTCAGTCCGGCACGAAGCTCTCGCGCACATTCCTACGGAATAAACCGGTTGAAAAATCGACATATTCCTACGGACAAGCCTCCGGGCTTTCGGTACCATTGGGCTTTATAAACCGGTTCACAGGCATTCCACCGGTTCACAGGCATTCCACCGGATCACAGGAATTCCACCGGTTATCAAACATTCCATCGGTTATGTAGCATTCAACCGGCTCCAAGGCACTCCATTGGTTTAATCACCACCTTCGCGCCTACGGGAACAGACAAGCCAGCAACAACTTAAGGCTTCAAACACATGGGCTTTATAAACCCGGGAGATTTTACCTCTAACACAGGCAAACTCTTCCAGCAGGCTAGAAACCCTGCATCACACCAAGCTGTGAAAAATATGGGGATCCATGGGAGACTTGTTATCTCTACGCCACTCCACCGGGCAGATTGTTTCTCTAACACAGAACAAATATCCCCGCAGACTAGAAACCCTGCACCCCACGCCCATAACGTTCAGGCTGGGAAGAATGAGCGGATGTTGACCGGTGCTCACTACCAGATACGGGGGAATAGCCGACGAAAATTTTTTCGTCGGCCATTCCATTTTTTCGTCGGCTATACCCTCTGCCGACGAAAATTTCGTCGGCCATAAGTCGTCGGTAATACGCCGTCGGTAATACCAATGGCCGACGAAAAAAAAAATTTCGTCGGCTATAGTTAAATATGGCCGACGAATCCAAAAATTCGTCGGGCAAACGTGGCAGAAATAGCCGACGAATTTCGTCGGGTATTTTTGAGTATGGCCGACGAAATCCATTAAGTATGGCCGACGAATTTCGTCGGCTATTGTGTTTTAACTATAGTCGACGATTTAATAAAATTTCGTCGGCTATTTCCTCGAAATATATTAATATTTTAATAGGCATAATTAGTTATAGCCGACGAAATACTAGAATTTTCGTCGGCTATACAACTTATAGCCGACGAAAATTGGTAAAATTCGTCGGCTATTCTTAAATTTTAGGCAAAAAAAAAATTAAATTATGCTTTGGATGGAGGAGGGGAATGAGGAGGGGAAGGAGGAGGAGGGGAAGGAGGAGGAGGAGGCCGGAGGAGGAGGGGAAGGAGGAGGTCGGAGGAGGAGGAGAAGGAGGAGGGGAAGGAGGAGGCCGGAGGAGGAGGAGAAGGAGGAGGAGGAGGAGGAGGAGAAGGAGGAGGAGGAGGAGGAGGAGGCCGGAGGAGGGGAAGGAGGGGAAGGAGGGGAAGGAGGGGAAGGAGGAGGAGGCCGGAGGAGGAGGAGGGGAAGGAGGAAGAGGAGGAGGGGAAGGAGGAAGAGGAGGAGGCCGGAGGAGGAGGAGGGGAAGGAGGAAGAGGAGGAGGGGAAGGAGGAGGAGGAGGAGGAGGAGGAGGAGGAGGCCGGAGGAGGGGAAGGAGGGGAAGGAGGGGAAGGAGGAGGAGGCCGGAGGAGGAGGAGGGGAAGGAGGAAGAGGAGGAGGGGAAGGAGGAGGCCGGAGGAGGAGGAGAAGGAGAAGGAGGAGGAGGAGGAGAAGGAGGAGGAGGAGGGGAAGGAGGAGGAGGAGGAGGAGGCCGGAGGAGGGGAAGGAGGAGGGGAAGGAGGGGAAGGAGGAGGAGGTCGGAGGAGGAGGAGGAGGAGGAGGAGGAGGAGGAGGGGAAGGAGGGGGAGGAGGAGGAGGAGGAGGGGAAGGAGGAAGAGGAGGAGGGGAAGGAGGAAGAGGAGGCCGGAGGAGGGGGGGAAGGAGGAGAGAAAAAAGGCGGGAGGATTTAAAAGATTTAGAAGGAGTATAGCCGACGAAATAAAAATATTTCGTCGGCTATACTTAGAGAATAGCCGACGAAATTAAAATATTTCGTCGGCTATTCTCTAAGTATAGCCGACGAAATCTTTTATTTCGTCGGCTATTCTTTAAGTATAGCCGACGAAATCTTTTATTTCGTCGGCTATACTTTGGAAAATCAACAGCCGTCGGATCTGAGCCATCCAACAGCGGACAATAAAAAGGCGCGGATCAAGAGTTTAGCCGACGAAATATTTGAATTCGTCGGCTATACTTAGAGAATAGCCGACGAAATTTGAATGTTTCGTCGGCTATTCTATGAAAACATACTAAAATGCCGTTTTGAGGCCCTAAACGAACTCGAAAGCCCGAAAAAGCCCACACGTCGTGGCAAAGCTACGAGTTTTGTTCCTGGCGTCGTTCCCTTTCCGGAATGGTATCACAATCGTCATTCGGACGCCGGATGCCAAATCTGCAGTAAACCGGGTTTTGACTGATTTCATTATTTCGGCACACGGATTTTATCGGAATCTTGTCATTTTTCAACCGTAGACGTATTTCATTATTTCGGTCATATCTTATTTGACGACATATTTGCATTTGAAGAGTGTACGTATAGTAACTATTTGAAACTATACATTCACTTAAACACTTAGTAAACAAGTTAAGGAACATTAGTGCATATGTTCCGATTTTGAATCTAAAAGTTTGGAAAATCTATTCCAACCGTCAGATATCACCGTTAAGATTAAATACATGTATGAAAAAAAATCCAACTACATCTGACAACGTTAAAGGCTCGATCGGGACGGTCAACCGGGTGAGTCAAACCTCTAAACGCTTTAAAACGGAAATTGGCCCGTCTAAATGACGTTTTTTGGCCTGATCTTCAATAGAGAATAGTTTCAGATTGATGAGACGCGACTAATCGTATAAAAATTTTCCTCAAAATATTTACCGACCGTCAGGCTACCCATAGGAAAACGGGAGTAAAAAACAGTTAACCGCAACATTCGGCACACAGATTTTGTCGGAATCTTCCCATTTTTCAACCGTAGCCGTATTTCAATATTTTGGTCATGTCTTATTTCACGACACATTTGCATTTGAAGGATGAAGCAATGGTTTGTCGATAGTGATAGAAAATGGAAACTGCTCTTTTTTTGTTTTTTTTTTAATCATAGCCGACGAAATCAAACCTAGTATTCGTCGGCTATGCTATTCTTTTGTCGTTTTCTGTCAAAAATAATCGTATAATTATTTTTTTTAAAACTTATGGCCGACGAAATACTTAATTTTCGTCGGCCATTGTTCGTAAATAATTATTTTTAAAAAAGTATGGCCGACGAAATAATTAATTTTCGTCGGCCATTGTTCGTAAAATAATTATTTTTAAATAATTTATGGCCGACGAAATAATTAATTTTCGTCGGCCATTATTCGTAAAATAATTATTTTTAAAAAAACTTATGGCCGACGAAATAAAAAAGTTTCGTCGGCCATTCTTCCAAAAGTTTATAGCCGACGAAAACTTTAAATCGTCGGCCATTATAGGAGTATAGCCGACGATTTTTCATTTTTACCGACGAAAAAAAAAATCGTCGGCCATTCTATGGGAATGGCCGACGAAATTTTTTTTTTGCCGACGACAAAAATTTTCGTCGGCCATTCTTGGGAATAGCCGACGAAAAAAGTGTTTCGTCGGCCGTTTTTTTTTTTTTCGTCGGCAAAGCCTTTTTTTCTTGTAGTGGCTATAACATGGCCGCAACACCCCACCACGAACAAATGGGAATACTCGAACTCCCGGCCGAGTTCCTTTTCGAGTTGGGGGACTTATTGGAAGCGATATATATACCGCATTTTGGTATTGCACGCCAACGGTAACAGGCATTCCAACGGTATTCCAAAGGCATTCCATCGGTAGCAGGCATTCCAACGGCACCATTCCAACGGTATTCCAATGGCATTCCATCGGTAACAGGCATTCGAAAGGCATTCCATCGGTAACAGGCATTCCAACTGTAACACCATTCCAACGGTATTCCAAAGGCATTCCATCGGTAACATGCATTCCAACGGTAACACCATTCCATCGGTAACAGGCACTCCATCGGTAACAGGCATTCCAACGACAAAAGGCATTCCAACGGTAAAAGGTATTCCAACGGTTCCAAATGTATTCCAACGATACTCCAAATGCATTCCAACAGTAAAGCCTATTCCAACTAACGATTGCGCATCCCCTCGATCGAGCCGGTACCAGCTTACCGCTCACTTTCCTAGGGCATAACCGGTTGCACCAACCGAGTTATCCCAATCGACAGTATGTGCCCAATCATGGTCAGCGAATCTTCTCTGGGCACCCCGGTTCCGCACCGCTGCGCCAGAGCCTCGACCCCTCCACCACAGCTCACGCTAGCACCTCACCTCCGGCCTCGTGAGTTCGGCCGCTCAGCCTATCAGCTGACCCTCCGGCCCGGTCTTGTTCAGCAGTCAACTCGGCCAGCGGGCCAGCGGTTCACCTCAGCCAGCGGGTCACCCCAGATCCAACAGGCCGGATCCTGTTCAGCAATCACCTCGGCCAGCGAGTCACCCTAGATGCAACAGGCCCGGTTCTGTTCAGCAGCGGCTTTGCCCGATCAAGCTTCAACGAGTCAGGACCGGTCAAACCCGGATCCTCCCTGGGCACCCACCGCCATTCCGGAACTCGATGATCTAATCAGCTTGCCTTCGGGAAATATTGCACAGACAGTGCGGATCAGAACCCGGCACAGACAGTGCGGATCAGAACCCGGCACCTCAGTACACCCCCAAGCATGACTAAACACAAAGGTTACTAGCAAGGAAACACCACTCCCGGCCAAGTCAAATCTCCAACACGGACTTGGGGGACTATTACTGGGAACACATCAGTAAGACTCGAGCGGAGGGGTGGGACTCGGCATTCGAACGCCCTGTAAGAGTCCAATCTCACTTAGGGACTTGGGGGACTGGTGGTAGTAGGGGTGACTCGGTCACCACCTAAGCTTGGCGACACATGATGATTAATTCCCCAAGTAAGATTGCACTCTTACTCGGGAACTTGGGGGACTTGTTGGGGACATATATGGTGCACCGCCAAGCATATTCGACGACCTCGTGGACCATGCAACCGGCGCCATAGGTCCTACTTCCGGCATCCATCGGGTAGACCAGCACCCCAACTACATCTCCATTGTTCCACATCACCGGAACCGCACTCGGAAGCCGTGCCACCGGGCTCCTGAAATAGCTTCGTGAGTAGGAAAAGTGGGTTTGCATCCCACATTGGAAACATTGTAAAGGAGGGAGCCTTCCTTCCTTATAAATAGAAGGCTCCCCCCTTAGATATGGAATAATTGGATACTTGTCACCCTTGGCATGTAACCACCCGATGGCTTATTGGCCGATCATACTATATTCCAAGTGGACGTAGCCGTGCCCTCGGATGGCACGGTGAACCACTATACTTGCCCGTGTCTATTTATAGCTTTATTATTGTGCTTCTGTGAGTCGTCCCGGATTCTAGCAGAAACAGTATCTGACGAATGTTGTTTTTAAAATGGATACATTATGTATGTGTGGTTATGATTTAAACCAGTTTTTTCTATTGGTTATTTTAAAAAATTATGCAGTTCTAACATGCAGTTTAAAAAAAATTTCTAGTCTTAACATCCTGTTTGAATGCAATAGATTTAAGTGATATATCATTATTTCAAAAGAAAAAAGAAACCCGTCATTTTTCTTATAATATTAATGTGTCAGTAAATGTGACGATCCACTGTTAGGTATGATAGTTTTGGATTGAATTTATATTTATTTATTTTTTAATTATTATATGTTTCTGTTGTTTTATTGGTTTTTGCCTTATATGTTGTTGTGTCTTTTGTGCAGCCTGTATGGCGTATGGGAGAAAACAGTCAGCGAGGATGTGAGTTTTTTACAAGAAAATATGTTTCGCAATGAACAAATTGATTCAATAGGAACTGAGGGGACAGCAGCTGCAGAGAATGTGGAGAGTGGGGCCATGGTTCTTACAAGTAGTGGTCAATTGCTTTGCACATTTTTGGTTGTCTAATTGATCATAATAAAATTGGTTATGTGATTTTGATTATTGACCCATTTGTAGTTGTTTATTAGCTAATCAGTGTTGGTTGTCTGAATTAGACTAAAACATTAAAATTTGTGGTTTTTGTTTGTGATGGGTTGGATAAAGGTTGTCAAGAGACAAAATGGAAGAGTTCTAATTTAACAACATTAGCGAAATTGATACATCTGAAGTGATTTAGACCAGTTTTTTCTATTTACAATTGAAAAAAATTGTGCAGTTCCAATTTGGAAAAACAATAGTCAAAGACAGATACTTCGTGTCTCCAATAGATTTGTATTTTTGGAACATGTTTTTGGAATTGTAATACCGTATTTATATTTCCTCACTCGATAGAGAAAAATTGAGTTTATACTGTAGTCCTCACTTGATAGAGAAAAATTTATATTCTTCATGTGATATTAATTGCTCAAATTGCTCAATGTTGTTGTGTCTCTGAATAGTCTATCATTTGTTTGGGCATGTGCAAGGACCAGAATTATATCTGACGTCCTTGATTAATAGTAGCGAGCATTATAAAAGAATATTGACAGATTGGTGTTTCAAAATTTTGTTTGTAGTGTCTTCATATTCAACAAAACATAAAGAGGTCAGGATATAAAAACTATATAATAACATGGTTTGTTTTGTCGAAGTTGTTAGTGATGTTTGTGCACTTTTTAACATTGCTTTGTTGTTGTCATTTTGATATATTAGATAAAGGCAGTAAAAAGAGAATAACAGAGGGATCTTCAGTTCACACAACATATGACACTGGAATGACCGCAAATCTTCATGCTGCTCAATTTGACAAACGTTTACCAGGTATAATGAGTATTTGTTGGGAGAGTATTGATGACTTGGTTTTTTATTTAATTTTTATTTTTTTTGCTTCTTTTATTAGCTTTGTTATGCTATAGGATATATACTTGATAAGGTTTCCATGAGCAGGCCCAGAGTAGATAATTTCCATTTCTGTAATCAAGTTTTGCTATTATGAATAAATGGTTTAGACCTTGGTAGCAAATAATGATATCATATAATGGAGGCAGATTTTCATTTGTTTTAGGTTCCTGCCTGCCACTTTTTTTTACTGTCAAAGATAAAGTATAGAAGCTTATTTGAATTATGAGTAAATTGATTTGTCTCTCTACAGTTGATGGCGCTAGCTCTTCAAGTGTAATTGGGCAGGCATTATATCAGAAGAATAGAAAAGGTTATATGCTATTTATGTCATTTGTTTCTGTTGTAACCCGTAGGCCTGACAGAGACTGGTGGATCTTGGTGTGAATCCTTCCTGCAAGTCCTGCTAACTAAGGGGAATACCGGGCGGGCCGGTCTTCTCCTCTCCGATGCCTAAGTTAGTACTGTTGGGATAAATGGATAACTTAAGAGGGAACAATAAGTAGTTGGAGAGTTGGTTACCTATTAATGAGAGTAGTTGATGCCCTTATATAGGTTGTCGAGCGTGAGGTCTGGTCTCACTCTTCGATGTGAGATTGATCCCCTTCTGTTCATATATTGGGGCAGCTTTGGTGCTCTGTTCAGTAGGCTGGCGCCCCCGGCCCTTGGCCATAAGGTAGGCTGCTGGGCCCCGGGTGCGGGTGTTAACGATCCTGCCCCGGGCCATGGACCGGGCCCGAGTGGTGCGGCTGCGGGTCTGTGGGCTTGGGTAGCCCCTCTATGGCTACCGTCAACAAGTCCCCCAAGTTCCCGGTCAAGTGCAATCTTAAATGGGGACTTAAATATGTCTTGCTCTGCAGGCCCGCAGACCCGCAGGGTTACCGACCTAACGGTTCCCTAGTCCTCCAAGTCCACGCTGAAGATTGGGCTTGGCCGGGCGTTCGAGCAGAAAGCCTGTTATGATGCTACGTGGTGATGCGAGTTCCGTCTGTTCATGATGATGTGCAACAGTTATGAGAATGAGTTGTGATGATGGTGGTGTGGTGCTTGAGTTCCGTCGTGCCCTGCATATGGAACGGGGTGAACCCGGACGAGTGCATGGGATGATAATGTGGCGTTGAAATCTGCCATGCCATGCATATGGGATGGGGTGAACCCGAATCAGTGCATGGGATGATAATGTGGCGTTGAAATCCGGCATGCCATGCATATGGGGCAGGGTGAACCCGGACGAGTGTATGGGATAATAATGTGGCTTTGAAATCCGCCATGCCATGCATATGGGGCAAGGTGAACCCGGATGAGTGTATGGGATGATAATGTGGCGTTGAAATCCGCCATGCCATGCATATGGGGCGGGGTGAACCCGGACGAGTGTATGGGATAATAATGTGGCTTTGAAATCCGCCATGCCATGTTCCGCAAGGACTCGACCGGTGAACTGTCATGTCAGAACGAGTCAGGTATGAATTGCTCCGGGAGGACCCGGCCGGTGAACTGCCATGTCGGACCGAGTCCTCCAGTGAAAATCACTACCAATGGTGGTACAAGCCGGGGAATATGTCCTGTGTTAGAGGTTAATTTCCCGGTGGGGTGTTGCGGCCATGTTATAGCACCGGTCAGCACCCGCTGATTCGTCCCAACTTGTTGTTGGAATAAGCGTGGGGTAATGTGCAGGGTTGCGAACTTGCGGGGAGACCTGTTGATAGGAGCACAATGTGCGACGTTATTAATGTGTTATTATCCCTTATTTATACTTTGTTAAGTCTATTTAGAATAAGATAGAGTCATAATATAGTTTAGTGTCCCTTTAGTAGAGTTTTGGAGAAAATGTGTTTAATTGTCAAAAAAACGACTAAGTATAGAAATCTGAGGAAAAAGTGCAAAATATGTTGTTTTTGTGATTTGGAGGCCTGTGTTTGACTGACTTATTCTTTTCCAAATTTGATGAAATTTGGCAGCCATATATTTGGAAAGTTGGAGTGTATTGTATCAAAAGTTCAGATCAATTTGAGCTAGGGAAGTCACCCAAAAGATGGTTGCAACTTGGCCGTTTGAACAAAGATCACCAGGGACTAACAGGATTTTACTGGGACTGTGTCCTGACTTCCGGAATTTATGCCAGACGATCCACAAGGAACCAGGAGGCGAATCACATATCGATGGAAATCTCTGTGTGTCTAGTTTCATATGCAATTGGAATCGCAGCAAAATCTCTCTTGAGGAAGGAGTTATGCCGGTCGGATCACACAAAGGTCAATCTGCCGAGAAGGAAAATCTATTTCCTGCCGAAAGACAAAAGCTTTCCCTGTCCACCAAGGAGAACTTTCGGTTGCTTCATGGATTATTTATCCAACAAGGGATGAGCTGAATCCATCAAGAAGTCCATGAAGCAATGATCCATGAAGAAAATCGGAAGAGATAATTCAGAAAAAGAGGAAGAAAATCGCAGCAAATCCTAATTAAATTCGATAGAATTCCTGTGCACGTCTCTCAACTTCCACGGACTCTCCCGGACAGCTCACTTTGAACCAGATGACGTACCATATATGGATGGAAAGCTACGGGAGTCTAGTTTCCAACTCAATTGGAATGACTTCAATATCTATTTTTTAAAGAAAGATATTCCGTAATTTTCACTCGAAGGTCAAATCTGCCAGCAGGATAAGTTTGAGAAAAACTAGGTTTTGTGAACCCTAGTTGCTGCCGAAACCCTACCTTCTTTGTCTTCTATATTTAGCCAAGTTTTACACAGAAAAATATCATCTCATCTGTCACCTTTAAGCTGCCAAAGCTCTGCCTTAATTCTTCCACCATATCCAAAGAAAAATACTAGCCAAATCCCCTTCACCACTACACTCAAATCGCATCCTTCATCACCATTGGATCATCCTTGCCGAAAGCTTCCTTGAAGGTTTCTTAAAGTGTGATCAACTCTTCTTCCATGGCTTTTATTTTTCTGTACAATTACATAATTTTGTCTATGAAGTTTGTAAGAATTTTTGGATGTTTGATTGGTTTTATTAATCTGAATTTAGACTTTCGAATATGCATGTTTGATGTTTGATTTCCGATTTCTGTTCTTAACATGTTTCGAATTTTAATTAGGTTTTGTATTTAACTTTCGCAAGTTCTCTTGATTTTGTTTTGGTTTATTTTCTGAATTCGTATGCACAACAAGTTGTATATTTGAGGGCAGCTATGGCCATGGCTGATTCTTGGGTGTATGCTTCATGTTGCCAAATTTGTATGAGGTAAATTGTATATGGTTTATCTTGTATGAATTCCAAGGGTAGAGTAATTCTGAAAATATGCATGTTAATGGGGTGAGGTGACGCCATACTTGTTACTTGTTTCCAATTCGACTCATTGTGATTATGTGTTTCTTGGTTTAATTTCTACACGAAGTGTCTTTAAACTGATTAGCACTATGTTTAGGATTACGCACGAAGCTGGTTCTAAATAATTAAGGAGTTTTGCTAATTAGATGAACCAGAAAGGGCTCTAATTAAATTGGAACTAAAATACTTTCTTTGAGACTTGCTGAATTTTATGTTATGATTCCTCGTTTGATTTTGTTACATGTTGTTGACAGTAGCCGCAGAGGCTACAGCAGGCCCACAGACCCGCAGCAAGTGCCCCAGCGCCCTGCCCAAGGCTCGGGACCGGATCACCAGCACCCGGCCTCGGGGTCCAGCACCCGGCCTCGGGGTCCAGCACTCTATCCTGCCTCTAGGGACCGTGGGGTCGGGGGCGCCAGCCTGCCAAAGAGGGCATCAGAAGTTACAAACAGAAGGGAACCAGTCCCACATCGAAGAGTAAGGCCAGCCCTTACCCCCAACCACCTATATATGGGACCCAGCTACCCTCTTTATGAGGTAACTTGTCTCTCTCCCTGTTTACTGGACGGGAGCCGAAGCTCGCATACAATAATAAACCCTGCAATCGTTAGTAGTATAGACATAAGTAGGGATCGTTCTAGGCCGGGGATTAAGGGTACCTGAGATATGAAATTGTTAGACACAACACATATGCACATATATACATTGAAAAACGTCACATATGGGGGGATAAACATGGATCGGCAGCCATAGGGCTGCCCTAGTACTACATACGGCATTAAAACAGAAAATAAAAAAGAACCTAAGACTAATATTTACAAGTGATCATCATCTTTCACAAAACATTTAGCACAAAAGACTCTTTAACATGTAGATTACTATGCAAGAAGGTAAGGAACAAGTATGAATGTTGTTTCGACTTAACCAATTTCGATCCCAATTAGAGCCTACGAGGTCATCTAATCGTTGATTACTAAGGTCCTAAGATTAACTACGAGTATAATCCTAAGGTATATGTTAACCGATTTTACTGGGCCAACAATTAAGCACATGAATCACAAATCGAAGACAAGCGAACAAGTAGGGTCGTCAATCCTCTTATTATCTTGCAAGTTCTAAGGTATTTAGACCTAGTGAGCACATGGTTTAAGAAAACTACGAGTATGACTCAACCATGAACTCTATCACATGAAACCTAGCACTTAGAATTACATGTCAAACAACAAATGCTTAAAACAAAACTAGTGTGTCGATTTATTGCCCTAACCTTAGATTACTAATCGAATTAAGTTCTCAAACAACATCGCATACCTATTGTCCTAGTTATCAAACATAAAAATCTACAAGTCACATATCACAAATCAACATGCAAAACATGCAATTTATAAAAACCAAAATCAATTCATACATAGACATACAAATCTTCACCAAAAATTCATGAGTGTTTCATAGACAAAACTTAAACATAACTAGACAAAAATACTAAACCGAAGAAGGGCGTGGATCACACTTTGAGACACCTTGAAAGCTTCACTTGGTGTGGATCCGGCGATGTGTGGAGGATGGGGTGAGGGTGCACGGCAGGGATATGACGGCAGTAGGTTATGGTGGAAAAATTCCAAGAATCGGCAAAAGCAGAAACTTGGTTGAGGTGAGGTGAAGGTGGTTTTCGGTTTAGGTTTTTGTCTAGGATCTTTGGGGAATTTTGGTAGAGTTTAGGCCTTATGTTTAAGCTTGAGATGAGATGATTTTTCTGTAGGAAAAGTGAGAGTATATATAGGAGAGGGGTGCCGGCAGTCCCTTTAGCCAAAAAGAATTCAGAAAACCTAGTGCAATAAGGTTTTGCAACCTTCCTTTCTTAGTTCAATTAGGTTTTCTTTTCTGAATATTCTTCAAGGCTTGGGCTTCACATCTTCATGGACTTCTTGTATGGTCTTGGACTCCAATTGATAAGCTTTGATCCACCAAAAATGCATCACATTGCCGGCAGCTTGAAGTTGCATCCGATCTGCCTCAAATCGGCAGCTTCTCCTAGTTTGACTAGGAGACTTGATTTCTTCATGTTTTTCTTCGATGCCATGGCCTAGTGTCTTCCTCTTCCCTTCATAAAGCTTGGACCATCTTTACGTATGCATTTTTACACCATTTGGTCCGTCAAAAACAGAAAACACAAAAAGGGGGCAGTAGGTTCCTGGAATCGGCAGATTTGACCTTGCTGTAGTAATTCCGGCATATCTCCACTCTCGGAGCTCCGATTGATACGATTCCAAGTCTCAGATAAACTAGACACATATGGCCATCTCCCCATAAAACAGTTTAATAAAATTCCTTGTGAGTCGGCGGGAATGATTTTTCGAAGTTGGGACACAGTCCCAGGAAAATCCTGGAAGTCCCTGGATTGGAATGTTCGGACTGCCGTTTTGCAGCCAACGTTTGGGTAACTTCCCGAACTCCGATTGATCTGAAATTTTAACACAACATTCCTCAGCATATGAATATTAAGCACGCCAAATGTCATAGAATTTGGACAAGGATAGATCATAGTTTCATTCATCTCAAAATCACGAAAAAGACATATTTTACACTATTTTCCAGATTTCTCAAACTTAGTCATTTTTCGGATCATTAAGCTCATAGTTCCAAAACTCCACCAAAACAACACTAAACTAAATTACGACTCTATCTTAGATAAATAAGGGTTAAACAAAGCATAAACGAGGGCATACACATGTAATATCGTCGCACATTGTGCTCCTATCAACTACCCCACACTTATCCTTTGCTAGTCCCTTAGCAAACTAAATTAAACTAGACTCTAAACAAACTATTGCCCCTAACAATTTGTCTCAGGCTCGTATGTACACATAGCTTTCAAGTTAATGCATGAGAATGCTAAGCACGAAAATTCCAAGCTTCATGAACATGCGACATCAATATGAACATATAAGAGCAAAAAGGTAAGCATGTAAACATGTAAAGACTAATTCAAATCACCTCACAAGGCATACTCTCTTCTTTTCTCTCGAAGCATGGTTATTCACACATAAGTATATGCAAGCGAAAGATCATGAATTACAAAGAGTGACTTGCATATATCAAAGAAACGAAAGCACTTTGTGAATTTTTTATGGAAAAACCTCATATGATAACTATATGCACCAATGAACCAAAACCATAAGCTTACTCTTGAGATAATCTCCACAAATCAATTTTAACCATCTTAAGAATCATGAAAAAGATCAATAATAAGGTTGTAATGGGGCTAGGCTAAGAGGTATTCGAAATTTGGATAAGGAGGCTCAAAACGTCACCGTGCGCTTTAGCAAAGCTCGAATCTCCTTATGTCTTCTCGCCGAAAAGGGTCAAATTTCATTTTGTTGGACCCATACTTCATTCTTTTCTTCCCATGAAACATTACAACAATACTCAAGACAATAGCCATGCACAAAATTTTTCTTTTCTATGCCGTGCCTTACACATTTTTCTTTTTCTTTTGCTCTCGGTATTTTTTCTTTTTCTTTTTCTTTTGGTCCGAGCACATTTTTTCTTTTCAATTTTCTAAGGCACGGCATACATACTTCACATATAGATTCATGGCTAAGTCTACCCCATACTTATTCTTCTTCATCACACACGCGAAAACGCTTTCAAAAATTCAAGCTTTGCCGGAACACACAGTAAAGGCATCACTATACTAAGTTCATGGAAAGTGTTTAAGGGTGATGAAAGAAAAGGCTAATCGTAGGCTCAAAGGGGTTTACTAAGGTGTCCCACGACGGGCTCCAATAGGGCACATGCTTTATTTAGCTTTGGTGGTAAACCTAAATGATCTTTATTCAATCATATTCAAAATCAAGGTATTTTATGATATAAACGTTTTGAAAATCAACAAGAGTAAGTTCTAGCATACTAGAGTCCATTAAAAGCTATGGCACATAGTCATCGAATAATCAAAGAATTATGAGGTTTCATGCTTCCTACGAATCTATCGAATTTTATCTTTGTTATCGCTCAAGAAGAAAGCAAATTGGCTCTAAAGCTCACATAGGTTATAATCGAAATAAATTAGCTCAAACATGCATGCTTCGTTAATCAACAAGTCCTACATGCTCCTACCAATGCACATAATCCATGAAACTTACAATTTTAAAAGTATGCACAACCATCATCTATGTATGCAAAGAGGAGAAAAACATCATTGACATATTAGGGGCATCCTAAGACTCAAAAACAAACAAATTTAAACACTCTATTTTTGTGTTACAATTTTCTGAATTTTTCTTTTCTAAACTAAGCACACAAAAAGCAAAAACAAAAACGGAATACGTTATCCCACCCCACATTTAGAAAATTACATTGCCCTCAATGTAAGCACAAAACAATATCAACGAATTTCCTAAGCATGCAATCGACTAACATATACCAACATATCATCACAAATCAAAGATAAAGAGAAGGGTTAAGAAATTTCAAACTCTCGGTGATGGCTCCTTCACTTTTCTTTGATCGACATGGGTTGCCTCCCAAGTAGCGCTTTGTGTTTATAGTCCATAGCCTAGACTTTTCACCGTGTTTTTGCATGTGTTCATCGTGTTCCAAAGCAACTCAAATTGGCAAGAAGAAGTTCGATGAGAAGATCGTTGCATGAGGTGTCTGATTCGGTGCTTGTAGAAGTGAACGTATCCGGTTGCGTGTCCAGCTCTGTTTCTGCCGTGTCTGGCGTATCTGGTGGCGTGTCATCCTTGTGCTCGGCCTTGTGTGGCTGTGTGTCAACCCTGCCGGCAATGGCAGGTCCGGCAGGGAGTATTGGCTCGGCTGAAAGCAGTGGCTGCTGCTCGGCAGCATGAATTGTGGAAGCTTGGCTCGGTGGTGATGGTGGTGCGGGGTAGACGGCGGCTTCTTCCACCGTATGCTCTTGAAAGGATGAGTAATAAGGCTTTGGACTTTGAATTTCGATAGCTCCATGGGGAAAAACTTTGGTAACAATGAAAGGGCCTACCCATCTAGAGCGAAGCTTACCCGGAAAAAGTCGAAGTCTTGAGTTGAATAAAAGAACTTGTTGCCCCACTTCAAACTTTTTCCCTCGAATCATCTTATCATGGTAGGCTCGAGTCTTCTCCTTATAAATCCATGCGGTGTCATAGGCTTCATTACGGATTTCTTCAAGTTCGTTGAGTTGAAGCTTTCTATGAAGACCGGCATCATCAATGTTCATGTTGAAGGCTTTGATTGCCCACTATGCCTTGTGCTCTAGCTCAACCGGTAAGTGACATGCTTTGCCAAAAACTAACCGAAAAGGGGACATACCAATCGGTGTCTTGTATGCGGTCCTATAAGCCCACAAAGCATCATCGAGACGATCACTCCAATCCTTCCTTGAAGGTCCAACCGATTTCTCCAAAATTTGCTTGATCTCTCGATTACTCACCTCGGCCATACCACTTGTTTGGGGGTGATAAGGTGTAGAAACCTTATGTGTGACTCCATACTTCCTCAATAAGGCTTCAATAGTGCGGTTACAAAAATGGGATCCTCCATCACTAATCAAGACTCTTGGAACTCCAAAACGTGAGAAGATGTTGGTCTTGAGAAACTCGGCTACCACCTTGGCATCATTGGTGCGTGTAGCCTTGGCTTCGATCCACTTTGACACATAATCCACCGCAAGCAATATGTAGAGAAAACCCTTACTTGAAGGAAACGGTCCCATGAAATCAATACCCCATAAATCGAAAATTTCTACCTCAATGATAGGCGTGAGCGGCATTTGGTCTCGAGCTCCAATGTTCCCCATTCTTTGGCATCTATCACAAGCTTTGCAAAACATGAAAGCATCCTTGAAAATCGTAGGCCAAAAGAAACCACAATTAAGTACCTTCAAAGCCGTCTTCTTTGGTCCAAAATGCCCACCACAAGCTTCGCTATGACAAAAAGCAAGGATGGATCGATGCTCATTCTCCGGCACACATCTTCTAATAACTTGATCACCACATTGCCTCCATAAGTACGGATCATCCCACAAGAAGTGTCGAGCTTGCTTCCTTATTCTCTTTTGTTGGTGGCTCGGCATCTCTTTGGGAAATCGGTTTGTGGCAAGAAAATTGGCAATGTCGGCATACCAAGGCTCAAGTACTTCAAGTCGAAAAAGTTGCTCATCTGGAAAGGACTCTAATAGGGGTAGCCGATCCTCCTTTTGCACAAGTCTACTCAAATGATCGGCTACAACATTCTCTACTCCTTTCTTGTCTTTAATCTCAATGTCGAACTCTTGAAGCAAAAGAATCCATCGAATAAGCCTCGGCTTAGCATCCTTCTTCGTCATAAGATATCTCAAAGCGGCATGATCACTATAAACAATAACTTTGGAATTCAAAAGATATGATCGAAATTTTTCCAAAGCAAAGATTACCGCTAAGAGTTCCTTCTCCGTTGTTGTGTAATTGAGTTGTGCATCGTTGAGAGTCCTTGAAGCATAGTAAATGGCGCATGGCTTCTTCTCAATTCGTTGTCCAAGTACTGCTCCAAGTGCATAATCGCTAGCATCACACATCAACTCAAACGGCTCTTCCCAATTAAGGGACACAAGTATAGGTGCCGAGCACAACAAGGTCTTCAAACGGCAAAAAGCTTCTTCACATGCCTCCGACCACTCAAACGTCACCTCCTTTTGTAATAAGTTGCTCAATGGCTTGGCAATTGAAGAGAAGTCCTTGATAAATCGTCGATAGAACCCCGCATGGCCAAGAAAACTTCGCACATCTTTTACACACCTAGGGCTCGGCAATGCTTGTATTAGCTCCACCTTGGCTTTGTCAACCTCTAAGCCGAAATTATGTGCCCTAGAACAATGCCTTGCGTGACCATGAAGTGACACTTCTCCCAATTGAGCACAAGATTTGTCTCTACACACCTCTCAAGTATCTTCTCCAAGTTCCCCAAACATGCATCGAAGGTGCCTCCATACACACTAAAATCATCCATAAACACTTCGATAATGTCTTCAATAAAATCCGAGAAGATAGCATACATACATCTTTGAAAAGTGCCGGGTGCGTTGCAAAGTCCGAATGGCATCCGCCGATAAGCAAACGTGCCAAATGGACAAGTAAAAGTGGTCTTCTCTTGATCGTCCGGGTGTATCATGATTTGATTGTAGCCACTATATCCATCAAGAAAGCAATAGTAAGAATGACCGGCCAACCTCTCTAGCATTTGATCCATAAACGGCAAAGGCATGTGATCCTTCCTTGTTGTAGCGTTGAGCTTCCTATAATCGATGCACATACGATGACCGGTTACAAGTCGTTGTGGCACAAGCTCATTCTTCTCATTCTTGACAACCGTTACACCACTCTTCTTTGGCACTACTTGCACGGGAGATATCCACTTACTAGCCGAAATTGGGTAGATCACCCCACAATCGAGCAACTTGATAATTTATTCCTTTACAACCTTCATCATTGGAGGGTGAAGTCGACGTTGAGCTTCCTTTGTCGGCTTAGCTCCTTCTTCTAACAAGATACGATGAACACAAGTAGTAGGGCTTATTCCCTTGATGTCCGCTAAGGTCCAACCTATGGCGGTCTTGTACTTCTTAAGCACTCTTATCAAATCAACCTCTTGCTTCTCACTAAGCATTGAAGACACAATAACCGGTAGTGTATCTTCTTCTCCAAGATAAACATACTTCAAGTGACTAGGGAGTTCTTTTAGTTCTAACTTTGGGGCTTCTTCCACACTTGGTCGAAATTTTGTTGTGGCACTTGGAATTGACAAGAACGAGTTCCTCGGATACAATGTTGTGGCCTCAAGCTCGGCAACCACCTCTCTAAGGCTCGGCAACATTATGAATGACTCGGCATAAAGGCCTGCCGAGTCACTTTCTTGCTCGGCATGATTGCATGGTGATAGGAGCACAATGTGCGACGATATTATATGTTTATGCCCTCGTTTATGCTTTGTTTAACCCTTATTTGTCTAAGATTGAGTCATAATATAGTTAGTGTCAATTTTGGTAGAGTTTTGTGAAAAATGGTTAAGAATCCGAAAAATGACTAAGTTTGAGAAATCTGGAAAATAGTGTAAAATATGTCTTTTTCGTGATTTTGAGATGAATGAAACTATGATCTATCCTTGTCCAAATTCTATGAAATTTGGCGTGCTTAATATTCAGATACTGAGGAATGTCGTGTTAAAATTTCAGATCAATTGGAGTTCGGGAAGTCACCCAAAACTTGGCTGCAAAAGGGCAGTCCGAGCATTCCAATCCAGGGACTTCCAGGATTTTCCTGGGACTGTATCCCAACTTCGAAAAATCATTCCCGACGACTCACAAGGAGTTTGATCGAACGGTTTTATGGGGAGATGGCCATATGTGTCTAGTTTACGTGAGACTTGGAATCGCATTAATCGGAGCTCCACGGAGGGAGATAAGCCGGAATTACTGCATCAAGGTCAAATCTGCCGATTCCAGGAACCTACTGCCCCCTTTTTGTGTTTTCTGTTTTTGATGGACCAAATGGTGTGCAAATGCATATGTGATGATGATCCAAGATTAAGGAAGGTTAGAGGATGACACCAAGCCAAGGCATTGAAGAAAAAAATCAGAAAAAGAAGTTTCCTAGAAGAACCAAGAAAGGAAGGAACCAAAACCTTGTTGCACAAGGATTGCCTTTGCCGATTTGGACTAGGTTTTCTACCTAGGTTTTCTGCCGAATTTTCCTCTATAAATAGCCAACTTTTACACAGAAAAACTTATCTCATCTCAAGCTTAAACACAAGGCCTAAACTCTACCAAAATTCCCCAAACTTCCTAGACAAAAACCTAAACCCGAAACCACCATCCACCACCAACCAAGTTTCTGCCGAAACTTGGAAAAGATCCTGCCGAGCCACCTTACAGCCGTGCAGCCTCACCCCAGCCTCCATACATCGCCGGATCCACACGACGTGAAGCTCTCAAGGTGTTCTCAAAGTGTGATCCACTCCCTTCTTCGGTTTAGTAATTTTTGTTTAGTTATGTTTAGTTTTGTCTATGAAACATTCATGTATGTTTGGTGTTGGTTTATATGTCTATGTATGAATCGATTTTGGTTTTATAAATTGTATGTTAAAGACTTGTTTGAATCGATGCTTAGATTTATGTTTAGGTTTCGACAAGAACAATGAATTTTGCATGCTAATTTGTAATATGTAACTTGTAAATTCGTATGTTAGATAATTAGGACAGTGGTATAGATGCATGTCTTAGGTTTGAAATTGGTTAGAAATCTAAAAGAGTGGACCTTATAAACCGAAACATTAGTTGTGCTTAAGCATTTGTTGTTTGCATGTAAATCTAGGTGTTAGGTTTCATCAAACCCGAGTAATAACAAATATGGCTAGATACTCAAAAGGTTGCTTTGATTTGTTTTTGCTCACTTAGGGTATAGTACTTTGGATTTCTTACATGTTAAAATAAGATGATTGACAACCTTGCTTGTTTTGCATGTCTCCGATTTAGACTATTGTGATTAATTGTTAAGTCTCAAAAGGATTAACATAACTTTAGGGCCCATAACCAAAAGTTCGGTCTTAAAACTTGAGAAGTCTTACAACTAAGTTGTAGTCGGAACTAATTTTGAATTTAAACATGTTGATACTTGTTCCTTACTTTCTTGCATGTGAGTTTATATGTTAAAGAGTCTTGGTGCTAAATGTTTTGTGAGAGATGATGATCACTTGTATATAGTAGTTTAGGTTTATTTTCGTGTCTTAGATATAGAGGCAGTCCTTGCTGCCGAACCTCATCTTCATCCCCCATGATAAATTCGTATATATGTATATAAGTGTGACAATTGTGTGCATATATGTTTGTGAATATTTTTGTTAACATTCTCATATTTCAGGTACCCTTAATCCCCGGCTAGAACGATCCCTACTTATGTCTATACTACTAACGATTGCAGGGTTTATTATTGCGTGCGAGCTTAGGCTCACATCACATGGCTCGGCCTCCTCTTGCACGGCATGGCTTGGCTTGGTTCTCTTCATAACTCGTTCTCCCCTCTTGTCAAATCCGACCCCTTGCTCAATCGCTAATTGCTATGCGTCGAGCGAGGTCGACATAACTTGCTCGACCTCCTCCAAAACATCAATGGCACAACCCTCCTTCAAATCAACATTGGGAAATCTCATGGCGTCAAACACATTGAACTTTATCATTTCACCATCAAATTCCATAGTTAGGTTGCCCTCGGCCACATCTATCTTTGTGCGCGCGGTCCTCATGAATGGTCGTCCTAAAAGCAATTGAGTGTTGTTGACCGGCGAATCCTCCATCTCAACCACATAAAAATCGGCGGGGAATATCAATTGGTTGACTTGCACCAACACATCCTCTACATAACCTTCCGGATATTTGCTTGAGCGATCCGCAAGTTGAATGATAACATTATCCTTCTTGAGAGGCCCTATACTCAACGTTTGATACACATTGAGTGGCATGACATTGATCGATGCTCCCAAATCCAACATAACATCCTCAAACCGTGTATTGCCTATGACACAAGGCACATTGAAGCTCCCCGGATCCTTCATCTTTGGTGGCAACTTCCTTTGAATAACGACCGACACCGTCTCGCTCATTGTCACCACACGAGTCTCTCTAGTATGCCTTCTCGCCGTGCAAAGCTCCTTCAAAAACTTAGCATACTTTGGCACTTGCTTGATGCACTCCAACAAAGGGATGTTGACTTGCACTTTCCGGAAAATCTCCAACACCTCTTCATCGGATTTATCTTTCTTTGTTCTAGCAAAACGAGAAGGGAATGGGGCACTAGATGATGGCACTCCTCCCTTACTTGCTTGGCTCGGCAATAACTTATTCTTGGATATAGCGGGATCGTACTCAAGCTCATTGCGCAGCCCCTTGTCTTTCACACTATGGCCGGCACTATGCCCTTGCTCGGCATTCATGCTCTTCTCGGCAACATGAGTGCTGCCGGCAGTATCTTGGCTGGTTGCTTCATGCTCGGCTGCTGCATGGCCGGATGCATTCTTCTCAGCATCTCCATCATGGCTGCCGGCAATGATAGGTCCGGCAGCCCTCTCATCCTCCTCAATACCCTTGAAAGTCACTCGCTTCTTCTTTGGACTTGTTGGAGGAAACAACTCTCTTCCGCTTCGAGTTTGAATCACTTTGGCTTGCTCGTTCCTCGGATTGGGAATAGTATTGCTTGGCAACTTCCCTTGCTCATTGAATCTTCCCATGAAATCTACAACTTGGCCCATTTGAGTCTTGAGCTCACCAATGTCCTTTTGATGATTTTGTTGCCCCGCGAGTAATGCTTGAGTAGCACTTGACAATGATTGAATCAAAGCATCGTAGTTCGGATTGCTTGGCGAAGCTTGGCCTTGGCCTTGGCTCGGCCCTCCTTGGCTTTGGTACGGCACGGCTTGTGTTTGACTCGGCAATGCTCCAAATTGTCCTTGGTTCGGCATATAAGGTTGCCGAGGCACAAATGGTGGCCTCGGTGCAAATGGTGCTCCTCCCTCTCTCGGTTGCATAGGTGCCCTAAGCACGTTGTCATTGTTCGCCCATCGAAAGTTCGGATGATCATTGAACCTCGGATTGAAATTGCCAAATCGTTGGCCTCCTTGAAAACCAATTGCATTGCATTCCTCTACTCCCTCATTAACTCCAAATTGAGGGCATTGTTCGGTCTCATGTCCCTCGGTGCAAATTCCGCAAACACTAGCACGCTTCTTCATCAAATTACTCACCAAGTCGGTAAGCTTGTCCACTTTCTCCTCTAACTTTGAGCTCGAAGACGTCTCCATGCACTTTTTCATTCCTTTGCACATTCCCTCGTGCCATGCCAAATTGTTGGTTGTTCAAGGCACGAACTTCCAACAAACTTCTTGCCGCTCCGGCATTTAACTCCAAAAAGCTACCTCCCGCGGCCGAGTCAAGAAACTCTCTCTCCATGACGCGCAATCCCTCATAGAAATATTGTAGCAAGAGTCCATCGCTAATGCCATGCGATGGACACAAAGAAACTAGGGACTTGAACCTCTTGTAGTAATCGAAGAAAGTCTCATCTCCGGCTTGCTTCACACTAGTTATTTGCTTCCTCAGATCAGTGATACGTGAAGCAGGAAAGTACATGAGTAAAAACTCATCCATCATAGTACTCCACGAAACAATGTGACCACTAGGCACCTCAAACAACCACTCCTTTGCTTGATCTTCTAGGGAAAACGGAAATGCCTTCATTTTGAAGTGTTGCAAATCGGTCCCTCTTGGACACATGGACTCCGTGGTGAAGTTAAACCACTGTAGGTGCTTGTTAGGATCCTCACTCGGCATCTCATAAAATGACTTCAGCTTATGGAGGAATCCACTCCTCAATTCAATCTCTCCAGTCTTGTTAGTTTCCAAGGGAGGATAAGTGATATTTGAAGGAGCAACTCCAGCTCCAGCGACATGACCATTCTGTGATCTGATTGATGCCATGATCTCTTCTCCTTCTTCTGATTCGGCAAAGGCCTCAAATTCTGGATTCTGAAGATCACACGACGATGACACAAATGAAGGTGAACTCGGCCCTGATGATGATACTGACGGCACAATAGGGGAACTCGGCAAGGATGATGATACTGATGAACTGGTTGGTGACGATGGTGGTAATGGCACAAAACGAGCAATAGCGAGTTCTTGGTCTAAACGTTGCAAACGGCCTTGAAGATCTCTTGTCCAAATACTAGATTCAGACATGCACTATTTCTGAAATTTGCAACATTTAAACAAGTTAGAACCTCGTAAAGAAATAGAAGACAAGAATATACATTATTACAAGCCACGGCATTGGCGATTACACAACAAATTTCAAACCATAACACATATACACAATCGGCAACAATATAAGGTACACGGCAATACAACACACGGCAACAAAAAAAAAAAAAAAAAATTCCCCAAAGCATACATATACAATCGGCACAAGAGAAGAAAATTTGAAAAGTTCATGAGCATGTAATCGCTAAGTCTAATTTCTTTTAAATTTGTTCTAACTCTCGAAGTACGTGGAGCAGAGGAGATAACGGTGCAATGGACTGATACTGCCCCCGGTAGTATCATGCTTAATCCGATATACCTCAAGAGTTTGAACCACACAACATGTTTTATCTTTGAAGAAAATAGGCCACATATGTCAAGTTATGTTCTAGCGTCTAAAGTGAGGTGATGCTTCGGCACAAGCTGTCGACTAGGTCGTGCGGATTTTACGTTTCAAAGGTCATTATAATCAAGGAGGGCGAACCCCCTACAGGAACCAGGCAGGACTCGTTGTTGGACAACACGGAGGGCGAACCCCCTATCGACTCACTCACCGAGAATGAACATCAGTCTATGGGCCTTGAGATCCAGTTAAACAAACCTGAGAACCATATCTATGAAAATAACTTCCCCATACTTTTTAAAACAAACACGGATCCCTAGCGGTCTCAAGTGTTGATTAAAACCGCCCTCAACCACATAGAAGTAATACTATTACCGAAGAAACGCTTATATGCGTGGGGGGGGAAGTATCCCGCGTTTCCCAATCTACATAGAAACGCCCTCCGACATAGCACCATTCACATGAAGGGTTTTGGTTATGATCAACAAAAGAGGCTTCACCTACATGTTACACTTTAGAAACTACAATAAACTCAAACATACACAACATATCAACTTCCTAGAAATTAAACTAAGTGATTACCAACATACATCATTATACATCATGCAACTTCCAAAATTTAAACTCTACATGCCGAAGCATATTTCTACTTTACAAAATCCCAAAATAAACTTAAAATTTACAACTTTACAACTTCACAACAAAAATTTCCAGCAACATTATATACACAACAATAACATAAAACAAGCTTTTATAATCCCCGGCAACGGCGCCAAAAATTGGACTGGAGCCGAAGCTCGCATACAATAATAAACCCTGCAATCGTTAGTAGTATAGACATAAGTAGGGATCGTTCTAGGCCGGGGATTAAGGGTACCTGAGATATGAAATTGTTAGACACAACACATATGCACATATATACATTGAAAAACGTCACATATGGGGGGATAAACATGGATCGGCAGCCATAGGGCTGCCCTAGTACTACATACGGCATTAAAACAGAAAATAAAAAAGAACCTAAGACTAATATTTACAAGTGATCATCATCTTTCACAAAACATTTAGCACAAAAGACTCTTTAACATGTAGATTACTATGCAAGAAGGTAAGGAACAAGTATGAATGTTGTTTCGACTTAACCAATTTCGATCCCAATTAGAGCCTACGAGGTCATCTAATCGTTGATTACTAAGGTCCTAAGATTAACTACGAGTATAATCCTAAGGTATATGTTAACCGATTTTACTGGGCCAACAATTAAGCACATGAATCACAAATCGAAGACAAGCGAACAAGTAGGGTCGTCAATCCTCTTATTATCTTGCAAGTTCTAAGGTATTTAGACCTAGTGAGCACATGGTTTAAGAAAACTACGAGTATGACTCAACCATGAACTCTATCACATGAAACCTAGCACTTAGAATTACATGTCAAACAACAAATGCTTAAAACAAAACTAGTGTGTCGATTTATTGCCCTAACCTTAGATTACTAATCGAATTAAGTTCTCAAACAACATCGCATACCTATTGTCCTAGTTATCAAACATAAAAATCTACAAGTCACATATCACAAATCAACATGCAAAACATGCAATTTATAAAAACCAAAATCAATTCATACATAGACATACAAATCTTCACCAAAAATTCATGAGTGTTTCATAGACAAAACTTAAACATAACTAGACAAAAATACTAAACCGAAGAAGGGCGTGGATCACACTTTGAGACACCTTGAGAGCTTCACTTGGTGTGGATCCGGCGATGTGTGGAGGATGGGGTGAGGGTGCACGGCAGGGATATGACGGCAGTAGGTTATGGTGGAAAAATTCCAAGAATCGGCAAAAGCAGAAACTTGGTTGAGGTGAGGTGAAGGTGGTTTTCGGTTTAGGTTTTTGTCTAGGATCTTTGGGGAATTTTGGTAGAGTTTAGGCCTTATGTTTAAGCTTGAGATGAGATGATTTTTCTGTAGGAAAAGTGAGAGTATATATAGGAGAGGGGTGCCGGCAGTCCCTTTAGCCAAAAAGAATTCAGAAAACCTAGTGCAATAAGGTTTTGCAACCTTCCTTTCTTAGTTCAATTAGGTTTTCTTTTCTGAATATTCTTCAAGGCTTGGGCTTCACATCTTCATGGACTTCTTATATGGTCTTGGACTCCAATTGATAAGCTTTGATCCACCAAAAATGCATCACATTGCCGGCAGCTTGAAGTTGCATCCGATCTGCCTCAAATCGGCAGCTTCTCCTAGTTTGACTAGGAGACTTGATTTCTTCATGTTTTTCTTCGATGCCATGGCCTAGTGTCTTCCTCTTCCCTTCATAAAGCTTGGACCATCTTTACGTATGCATTTTTACACCATTTGGTCCGTCAAAAACAGAAAACACAAAAAGGGGGCAGTAGGTTCCTGGAATCGGCAGATTTGACCTTGCTGTAGTAATTCCGGCATATCTCCACTCTCGGAGCTCCGATTGATACGATTCCAAGTCTCAGATAAACTAGACACATATGGCCATCTCCCCATAAAACAGTTTAATAAAATTCCTTGTGAGTCGGCGGGAATGATTTTTCGAAGTTGGGACACAGTCCCAGGAAAATCCTGGAAGTCCCTGGATTGGAATGTTCGGACTGCCGTTTTGCAGCCAACGTTTGGGTAACTTCCCGAACTCCGATTGATCTGAAATTTTAACACAACATTCCTCAGCATATGAATATTAAGCACGCCAAATTTCATAGAATTTGGACAAGGATAGATCATAGTTTCATTCATCTCAAAATCACGAAAAAGACATATTTTACACTATTTTCCAGATTTCTCAAACTTAGTCATTTTTCGGATCATTAAGCTCATAGTTCCAAAACTCCACCAAAACAACACTAAACTAAATTACGACTCTATCTTAGATAAATAAGGGTTAAACAAAGCATAAACGAGGGCATACACATGTAATATCGTCGCACATTGTGCTCCTATCAACTACCCCACACTTATCCTTTGCTAGTCCCTTAGCAAACTAAATTAAACTAGACTCTAAACAAACTATTGCCCCTAACAATTTGTCTCAGGCTCGTATGTACACATAGCTTTCAAGTTAATGCATGAGAATGCTAAGCACGAAAATTCCAAGCTTCATGAACATGCGACATCAATATGAACATATAAGAGCAAAAAGGTAAGCATGTAAACATGTAAAGACTAATTCAAATCACCTCACAAGGCATACTCTCTTCTTTTCTCTCGAAGCATGGTTATTCACACATAAGTATATGCAAGCGAAAGATCATGAATTACAAAGAGTGACTTGCATATATCAAAGAAACGAAAGCACTTTGTGAATTTTTTATGGAAAAACCTCATATGATAACTATATGCACCAATGAACCAAAACCATAAGCTTACTCTTGAGATAATCTCCACAAATCAATTTTAACCATCTTAAGAATCATGAAAAAGATCAATAATAAGGTTGTAATGGGGCTAGGCTAAGAGGTATTCGAAATTTGGATAAGGAGGCTCAAAACGTCACCGTGCGCTTTAGCAAAGCTCGAATCTCCTTATGTCTTCTCGCCGAAAAGGGTCAAATTTCATTTTGTTGGACCCATACTTCATTCTTTTCTTCCCATGAAACATTACAACAATACTCAAGACAATAGCCATGCACAAAATTTTTCTTTTCTATGCCGTGCCTTACACATTTTTCTTTTTCTTTTGCTCTCGGTATTTTTTCTTTTTCTTTTTCTTTTGGTCCGAGCACATTTTTTCTTTTCAATTTTCTAAGGCACGGCATACATACTTCACATATAGATTCATGGCTAAGTCTACCCCATACTTATTCTTCTTCATCACACACGCGAAAACGCTTTCAAAAATTCAAGCTTTGCCGGAACACACAGTAAAGGCATCACTATACTAAGTTCATGGAAAGTGTTTAAGGGTGATGAAAGAAAAGGCTAATCGTAGGCTCAAAGGAGTTTACTAAGGTGTCCCACGACGGGCTCCAATAGGGCACATGCTTTATTTAGCTTTGGTGGTAAACCTAAATGATCTTTATTCAATCATATTCAAAATCAAGGTATTTTATGATATAAACGTTTTGAAAATCAACAAGAGTAAGTTCTAGCATACTAGAGTCCATTAAAAGCTATGGCACATAGTCATCGAATAATCAAAGAATTATGAGGTTTCATGCTTCCTACGAATCTATCGAATTTTATCTTTGTTATCGCTCAAGAAGAAAGCAAATTGGCTCTAAAGCTCACATAGGTTATAATCGAAATAAATTAGCTCAAACATGCATGCTTCGTTAATCAACAAGTCCTACATGCTCCTACCAATGCACATAATCCATGAAACTTACAATTTTAAAAGTATGCACAACCATCATCTATGTATGCAAAGAGGAGAAAAACATCATTGACATATTAGGGGCATCCTAAGACTCAAAAACAAACAAATTTAAACACTCTATTTTTGTGTTACAATTTTCTGAATTTTTCTTTTCTAAACTAAGCACACAAAAAGCAAAAACAAAAACGGAATACGTTATCCCACCCCACATTTAGAAAATTACATTGCCCTCAATGTAAGCACAAAACAATATCAACGAATTTCCTAAGCATGCAATCGACTAACATATACCAACATATCATCACAAATCAAAGATAAAGAGAAGGGTTAAGAAATTTCAAACTCTCGGTGATGGCTCCTTCACTTTTCTTTGATCGACATGGGTTGCCTCCCAAGTAGCGCTTTGTGTTTATAGTCCATAGCCTAGACTTTTCACCGTGTTTTTGCATGTGTTCATCGTGTTCCAAAGCAACTCAAATTGGCAAGAAGAAGTTCGATGAGAAGATCGTTGCATGAGGTGTCTGATTCGGTGCTTGTAGAAGTGAACGTATCCGGTTGCGTGTCCGGCTCTGTTTCTGCCGTGTCTGGCGTATCTGGTGGCGTGTCATCCTTGTGCTCGGCCTTGTGTGGCTGTGTGTCAACCCTGCCGGCAATGGCAGGTCCGGCAGGGAGTATTGGCTCGGCTGAAAGCAGTGGCTGCTGCTCGGCAGCATGAATTGTGGAAGCTTGGCTCGGTGGTGATGGTGGTGCGGGTTAGACGGCGGCTTCTTCCACCGTATGCTCTTGAAAGGATGAGTAATAAGGCTTTGGACTTTGAATTTCGATAGCTCCATGGGGAAAAACTTTGGTAACAATGAAAGGGCCTACCCATCTAGAGCGAAGCTTACCCGGAAAAAGTCGAAGTCTTGAGTTGAATAAAAGAACTTGTTGCCCCACTTCAAACTTTTTCCCTCGAATCATCTTATCATGGTAGGCTCGAGTCTTCTCCTTATAAATCCATGCGGTGTCATAGGCTTCATTACGGATTTTTTCAAGTTCGTTGAGTTGAAGCTTTCTATGAAGACCGGCATCATCAATGTTCATGTTGAAGGCTTTGATTGCCCACTATGCCTTGTGCTCTAGCTCAACCGGTAAGTGACATGCTTTGCCAAAAACTAACCGAAAAGGGGACATACCAATCGGTGTCTTGTATGCGGTCCTATAAGCCCACAAAGCATCATCGAGACGATCACTCCAATCCTTCCTTGAAGGTCCAACCGATTTCTCCAAAATTTGCTTGATCTCTCGATTACTCACCTCGGCCATACCACTTGTTTGGGGGTGATAAGGTGTAGAAACCTTATGTGTGACTCCATACTTCCTCAATAAGGCTTCAATAGTGCGGTTACAAAAATGGGATCCTCCATCACTAATCAAGACTCTTGGAACTCCAAAACGTGAGAAGATGTTGGTCTTGAGAAACTCGGCTACCACCTTGGCATCATTGGTGCGTGTAGCCTTGGCTTCGATCCACTTTGACACATAATCCACCGCAAGCAATATGTAGAGAAAACCCTTACTTGAAGGAAACGGTCCCATGAAATCAATACCCCATAAATCGAAAATTTCTACCTCAATGATAGGCGTGAGCGGCATTTGGTCTCGAGCTCCAATGTTCCCCATTCTTTGGCATCTATCACAAGCTTTGCAAAACATGAAAGCATCCTTGAAAATCGTAGGCCAAAAGAAACCACAATTAAGTACCTTCAAAGCCGTCTTCTTTGGTCCAAAATGCCCACCACAAGCTTCGCTATGACAAAAAGCAAGGATGGATCGATGCTCATTCTCCGGCACACATCTTCTAATAACTTGATCACCACATTGCCTCCATAAGTACGGATCATCCCACAAGAAGTGTCGAGCTTGCTTCCTTATTCTCTTTTGTTGGTGGCTCGGCATCTCTTTGGGAAATCGGTTTGTGGCAAGAAAATTGGCAATGTCGGCATACCAAGGCTCAAGTACTTCAAGTCGAAAAAGTTGCTCATCTGGAAAGGACTCTAATAGGGGTAGCCGATCCTCCTTTTGCACAAGTCTACTCAAATGATCGGCTACAACATTCTCTACTCCTTTCTTGTCTTTAATCTCAATGTCGAACTCTTGAAGCAAAAGAATCCATCGAATAAGCCTCGGCTTAGCATCCTTCTTCGTCATAAGATATCTCAAAGCGGCATGATCACTATAAACAATAACTTTGGAATTCAAAAGATATGATCGAAATTTTTCCAAAGCAAAGATTACCGCTAAGAGTTCCTTCTCCGTTGTTGTGTAATTGAGTTGTGCATCGTTGAGAGTCCTTGAAGCATAGTAAATGGCGCATGGCTTCTTCTCAATTCGTTGTCCAAGTACTGCTCCAAGTGCATAATCGCTAGCATCACACATCAACTCAAACGGCTCTTCCCAATTAAGGGACACAAGTATAGGTGCCGAGCACAACAAGGTCTTCAAACGGCAAAAAGCTTCTTCACATGCCTCCGACCACTCAAACGTCACCTCCTTTTGTAATAAGTTGCTCAATGGCTTGGCAATTGAAGAGAAGTCCTTGATAAATCGTCGATAGAACCCCGCATGGCCAAGAAAACTTCGCACATCTTTTACACACCTAGGGCTCGGCAATGCTTGTATTAGCTCCACCTTGGCTTTGTCAACCTCTAAGCCGAAATTATGTGCCCTAGAACAATGCCTTGCGTGACCATGAAGTGACACTTCTCCCAATTGAGCACAAGATTTGTCTCTACACACCTCTCAAGTATCTTCTCCAAGTTCCCCAAACATGCATCGAAGGTGCCTCCATACACACTAAAATCATCCATAAACACTTCGATAATGTCTTCAATAAAATCCGAGAAGATAGCATACATACATCTTTGAAAAGTGCCGGGTGCGTTGCAAAGTCCGAATGGCATCCGCCGATAAGCAAACGTGCCAAATGGACAAGTAAAAGTGGTCTTCTCTTGATCGTCCGGGTGTATCATGATTTGATTGTAGCCACTATATCCATCAAGAAAGCAATAGTAAGAATGACCGGCCAACCTCTCTAGCATTTGATCCATAAACGGCAAAGGCATGTGATCCTTCCTTGTTGTAGCGTTGAGCTTCCTATAATCGATGCACATACGATGACCGGTTACAAGTCGTTGTGGCACAAGCTCATTCTTCTCATTCTTGACAACCGTTACACCACTCTTCTTTGGCACTACTTGCACGGGAGATATCCACTTACTAGCCGAAATTGGGTAGATCACCCCACAATCGAGCAACTTGATAATTTATTCCTTTACAACCTTCATCATTGGAGGGTGAAGTCGACGTTGAGCTTCCTTTGTCGGCTTAGCTCCTTCTTCTAACAAGATACGATGAACACAAGTAGTAGGGCTTATTCCCTTGATGTCCGCTAAGGTCCAACCTATGGCGGTCTTGTACTTCTTAAGCACTCTTATCAAATCAACCTCTTGCTTCTCACTAAGCATTGAAGACACAATAACCGGTAGTGTATCTTCTTCTCCAAGATAAACATACTTCAAGTGACTAGGGAGTTCTTTTAGTTCTAACTTTGGGGCTTCTTCCACACTTGGTCGAAATTTTGTTGTGGCACTTGGAATTGACAAGAACGAGTTCCTCGGATACAATGTTGTGGCCTCAAGCTCGGCAACCACCTCTCTAAGGCTCGGCAACATTATGAATGACTCGGCATAAAGGCCTGCCGAGTCACTTTCTTGCTCGGCATGATTGCATGGTGATAGGAGCACAATGTGCGACGATATTATATGTTTATGCCCTCGTTTATGCTTTGTTTAACCCTTATTTGTCTAAGATTGAGTCATAATATAGTTAGTGTCAATTTTGGTAGAGTTTTGTGAAAAATGGTTAAGAATCCGAAAAATGACTAAGTTTGAGAAATCTGGAAAATAGTGTAAAATATGTCTTTTTCGTGATTTTGAGATGAATGAAACTATGATCTATCCTTGCCCAAATTCTATGAAATTTGGCGTGCTTAATATTCAGATACTGAGGAATGTCGTGTTAAAATTTCAGATCAATTGGAGTTCGGGAAGTCACCCAAAACTTGGCTGCAAAAGGGCAGTCCGAGCATTCCAATCCAGGGACTTCCAGGATTTTCCTGGGACTGTATCCCAACTTCGAAAAATCATTCCCGACGACTCACAAGGAGTTTGATCGAACGGTTTTATGGGGAGATGGCCATATGTGTCTAGTTTACGTGAGACTTGGAATCGCATTAATCGGAGCTCCACGGAGGGAGATAAGCCGGAATTACTGCATCAAGGTCAAATCTGCCGATTCCAGGAACCTACTGCCCCCTTTTTGTGTTTTCTGTTTTTGATGGACCAAATGGTGTGCAAATGCATATGTGATGATGATCCAAGATTAAGGAAGGTTAGAGGATGACACCAAGCCAAGGCATTGAAGAAAAAAATCAGAAAAAGAAGTTTCCTAGAAGAACCAAGAAAGGAAGGAACCAAAACCTTGTTGCACAAGGATTGCCTTTGCCGATTTGGACTAGGTTTTCTACCTAGGTTTTCTGCCGAATTTTCCTCTATAAATAGCCAACTTTTACACAGAAAAACTTATCTCATCTCAAGCTTAAACACAAGGCCTAAACTCTACCAAAATTCCCCAAACTTCCTAGACAAAAACCTAAACCCGAAACCACCATCCACCACCAACCAAGTTTCTGCCGAAACTTGGAAAAGATCCTGCCGAGCCACCTTACAGCCGTGCAGCCTCACCCCAGCCTCCATACATCGCCGGATCCACACGACGTGAAGCTCTCAAGGTGTTCTCAAAGTGTGATCCACTCCCATCTTCGGTTTAGTAATTTTTGTTTAGTTATGTTTAGTTTTGTCTATGAAACATTCATGTATGTTTGGTGTTGGTTTATATGTCTATGTATGAATCGATTTTGGTTTTATAAATTGTATGTTAAAGACTTGTTTGAATCGATGCTTAGATTTATGTTTAGGTTTCGACAAGAACAATGAATTTTGCATGCTAATTTGTAATATGTAACTTGTAAATTCGTATGTTAGATAATTAGGACAGTGGTATAGATGCATGTCTTAGGTTTGAAATTGGTTAGAAATCTAAAAGAGTGGACCTTATAAACCGAAACATTAGTTGTGCTTAAGCATTTGTTGTTTGCATGTAAATCTAGGTGTTAGGTTTCATCAAACCCGAGTAATAACAAATATGGCTAGATACTCAAAAGGTTGCTTTGATTTGTTTTTGCTCACTTAGGGTATAGTACTTTGGATTTCTTACATGTTAAAATAAGATGATTGACAACCTTGCTTGTTTTGCATGTCTCCGATTTAGACTATTGTGATTAATTGTTAAGTCTCAAAAGGATTAACATAACTTTAGGGCCCATAACCAAAAGTTCGGTCTTAAAACTTGAGAAGTCTTACAACTAAGTTGTAGTCGGAACTAATTTTGAATTTAAACATGTTGATACTTGTTCCTTACTTTCTTGCATGTGAGTTTATATGTTAAAGAGTCTTGGTGCTAAATGTTTTGTGAGAGATGATGATCACTTGTATATAGTAGTTTAGGTTTATTTTCGTGTCTTAGATATAGAGGCAGTCCTTGCTGCCGAACCTCATCTTCATCCCCCATGATAAATTCGTATATATGTATATAAGTGTGACAATTGTGTGCATATATGTTTGTGAATATTTTTGTTAACATTCTCATATTTCAGGTACCCTTAATCCCCGGCTAGAACGATCCCTACTTATGTCTATACTACTAACGATTGCAGGGTTTATTATTGCGTGCGAGCTTAGGCTCACACCAATTTTTGGCGCCGTTGCCGGGGATTATAAAATCTTGTTTTATGTGAATGTTAAAGTGTGTTAATATTTGTGATGTAAAGTTTGTTAACAATCTGTGTCTCTAATTTTAACGTATACTTATATATCCTAACTCTCTAACATGACGTTCTAACTCTTGTATTTCTTTTTTCTCTTCTAACCTTGAAAAATTTGTTGAAATCGTAGCTTGTATGAAATTGTATATTCTTGAATTTTAGTTTGTTGTTTTTGTTCGATTTTATGTGTCTTGTGCGTGTGCAGATTGAATTGAAAAGAACAGTGCAGGAAATACCAACTTCTGCCCAAAACAGAATTCGGGCAGTGCAGTCCGTCAACTTTGGAAGGCCACCGTTTTCATCTCACAAAACCTGGAAAAGTGAGCCATATACCGTTGGAAAGATCTCTGAGTCTACTTTCTGTAGGTTTTTACAGAAGTGGATTTGGAGCTACGAGCCGTTCCCAGTTTCAATTTGAAGGCAGCAAGGTCAATCAGGTGAAACAGAGAACTGGGCAGCACGATAGGTCCGATTAAAGACCCAACAAAGAGTACTTCCACTGGTCCGATTGAGGTGAATTTTATACCGATGGAAAGCTCTGTGTGTCTACTACAACATTTATTCAGAACACTTTTGCATTAGGATAGTGGAACACACCCAAAATCAGGCCTCAAGAGAAGCAGACACGTCTGCCGAGAGAAGCTTGCCTGCCAAGAAAATCCTACTGCCGAGAGGGGCTGCTGCCCCAACTGCGGAGCTGCACATGGCACGATGAATACATAAAACACGCGGTGAAAAGTCTAAGCAATGGACTATAAACACAAAGCGATAATTGGGAGGCAACCCAATTCGATCAAAGAAAAGTGAAGGAGCCATCACCGAGAGTTTGCAATTTCTTAACCCTTCTCTTTTTCTTTGGTTTGTGATGATATGTTGGAATATGTTAGACAATTGCATGCTTAGGAAATTCGTTGATATTGTTTTGTGCTTACATTGAGGACAATGTAATTTTCTAAGTGTGGGGTGGGATAACGTATTCCGTTTATGTTTTCGTGTGCTTAGTTTAGAAAAGAAAATTTCAGAAAATTGTTCCACAAAAATAGAGTGTTTAAATTTGTTTGTTTCGAGTCTTAGGATGCCCCTAATATGTCAATGATGTTTTTCTCCTCTTTGCATACATAGATGATGGTTGTGCATACTTATAAAATTGTAAGTTTCATGGATTATGTGCATTGGTAGGAGTATGTAGGACTTGTTGATTAATAAGCATACATGTTTTAGCTAGTTTATTTCGATTATAACCTATGTGAGCTTTAGTGCCAAATTGCTTTCTTCTTGAGCGATAAAAAGATAAAATTCGATAGATTCATAAGAAGCATGAAACCTCATAATTCTTTGACTATTCGATGACTATGTGCCATAGCTTTTTAATGAACTCTAGTATGCTAGAACTTACTCTCGTTGATTTTCGAAACGTTTTTTTATCATAAAATACCTTGATTTTGAATGTGATTGAATAAAGATCATTTAGGTTTACCACCAAAGCCAAATAAAGCATGAGCCCTATTGGAGCCCGTCGTGGGACACCTTAGTTAACCCCTTTGAGCCTACGATTAGCCTTTTCTTTCATCACCCTTAAACACTTTCCATGAGCTTAGTATAGTGATGTCTTGACCATTGTGTGTCGGCAAAGCTTGATTTTTGAAGGAGTTTTTGCGGGAAGTGATGAAGAAGATCAAGTGTGGGGTAGACTTAGCTAGAAAATTATGTGAAAATTGTAATTGTGCCGTGCCTATGAGAAAACAAAAGAAGAAAAATTGAAATCGGACAAAAAGAAAAGAAAAGAAAAGAGAAAAATCAAGTCCGAAAGAAAAGAAAAGAAAGAGGCACGGTTTCAAAAGAAAATTTGGCTAAGTCTAATTGTTGTGAATTTGGAGTTTTTGTTTGCATGTGAAGGTCTACTATTGTTATATTTTGACCTTTGTTCGTATTCACTATGTTGTGGGGAAGTAAAGAATGAAGGAAGGGTCCAACAAGATGAAATTTGACCCTTTCGGCGAGAAGACATAAGGAGATCGAGCTTTGCTAAAGGCCTTAGTGACGTTTTGAGCCTCCTTATCCAAATAGCGAATACCTCTTAGCCTAGCCCCATTACAACCTTATTATTGATCTTTTTCATGATTCTTAAGATGGTTAAATTTGATTGTGGAGACTATCTCAAGAGTAAGCATATGGTTTTGGTTCATTGGTGCATATAGTTATCATATGAGGTTTTTCCATCAAAATTTCACAAAGTGCTTTCGTTTCTTTGATATATGCAAGTCACTCTTTGTAATTCATGATCTTTCGCTTGCATATACTTATGTGTGAATAACCATGCTTCGAGAGAAAAGAAGAGAGTATGCCTAGTGAGGAGGATTGAATTAGCTTAACATGTTTACATGCTTACCCTTTTGCTCTTATATGTTCATATTGATGCCACATGTTCATGAAGCTCAGAATTTTCGTGCTTCGCATTCTCATGCATTAACTTGAAAGCTATGTGTACATACGAGCCTGAGACAAATTGTTAGGGGCAATAGTTTGTTTAGAGTCGTAGTTTAATTTAGTTTGCTAAGGGACTAGCAAAGGATAAGTGTGGGGTAGTTGATAGGAGCACAATGTGCGACGATATTATATGTTTATGCCCTCGTTTATGCTTTGTTTAACCCTTATTTGTCTAAGATTGAGTCATAATATAGTTAGTGTCAATTTTGGTAGAGTTTTGTGAAAAATGGTTAAGAATCCGAAAAATGACTAAGTTTGAGAAATCTGGAAAATAGTGTAAAATATGTCTTTTTCGTGATTTTGAGATGAATGAAACTATGATCTATCCTTGTCCAAATTCTATGAAATTTGGCGTGCTTAATATTCAGATACTGAGGAATGTCGTGTTAAAATTTCAGATCAATTGGAGTTCGGGAAGTCACCCAAAACTTGGCTGCAAAAGGGCAGTCCGAGCATTCCAATCCAGGGACTTCCAGGATTTTCCTGGGACTGTATCCCAACTTCGAAAAATCATTCCCGACGACTCACAAGGAGTTTGATCGAACTGTTTTATGGGGAGATGGCCATATGTGTCTAGTTTACGTGAGACTTGGAATCGCATTAATCGGAGCTCCACGGAGGGAGATAAGCCGGAATTACTGCATCAAGGTCAAATCTGCCGATTCCAGGAACCTACTGCCCCCTTTTTGTGTTTTCTGTTTTTGATGGACCAAATGGTGTGCAAATGCATATGTGATGATGATCCAAGATTAAGGAAGGTTAGAGGATGACACCAAGCCAAGGCATTGAAGAAAAAAATCAGAAAAAGAAGTTTCCTAGAAGAACCAAGAAAGGAAGGAACCAAAACCTTGTTGCACAAGGATTGCCTTTGCCGATTTGGACTAGGTTTTCTACCTAGGTTTTCTGCCGAATTTTCCTCTATAAATAGCCAACTTTTACACAGAAAAACTTATCTCATCTCAAGCTTAAACACAAGGCCTAAACTCTACCAAAATTCCCCAAACTTCCTAGACAAAAACCTAAACCCGAAACCACCATCCACCACCAACCAAGTTTCTGCCGAAACTTGGAAAAGATCCTGCCGAGCCACCTTACAGCCGTGCAGCCTCACCCCAGCCTCCATACATCGCCGGATCCACACGACGTGAAGCTCTCAAGGTGTTCTCAAAGTGTGATCCACTCCCTTCTTCGGTTTAGTAATTTTTGTTTAGTTATGTTTAGTTTTGTCTATGAAACATTCATGTATGTTTGGTGTTGGTTTATATGTCTATGTATGAATCGATTTTGGTTTTATAAATTGTATGTTAAAGACTTGTTTGAATCGATGCTTAGATTTATGTTTAGGTTTCGACAAGAACAATGAATTTTGCATGCTAATTTGTAATATGTAACTTGTAAATTCGTATGTTAGATAATTAGGACAGTGGTATAGATGCATGTCTTAGGTTTGAAATTGGTTAGAAATCTAAAAGAGTGGACCTTATAAACCGAAACATTAGTTGTGCTTAAGCATTTGTTGTTTGCATGTAAATCTAGGTGTTAGGTTTCATCAAACCCGAGTAATAACAAATATGGCTAGATACTCAAAAGGTTGCTTTGATTTGTTTTTGCTCACTTAGGGTATAGTACTTTGGATTTCTTACATGTTAAAATAAGATGATTGACAACCTTGCTTGTTTTGCATGTCTCCGATTTAGACTATTGTGATTAATTGTTAAGTCTCAAAAGGATTAACATAACTTTAGGGCCCATAACCAAAAGTTCGGTCTTAAAACTTGAGAAGTCTTACAACTAAGTTGTAGTCGGAACTAATTTTGAATTTAAACATGTTGATACTTGTTCCTTACTTTCTTGCATGTGAGTTTATATGTTAAAGAGTCTTGGTGCTAAATGTTTTGTGAGAGATGATGATCACTTGTATATAGTAGTTTAGGTTTATTTTCGTGTCTTAGATATAGAGGCAGTCCTTGCTGCCGAACCTCATCTTCATCCCCCATGATAAATTCGTATATATGTATATAAGTGTGACAATTGTGTGCATATATGTTTGTGAATATTTTTGTTAACATTCTCATATTTCAGGTACCCTTAATCCCCGGCTAGAACGATCCCTACTTATGTCTATACTACTAACGATTGCAGGGTTTATTATTGCGTGCGAGCTTAGGCTCACATCACATGGCTCGGCCTCCTCTTGCACGGCATGGCTTGGCTTGGTTCTCTTCATAACTCGTTCTCCCCTCTTGTCAAATCCGACCCCTTGCTCAATCGCTAATTGCTATGCGTCGAGCGAGGTCGACATAACTTGCTCGACCTCCTCCAAAACATCAATGGCACAACCCTCCTTCAAATCAACATTGGGAAATCTCATGGCGTCAAACACATTGAACTTTATCATTTCACCATCAAATTCCATAGTTAGGTTGCCCTCGGCCACATCTATCTTTGTGCGCGCGGTCCTCATGAATGGTCGTCCTAAAAGCAATTGAGTGTTGTTGACCGGCGAATCCTCCATCTCAACCACATAAAAATCGGCGGGGAATATCAATTGGTTGACTTGCACCAACACATCCTCTACATAACCTTCCGGATATTTGCTTGAGCGATCCGCAAGTTGAATGATAACATTATCCTTCTTGAGAGGCCCTATACTCAACGTTTGATACACATTGAGTGGCATGACATTGATCGATGCTCCCAAATCCAACATAACATCCTCAAACCGTGTATTGCCTATGACACAAGGCACATTGAAGCTCCCCGGATCCTTCATCTTTGGTGGCAACTTCCTTTGAATAACGACCGACACCGTCTCGCTCATTGTCACCACACGAGTCTCTCTAGTATGCCTTCTCGCCGTGCAAAGCTCCTTCAAAAACTTAGCATACTTTGGCACTTGCTTGATGCACTCCAACAAAGGGATGTTGACTTGCACTTTCCGGAAAATCTCCAACACCTCTTCATCGGATTTATCTTTCTTTGTTCTAGCAAAACGAGAAGGGAATGGGGCACTAGATGATGGCACTCCTCCCTTACTTGCTTGGCTCGGCAATAACTTATTCTTGGATATAGCGGGATCGTACTCAAGCTCATTGCGCAGCCCCTTGTCTTTCACACTATGGCCGGCACTATGCCCTTGCTCGGCATTCATGCTCTTCTCGGCAACATGAGTGCTGCCGGCAGTATCTTGGCTGGTTGCTTCATGCTCGGCTGCTGCATGGCCGGATGCATTCTTCTCAGCATCTCCATCATGGCTGCCGGCAATGATAGGTCCGGCAGCCCTCTCATCCTCCTCAATACCCTTGAAAGTCACTCGCTTCTTCTTTGGACTTGTTGGAGGAAACAACTCTCTTCCGCTTCGAGTTTGAATCACTTTGGCTTGCTCGTTCCTCGGATTGGGAATAGTATTGCTTGGCAACTTCCCTTGCTCATTGAATCTTCCCATGAAATCTACAACTTGGCCCATTTGAGTCTTGAGCTCACCAATGTCCTTTTGATGATTTTGTTGCCCCGCGAGTAATGCTTGAGTAGCACTTGACAATGATTGAATCAAAGCATCGTAGTTCGGATTGCTTGGCGAAGCTTGGCCTTGGCCTTGGCTCGGCCCTCCTTGGCTTTGGTACGGCACGGCTTGTGTTTGACTCGGCAATGCTCCAAATTGTCCTTGGTTCGGCATATAAGGTTGCCGAGGCACAAATGGTGGCCTCGGTGCAAATGGTGCTCCTCCCTCTCTCGGTTGCATAGGTGCCCTAAGCACGTTGTCATTGTTCGCCCATCGAAAGTTCGGATGATCATTGAACCTCGGATTGAAATTGCCAAATCGTTGGCCTCCTTGAAAACCAATTGCATTGCATTCCTCTACTCCCTCATTAACTCCAAATTGAGGGCATTGTTCGGTCTCATGTCCCTCGGTGCAAATTCCGCAAACACTAGCACGCTTCTTCATCAAATTACTCACCAAGTCGGTAAGCTTGTCCACTTTCTCCTCTAACTTTGAGCTCGAAGACGTCTCCATGCACTTTTTCATTCCTTTGCACATTCCCTCGTGCCATGCCAAATTGTTGGTTGTTCAAGGCACGAACTTCCAACAAACTTCTTGCCGCTCCGGCATTTAACTCCAAAAAGCTACCTCCCGCGGCCGAGTCAAGAAACTCTCTCTCCATGACGCGCAATCCCTCATAGAAATATTGTAGCAAGAGTCCATCGCTAATGCCATGCGATGGACACAAAGAAACTAGGGACTTGAACCTCTTGTAGTAATCGAAGAAAGTCTCATCTCCGGCTTGCTTCACACTAGTTATTTGCTTCCTCAGATCAGTGATACGTGAAGCAGGAAAGTACTTGAGTAAAAACTCATCCATCATAGTACTCCACGAAACAATGTGACCACTAGGCACCTCAAACAACCACTCCTTTGCTTGATCTTCTAGGGAAAACGGAAATGCCTTCATTTTGAAGTGTTGCAAATCGGTCCCTCTTGGACACATGGACTCCGTGGTGAAGTTAAACCACTGTAGGTGCTTGTTAGGATCCTCACTCGGCATCTCATAAAATGACTTCAGCTTATGGAGGAATCCACTCCTCAATTCAATCTCTCCAGTCTTGTTAGTTTCCAAGGGAGGATAAGTGATATTTGAAGGAGCAACTCCAGCTCCAGCGACATGACCATTCTGTGATCTGATTGATGCCATGATCTCTTCTCCTTCTTCTGATTCGGCAAAGGCCTCAAATTCTGGATTCTGAAGATCACACGACGATGACACAAATGAAGGTGAACTCGGCCCTGATGATGATACTGACGGCACAATAGGGGAACTCGGCAAGGATGATGATACTGATGAACTGGTTGGTGACGATGGTGGTAATGGCACAAAACGAGCAATAGCGAGTTCTTGGTCTAAACGTTGCAAACGGCCTTGAAGATCTCTTGTCCAAATACTAGATTCAGACATGCACTATTTCTGAAATTTGCAACATTTAAACAAGTTAGAACCTCGTAAAGAAATAGAAGACAAGAATATACATTATTACAAGCCACGGCATTGGCGATTACACAACAAATTTCAAACCATAACACATATACACAATCGGCAACAATATAAGGTACACGGCAATACAACACACGGCAACAAAAAAAAAAAAAAAAAATTCCCCAAAGCATACATATACAATCGGCACAAGAGAAGAAAATTTGAAAAGTTCATGAGCATGTAATCGCTAAGTCTAATTTCTTTTAAATTTGTTCTAACTCTCGAAGTACGTGGAGCAGAGGAGATAACGGTGCAATGGACTGATACTGCCCCCGGTAGTATCATGCTTAATCCGATATACCTCAAGAGTTTGAACCACACAACATGTTTTATCTTTGAAGAAAATAGGCCACATATGTCAAGTTATGTTCTAGCGTCTAAAGTGAGGTGATGCTTCGGCACAAGCTGTCGACTAGGTCGTGCGGATTTTACGTTTCAAAGGTCATTATAATCAAGGAGGGCGAACCCCCTACAGGAACCAGGCAGGACTCGTTGTTGGACAACACGGAGGGCGAACCCCCTATCGACTCACTCACCGAGAATGAACATCAGTCTATGGGCCTTGAGATCCAGTTAAACAAACCTGAGAACCATATCTATGAAAATAACTTCCCCATACTTTTTAAAACAAACACGGATCCCTAGCGGTCTCAAGTGTTGATTAAAACCGCCCTCAACCACATAGAAGTAATACTATTACCGAAGAAACGCTTATATGCGTGGGGGGGGAAGTATCCCGCGTTTCCCAATCTACATAGAAACGCCCTCCGACATAGCACCATTCACATGAAGGGTTTTGGTTATGATCAACAAAAGAGGCTTCACCTACATGTTACACTTTAGAAACTACAATAAACTCAAACATACACAACATATCAACTTCCTAGAAATTAAACTAAGTGATTACCAACATACATCATTATACATCATGCAACTTCCAAAATTTAAACTCTACATGCCGAAGCATATTTCTACTTTACAAAATCCCAAAATAAACTTAAAATTTACAACTTTACAACTTCACAACAAAAATTTCCAGCAACATTATATACACAACAATAACATAAAACAAGCTTTTATAATCCCCGGCAACGGCGCCAAAAATTGGACTGGAGCCGAAGCTCGCATACAATAATAAACCCTGCAATCGTTAGTAGTATAGACATAAGTAGGGATCGTTCTAGGCCGGGGATTAAGGGTACCTGAGATATGAAATTGTTAGACACAACACATATGCACATATATACATTGAAAAACGTCACATATGGGGGGATAAACATGGATCGGCAGCCATAGGGCTGCCCTAGTACTACATACGGCATTAAAACAGAAAATAAAAAAGAACCTAAGACTAATATTTACAAGTGATCATCATCTTTCACAAAACATTTAGCACAAAAGACTCTTTAACATGTAGATTACTATGCAAGAAGGTAAGGAACAAGTATGAATGTTGTTTCGACTTAACCAATTTCGATCCCAATTAGAGCCTACGAGGTCATCTAATCGTTGATTACTAAGGTCCTAAGATTAACTACGAGTATAATCCTAAGGTATATGTTAACCGATTTTACTGGGCCAACAATTAAGCACATGAATCACAAATCGAAGACAAGCGAACAAGTAGGGTCGTCAATCCTCTTATTATCTTGCAAGTTCTAAGGTATTTAGACCTAGTGAGCACATGGTTTAAGAAAACTACGAGTATGACTCAACCATGAACTCTATCACATGAAACCTAGCACTTAGAATTACATGTCAAACAACAAATGCTTAAAACAAAACTAGTGTGTCGATTTATTGCCCTAACCTTAGATTACTAATCGAATTAAGTTCTCAAACAACATCGCATACCTATTGTCCTAGTTATCAAACATAAAAATCTACAAGTCACATATCACAAATCAACATGCAAAACATGCAATTTATAAAAACCAAAATCAATTCATACATAGACATACAAATCTTCACCAAAAATTCATGAGTGTTTCATAGACAAAACTTAAACATAACTAGACAAAAATACTAAACCGAAGAAGGGCGTGGATCACACTTTGAGACACCTTGAGAGCTTCACTTGGTGTGGATCCGGCGATGTGTGGAGGATGGGGTGAGGGTGCACGGCAGGGATATGACGGCAGTAGGTTATGGTGGAAAAATTCCAAGAATCGGCAAAAGCAGAAACTTGGTTGAGGTGAGGTGAAGGTGGTTTTCGGTTTAGGTTTTTGTCTAGGATCTTTGGGGAATTTTGGTAGAGTTTAGGCCTTATGTTTAAGCTTGAGATGAGATGATTTTTCTGTAGGAAAAGTGAGAGTATATATAGGAGAGGGGTGCCGGCAGTCCCTTTAGCCAAAAAGAATTCAGAAAACCTAGTGCAATAAGGTTTTGCAACCTTCCTTTCTTAGTTCAATTAGGTTTTCTTTTCTGAATATTCTTCAAGGCTTGGGCTTCACATCTTCATGGACTTCTTATATGGTCTTGGACTCCAATTGATAAGCTTTGATCCACCAAAAATGCATCACATTGCCGGCAGCTTGAAGTTGCATCCGATCTGCCTCAAATCGGCAGCTTCTCCTAGTTTGACTAGGAGACTTGATTTCTTCATGTTTTTCTTCGATGCCATGGCCTAGTGTCTTCCTCTTCCCTTCATAAAGCTTGGACCATCTTTACGTATGCATTTTTACACCATTTGGTCCGTCAAAAACAGAAAACACAAAAAGGGGGCAGTAGGTTCCTGGAATCGGCAGATTTGACCTTGCTGTAGTAATTCCGGCATATCTCCACTCTCGGAGCTCCGATTGATACGATTCCAAGTCTCAGATAAACTAGACACATATGGCCATCTCCCCATAAAACAGTTTAATAAAATTCCTTGTGAGTCGGCGGGAATGATTTTTCGAAGTTGGGACACAGTCCCAGGAAAATCCTGGAAGTCCCTGGATTGGAATGTTCGGACTGCCGTTTTGCAGCCAACGTTTGGGTAACTTCCCGAACTCCGATTGATCTGAAATTTTAACACAACATTCCTCAGCATATGAATATTAAGCACGCCAAATTTCATAGAATTTGGACAAGGATAGATCATAGTTTCATTCATCTCAAAATCACGAAAAAGACATATTTTACACTATTTTCCAGATTTCTCAAACTTAGTCATTTTTCGGATCATTAAGCTCATAGTTCCAAAACTCCACCAAAACAACACTAAACTAAATTACGACTCTATCTTAGATAAATAAGGGTTAAACAAAGCATAAACGAGGGCATACACATGTAATATCGTCGCACATTGTGCTCCTATCAACTACCCCACACTTATCCTTTGCTAGTCCCTTAGCAAACTAAATTAAACTAGACTCTAAACAAACTATTGCCCCTAACAATTTGTCTCAGGCTCGTATGTACACATAGCTTTCAAGTTAATGCATGAGAATGCTAAGCACGAAAATTCCAAGCTTCATGAACATGCGACATCAATATGAACATATAAGAGCAAAAAGGTAAGCATGTAAACATGTAAAGACTAATTCAAATCACCTCACAAGGCATACTCTCTTCTTTTCTCTCGAAGCATGGTTATTCACACATAAGTATATGCAAGCGAAAGATCATGAATTACAAAGAGTGACTTGCATATATTAAAGAAACGAAAGCACTTTGTGAATTTTTTATGGAAAAACCTCATATGATAACTATATGCACCAATGAACCAAAACCATCTGCTTACTCTTGAGATAATCTCCACAAATCAATTTTAACCATCTTAAGAATCATGAAAAAGATCAATAATAAGGTTGTAATAGGGCTAGGCTAAGAGGTATTCGAAATTTGGATAAGGAGGCTCAAAACGTCACCGTGCGCTTTAGCAAAGCTCGAATCTCCTTATGTCTTCTTTCCTCGTAACATAAAGGCTGAGGTCGGTGCGAGGTTCGCCCTTTCTTCCATCGGAGACGGAGCTCATAGTCACCGGGAACCAGAAAACACCGACCAGGAGGGTCCGGAAGAAATAAAAAAGATGAAGGCAAAGGTCGAGCGCTTGCGAGCAGAGGGTGATCAAGATCGACTAAGAGCGGAGGCCTGATGCCAAGAATTAGAGGCAGTAAACATTGCCCTATCAGCGGCCCTGGAGCGAGAGGGTCAACAGAGCACTCCTCAAACAGCACCGCGGTCAGCAGGCAAGGCTAGCGAGTTCCCGCATCTTGAGGTAGGGCAGGCCACGGGAAGAAGAAAGACCGTGCATGTGGCCACGCCACTCTTTTCGGAAGCTCTAAAAAACTCCGGCCCGGCCGAGCCCTCGTACCGCACGGGCCAAGCGTCAACCGAGCAGGAACGCTCTACCGCTCGAACGCTCGAGGCGCTCTCCGCCTCGGTGGCGGACATGAAGGGCCGCATGGAGGCCAGCGAGAGGATGGCAGGGCGACAGCAGGGTGAGGAACGGTTCAACGAGCGTATTGGACCTTTCCCGCGTCGAATTAGGGAATCGGGAAGATCTGGAAGCCAAAGGCCTCTAAAGTTGACCTATTCAGGGGTGGGCTGTCCGTACCAGCACCTGGACAGCTTCAAGTCACAAGCAGGGTGAGGGGCTACTCGGACGCCATATGTTGCAACGTATTCCAAGAAACGCTCTCGGGAGAGGCGTTGAATTGGTTCTACGAGCTACCCGTTAATTCAGTCGAAACCTTCGGGCGGTTAGCGGATAAGTTCGTCGGCCGGTTCATTCTCAGAGCGAGGACAGCCCAGGCATCCACAATCCTTTTTGACTGCATGCAAACTGATAATGAGCCGCTACGTGCCTTCGTTAACCGGTGGCAAATTGCCACGGCCGGGGTCAGGAACCTGGACAAGCAGGTCGCAGGGATGGCCTTCAAGCAGGGTTTAAGACCCGGGGAGCTTTCGTACGATTTGCTAGTACAGGAGCCGCTGGGGTACGACGAGCTGATGACTGTGGCCGTCAGGCAAGCTCAGGCAGAGCACGAGACATATGGGGACAAGGCGCCCAAGCGAATACCGGACGACCCACCGCCATCCCATGGAGGCAAAGCCTGATGGCTAGATCGCAGCCGAGCGCCCACAGCCACCAGGAAGGCAGAGATGCAGGAGGAATGGCAACCCCGGCGGAGTGATGGCGACGGTTCCCGGCCGGGGAGAAGACCGCCATTTGTGCGTTCGGCGCAGCCTCTGGCAGCTACGCCAGCAGAGCGACCACCGCGGGCCTTAGCTATTTCGCCAGCAGGAAAGCCCAAAGATCTAGCCCTTCAGACTGATGACCGAAAGCCCCAGATAGCGGTCGTGAACGACCAGGCCCGCCCAAAGGACCCCAACAACGAACAACAGCGGCCTCGGCAGGTGGGAACTATAAGCACCTGCACTCCCGGGGGGATCGAGGTGCACGGGAGCATTAACACGATACACGGCGGGGACCGTATAGATCAGCTTACTCGGAGCTCAAAGAAGCGGTGTCTAAGATCGGTCCGAGGGAAGGAGGTGTACGCCTTCGGCGAAAGAAGCGGCCAAGCCGCTAAAACCGGATGGAAATCGATCACTTTTTACGAGGAGGAAGAGCCGGCGGATTTGATCCAACCGCACAACGACCCCTTCCTCATCACGGTCCAAATAGACCACTGGATAACCAGTCGTATGCTGATCGATACCGGAGCCTCAGTCAACGTCATGTTCTGAGACGCATACAAAGGGTTGCAGAGAGGAAGGAACAAGCTATCCCAGGATAACGAGCCGCTCATAAGCTTCTCCGGTGAGGTCGTCCAGCCCCTGGGATCGGATTACCTGCCGATCATCTTCAGCGAGGGAGACAGAACGAGAAAGGAGCATTTGGAGTTCATCATTGTCGACTGCCTATCATCGTACAATGGCATAATCGGTCGGCCAGGGTTGTGGAGGCTCAAAACGTTTATAGCCGGCCATATGTTAATGCTGAAGATGCCTTCACCGACCGGAGTTATTACCATACGTGGGGACCAAAGGATCGCCCGCAAGTATTACAGAGAAGCCCTGACCCACGGGAGGAAGCGGACCGAGGTCTTCACAACCGCTCAGCAGGCGCCCGCGCCGGATCTGAACATTGACCCACGTGATGACGTCAAGACAAAAAGAGTTGGGCGGTTCATCGAAAAGTTGGAGCCACCTTCGGCCGTGGAAGAAACCGAAGCAATCTGCATTTCGGTAGACCACCCGGAACGAACTTTCGTAATAGGCACGCGGCTCGATCCGGTTGTCAGGCAAGAGCTCATAGCCTTCCTCCAGGGCAACAGTTCGGTCTTCGCATGGTCCTATGAGGACATGCCAGGCATATCCCCGGAGATAGCCGTACATAAGCTAAATTTATTACCCAACGTTCCCCCGGTAAGGCAGAGGAGGAGGTCCTTCAGTCCGGCAAAGTATGAGGCAATCAGAGAGGAGGTATAGAAATTAAGGGGTATAGATTTCATCCGGGAAGTCCAGTACCCTCGTTGGCTCGCCAACGTGGTTATGGTACCGAAGAAGGGAAGCGGCCAGTGGCGTATGTGCGTGGACTTCACTAACCTGAACCGGGCGTGTCCAAAGGACAGCTTCCCGCTCCCCCGAATTGACCAGCTTATAGATTCCACGTCCGGTTTTAAGATGCTCAGCTTCATGGACGCTTACGCCGGGTACAATCAGATTAGGATGCACCCGGATGATGAGGAGCACACATCATTCACAACCGACCGAGGTACCTACTGTTATAAGAGGATGTCGTACGGTCTGAAGAATGCCGGGGCCACCTACCAGCGAACGATCAACCTAATGCTGGAGCAAGAAATGGGTAAAACCGTAGAGATTTATGTGGATGACATGCTGGTCAAGAGCTTGACTGCAGGGACCCACGTCCAGGATTTGGCCGTAGTCATCGGCAAGATGCTCAAATTCGGAATGCGCTTAAACCCAAAGAAGTGTATTTTCGGAATTTCAGAAGGCCTATTCCTAGGCCACATCATCAGCCAGCGAGGGATAGAAGCCAACCCGCTGAAGGTCCAGGCGATTTTAGATATGGAAACGCCAGGGGAGAGAAACCAGGTCCAGATGTTGACCGGCCGGTTAGCCGCCCTTGCCAGATTCATCTCCCGCCTAACCGACAAATGCACCCCGTTCTTCAAGCTGCTCAAGGCACAGCAGACCAGGAAAATCCACTGGGCGGCAGAGCATGAAGCGGCATTCCAGTCTATCAAGGCATATCTGTCGACAGTGCCTCTCCTATCCAAAACAGTGCCGGGCGAAATGTTATACCTCTACATAGCTGCATCCGCAACGGCCGTCTCCGCCGCTCTCATTAGGAAGGAAGACACGCTCGAACTCCCGGTATACTATGCGGGAAAGGGACTCACTGGAGCAGAGGGCCGGTACCCCGACATAGAGAGATTGGCTCTGGCCCTGATTGTTAGTGCCAGGAAGCTCCGGCATTATTTCCAGGCTCATTCCATCACCTTGTATACCAATCACCCTCTGCGACAGATCCTACAAAAGCCAGAGACCAGTGGTAGGCTCATACGGTGGGCAGTTGAACTGGGAGAGTTCGACATCATTTACGCCCCGCGAACGGCCATCAAGGGGCAGGCAGCTGCGGACTTCATATGTGAGCTCACCCCAATGGCAATAGAAGCGCACCCCGCCCGGTGCGAGGACACCGACGCAGTGCGAACCATAAAGACCGAACCAGGTCTCCCCACCGGTTGGAAACTTTACGTGGACGGCTCCGTAACAACCAGGCGGAGCGGCGCCGGTGTCATGATAACCTCGCCCGATGGCCAGTCATACGAGTATGCCTTACGGTTCCTATTTAGCACTTCCAACAACGCTGCCGAGTATGAGGCCCTCATAGCCGGTCTGTAACTGGCCAAGGAGTTGGGAATCTCGTCCATGGAAATATACAGCGACTCTAGCCTGGTGGTGAACCAGATGAACGGGGTGTTTGAGGTCAAGGACCCCCAGCTGTCCTCTTACCAGGCTCTGGCCAAAACCCTGATCGAGCCATTCGAGGGCGCCACGATCCAGCACATTCCCCGAGAGGAAAATAGACATGCGGATGCCCTCGCAAGGCTGGCAACCGGAAACTACCCTCCAGAGTACCGGAAAGCAAAAATCGAAACTCTCCAGAAGCCGAGCATCAGCAAAACCATTTCCGAGATATTTGCGGTAGAAGAAGCACCACCAAGCTGGATGGACCCAATAGTCAGGTATCTGACTGACAAAACCAGCCCCCAGGACGCGGTACAGGCCAGAAGGCTACACCTCCGGTGCGCCCGGTACGGTCTCCTCAACAGCCAGTTATACCGAATGGGGCACAGCTTCCCCCAGCTGAGGTGTGTGACAAAAGAGGCAGGCGAGGGTATCATGCGAGAGATCCACGAGGGAGTATGCGGTAATCACTCCGGCGCAAGATCATTATCCCACAAATCGCTCCGAGCGGGGTATTTCTGGCCAGACATGGCGGCAATGTCAAGAAAAATATCAGGTGGCTGCCACAAGTGCCACATGTATGCCTCTACACCTCATGCCCCGGCAATCGCGTTATCAATCATGTTGGCACCGTGGCCATTTGCACAATGGGGATTGGACATCATTGGCCCTTTCCCAACGGCTGTGGGACAATACAAGTATGCCATCGTGGCAGTAGACTATCAGACTAAGTGGGTCGAGGCAGAACCCATGATAAAGATCACTAAGGAACGGGTTAAAAAGTTCCTATGGAAGAACATCTACTGCCGATTCGGGATACCGCAGACTATTGTCACGGATAATGGGACACAGTTCAATAATGCTGATCTTATCCAGTACACAGCCTCTATGGGGACCCGGATGTTGTTCGCCTCAGTGGCACACCCACAGACCAACGGCCAAGTAGAAGCGGTCAATAAGATTATCAAGACCCTCCTCAAAAAGAAGCTGGATGCCAAGAAGGGATGTTGGGCCGAAGAACTCCCCGCGGTGCTATGGGCCATCCGGACAACAGCAGCAGAGGCAACAGGAGAGACCCCGTTCTACATGGCATTCGGGAGTGAGGCGGTACTCCCTATAGAAACTGGTATACCCAGCGGCAGGGTCGAGAATTACGACGCCGAGACAAACGCCGAGGGACTATTGCTCAACCTGGACCTCATTGAGGAGCGCCGCGACCAGGCGCATATGCGCAACCAAACCTACAAACAGCGGATCGCCCGGTACTATGACAAAAGGGTCCGGGAGAGAAAGCTCCAGGTCGGGGACTGGGTCATGAAGAAGGTCCAGAAAAAACCGTTGGCCCTAGAACCAACATGGGAAGGGCCCTACCAGATCACCGCGGCCGTCGGACCGGCAACATTCCACATTATAGACACCGAGGGCATCTATTCCACCCGGCCGTGGAATATCCGGCACCTACGGTTCTACCCTAAGTAATAGCGGTCACAGAGCGACAACAGTGTATTTAACATTAATATTGCAATACGCAGTTACGACGTTAACAAATAAACTACAGCAGTTGCAAGATCTGCATTTGCAAGGTAAACAGCTAGCTACCGCCCCCGGAGCCCCCAATCCCCGGCCCGCCACCTTTTAAAGCTTGCTCCTGCTCCACCATCTCAGTCAGGGCTATATCAGCCTCCATCTGCTCAGCATCAAGCCATCCTTTCTCCCTCCACTCCAGATAAGCGTCGCTAATGCCCTTCTCCCGGGCCGCGTCCAGCATCTCTTCAAACTCCATCGACTCCCGGAAGTCGTCGACAGCCTTATCGGCTACTTCAGCAAGCTGAGATTCCGACAGCTTCTCCCTTCCTTGGGCGACTACTGTAACCTGGCTCTGGAGCTCCAAAACCTTCACCTCCAGCTCTGCAATTCTCCCTTCCCGGACAACAGCCTGGGTCTGCAGCTCCAAGACCCTCGCCTCCAGCTCCGCGACCCTCCCTTCCCGAGTAGCAGCTTGCCGATCGGCCTTTTCCCGTTCTTGCTGCAGGTCATGGCACAACCGACCAGTTAGTTCTTTCTCTCGCGCGAGCTCGGTGCCCAGCCGACCAACTTCCTCTCTTTCCTCCGCAACCTTGGCTTCCGCCACGTCCGCCCGCACGCTCAGCTTCTCCACCCGTTTCTCCAAAACCGTAGCAGCCTCCCCCCTGGGCTCCGCGGCATAAAGGTTATGAACCAGCTGCGAGGCATAAATTAACGAACATTAGCTCGTGCCGCTCCAAGAGAAAGGGAAGCACAAAAGCACTTACCCGAACAGCTAGTTCCACGGGTTTCGCCCTGTTCTCGCTCGATCGACCAGTCTCAGGGTTCTCCCGGTCAAGCCCCAAGGCCTCGATGGTAGCAACCACGAACCTGCCAATTCCATCACCAGAGCTGCGACTGGCTTCCGGCACCTGAGTTCTTCGACCAACCGCCTCCACGACTGGAGCCACCGCCCGCTCGATTGGCCCAGCCGAACTTGACGCCCCTGCGTCAAGGGTCCTTGCCCTCTTGGCCGGAGTTTCACCATGGCCGCTTCGACGGTGCCCGAACACTTCTGCCGTTTCTCTCTCCCGCGAGGTCCGAACAGCCATCGGTCGCGCCACAGGTCCTGGACCAGGTGGTCCCGCAGACCGCCCTTCCCGGATAAGGAACGGGGAGTTATTCCCACCGCCCGGTAGCCTTCCATAGTAAGCATCCGGAAACACAAGCGGCACTGGCTTGTCATGATCCCTGCGTCTCCTGGTAGCCGTATCAATAAGGGTCTTCGCGGCCACCTCCCCCGTCTCCGCCAATCTCGAGACTACAAGCTCCTCATCCGGTTCTATAGTCTCCTCAACTTTAAGCACGAGCCGGGGAGCGTTAGCTGCAACCGATAGGTCCAGCGGTTAGAACACAAGCAACCATGCAAACGGATGAAATTATGCAAAGGCACCTTACCAGGTTTTCTCCCCATCTCGCATATCTCCAGCACGTTCCATCGGATGAAATTGTAGGAGCTCCGACTCAGATACTCCCAGCCGTAGAACAACCAGAATATCCGCTGCTTCTCCAAGTCCTCCAGCTGGAACGACTGGTCCCCGATCGGCTGATAGGCCCCGGGCACCTGATAGCCCCTCCAGTTACGCTGCCACCTACCACCGGCCAGCACCACCGACTTCCTCCAGACATCTGAAACCGATGACGGCAGATGAGTGATGGCAGCAGCATGGTCCCGCGCGGCAAAATTCACACAACCGCTACACTGGGCCTTTCTGCAGTATGAAATCTTGTACAGCGCCCGAAATTCATTAACCATGGGCCAGTTCATGTGGCTCAGGCTAAATAGGCACCCAAGCCCAAGCAACTGCCTCCACTGATTGCTCGGAAGCTGGGTCGGGGAAAGATTTAGTGAGCTCAGCATATACTGAACAAATCCCGGCAGCGGCAGCGATAGTCCGTGTCGGAATTGATCGTCGAAGACAGCAACCCAGCCCGGTTCCGGGTTACAGGCCAGTTCACCGGGACGCAGGCCTCGAAGTTTAACAGAAGAATCGATGTCCCACTTCGCTCGAAACTTCCGGATCTCTCCTTCATCCATGCTTCTGACTGGCTCGTCACAGAGAATCACTCTGTCACCATCCAGCAGCTCGTGCCTTCTGGGCCCGCGGCTTGCGCCGCCATGATGCGCAGATCTCCCAGACGCCATAATCCTAACACAAAATAATTCAGGTTTGCAGCAAGGTGGACGAGGAGAGCAGAAGGCAAAGGGTTTAGGCAAACTGTGGTACGAGGCGAGCAGAGTGGACAATAAATAGGGCAACAAGAAAGGCAAGGCAACCCCAGCCGTGGATTCCCTCCATCTCAAACCGCTCTCTGTCGACACGTGTCCCAGCGTGGATAAGGAATCCCATCTATCATAACTGATGGGACTGATGGGTTCCCCCCCCCCCCTCATCGCATGTCCGCCACCTGTCCCACTTACCAGCAGCATTTAGGGAAATAGGAGCGAATAACGAGGCGTCCACTCCCCTCGTTCCCCCAGAAAGTCAAATCCGAGTCAATTCGGCACCATGGCGGTTCATGAGTATGATCATTCAACTGGCTGCATGGCTTCTTCATTGTATATCTTGAAGACCTCTCACCGTTTGTGATTTTTCCAACCGCTTCGAGAGCATCTATCCAGGTATGCACCCTCTTTTTAACACCATCTTCGTTGCATATCACTGGGGGACTCGTCTCGATATGGCATGTCGCCCGGTCGAGATCCACCCAGCACTATGACATTCCACCGGCTCTGGGACATTTAACCCACTCCAAGGCATTCTACCGGTTGTCACTTTCCTTCGCCTACGGGCAGGAATGAGCCAACAACAAAGGCTTCTAAACATATGGGCTTTATAAACTCGGGCGAGATTACATCTAACCCATGTACTCTTGTCCAGCAGGATAAAAACCCTGCATCACACTGAACTGTGATACATTTGGGGATACATGGCGAGACTCGTTATCTCAACGCCACTCCACTGGGCAGATTGTTTCTCTAACACAGAACAAGTCTCCCCGCAGGCTAACAAACCTGCACATTACCTCAACGCTTAACCAACAAAAACTGAGAAGAACTAGCAAGTGTTAACCGACGCCTCGGTACGGCCGTAACACTCTCCGGGATGTCTGTTGGCCTAGTCCACGCACCAACAGGCCCTCCCGTAGGCTAGGTTCATCCGGGACTCATCTCGATATGGCAGGACGCCCGGTCGAGCTCCCGTGAACTCCGCCTCGCACCGATATGGCAGGACGCCCGGGCGAGGTCCAGTCTCCAAGTTCATCCGGGACTCGTCTCGATATGGCAGGACGCCCGGTCGAGCTCCCGTGAACTCCGCCTGGCACCGATATGGCAGGACGCCCGGGCGAGGTCCAATCTCCAAGTTCATCCGGGACTCGTCTCGATATGGCAGGACGCCCGGTCGAGCTCCCGTGAAGTCTGCCTCACACCGATATGGCAGGACGCCCGGGCGAGGTCCAGTCTCCAAGTTCATCCGGGACTCGTCTCGATATGGCAGGACGCCCGGTCGAGCTCCCGTGAACTCCGCCTCGCACCGATATGGCAGGACGCCCGGGCGAGGTCCAGTCTCCAAGTTCATCCGGGGCTCGTCTCGATATGGCAGGACGCCCGGTCGAGCTCCCGTGAACTCCGCCTCGCACCGATATGGCAGGACGCCCGGGCGAGGTCCAGTCTCCAAGTTCATCCGGGACTCGTCTCGATATGGCAGGACGCCCGGTCGAGCTCCCGTGAACCCCGCCTCGCACCGATATGGCAGAACGCCCGGGCGAGGTCCAGTATTATCTATATTATAAACGTACTTATAAAATTTTTTTTACTTACCATCAGCAACAGGTACTCACCTCGGTCACGCCCAATCTTTAACATGGACTTGGGGGATTGGACACCGATAGGTTGGTAACCCTGCGGGTCTGCAGGGCAAGAGTAAGACAGTTAAGTCCCCATTCAAGATTGCACTTGACCGGGAACTTGGGGGACTTGTTGACAGTAGCCGTAGAGGCTACAGCAGGCCCACAGACCCGCAGCAAGTGCCCCAGCGCCCGGCCCAAGGCTCGGGACCGGATCACCAGCACCCGGCCTCGGGGTCCAGCACTCTATCCTGCCTCTAGGGACCATGTGGTCGGGGACGCCAGCCTGTCAAAGAGGGCATCAGAAGTTACAAACAGAAGGGAACCAGTCCCACATCGAAGAGTAAGGCCAGCCCTTACCCCCAACCACCTATATATGGGACCCAGCTACCCTCTTTATGAGGTAACTTGTCTCTCTCCCTGTTTACATACGTGCCATGGTTATATATATTCCAACTATACTAACTTAGGCATCAGAGAGGTGAAGGCCGGCCCGCCCGGTATTCCCCTTAGTAAGCAGGATTGTAGGAGATCGAGTTGGATTCATCAAGTATCTACTAGAGCCCCAGGTTCAGGCAGAAACACATGTTATGTGAGTTTTGTGTGATATGTGAAGATGATGATCATGTGTAAATATTAGTTTAGGTTCTTATATTTATATTGTTTTCGTAAATTTTCAGTAGCATATAGATACAAATTTCCAATCCCCCTTTATTATGTAATACTTCATGAGATTAAATGTCTTTGATTTCCCCGGATAGAACGATCCCTACTTGTCAATACTACACTTGACACAAGAAGGGTAATATATGTATGAGATTATTTTGCAGGTACAAATTGTGCGTGTAAATTGGTTCCATCACATGTTGGGTGCGAGCCATCAGATCTACCGGTGGGATGTTGCGACCGTCTTAAAGCACTGGTCAACATCCGCTAGTTCTTCTCAGCCGGAACGTTATAGGTATGAGGTTATGTGCAGGGTTTCTAGCCTGCGGGGAGATTTGTCCTGTGTTAAGAGAAACAATTCTCCCGGTGGGGTGGCCCGGCCATTTGTCCCCCATATTTTTCACACCTTTGTGTGATGTAGGGTTTCTAGCCTGCGGGAAGATTTGGCCTGTGTTAGAGGAACAATTCTCCCAGCCAGTGACCCGGTTGTTGTTGGGTGTACCACTGATCGTGTCACATCCCTTGTTCGTACAGGCGTGATGTATGTGCAGGGTTTCTATCCTGCGGGAAGATTTGTCCTGTGTTAGAGAAACAATTCTCCCGGGTTTATAAAGCCCGATGTTTTGAAGCCTTGAGTTGTTGCTGGCTTGTCCGTTGATAGGAGCACAATGTGCGACAATATTAATGTGTTTACGCCCTCATTTATGCTTCGTTTAACTCTTATTTATCTAAGATAGAGTCATAATATAGTTTAGTGTCATTTTGGTAGAGTTTTGGAAATATATGCTTTAGAGTCCGTAAAATGACTAAGTTTAAGAATTCTGGAAAATAGTGAAAAATATGTCTTTTTCGTGATTCTGAGGTGAATAGAATTGTGACTTATCCTTTTCCCAAATTTGCTGAAATTTGGTATGCATGCTACTGGCGTGCTAATGGGTCTTGTGTCAAAAATACAGATCAATCGGAGTTCGGGAAGTGACCCAAAAGATGGCTGCAAATCAGCAGTTCGAGCAAACCAATCCAGGGACTTCCAGGAATCTTCCTGGCACTGTGTTCCAACTTCAAAAATTCATTCCCGAGGTCTCACAAGGAATGTGATTAAGCCCTTGCCGAGCAGCCATCTCCTCCACCATCCGCCAGATTCACACAAGTCGAAGTCATCAAGGTGTCTACAAAAGTGTGATCCACTCCCCTCTCTCGGTTTTGTAATTTTTATGTAGTTATGTTAAACTTTGTCTATGAAGTTAACATGTATTCTTGGTTTCAAACTCTATGTCTATGTATTGTTTGGATTGAAGTTTGGTTTTATGATTTGTATGTTCAATTCATTTTCTTTATCTTTAATTGGTATTTGGATGTAAGAATACAGATTGCATGTTAAAGAGTAAGGAAAATATATAATAAATTAGTAACTAGGATAATTGGCAAAACATGTATTAATTTAGTTTTAGGGTTTTCTTGACTTGTTCTTTGAATTCGTGTGCTTAAAGATTGGTAGTCTATATAATTGCAATGCATGGAATATTGATCTCATTAGCCGAAAATAATATAGATTGAGTAATCTTTAGGGTTATTTTAATTTGTGTTGTTTTCACGAGGGTTAGAGTGGTTTAAAGAACATACTTGTTAATCAGAAGAGTTACGCCTTGCTTATTCTAACTTGTTTCCGACTCAAAAGATTTCGTGCTCAATTACTATGCATGTTTGTTTTCATCTATAGGAGTTCTCAAATATGTTTAGTACAATTATAGGGTTAGACGTAAAGTTAATCTTGAATACTTATGAAATCTATCGGTTAGTAATACCTATAGGGAGCTAACTAGGTCGGAGTTAAGTTGAGTCTAGAACACTTTAATACCTTGCCGTGAGTCTTGTTTGCTTGTTTGTTATGTGTTTTGATTGCTTTCGTGCTAGTGCTTTGTGGAAGAATGTCGACCAACCTTGTAAATAGTAGCTTAGATTATTTTCCAGCTTTTTCTCTAAATTTTCGTGCCCTAGTTTTAGAAGGCAGCCTTGCTGCTGATGCCATCTTTTCCCCCAATATGACGATTTTGTGTATATTTGTGTGTATATATTTGTGTTAACATTCTCATCTTTCAGGTACCCTTAATCCCCGGCCTAGAACGATCCCTACTTATTTCTATACTACTAACGACTGTAGGGTTATTATTGCTTGATGCTCGCTTAGGCGACACATCAATTTTTGGCGCTGTTGCCGGGGATTATAAAAGCTTGATTTCTGTGATTGTTGTGTATATAATGTTGCTGGAAATTTTTGTTGTAAAGTTGTAAAGTTTGTAATTTTTGGTTTTATTTGGGATTTGTAAAGTAGAAATATGCTTCGGCATGTAGAGTTTAATTTCGAAAGTTGTATGATGTATAAAGAATGTGTGTGTGTAATAACTTAGTTTAATTTCTAGGAAGTTGATAGTGTTGTGTATGTTTGAGTTTACTGTAGTTTGTAAAAGTGTAACATGTAGAGAGAAGCCGCTTTTGTTGGTCTTAGCCTTAACCCTTCATACGAATGATGTCATGTTAGATCCGTCTTTTATGTAGACTGGGAAACGTGGGATACGTCCCCCCCCCCCCCCCCCCCCCCCCCCCACGCATACGAGCGATAACTTGGCAGACCCATTTTTATGAGGTTGAGGGCGGCTTTGATCAACACTTGTAGACCGCTAGTGACCCGAGTTTGTCTTACAAAGTATGAGGCAAGTTAGTTTCATTGATATGGTTCGCAGGTTTGTTTAACTGGATCTCAAGGCCCACAGACTGATGTTCATTCTCGGTGAGTGAGTCGATAGGGAGTTCACTCCCCGTGGTGACCAACAACGAGTCCTGCCTGGTTCCTGTAGGGGGTTCGCCCTCCGTGGATCTTAACAACACCTCCTTTGAAAAGTAAAACACGCTCGAACTAGTCGATAGCTTGGGCCGAAGCATCACCTCACTTTAGACGCTAGAAGATAACTTGGCATATGTGACCTATTTTCTTCAAATAAACCAAATTGTGTGGTTCAAACTCTCGAGGTATATCGGATAAAGCATGATACTACCGGGGGCTGCATTAGTCCATTGCACCGTTATCTCCTCTGCTCCACGTACCTTGAGAGTTAGAACAAATCTTAAAAGAGATTAGACTCAGAGATTACATGTAGATCAATTATTTCGAATTTCTCTCTCTTTGCCGATTGTATCTCTTCTTTGCCGATCCATGTATATGTGTGCCATTGATTGAAAATTGTTTTGTAATTGCCAATGCCGTGGCTTGTAATGTTGTATATTCTTGCTCTTTATTTCTTTACTATGTTCTAACTTGTTTAAATGTTGCAAAATTTCAGAAAAGTGCATGTCCGAATCTAATATTTGGACACGAGATCATAGAGGTCGATTGTAACGTTTAAACCAAGAGCTCGCCATCACTTTGTTTGTACCGCTGCCTCCATCTGAACCAAGTAATCCGAGCACAGTTTCTTCACCACCACCGTCACCACAAGGATCGGCTGTCCCTTTGCCGATCTCTCCATCCGTCGTTTCGTCGTCGTGTGATGTTCAAGGTTCCGAGTTTGAGTCCTTTGCCGAACCTATTGTTGAGCAAGTGATAATGACTTCGATAAGAGCTCAAAATGGTCATGTCGCCGGAGGAGGAGGAGCTGCACCATCTAATATTACTTACCCCCATTGGAGACCGGAAAGACTGGTGAGATTGAATTGAAGAGTGGCTTCCTTGATAAGTTAAAGTCATTTTATGGTATGCCAAGTGAGGATCCCAACAAGCATCTACAATGGTTTAATTTTACTGCGAAGTGTATGTGTCCAAGAGGGACAGACTTGCAACACTTCAAGATGAAGGCTTTTCCGTTCTCATTAGAAGATCAGGCAAAGGAGTGGTTGTTTGATGTGCCTAGTGGCCGAATCAATTCATGGAACACCATGGTGGATGAGGTTTTTACTCAAGTAATTTCCCGCTTCACGTATCACGGATTTGAGGAAGCAAATAACAAGTGTGAAGCAAGCCGGAGATCAGACTTTCTTCGACTACTACAAAAGGTTCAAGTCCCTTGTCTCTTTATGTCCATCATATGGCATTAGTGATGGACTCTTGTTACAATATTTTTACGAGGGATTGCGCGTAATGGAGATGGAGTTTCTTGATTCGGCACGGGAGGAAGTTTCTTGGAGTTGAATGCCGGACCGACAAGGAATTTGTTGGAAGTTCGTGCTTTGAACAACCAACAGTTTGGCATGGCACGAAACAATGTGCCAAGGAATGAGAAGGTTCATGAGACAACATCAAGCTCGAAGTTGGAGGTGAAAGTTGATAAGCTTGCCGACTTGGTCAGTAGCATGATGAAGGGAAAGAGTGCGATTGTGTGTGGCATTTGCACCGAGAGCCATGAGACTTAACAATGCCCTCAAATTGGAGCAAGTGAGGGAGTCGAAGAGTGCAATGCTATTGGTTTTGGAGGAGGACAAAGGTTTGGAAATTTCAATCCAAGGTTCAACGATCATCCAAACTTCCGGTGGGCGAACAATGACAGTGTGCTTAGGGCACCTATGCAACCAAATCAAGGGGTTGCCGCACCCTATGCACCGAGACCTCCATTTGTACCTCGACCACAGTTTCAGCCGAACCAAGGGCAGTACCAAGCAATGCAGCCAAACCAAGCCGTGCCTAACCAAGTGCAAGGTGGAGCTAGCAATCCAAACTATGATGCTTTACTCCAATCTCTTTCAAGTGCTACTCAAGCGTTGCTCGCGGGGCAACAAAATCAACAAAAGGATATTGGTGAGCTCAAGACTCAAATGGGGCAAGTTGTGGACTTCATGGGAAGATTTAATGAGCAAGGGAAGCTACCAAGCAATACAATTCCTAAACTGAGGAACGAGCATGCCAAAGTGATTCAAACTCGAAGTGGAAGAGAGTTGTTACCTCCGAGGAGCCCTAAAAAGAAAACTATTTCGCTCGATGTTATCGAGGAGGAGGAGCAAGCTGTCGGACCTGTCATTGCCGGCAGCCAAGGAGACGCCACAAGAGAAGCAGCCGAGATAGGGTAGCCGGCAATGCTACTGCCGGAGCTGCAGCCGAGAAGGGAAGAGCCGAGAAGAAAAATGTTGCCGAGCAAGAGGGGCTGCGCAACGAGCTTGAGCGTGATCCCGCAACATCGAAGAGTGAGTTAATGCCTAGCCAAGTGAGTAAGGAAGGGGTGCCCCAATCAAATATTCCATTCCCTTCTCGTTTTGCTAGATCGAAGAAGGATAAGTCCGATGAGGAGGTGTTGGAGATTTTCCGGAAAGTGTAAGTCAACATCCCTTTGTTGGAATGCATTAAGCAAGTGCCTAAGTATGCTAAGTTTCTTAAAAAGCTATGCACGACAAGGAGGCATACAAGGGAGACTCGTGTGGTGACTATGAGTGAGACGGTATCGACCGTTATTCAAAGGAAGTTGCCACCAAAGATGAACGATCCGGGAAGCTTCAATGTGCCTTGTGTGATTGGCAACACTCGTTTTGAGGATGTGATGTTGGACTTGGGAGCCTCGATCAATGTTATGCCGCTCAATGTGTACCAAACGTTGGGTATAGGGCCACTCAAGAAGGACAATGTCATTATTCAACTTGCGGATCGCTCAAGCAAGTATCCGGAGGGCTATGTTAAAGATGTGCTTGTACACGCCAAAAACTGATGGAGGTGTTATCCAAGCACAAAATACCTGCAAAACAACTACATACAAATAATACCCTTCTTGTGTCGATTGTAGTATTGACAAGTAGGGATCGTTCTATCCGGGGAAATCAAGGGCTTTCAATCACACAAAGTGTTGCACATAAGGGGGTTTGTCGATTTTTATGATTAATTACCTACTGATTTTTTACAAATTCTAAAACCTAAATTATTATCTACAATTGATCATCACCTTTCACACAATCACAAGACACAAATCTCATTATACATGCAATGAAATTAAAACAAGCAATAGGGGCAGCAGCAAATATCGAATTCAAGATCAATTAAGTTCTAATTTAATTAGAGCCAATGCGGTTATTCTAATTATTCAAAACATCACAAGTATTTAGAATCCAACATGCGTGTAATCCTAAACATGGTACTAATCGGTTTAATAACACAATGCGTAGAAATTAAACACAAATAGCACATAAGTACAATATGTCGAATTGGAACATGTTAGCAAGTATGGCGTCACTCATCTCACATCGACATGTAAATTTCCAGAATTACTCTAGCCCTTAGATAAATACATATTAAAACATAACATGCGTATGATCCAACATGTATTAAATCGGCAAGTGAATTCAATACCTAGATAACACTCATGGCCTTTCGAATGCATCTAGACATCTCCTTCGGTTGCACACGAATTAAGGAAATAAACCTAATTAAATCAAGAAAGCATTCAAAATCCTACTGCCCATCATACATATTTAATCAAATCACATGCATAAATCGGTAATCAAACATGAAATAACCAAACAATTATTACAAAGATTCGGAAATCCCATATATAATTAACAATACCGAAAATAAAACCAAGAATCCAAACATATTTCATAGACAAAATAATGTTTAAATACAAAGAAATCAAAGCCATTGAAATATTACAATCTTAATGACAACCTTGTTGAAGGAATCGGCAATAGGATTGGTGATGATGATTGGAAAGGTTTTGTGGAAAGGTGGTGGAGATGATTCGGCCTTGTTCTTGGTAAGATTTATGGAGATATTTTGGCAGAGGTTCGGCAAGTTTATGTGAGGAAGAGAAGATGATTTTCTGAATTTAAGATGTGGTATTTATAGAGGCAAGGGAGGCAGCTAGGGTTTACAAAACCTAGTTTTTCTCAAACTTATCCTGCTGGCAGATTTGACCTTTGAGTGAAGATTATGGAATATCTTTCTCTAGAAAATAGATATTAAGGTGATTCCAGTTGGGTTGGAAACTAGACTCCCGTAGCTTTCTATCCATATAAGGTTCGAATTCAGATTCATTGTGAGCTGTCCGGGAGAGTCCGTGGACGTTGGATGACGTGCACAGGAATTCTGCCGAATTTGATCAGGATTTGTTGCGATTTTCTTCCTCTATTTTCTGCCGAAAATTCCCAAGATAATGGCTGAATAATTGAGCAATATCTCTTTAGGTTTTCCATGAATTAATTCAGCCAAAAATCTTGCACAAAGGATGGAATTCAGTCCACATTCGTAAGCCAAATTCATGTAGAACTCGGTTTAGGTTTTCTTCTTTCGGCAGACTTGACCTTCGTGCATTCGTAAGTCCCAGAGAAACTAGACTCGTAGAGCTTTCCAACGGCGTATGGCACATTCTCTGGTTCCAAGCGATGTGTCCCACAAAAATTTCGGAAGTCAGGACACAGTCCCAGGAAAATCCTGGTAGTCCCTGGATTGGTTTGCTCAAACTGCCAAGTTGCAGCCTTCATTTGGGCGACTTCCCGAACTCCGATTGATCTGAAATTTTGACACAATACACTTTAGCTTCCCAATTATATGTATACCAAATTTCATCAAATTTGGAAAAGGATAGATCAGTTTAGTACGAGCCTCAAAATTACGAAAAAGACATATTTTACTTTATTTCCAGATTTCTATACTTTGTCATTTTTCTGATTATTAAGCACACTTTCTCCAAAACTCTACCAACATGACACTAAACTAAATTATGACTCAATCTTACTCTAAATAGACATAACAAAGCATAAATAAGGGATAATACACATTAATAACGTCGCACATTGTGCTCTTATCATGAACCAACTAATATTCCAGGCCAATTTCTATGTTGTGGAGATGGAGGACTCGCCGATTAATAGCACTTAATTGCTACTTGGCCTACCATTCATGTGGACGGCACACACTAAGATAGATGTTGCCGAAGGCAATTTGACAATGGAGTTTGATGGTGAGGTGATCAAGTTCAATGTTTTTGATGCCATGAAATATCCCATTGCCGATTTGAAGGAGTGCCACGTTGGTGATGTCTTGGAGGAGGTCGAGCAAGTTATGTCGACCTTGCTTGACGCATAGCAACTAGCGATCGATCAAGGGGTCGGATTTGACAAGACGGGAGAGCGAGTCATGAACGAGCAAGAGGAGGAATTCTTGCCGAACCTAAGAAAGGTGTGTGCCGAGCTAAAGGCTCGGCCCTATGCTAAGATGTTTGATTCGTTCTTGTCAATTCCAAGTGCCACAACCAAATTTTGTCCAAGTGTGGAAGAGGCCCCAAAGTTAGAACTAAAAGAACTCCCTAGTCACTTGAAATATGCTTATCTTGGAAAGGAAGATACTCTACCGGTTATTGTGTCTTCAAAGCTTAGTGAGAAGCAAGAATGTGATTTAATAAGTGTGCTAAAGAAGTACAAGACCGCTATAGGTTGGAACTTAGTGGATATCAAGGGAATAAGCCCTACTAGATGTGTTCATCGTATATTGCTAGAGGAAGGAGCAAAGTCAACCAAGGAGGCTCAACGTCGACTTCACCCACCAATGATGAAGGTAGTAAAAGATGAAATCATCAAGTTGCTTGATTGTGGGGTGATTTACCCTATTTCGGATAGTAAGTGGATATCTCCCGTGCAAGTAGTGCCAAAGAAGAGTGGTGTAACGGTTGTCAAGAATGAGAAGAATGAGCTTGTGCCACAAAGACTTGTAACGGGTCATCGGATGTGCATCGACTATAGGAAGCTCAACGCTACAACAAGGAAGGATCACATGCCTTTGCCGTTTATGGATCAAATGGTAGAATGGTTAGCCGGCCATGCTTTTTATTTCTTTCTCGATGGTTATAGTGAATACAACCAAACTATGATACACCCGGATGATCAAGAGAAGACCACTTTTACTTGTCCATTTGGCACCTTTGCTTATCAACGAATGCCATTCGGCCTATGCAATGCACCCGGCACTTTTCAACGATGTATGTATGCTATCTTCTCGGATTTTATTGAAGACATTATCGAAGTTTTTATGGATGACTTTAGTGTTTATGGAAGTAACTTCAATATTTGTTTGGGGAACTTGAAGAAGATACTTAAGCGGTGTGTAGAGACTAATCTTGTGCTCAATTGGGAGAAGTGTCACTTCATGGTCACGCAAGGTATTGTACTTGGGCATATTATTTCGGCAAGAGGCTTAGAGGTTGACAAAGCCAAAGTGGAGCTTATTCAAGCATTGCCGAGCCCTAAGAGTGTACGAGACGTGAGAAGTTTTGTTGGCCATATGGGGTTTTATCGAAGATTTATCAAAGACTTCTCTTCAATTGCAAAGCCATTGAACAACTTGTTACAAAAGGAGGTGACGTTCAAGTGGACGGAAAATTGTGAAGTGGCCCTTTGCCAATTGAAAGAGTGCTTATGTTCGGCGCCGGTTTTGATTTCCCCAAATTGGGAGGAGCCGTTTGAGCTCATGTGCGATGCATGTGATTATGCGCTTGGAGCGGTGCTTGGTCAACGTATAGAGAAGAAGCCGTGTGCCATTTACTATGCTTCAAGGACTCTCAATGATGCTCAACTCAATTACACTACCACAGAGAAAGATGTCTTAGCGGTAATTTTTGCTTTGGAGAAGTTTTGATCATATCTTTTGAATTCCAAAGTCATTGTTTATAGTGATCATGCCGCTTTGAGATATCTTATGACAAAGAAGGATGCTAAGCCGAGGCTCATACGATGGATTCTTTTGCTTTAAGAGTTCGATATTGAAATCAAAGACAAGAAGGGTGTGGAGAATGTTGTAGCCGATCATTTAAGTCGCCTTGTCATAGAGGAGGATCGGCTGCCCCTATGTGAAACCTTTCTGGATGAGCAACTTTTTCGACTTGAAGTACATGAGCCTTGGTATGCCGACTTGGCCAATTACCTAGCCACTCGGCAACTTCCTAGCACCATGTCGAAACAAGCAAGGCTTCGGCTCATCAAGCAAGCTCGTCATTATCTTTGGGATGAGCTATATTTATGGAAGCAATGTAGTGATCAAGTGCTTCGAAGATGTGTTGCCGAGCATGAGCATCAACCGATTCTAAAGCTTTGTCATAGTGAGGCGTGTGGAGGGCATTTTGGAGCAAAGAAGACCGTGTTGAAGGTACTTGAGTGTGGATTCTTTCGGCCCACAATTTTTAAGGATGCTTACATGTTTTGTAAGTCATGTGATCGATGCCAAAGAATGGGAAATATTGGTCCACGAGATCAAATGCCACTCACATCCATCAATGCTATTGAAATTCATGATCTTTGGAGAATTGACTTCATGGGGACTTTTTCTTCAAGTAAGGGTTTTCTCTACATCTTGCTCGCGGTTGATTATGTGTCAAAGTGGATTGAGACAAAGGCTATACGCACCAACGATGCCAAAGTGGTTGCCGAATTCCTCAAGACTAACATCTTTTCACGTTTTGGAGTACCAAGAGTCTTGATTAGCGATGGAGGATCCCACTTTAGTAACCGCACCATTGAGGCATTATTGAAGAAATATGGGGTCACACACAAGGTTTCTACACCTTATCACCCCAAACAAGTGGCATGGCCGAGGTAAGCAATCGAGAGATCAAGCAAATACTTGAGAAAACCGTTGGACCTTCAAGGAAGGATTGGAGTGATCGTCTCGATGATGCTTTATGGGCTTATAGAACTGCATACAAGACTCCGATAGGTATGTCACCTTTTCGGTTAACATATGACAAAGCATGTCACTTACCGGTAGAGCTTGAGCACAAAGCATGGTGGGCCGTTAAAGCTTTCAATATGAATATTGACGAAGCCGGCCTTCATAGAAAGCTTCAACTCAACGAACTTGAAGAAATACGTAATGAAGCCTATGATGCCGCTTGGATATACAAGGAGAAGACCAAGATTTCTCAGGACAAGTTACTTCGAGGGAAAAATTTTGAGGTTGGCCAACAAGTTCTTCTATTTAACGCTCGACTTAGACTTTTTCCTGGTAAGCTTCGCTCAAGATGGATGGGACCGTTCACCATTACTCAAGTCTTTCATCATGGTGCCATAGAAATTCGGAATGAAGTCACGGGAAACATATTCAAAGTGAATGGACATAGACTCAAGCCCTACTACGAGCCATTCGAGCCTCTAAATGATGAAGCCTATATCCGTGATGTTCCTCGACAAGAGGCCGCCTTAATCACTGCAGCAGCCGTGCCGCCTCAGCCCCATACAGTCCTTACCTTCTGCCGAAGACACCTTTACAGCCTGCCCAGATGCCGACACGCCACTCCATGCCGACACGGTAACACAAGACTTGCCGGATACAAACAAAGCTGCCAAGCAGCCCTGCCCGGACACGCCAATACACCCGGATACTCCCCATTTTGTTGCCGATCCAGCCATCCTAGCTGCCAAAACACACACATGGTGCAACGAGCACGGAGCACCTCGTTGAGCTACTCCTTGCCGATTTGAGCTATTTTGGCTCAAGATGAACACATGCAAGATACATGGTGAAAAGTCTAGGCTAACGACTTTAAATACTTAAGCGCTTATGGGGAGGCAACCCCATACGACCATGAAAAGTGAAGGAGCCATCACCGGGAGTTTGCAATTTCTTAACCCTTCTCTTTTTCTTTGGTTTGTGATGATTTGTTGGAATGCTATTGCATGCTTAGGAAATTCGTTGATATAAATTTGTGCTTACATTGAGGACAATGTAATTTTCTAAGTGTAGGGTGGGATAACGTATTCCGTTTATGTTTTCGTGTGCTTAAGTTTAGAAAAGAAAATTCAGAAAATTATAATGCAAAAATAGAGTGTTTAAATTGTTGTCTTGGGATGCCCCTAATATGTCAATGATGTTTTTCTCCTCTTTGCATACATAGATGATGGTTGTGCATACAATTAAAATTGTGAGTTTCATGGATTGTGTGCATTGGTAGGAGCATGTAGGACTTGTTGATTATAAAAGCATGCATGTTTTAGCTAGTTTGTTTCCATAATAACCTATGTGAGCTTTAGAGCCAAATTGCTTTCTTCTTGAGTGTTTAAAAAGATAAAATTCGATAGACATATAGGAAGTGTTCGTACCTAAAAAAGCACTGTATAGAATATCCTTCTCGAAGAAGAGGGGCTCCCGGGGTTGTCTGACCTTTAGCGCTCGACAGTTCCAGCCTATCATCACCCACATGCCTTCCTGGATAGACAATAGCTGGAGGAAAAAGGTGGTGATGGCGGGGGGGGGGGAAGTGGCAGAAGAAGAGTAAAATGTATCGGGTTCCTGGTGCCTTCCGGGCCCTTGGCGACCAATCGTTCGAACTATCCGAGTTGGAGCGGGAAAGGATTACGACTATACTCATATGCTGGGACGATCTTGAGCGAAGCTCTTACAACTTCATTCGGCGGGAGGTGTTGGAGTACTGCGGTCTCGGGCGAGATCCTGGTACGTAGCAAGGTTTAGCGGTGGCGTTTCTACTGGCCAAGTTTTAAACACTAAAGTTTTGCTTGTCCTGCAGGTGCATCTCCCCGGGCGGTCATTAAACCTGACAATACCTTATCCATGGACGGTGAAGACCTTCTTTCAAGTCTAAAGGAGAAAGGGGAGGCCGTTTCGCGGACCTCGGTCGGCTTACCGTTCATGCCGAACCGAGGGCCATGGACGTTGAGGGCGACGCCTATATTCTGAGGCGTGTGAAGAGTCACCCTGCTGCGCCCAAGGCGGGACCTGGAAAGGGCAAGACCACCGGGGGGCCACCAAAGGTTCCTGGTGGGGTGAACCGGATTCTGTACCGGCCGGGATCAGTCCCGCTAGTCACCAGGGTCACCCGGTCAGGCGTATAATCTTCTTCACCGGACGGCCAGGGTGAGAAGACGCGGAGAGTCATGGACGTTCCTCCCTCCACGCTGGTGACGCTAACCGGCCGGTCGTCAGGTGATAACTTGGCGAAGCGGCTCAAGGTGACCAGTGGTGCGTCGAGTTCCACTGGGGACAAGGCTGCCGCTGCTCCAAACTCTGCCTGTCAGCAGAGTAGCCCCGCTCCTGCGGAGGAACAGAGGGGGAGTCTAGAGAATCCCTTTGTTCGGAAGGTGGCGGCAGATGTGGCTGGCCTTGGCCTGGACAGGCCTGGGGTCACCAGAGCCTTGGCGGGGGAGAACCGCCAAAAGTGCAAGGAGTCGATCCTCCGGGTAAGAATTGCTCGCTGCCATGGCACTGCTCGTAACTCGTTACCTTTGCTGCTTGTCTAATTGGCTCCCTGTTGTTGTGTAGTTATTGTACAATCTTTACCAGCCGGATCCGAGCGAGGAGTTGCCGGGGTTGAAGAGGCAGGTGGCCGCTCTGACAGAAGCCCGAGAGCGTCTGGAAGTAGAGAAGTCCAGGCTGGAGCGGGAGAAGGTCAGACTGGAGGAGAGGGCCAAGAAGCAGGTGGCCAAACTGGAAGAGCGGGTCCGGAGCCTTGAGGAGGAGAAGGAGCTAGCTTCGAGGAGAGGGCCGAGCTGGAGGCAAAAGTGGATGAGCTCCAGGTGGGAGCTGCCGCTGCGTCTGGAGAAGAGGACCCGAAGCTTTACCAGCGGGTTGTCCTCAAGTATCATGAGAGCGATCAGTTCCTCGAGTTCCTGGAGAAGGCCAGGGAATCGGGTATCGCGGACGCCTACGTGGAGTGGGAAGAGAAAGGGTACCTGGATACCTCTCGAATGCCGAAGGCCGGAGCTGATGAGAATATCCATGAGCAGTCGGTAGGCGAGGAGCAACTGGAAGGGGTAGGCGGGCCTGAAGAAGGTGCGGCAGCTTCATCTCGAGAAGCTGGTGGAATGCCCACTGAAGGAGGGAGCGCGGCTCCTTGAGATTTTTGCTTTGCTCTCTCTTTTTTTTGTAAACTTGGCGGAACGGTTTTTGTTTGTATTATTCCTTGGATATAAATACACTTGCACTGGCGGAACCGGTGGAATTTTTTCTCAAAGTAGTTGGCATACATCTCATGATGTTATAGCAGCCGAACCGATGATATGCCAAACTAACCGCTTGGAGGTTTGGGCGTGCCGAGCAGGCCTGGCCCGGCTCCCGGTTGGGATCTGCTCTCCTTTCCCCTATATACCGCTGGAGCTGGCCGTTGCTAATCAAACCCTCCACTGCTGTCTTGAGAGCGAAGCACTTGTTTGTCCGATGAGTAGCTTCATTGTAATAGGAGCAGTGCTTGCCCATTTGCGCCGGGGTAAGCTTCCCCTTTGGGTACTTTCTCCTAGGCGGTGGGGAAATGATGTTCCCGTTCTCGTGCAAGATGTCTTCGTATGAAGAGGTTAGGGTAGTGAAGACCTCTTGACGTTCTGCTGGCATGATTGCCAGAGGGCGTTCTTGCCGGTACTGCGCCGGTTTGTGCTCGTTCTAGGGTTTGTCATGATAGGGCCTCTGCTGCCATTGCCCCCAATATATGCTGGGCCGGCGTGGTCGGGTACCTCGGTTCTCGGTCCGGTGGCTGGCCTTGTCTTCCTGGCTGGGAGGGGGGTGCTCCTCCCGGGGGTGCTCCTCCTGCTGCTCGTCCCGTTTTCTTTTCAGCAGGTGCTGCCCGTACGTTTCATGGTCCGCCTGAGCATGCCTGATGGCCATTGCCATCAGCTCGTCATACCCCTGCGGGAGTTCCACCCGTACCGCGTAGGAAAATTTTCCTGGCCGGAGCACTTGTTTGAATGCCATCTCGGCGATACCCTTGTCGAGGTTCCGAACCCCGGCCGTCGCCGTCTGCTAGCGGTTGACAAAGGTCCTCAGCTCCTCGCCGGGTGCCTGCATGCAGTTGAAGAGGATGGTCGATGTCCGGGCTCCTTCGACCCGGAGGATGAAGCGGCTTACGAACCGATCGGCCAGCTGCTCGAACCCCTCGATGGAGTTTGTCGGAAGCTCATAGAACCAGCTGAGCGCCTCTCCAGACAGGGTTTCCTGGAAAATGTTACAGCATAGTGCGACTGAATAGCCCTTGGCGCATGTCTGGGATCAGAACTGTTCAAATGCTGGTACGGGCAGTTGGATCCTGAGTATGTGAGTTTTAGGGATTTCTGGTTACTAGACCTCCCCGATTCCAGAACCCGGTGAGAGAAAGGGCCTATGCGCTCGTTGAATCGTGCGCCTTCCATCGGCCGCGCCGTCCTTCTCTCGTTGGCCTCCACGTGGGCCTTCAGATCCGACACAGTGTCGGTGAGTATCTGCAATGCTCGTGCAGTCGGGGTCGTGGCTTCATCCTCGAATGAAGCGTGTGGTTGCTGGGAGGTCGGCGCGCTCTTTGGTGGGGCCGTGCCGGCCGGGATCTCCGCTCGCTCGGGGGAGCGGGGCCTTCCGCCCGATGACTGTCCCGCTTCAAACCGCTGAGATCGGCCTGGCGCAGGTGCATGTGCCCTAGTCATAGCATCGTCGCGCTGATGTCCTCTCTCCAGGGCGGCTACCAGGGCAGCATTCACCGCCTCCATTTCCTCATACCGGGCATTGGATCTTGCCCTATCTCAGTCACCCTCCTCGCGTAGGCGACCGACTTTCGCTGCCATTGCCCGTATCTCCCCCGCTATATCGCGCCGGCCGGGGCTGTACGTGGTGTCCCGGTCACTGTCACCAAGCTGGCTCTCCTCCATGTCGCTCGAATCGTCCGAGAATGTCAGCGAAAAGCCCCGGTGCTCTGGTTGGTCGCCCTTCACCGGCCTTTCCCGCGCGAGCTATCAATGTATGGCCCCGGCATGCCGGCCGGCCTCCCACAGCTCCCACCTTCCTAGTTGTCCTGGTCGCTGCGCTGCTCTCGCGCGTTGACCAGGGTAGAGATGAGCGCTTGTTCTGGCACAACACGCTTCTCCTTGGTGGTATTTCTTTCCTGGCCTGCCTCAGAGCTTTCTGCCATTGGTAATGCTTAGGTGGTTTTATTGTATCTCTTCCCACAGACGGCGCCAATTGTTCGTACCTAAAACCTGTAGGCCTGGCAGAGACAGATGAGTCCAAGTGTGATCTCCTGTAAACCTGCTTACTAAGGGGAATACCGGGCGGGCCGGTCTTCTCCTCTCCGATGCCTAAGTTAGTATAGTTGGGATGAATAGATAACTTAAGCACGTATGATAAGCAGTAGGAAAGATCAGTTACCTATTAATGAGGGTAGTTGAGGCCCTTATATAGGTGGCCGGGCGTGAGGTCTGGCCTCACTCTTCGATGTGGGACTGGTTTCCTTCTGTTCGTACACCAAAGGGCAGCTCTGGTGACCTCTTTGGCAGGCTGGCGCCCCCGGTCCCCGGGTCCCTGGTCGCAAGTTAGACTGCTGGACCCCGGCTCCGGGTGCTGGCGATCCTGTTCCGGGCCCTAGGCCGGCCCCGGGTGCGGGTCTGTGGGCCTGTTGTAGCCCCTCTGTGGCTACTGTCAACAGGAAGCATGAACCTCATTATTCTTTGCATATTCAATGATTTTGTCGACAAAAATTAATTTTGTCGACCAAACCAGGGCAAAATATCCGACGAAATTCGTCGGCTATGCTCGAGCATGGCCGACGATATCGTAAACTATAGCCGACGAATTTCGTCTATTTCGTCGGTTATTTCGTCGGAATATATTAATATTTTAATAGGCATTAATTAGTTATAGGCGACTTCTATAGCCGACGAAAATTGGTAAAAATCGTCGGCTATAGTGCTTATAGCCGACGAAATAATGCCAATATCGTCGGCTATTCTTACATTTGGGGGAAAAAAATTAAATTAATTTATAAATTACCATTCCAAGCAACCTGCAAATCACAAAGACAATCCATGCATTTGCACCAACAAGAAACACGTCTAAATGATTTATTATTCAATTTGTTTCAATATACATAAAATATAACCCTAATTATCACCTAAAGCACTAAAGTCCACCACGTCATCCCCAGCATCCTGCTCTCCATCATGCTCGTCATCATCGGGAGGTTGAGGCATTGGAGGTTCAACTAACGGCTGAAACGGGGGCGGGGGTTCAAGGACTTGTTGTTGTGCCGCGAACATATCACACCACCAGTTTTGTTGGGCGGCGTAGTTGTGTTGCCGAACTCTGTCGCATTCAGCATGCCAACTGGCCAGATCCAAATGATACTGCTGTGTTCTGCGGCGTAGCTCCTGTGATCTCTGGGACTCGGCCGCCAATCTTCCGGCCAATCTCTGCACTTCCCCCCTCATCTGTTGGCTGTCCCCGCCTCCCTTCTTTTGACCTCCCTTAGTGGTCTTCAGGAGCCCTATTCCAGAACTTCTCAAACCCCGGCAGTAGTATTGGTTTGACCGGTCTGGGAAGGCTGCGTCAAACATCCTTGCTGCCGTTTGGACATTCGATCGGTCGACCTGGCGCAGGGCTTCTTCCAGATCTGCCTCTGAAATGTTCGGTTGTGTCTCCCGAACTACTTGCTGGAACACCTCTTCTTCGGCCCGGTTCACCCTCTCCTAATTGAACGGGAAAAAAATAATTAATATTCTAACAAATATATAATTAAGTAAAATTAATAATTAAAATTTTTAAATCGTAATCAACAACTTACGAGCTGTTCTGTCGCTTGTGGATAAGCGATCTTGAACGTCTCCACATACGGGTTGCTATCAGGATGATCTCTAAGCGCCTCCTCCTGATATTGTGCAAACGGCCTAGAACCACCATGATGGGGGGTTGTGTTACGGCGGCGGTTCGCACAGTTTACCCGAGACCGTTCCTTCAAACAAATAATAAAATATTAGAAAAATGCATCAAAAAATATTAGTGTAATAATTATAAAATAATTAAACTAATAATTAAAATTTTAACAAAACAAACATTTATAGTTAAGTTTAGTATTTACCTGCATAAGTGGGTTGTTGAAGTCTACTGTCTTCAACCAACGCCACTCGTACTCCCTGAACATGAACTCTCTGGGAGTACCCATACGACCACGGTTGTCGTATTGGTTAAAGTGGGAACGGAGCTCGTTCTTCCACTCTTTGAACCTACGGAAAAAACAAAAGTGCATTAGAAATATTATTAATATCATAAAATATTTCAAATTATAAGATAAGGAATTCCCAACGTACCTCAACGACTGCATCGCGTCCGCCCAATGCTCCTTATGTTCTGCAATCTCGAAGTATGTATGAAAGATAATGTTTTATTAGTTTTACAATTATAACAATACCGAAAATTATTAAATATTACGTAAAATAAATTAAATTTTTTAAATTACTCACCGACGCGGCGTTGTTCACCTCCCTCTTGATCTCTTCGGGCACATCAGCCCACCGCGTCCACAACATAGGGACTCTGTCCCTAATCAGTGCCCCCACGCAACCCGTGTAGTCGCGGCGTTTTTTCCCCTGAACCTCCTGATTAGGAGGTTCGTTGATCCGGATCCTCGCGCTGCTCTCAACAGTTCTCCTTAGCGTGTCAAAACATATGACACCTCTCGTATTCCTCGTTGAACTGCTAGCGGCTGTCCCTATCACATAAACTACGATTGGTTAATACGAACGGGTCGTCCTCATACCATGATGTACTAGTGTTCACAGAAGTTATGCCGTATTGATCGGTTTTCATGCTCTGCGGCCGTGTGTCAAACCATCTACACTTGAAAAGGTGCACTTTCATGCCTTCCCCATAATGCAGTTCCACAACTGAATGGAGAACACCGTAATAGTCAACTCCATCATCCCCACCATGTGCCATAACCCCTGAATTTTGTGTTTTCAGTCTGAGGTCTCTCTCTTCACATCGAAATAACACACCATTCACCTTGCACGTCGCATAAACTTTTGAATAGACCGGCTTCATCGCCAGAAGTCTGAGTTCGTGCGACCAATTTGGGTGATTATCATTTTTAATAAGGTCCATCTGCAACCATCAGAATCAACTATAAATATGAATAATTATACACAATAATATATAAATACGTATAGAATAGTGTTAAAGTTACATACCCAGCTGCCGAAATACTCTGCGAATGTCCGGTTGTGGTAATCGAGATCACCTCCTACTTGGTCACAGTTTAGATGTATGTTCTTCCAAAATTGAACTTCTGGACAGTTAATTAGTACCCACCAATGTGCAATGGCTACCTCATAATCTTTCAACTTGTAGGAAACTGGCATGTTTCCACCGAGTACAACATCGTCGGAGAGTATGGAAAGATTGAACTGTGAAGGTACATCTTCCGGTATGCTTTCCTGTAACGCTCCTAAATACAGCTTCATGTAGGTGACGCACTCGTGCGCAATATATGCTTCAGCTATACATCCTTCAGGTGCGGATCTGTTTTGGACAAAATCACAGTATTGTCCAAGTTGCCTATAAATCAAGTTTTTAAAGTGTTATGATAATACATTAATACTATATCACATATATTGATGAGAAAATTAACATAAGGTGTAAAATACGTACCTTTCCATTGGATACATCCAAGTGAAGTGCACAGGACCGGTAAGCAACAACTGCCGAGGAAGATGGATCATGAGGTGAGGCATGATGTCGAAAAAATTTGGAGGAATATCATCTCATATTTACACATGATATGAACGATGTCTTGTTGCATTTCCCGGAGGTCAGATTTTCTCACTTCCCGTGTGCATACCTTCTGGAAAAATCTTGCCAACGCTACTAACGGCTCCACAACGTGACGGGGAAGGAACGGTCGAATGAAAACAGGGAAGAGACGTTGTAGCAGGATATGATTGTCATGACTTTTCAACCCGTAAAGATTGTTGAATTGTCTGTTCACACACTTGGCTATATTTCCAGCAAAGCCTGAAGGATACTTGGCCCGACTTATCCAATGGAAAATTTCTGATTTATGCTCAGGCTTGACGGTGTAAGGAGCTTGAGGCATTTTTCTCTTCCCTTGTTTCAACCATAGTTGTTTTCTGATATTCATGTTTTGCAGATCAGTGCGAGCCTTAGGACTGTCTTTCGTCTTCCCCTCCAAGTTCAGCGTTGTGTCCACCACACTTTCAGAAACATTTTTTTCTATGTGCATAACGTCTAGGAAGTGACGGATCAGCAACTCACACCAGTACGGGAGTTCCCACAATATGCTCTTTTGTGTCCAGAATTTGTACTCCTCAGGCCTTTCAGGTATTTCCGCTACAATGTCGGGATGATTGCTGAGGGGCCCAAAATCGTACTCATTAAGCACTGCTAAAATTTCTCTTCCCATCCATCTTCTGGGGGGACCACCGTGTTCTTCGGTTCCATCAAATGCGGCGGACTCGTAACGCCAGTGGTGATCCGCCGGAAGGAACACACGATGACCCATTCTGCATATCTTGTTGCAATGAGGGGTGCTCCCATAATCGCTGAGGAACTCTGGATAAGCCTTGTATCCCCTAACAATGCTGCCCGACAACATCCCATAAGCAGGAAAATCACTAATGGTATCAATAACTATGGCATGCATCTGGAACGTCTCCTCCTTGTACTTGTCAAAAGTGGGATGACCAACGTCCCACAATACCTTAAGCTCTTCAATTAATGGTCTCATATACACATCGAGACATTTTCCTGGGTAACCAGGCCCCGGAATCAACAACGTCAACATATTATATTCCTTCTTCATGCACATCCACGGAGGAAGGTTGTAAGGTACCAAAACCACTGGCCATATACTGTATGAAAGACTCATGGTGCCGAAAGGGTTAAACCCATCGGTTGAGAGCCCGAGCCTGACGTTTCTGACATCTGACGCAAAATGAGGAAACTCATTGTTTATATTCTTCCAAGCTGCTCCGTCAGAGATGTGTGTCATGATATCTGTGTCTCCCACGTCCCGCTCACCGTGCCATCTCATAGCTTTTGCGGTGGTTTCTGACATGTACAACGCTCAAGCCTATCTCTCAACGGAAAATACCGAAGCACTTTCACAGGTTTCCTATTGCCTGCTCTCGTCAACTTATATCGGTCAGACTGACATATCGGACATGCGTCAAGGCTAGCAAGGTCATTCCCTTCTGCATCTTTACCCCAGAAGAGAACGCACACTACAACACTGAATACCTTAGGCGACGAAAATTTTTCATCACCTAAGAAGGATTTTCTTCGTCTAAGATTTTAGGTGACGAAAATTTTGTCGCCTAAGTTTCGTCGTCAAAAGTTTGTGGTCTAAGTAAGTAGGCGACGAAAATAAAATAATTTCGTCGCCTAAGATAATTCTTAGACGGCGAACAAATTTCGTCGTCTAAGAAAAATGGTGACGAAAAAAAAACTCTGAGAGGACGAATTTTTTCGTCGGCTAAATTCTAGCTTAGACGACGAAAAAAATATTTCGTGGCCTAAGATAATTACTTAGACCACGAAACTCAACATTTTTCGTGGTCTAAGTATTTATCTTAGGCGACAAAAAATAAAATTTCGTGGCCTAAGATGGATACTTAGTCGACGAAACTAAATGTTTTCGTCGCCTATGCTATATACTAAGGCGACGAAATAATTTATTTCGTGGTCTAAGATAGTTTCTTAGGCCACGAAACAATATTTTTTCGTGGTCTAAGAGGTTCTCTTAGGCGACGAAATTATTATTTTTCGTGGCTTAAGCAGATAGCTTAGCCCACGAAACAATTTTTTCGTCGACTTAGTATCCAGTTTAGGCAACGAAAACATTTAGTTTCGTCGACTAAGTATGTATTAAATTTAAAAAATAAAAATAAAAAAAATTCGGATACTAAATATTCAAATAAATTAAAAAAATTATCCATAAAAATTAAATACCGAATATTAATAAGTTTATTCATACATTTGTTCAATAAAAATATTACATCAAACAAAATCGTAGGGAGAGTGAGGAGCCTGCAAGCTACTGTGGTCGGTTCCTAAACAAGTGGAATGATGTGAGCCGAAGCTCGCACGCAATAATAAACCCTACAAAAGATCGTTAGTAGTATAAGCAAGTAGGGATCGTTCTAGGCCCGGGATTAAGGGTACCTGAGATATGAAATTGTTAGACACAGACATATTTACATCTATACAAAAACGTCACATATTGGGGGGATATGGATGATTCGGCAGCAATGCTGCCCTATCACTAGGTACGGCAATTCAAAAACAGAAAATAAATCCTAGGTCTAATATGTACAGGTGATCATCATCTTTCGCAAAACATTTAGCACATAGACTCTTTAACGAATAAATTCACATGCAAGAAAGTAAGGAACAAGTATCAACATGCTCAAGTTCAAAATTAGTTCCAACTACAACTTAGTTGTAAGACCTCTCAAGTTTTAAGACCGAACTTTTGGTTATGGGCCCTAAAGTTATGTTAATCCTTTTGAGATTTAACAATTGTGCGCAATGATCTAAATTGGAGACATGCAAAACAAGCAAGGTTGTCAATCATCTTATTTTAACATGTAAGAAATCCAAAGTATTATACCCTAGGTGAGCAAAACAAATCAAAGCAACCTTTTGAGTATCTAGCCATATTTGTTATTACTCGGGTTTGATGAAACCTAACATCTAGATTTACATGCTACAAGCCAATACTAATGTTTCGGTTTTTAAGTCCCACTCCTTAGATTTCTAACCAATTTTGAACCTAAAACATGCATCTATACCACTGTCCTAATTATCTAACATACGAATTTACAAGTTACATATTACAAATTAGCATGCAAAATCATTGTTCTTGTCGAAACCTAAACATAAATCTAAGCATCGATTTAAACAAGTCTTTAACATATAATTTATAAAACCAAAATCGGTTTACACATAGACATATAAACCAACACCAAACATACATGAATGTTTCATAGACAAAATCAAACATAACTAGACAAAAAGTACTAAACCGAAGAAGGGAGTGGATCACACTTTGAGACACCTTGAGAGCTTCTTTTGGTGTGGATCCGGTGCTGTGTAGGTGAAGGGATGAGACTGCACGGCTAAGGAGGCTCGGCAGGGGATTTTCCAAGTTTCGGCAGAAACTTGGTTGGTGGTGGATGGTGGTTTCGGGTTTAGGTTTTTGTCTAGGAAGTTTGGGGAATTTTTGGTAGAGTTTCGGCCTTGTGTTTAGCTTGAGATGAGATGATTTTTCAGAATGAAAAGTGGGGGTATATATAGAGGATAGGGAGAGAGGCTGCCGGCAGTCCCTTAAGCCAAAAGGAATTCAGAAAACCTAGTTCAATAAGGTTTTGCAACCTTCCTTTCTTAATCCAATTAGGTTTTCTTTTCTGAATTTTTTCTTCAAGGCTTGGGCTTCACATCTTCATGGACTTCTTGTATGATCTTGGACTTCATTTGACATGTCTTGGTCCATCGAAAAATACCCCAATTGCCGGCAGCACACAAAGGCATACAATCTGCCTCTATCCGGCAGCTTCTCCTAGTGTGACTAGGAGAACGTCTTTCTTCAAGTTTTTCTTCAATGCCATGGCCTAGTGTCTTCCTCTTCCCTTCATAAAGCTTGGACCATCTTCACATATGCATTTGTACACCATTTGGTCCATCAAAAACAGAAAACACAAAAAGGGGGCAGTAGGTTCCTGGAATCGGCATATTTGACCTTGTTGCAGTAATTCCGGCATATCTCCATCCGTGGAGCTCCGATTGATGCGATTCCAAGTCTCAGATAAACTAGACACATATGGTCATCTTCCCATAAAACAGTTTCATAAAAATCCTTGTGAGTCGACGGGAATGATTTATCGAAGTTGGGACACAGTCCCAGGAAAATCCTGGAAGTCCCTGGATTGGAATGCTCGGACTGCCGTTTTGCAGCCAACTTTTGGGTGACTTCCCGAACTCCGATTGATCTGAAATTTTAACACAACATTCCTCAGCATATGAATATTAAGCACGCCAAATTTCATAGAATTTGGACAAGGATAGATCATAGTTTCATTCATCTCAAAATCACGAAAAAGACATATTTTACACTATTTTCCAGATTTCTCAAACTTAGTCATTTTTGGGATTCTTAACCATTTTTCACAAAACTCTACCAAAATTGACACTAACTACATTATGACTCAATCTTAGATAAATAAGGGTTAAACAAAGCATAAACGAGGGTATAAGCATATAATATCGTCGCACATTGTGCTCCTATCATGGAACTGTTCCTCCAACCAGCTAAGACGGTTTTCACTATTCTGGTACTTCTCATTTGCCAATCATGTCTGCTCCTCTGCAAGTCTGATACGCTCTCGGGCCTCCTCCTCTGCAAGCGTGATACGTTGTCGGGCCTCCTCCTCTGCAAGTGCTATACGCTGTCGGGCCTCCTCCTCCAGTCGTCTCTTACGCTCCGCATTTGACGACCGACTGCGTCCAGTGGAATGTTCCCCTTGCGATGATTGGGAGCCGACACCGAAAGTGACTCCTCCTAACCCCCGGATCTCACCGCTGTTTCGCGGTCCCAGTGCGTTGACAAGCACTTGGGCTTGAGTCGGCTCGTCAAAATAGTGAACGATCTGATCTTCCGGAACGTCGGGGTGCTCCTCCCTCACAGTGGTCATCACCCTCTCGAGCTCGACATTGATACGGCGCTGCAGCAAAGACCAAGTAAGTAACATGCATATGAATAATGCATTCTAAATAATCCAAACATAATCGGCAGATACTCTTCATCAAACCACAACGGTTAAACATAATCCAAACATAATGCATTCACTAGGAGTTTTGAGATCACATGATTAGAATGGTTTTAACTTGAGTAAATACACAAAGTTAGATAACTTAAGGGAAATATTAAAGAGCTTATGCATATGCTTATGAATTTCTTTTGATAACTTGTGTATTGATCATATTGGTGATGGATTTCCAAATTCGTAACATTTTATCCTTCTTGGTCTATTTTCTTATAACCGGCCATGTCTAGTTATGGGATAAGGGAAACTTACTATATTTTCTGCCGCTTCCGGGTGCTCAGGAGAGTACACCATCTCATAATTCTTCACTAACGGGAATGGTTCACCTTTTTGCTTCAATTCGAGCGTCCCGTAGATGAAAGGCTTTGAACCGGACCGATGGTGCAACGTCTTCTTCCCCTGGTGAGGGCGTTGGCGGTCGATCGTCTCTGTAGAAATATGATTAAATATGAGACAAATAGTTAGCATTGAAATAAAACTAAAATGAAAAATGTTAACATTTGAAATCACAGACTACTATTAAAAAATTATATACCTGAAACTCATCGCTCTCGAAGTGGTGAAGCAGCCAAGACCACTCCTCCTGCCTATCTTTGAATTCTTTCGGAATTTTCCCAGGGTTGTCAATCCTAAGCCTGTTGAGCTTGCTCTTGAAGGCTGTGAAGGTCTTGGCGGCATGCTTGTAAACCCACTTGACCATCTTCTTATCATCCCAAGGGATGTCATAAACAAGCTAGTACAAAAAAAATGGAATTAATATGGAAGCTGATAGATAATTAAAATATTAAAATTGTAGTTAACTTACGTCGAGTTCATTTTTGAGCTTCATCTGATCATCCTCCTCCAGATCCCACCAACTTGCAGCAGTCATGGGAATGCTGTCCCGAATGATATGCCCGATACCATGAGTCAGCTAACTGTTCAGTGCACTAGTCTGCGGTCCGTGCAAGAACTCATCATCCATGACGATCTTCACCTTCTCTCCGTGCTGCACCCAAGACATGTAGGCCTTCAAGCCTTTTACCAACCCTCGTTTGTGTTTGGGAGGAGGTGCTGCCAAAACAAATTTAAATTTAATTAGAGAGTAATAACACTCATTTATAACTAAATGACTTAATTAAAAGTGTTGGATTATGTTTACCTCCATCAGGCCGAGGACGAAATGTGCGCCGACAGCTGATCTCACAATCACCATCGCTGTCTTCGACGTCAGGGGTGGTGTCTGCTACTGAAGGGGCTGCAGTATCTTCCACCGGCAACGGGCGCGGGGGGGGGGGGGGGGGGGGGGGGGGGGCTGATACGTTCGCAGATGATTCCGTACGTGGCTGCGAACCACTCCCTTCAGAGTTATTTGACCTGTAGAAGCGTTCAAATAACTCCTACCTCTTCTTCTTGAGAAATCCATGAGTCGGCGGCATATTTTTCCTGTAAAGAAACACAAATTTGTATCACAAACATAACATATATTATAAATCTCTAATGTCTTTAACCTACTTGTCTATCTATATTTATGTCATTGATAGTGTTTGAAAGGGATATAAAGGAGAAAATGAAATCAAATCTGCACCCTTTTCTATTTATTTGACATGTTCAATTAGTGGGACATGGGCACATAAAGAGGATTATTAGATTAGGGCGCGCATCCTAAGAGAATTTCAATCCATGATGGCATTTTGCATCATACACCACTATCACTACCACAAAATATATAGCTGAAGTTGGAGTATATTTTCACTATTTAAACGAACAAAATAACTCTAATATGATGCATTTGAACGCGTATATTAAATTGGTGATTTGGATATACTAACTACCCGGCCACATTCCACAAAGCAAGATTATATCATATTGCACCGTACCCAAATCATAGGAAAATTCGACAAGAAACAAAGCTAGCTATATATATATAGCTAGGGACACACTATTGCATTATTACTAGTAATGTCGTAGGTCTCCATTCTCATCTGCGTGTTATAATCATACATAAGTTGGAAATGAATTCATATTGTTTTAGTACAAATCAATAATAATAATTTGCATGACCTCAGCTAGGGTTTGCACTACCACACATGACAAAACGAGGAAATATTCCTACTCATTGGTGAGGACACGTAAATATATGATATGCCCCATACCATCTTCATTCGTGAACCCATGCTCATTAAGAAATATTAATCACGAACCCACAGTGAAAATTGGCTATGTTAGGCAGGCCATAGGGTCCATTTTGCTTAATAATTTATCGCTTCAGGACAATATATAGTTCTCATTGTTTAGCAAAAGCTATATCTTAGATGGGTGCCAATGAGGAAAAAAAAAATCACAATTACTAAAACTAGTTCGGAAAGTTTAGCAAGAAATTTTGATGCCTCACTGACTTATCCAAAACGATCACCCTATGGATCGATCATGATCGATTGAGGTACTTTGAATACATGTATATATAGAACTAGCTAGGGTTGAGTATATCTGGTGTGCTGCTATTGCTTTTTGGTTAGTATGGGCTAGCCAAAGCTAGCTGTAACTTATGAGTCTGTTTGGCTAATTAATTAAGTTGCAGCAGCAAAGCTAGTTCAAACGTAAGCCACACTATGGTTTATAACAGATTTAGGTCCCCAAATTAATATGGTTTACTTCAAACGTAAGCAACAATACCAATTATATATTCAACTATGGTCGCCATTTCTTCCATTTCACTTCACCTGGATCCTGAGAACGATAGAATCCAAGCTAAAAGCTAGGTAGCTACGAATATTGTAAAACTGATCAGAATATTTTCTCTCATAGTCATCTAACCAATTAGGAACAGCCGGTGGTTCCAATCAATGATTCATTAAGCAAACATTTGAATCTTAATTAATGAAGGGTGCATAGATCAAACTATGCCATCAAACTATAACCAGCTTCCATATTCAACCCTGTTTTCCTTACTGAACCAAACTCATCAACTCATAAACAGCTTTCATATTGCAAATAAACTCATAAAGTCAAAACATATACTGAACCCGAAAGTACCAAATTCCATATTCAAGGAAAAACACATTTCACATATCTTCTTTGATGTTTGATGAGAGAGAGAGAGAGATACCTGGGTCAGCAGAAGAATAAGAAGTTGTGATGTTTGATGAGAGAGAGACAGAGAGAGAGACGTCCAAAAAAAGCAGGAGGAGGTGGCTAGGCGGCGGCGAGCTGAGGAGGTGGCTAGGGCGGAGGCGAGGGCTGGTAGAGGCGGAGGCGAGACCGGCGAGTGAGGCTGCGGAGGTTGGGGCGGGGGCCACAAGGCAGAGGAGGGAGCGGAGGGTGAGGCGGCGTGAGGAAGAAAGGGAGAACGAAACAGACCAAAGATGAATTAGGGATTGCAGATCGGGTATATTTACCTGACTTAGGCGACGAAAATGCATCGTTCGTCTTCTAAGAGAAAACCTTACACGACGAAACTACACATTCGTCGCCTTAGAAGTAAAACTTAGGCGACGAAATATTTATTCGTCGCCTAAGTTAATTCCGAATTTTTTAATCAATTCAAATTAGGCCGCCAATTTATTAAAAATAATTTCCACTTAGGCGACGAAAATATCAGTTTCGTCGTCTACGTATATACTTAGTCGACGAAACTGATGTTTTCGTCGACTAAGTAAATACTAAGACGACGAAACAGATGTTTTCGTCGACTAAGCCTAGTTCAAATTTTCGCAAAATTTATTGGCGGAAAATAAAGCCAATTTTTAAAAAATAATTACCACTTCGTCGACGATGTCAATGTTTTCGTCGTCTAAGTATATACTTACTCGACGACAATGATTTTTTCGTCGCCTAAGTAAATACTTAGATGACGAAAATGTTTGTTTCGTCGACTAAGCTTAGTTCAAATTTTCGCAAAATTTATTGGCGGAAAATAAAGCCAATTTTTTATAAAAATAATTTCCGCTTAGTCGACGAAACTGATAATTTCGTCGATTAAGTAAATTCTTAGACGACGAAACTGATAGTTTCGTCGACTAAGAGGAAATAATTTTTATAAAAAATTGACTTTTTAATTTTAGAATTTTGGGCCATGTTCATAGGTGCATTTGGTCGACGAAAGAACCCAAATATACACATTTTAATATATATATATATATATATATATATTAATTAATTAATTAATACAAAAACAAATTAATCATGTTTTTCCCATTTTAATTTTCTTGAGGAAATTATAATCCAACATAACATAACAGAACACAGTTGAAGATTCTGTACGTACGTACACATGCACCATTCATGTATTTTTAATTTAAAAACATAATTTAAATCTGATCATGGTTCTTCATCATAATCGTCATCGTCTGTATCGTCTGCATCTGCAATCGTATCAGTTAAGCCATCATTGGAATCGTCATCGTCGTATGTTTCCTCATCATCGTCTGATTCCTCATCATCTTCGTCATTAATGAAGTTGTTATTGGCTATGTTTTGAGATGTAGATGCATTTGGGACTGCAATGAATTCATTAGAAGTGACGAAATGTAAGCGGTTGTCGTCGCGAATAGCCTCTGCATTAGGGATTTGAGAAGTCGAATGCTCTTGATATGGTTCATCAGTATCGCCGTCATCTTCATCATCATGTTCTTCACCCCTTTCAATTGTAGACGCACTCCATATATTCCTATGTGACATCGGGTTAACCACTTTCCAAAATCCACCTGCCTTAGGATCATCGAGATAAAATACCTGTTTCGCCATGCTAGCAAGAATGAACGGTTCATTTTCATACCAACTTGTGTTTGTATTCACCGATAACATGCCGTAATCCATCTTTGTACTCCCAGGAAGACTTTGATTAGTGTTAAACCATCTACACTTGAACAAGACAACGAGCATATTTCCATATACTAGTTCGACAACGGCGAGTAGCACTCCATAGTAGGTGAAGTCGTCACCATCTACCATGACCCCGCAATTTTGCGTTCTGCGGTTTACATCTCGTTGAAGTGTCACAAACTTGACGCCGTTGACAAAACACATCGCGCGCACCCTGTGGGAAATTGGCATTCTAGCCAAATGGTGCAATTCGGACGAGTACCAATCACTATTCTGTATTTGAAGATTTTCCACCTGTCACATTGCGATAAGTTATTATTTAAATTGAACTGACTAGCTAGAATACTAATATTGAAATGGAGATATTGTAACATACAAAATATTGTGACGTACCCATTTGCGAAAGTAAGCAGGAAATGTTCTTTTGTGCGTCTCTTTCGGCCTTTGGTCTCGACGATTTGCTTCAATCAGCTTCAAATGCTCACCCATGAAATATTGTGCTTCATCACAGTGTTGTAGTACGCACCAATGAGCTTCAATTAGCTCAGTATCTGTCAGTCTTTCTGAAGTTGGTAAATTACCAAACGGACGTACAACACTTGAAAGGACTGAAAGTTTTAACTCTGGTACTGTAGAGGCTGCTGTAGAAGATTCTGCAATGTTTTCGTCACTGTTACGGAGATATAAGTTGCAGTATGTTACACATTCATGTGTAATGTACGACTCCGCTATCGATCCTTCAGGGTGACTCTTGCTTTTACATAACTTTTTTTATTGAAACAGTTGTCTGAAATTACACGTACAGTTATTCGTGAAGTATATATACAAGAGAATATTATAATGAATGGGGAAATACGAATAATAAATAGTACCTTTCTTGCGGATACATCCAGGTGCAATGAACTGGACCAGTAAGCAGTGCTTGATCTGGAAGATGGATCATTAGATGAATCATACTGTCAAAGAAAGCAGGGGGGAAAATCCTTTCCAATTTGCACAAAATGTAGATGATGTCTTCTTTGAGAATGAGAACATCTGACTTCTTCAGCTCTTTAGCGCATAACTTCTGAAAGAACCTACACAAGGCTATTATAGGTTCGACCACATCTGGATGCAAATAGGGTCGGATAACCACTGGAATAAGACGTTCTAGCAATACATGACAGTCATGGCTCTTCAATCCGTTAAACGTATTAAGCCCCAAGTTAATACACCGAGATATATTTCCTGCATACCCATGAGGATACTGTACTCCTTTAAACCATATGAAAATCTGCTTCTTGAAAGCCGGTTTAACTGTGTAAGGTGCAACAGGTATGAAAGTCCCTGACGCCGTCTTCGCTGGCCACAAGTGTTTTCGTAATCCCTCCTCCTTCAGATACTGACGTGCTTTCAAAGTGTCCTTACTCTTTCCTTTGATATCAAGAATTGTTCCCACAATGCTGTCACTTACTCCCTTTTCTATGTGCATGACATCTAGGGTGTGTCTAAGAATGGATTTCGACCAGTAAGGCAAATCATAGAATCTACTCTTGTGTGTAAAACACTTGTACTCGTCAGGGCGTTCCAGAACTGGTATAGATAAATCACCGCTCAACACCCCGAAATCGAAAGAGTTCAGCTTCTCCAAAATTTCATCACCGCTCCAGGGACGGGGTTTAGGACGAAGCTCTACTGTTTTATCAAATGCTTTAGGACGAAATCGCCACTGGTGGTCAGCTGGAAGCCATCTACGGTGACCCAAGTAACACACCTTCCCAGCGCACCAAACATAATGGACTTCGTTCAAGCAAACAGGACAAGCTTTATAACCTTTAGTCGCCTGAGACGACAACATCCCATAACCAGGAAAATCACTTATGGTAAACAGCAGCATTGCTCTCATTATAAATGATCTTCCACTATGCCTATCAAAAGTAAGAACTCCATTTTCCCATAAGTCTAACAGCTCGTCGATCAATGGTTGCAGATACACATCCAAACACTTTCCTGGAGACCTTGGGCCGGGAATTAACAGAGACATCATACTAAATTCCTTCTTCATACACATCCAAGGAGGCAGGTTGTACGGCACAAGAATAACAGGCCATGTACTATGACTCAAACTCATATTTCCATGGGGATTGAATCCATCTGAGGCAAGGCCGAGTCTGACATTTCTAACATCTCTTACAAAATCAGGGAATAATCTGTCAAAGGACTTCCACGCCTCGCCATCTGCAGGGTGTCTGAGAGTATCATCATATGTCCTTCTCTCTCCATGCCATTTCTTTTGCTGTGTGTAAAGACATGTAAAGACGCTTCAATCTAGGAATTAAAGGGAAATGACGAAGTACCTTCACAGGAACACTGTTTTCCTTAACTGTGCCTTGCTCCCACCTCCACGCGTGGCATATGGGACATTCATCAAGCTCGGCTTTCTCTTTGTAAAACAAAACACAGTTGTTCTTGCAGGCGTGGATTTTGTTATAACTGAGACCGAGATCGCCCAATATCTTATGTAGCGTGTAATAACTATCAGGTAGATAGTTAGGTTGTGGAAGGTGTTCCTTAAACTGTTTTAGAAGACTATCAAAAGAGTCATTTGTCCACCTACTCTTGACTTTCAACTGCGTCTGTGAGATGATGGTCTCTAAAATAGTGTGAGGACTACCCTCGAATAATGGGATCTGCACTTGAGCAAGGAGTCTGGTATACTTATCATAATCAGCACTGTCAACAAGGGGAATTGTGCCATCCTCAAAAACTGCCTCTTGGAATTCCTCTTCCTCGCGTACTGGAGAAAAAGTAGGAAAAATGTCATGTAGAATGTTCATAGCCGGGTCAGTATAAGGCTCGAAACCACCAGCAGCTGTTCGGTCATGGTATCCAGCCTGGAATTCGGCAACCGTAAGTTCATAATCTACTGCTTCACCGTGTTTACTCCATGTTGTATAATTCTGCATAATACCTCTGTTACACAGGTGATCGTAGATTCGGCTGATCGTCTTGCGATTAGTATTCATACAACTTAAGCAGGGACACCTGTGTGTTTTCTTTCCTCCACCATGTTCACGTACAAAATTTATAAAAATTCCTACTCCTTCATGGTATTCTTCGCTCTGTCTTGGGTACGGCATCCAACTCCTATCTCTATCCATCGATCACCTGTTATATATATTAATTAATATAAGGCAAACAATAAATAATCATAAATTAACAAATAAACAATTTATATGCATGTTTTTTCTCGACCTTATGCCTCCGGTTAGGGTCCTAATAATCCCATTCAGGAGCACAAGACTTTGTTTCACAGTTTGTAGATCTTGTGCATTCGTTTTCAGTCGTGGGAAAATTTCGGCAGCATCTCCCCACAGTTCCTTAAGTGCACGAATATCTATACGTACACCTAGTATGCACTCGAGGAACAGTGATGGGAGACCTCGTCGAAATATATACCCACGACCGCAAACGAATACACAAGACCTATACAAACTGTGAAACAATGTCCTCTGCCCCCAAACTGTCCAAAAATGGGACAATTCAAGAATCTCTCCATGATTCTCGAACGGGATTTCTAGGGATATATATATAAATGCATGTATATCAGTGAATAAAAGAATGACATTCTTTTATTCACCGCTAATTATAAATCATATAACAATGATTTTCGTCAAATAATTATAATTATTAATTAAATTAATTAAAGCATTATTAAAATATATAATTAATATATATAATTCACTAATTTCACAAAAACCAACAATTTAATTGAGTATATATAGGTATGGATCAACAAAAGCAACATATATACTAGCTATCACCTCACAATATACACACACAACAATATATATTTCTATAATTCTCTACCTCAAAAATGAAATATTTCAATGGAAAAAATTGAAATTATAGTTGAAAAAGATGAATAAAGAGATCATACCAAGTTAAAAATCAATGGGTAGTAGTGGAGAAGGCTTAGGAAGACCCGATTTGAAGCTTTTCACATCCAAGAATGAAAATCGGTGGAAAAATTTGAGGGGAGGAAAAATTTTCAGTTTTTTGCCTCTGTTCCCGATTTGGAAAACGAGTGCAGGTTTTATAGTATGGATTTACTTAGGCAACGAAACTTAATTTTTCGTCGCCTAAGAGCCTAACTTAGGAGACGAAACTAATATTTTCGTCGCCTAAATTTACACTTAAGCGACGAAAATTAAGTTTCGTCGCCTAAGTTTCACACTTAGGCGACGAAAAATATGTTTCGTCGTCTAAGAATAAAACCTGCCGACGAAAAAAATAATCGTCGTGCTCGTCATTTCTTAGACCACAAAAAAAAAGTTCGTCGTCTAAGATTTCTTTTAGGCGACGAATTTTGATATTTCGTCTCCTAAGTAAAAATCTTAGGTGACGAGTTTATTTTTTCGTGGTCTAAGATAATGCACGGACGACGAATATTTTTTTCGTCGGTAGGCTTTTGTCTTAGACCACGAAAAGATGAATTCATCGCCTAAGACTGTTCTTAGACGACGAAAATGTTTTCTTAGGTGAGGAAAGTTTTTTCGTCGCCTAAGATAGCTTAGGCGAGGAATTTGTTTAAGTTTCGTCGCCTAAGGTTTTTTTCCTTGTAGTGGCAGTCAAATGCGCATGCATGGATCTTAATGTAGGAAAGCCCTAGATCTTTGAGGATACTTCGGACCTTACGGTGATTGGTAGGATTCCGATGACCCTCCTCCAACAACGAAGAAGTGTACTGTAGATATTGATCCACTTGCCTGATAGTCGATTTTGTCTCGACTTTAATCCCCATTACCTCCATCACACTTTGAAGAACTGTCTTCTGAGAACTTGAAGACATAGGGGTCTGTTGCAATGCAATCAGTTTGTTGTACTTGTCAAAGGCAGCAGTGTTGACAACTTGTGGGAAGGACAGCACCGGGTCATGCATATATTGTTCCCCACGTATACCACTTTCAAAAGGAAACACGTCGTTGACGAATGCCATTGTTGGATCGTTGGATGTACTACTACTGCGGTACTGCCCGCCTCAAAAAACTGCCCATGATCATGCGATCCATCTAATGATGGCTCACCGTTATATATCCAACGTTTGTACTTCGGCCAAAACCCATTACTCTTTAGGTGCTCCCATACTGTCCTAATCGGAAATCGACACATATCACTGCGACACTTACATTTCTTGCACGGGCAATAATGGTAATCATTCTCGTTTGCATTTTCCTCGACGAACTGCAAAAAATTCACAACTCCTGTAGTGTATCGTCGGTCATGCCTTGGAAGCGAAATCCAACTCTTATCCAGATCCATATATAGCCTGATAATAATATATATGTATAACTTTAATTAATATGAAATTAATTAACACATACATATATATATAAATCCTTAATAATTAATTACATTACAATATATATTATTATCAACATCAACTCATATATATATACCATTAATTAACAACCATTATTTAAGTTACACTATATATCAACCATTATTTAAGTTAATTAATTACACTATATATCAACAACTATTAATTAACATATATATATATATATATATATATATTTTAACACTAATTAAAATAACATCAAATTAAAACACAAATATAATTAAACTAAAACTCAAAATCAACATATATACATACATTCTAACACTAAAACAACAACAAATTAAACAAAAAATCACTTAATAAATCAAAATCACTAAAACTCAAAATCAACTCAACTAAACTCAAAATCAACATATATACATACATTCTAACACTAAAACAACAACAAAACAAAAAATCACTTACTAAATCAAAATCACTAAAACTCAAAATCAACTCAACAAAAACTCAAAATCAACATATATACACATGTACGTACCTATATATAGCTCCACAATGTAAGAGATGACGGATTTCAACAATACCCACAGATTTTTCACTCTTTCTCCCGTTTTTCCCCTTTTTTTTGAAATGAGCAGCTGCTGCCCAGATCTGAAAATATATAGACTTATAGCCGACGAAAATGTCAACTTCGTCGGCCATACTTCCTGTTGACAGTAGCCACAGAGGGGCTACAGCAGGCCCGCAGACCCGCAACTTGTGCACCAGGGGCCGGCCCAAGGCCCGGGACTGGATCACCAGAACCCGGCCTCGGAGTCCAGCAGTCCATCCTGCTACCAGGGGCCCGGGGTCCGGGGGCGCCTGCTTGCCTAAGAGGTCACCAAAGCTGCCCTTTGGTGTGCAAACAGAAGGGAACCAATCCCACATCGAAGGGTAAGGCCAGACCTCACTCCTGGCCACCTATATAAGGGCCCCAACTACCCTCATTAATAGGTAACTGATCCTTCCTACCGCTTATATACGTGCTTAAGTTATATCTATTCCAACTATACTAACTTAGGCATCGGAGAGGAGAAGACCGGCCCACCCGGTATTCCCCTTAGTAAGCAGGTTTGCAGGAGATAGCACGAAGATTCACCTGTCTCTACCAGGCCCCAGGGTTTGTGCAGGAACAATTGGCGCCGTCTGTGGGAAGTTTGGACAAGAAACCACGTAAGCACTATCGATGGCAGAGAGTTCGGAAGCAAGACAGGAAAGAAATACCAACGAGAAGCAGCGTGTTGCACCAGTGCAAACGCTTGTCTCCACCCCGGTCGTTATGCGGGATCAGCGACCAGGGCGATCAAGAAGGCAGGAGCTGTGGGAGGCCGACCGGCAAGCCGGGGCCAAACCACGACAGCTCGCGCGGCAAAGGCCCGGCAACTGAAGACAGGCCTGTGCACCGGGGCTTTTCTCTGACGTTCTCGGATGATCCGAGTGACCGCCGAGAGGAGAGCCCACGCTGCAACAGTGACCGAGACACCACGTACAGCCCCGACCAGAGCAGTATGGCGGGAGAGATACGGGCAATGGCCGCAGAGGTCAGTCGCCTGCGTGAGGAGGGCGACCGGGATAGAGCCAAGTCCAATGCCCGGTATGAAGAAATGGAGGCGGTGAACGCTGCCCTGGTAGCCGCCGGTATGAAGAAATGGAGGCGGTGAACGCTGCCCTGGTAGCCGCCCTGGAGAGAGGACAACAGCGCAATGACGCTATGGTCAGGGCATAAGCACCCCCGCCAGTTCGATCTCAGCAGTTTGAAGCGGGGCAGTCATCGGGCGGTAGGCCCAGTGATCCCAGGCGAACGGATTCACCGGCCGGTACGGCCCCGCCAAAGAGCACGCCGACGCCTCGCCAGCCCCACGCTTCGTTCGAGGATGAAGCCGTGACTCCGACTGCACGGGCATTGCAGATGCTCGCCGACACTGTGTCGGATTTGAAGGCCCAAATGGAGGCCAACGAGAGAAGAGCGGCACGGCCCATGGAAGGCGCATGGTTCAACGAGCGCATGGGCCCCTTCTCGCACCAGGTTATGGAATCGGGGAGGTCTGGTAACCAGAAGTCCCTCAAGCTCACCTACTCGGGGTCCGGCTGCCCGTACCAGCACCTGGATAGTTTTCGGTCCCAGACGTGCGCCAAAGGCTACTCTGATGCAGTATGCTGCAACATTTTCCAAGAAACTCTGTCTGGGGAGGCGCTCAGCTGGTTTTATGAGCTTCCGGCAAATTCAATCGAGGCCTTCGAGCAGTTGGCCGACCGGTTTGTAGGCCGCTTCATCCTCCGGGTCGAGGGAGCCCGCACATCGACCATCCTCTTCAACTGCATGCAAGCGCCTGGCGAGGAATTGAGGACTTTCGTCAACCGTTGGCAGACGGCGACGACCGGGGTTCGGAACCTTGACAAAGGTATCGCCGAGATGGCGTTTAAGCAAGGGCTCCGGCCAGGAAAATTTTCCTGCTGAAGAGGCACGGGTATGACGAGTTGATGGCAATGGCCATCCGGCACGCCCAGGCCGATCACGAGACGTACGGGCAGCACCTGCTGAAGAGGAAGCGGGAAGAGTAGCAGGAAGACCACCCCCGGGAAGAGCACCCCCCACACCGACAAGAAGACAAGACCAGCCAGCGGACCGAGAACCGAGCCGCCCGGCCAAGCCGGCCTAACAAAAATTGGGGGCAACGGCAGCAGAAGCCCTATCATGACAGACCCCAGAACGAGCACAAGCCGGCGCAGTACTGGCAAGAATTCCCCCTGGTAATCATGCCAGCACAACCGGCCGGTCAAGAGGTCTTCACCGCTCTCACCTCTTCATACGAGGACATTTTGCTCGAGAACGGGAACATCATTCCACTACCGCCCAGGAGAAAGTACCCTAAGGGGAAGCTTACCACGGCGCAAACGGCCAAGTACTGCTCCTATCATGATGAGGCTACTCATCGAACGAGCCAGTGCTATGCTCTCAAAACAGCGGTGGAAGGTTTGATTAGTAACGGCCAGCTCCAACGGTATATAGGGGAAAGGAGAGCAGATCCCGACCGGGAGCAAGACCGGGACTGGTAGACTCGCCGAACCTCCAAGCGGTTAGTTTGGCATATCACCGGTTCGACCGCTGTAACATCAAGATGTATATACAAACTACTTTCAAGAAAAATTCCACCAATTCCACCAATTCAAGTACATTCATAGTCAAGGGATAATACAAGCAGAGGCCGTTCCGGCAAGTTTACAAAAAGAGCAAGGGCAAAATCCTAGGGAGCTATGCCTCCCCCCTCAGCGGGCAATCCACCAGCCTCTCCGGATGAAGCAGCCGCGCCTTCAGCAATCTGAGGTCCACCCTCCCCTTCCGGTTGCTCTTCCGCCGACTGCTCATGGATATCCGACTGCTCATGAATATCTTCATCAGCGGCCTTCGACATCCGGGAAGTATCCAGGTACCCCTTCTGCTCCCATTCCGTGTACGCATCCGCGATGCCCGATTCCCTGGCCTTCTCCAGGAACTGAAGGAACTGATCGGTCCCATGGTATTTGAGAACAACCCGCTCGTACAGTTCCGGGTCCTCTTCCCCGGCCGCAACGGTAGAGGCGGCGCGCACAGCGGCAGCTCCCACCTGGAGCTCGTCCACCTTGGCCTCCAGTTCGGCCTTCTCCTCCTCAGCCAGCTCCTTCTCCTTCTCCAGGCTCCAGACCTGCTCCTCCAGCTTGGCCACCTGCTTCTTGGCCCTCTCCTCCAATCTGGCCTTCTCCCGCTCCAGTCGGGACCTCTCTGCTTCTAGCCGCTCTCGGGCTTCTGTCAGCTCGGCCACCTGCCTCTTCAACTCCTTGCTCGGATCGGGCTGGTACAGATTGTACAGCAGCTGCATAACAACAGAGAGGCAATTAAGCAAGCAGCAAAGGAAATAAGTTACGAGCGGTACAATAGCACCGGGCAATTCTTACCTGCAGGACCGACTCCTTGAACTTTTGGCGCTTCCCGCCCGCCTAAGGCTCCGGTGACCTTCGCCCTGTCCAGACCAAGGCCGGCCAAGTCTGCCGCCAGCTGCCGAGCGAGTGCACTCTCCGGGCTTCCCCTCCGTGCCTCCGCAGGCGCGGGGCTACTCTGCGGGGCAGCGGCAGCCTTCTCCCCAGCGGAACTCGATGCACCGCTGGTTACCTTGAGCCGTTTGGCCAGATTCTCACCGGACGACCCACCGGTCAGCGTGACCAGCGTGGAGGGAGGAACGTCCATGATCCTCCGCCTCTTCTCACCCTGGCCATCAGGTGAAGAAGATTGCGCGCCTAATCTGGTTACCCGGGTGACGAGCGGGACTGACCCCGGCCGGTATGGAATCCGGCTCACTCCACTCGGAATCTTCAGTGGCCCCCCGGTAGTCTTGCCCTTACCGGGTCCCGCCTTGGGCGCAGCAGGATGGCTCTTCACATGCGCCAGGACGTAGCCCTCGTCCTCAACATCCATGGCCCGTGGTTCGGGATGAACCGTAAGCCGATCAGACTCCTCTTCCACCGAGGTCCGTGAAACGGCCTCGCCTTTCTCCTTCAGCCTCGCGAGAAGGTCTTCACCGTCCATGGATAGGGTGGTTTCGGGTTTGATGACCGCCCGGGAAGATGCACTTGCAGGACGAGCAAAGGTTAGTATTTAAAAGTTAGCAAAAGTGTCACAACTAGCACTCGCTACGCACCGGGATCTCGAGGCGTAGTAAAAGAGCACTTGAGGCAACGGATGTCGCAGGGCACCTCCACAGAGTTTTCGCCGGATTTCTCTCTCTCTTATTCTCTCTGATCAAGCAGCAAAACAGAACTTGAGAAGGCAGATGAGGCCTTTTTATAGAGAGGTCTGGTGCCCTAGGCGCTTGTAATCCCCCCAAAACACGCAATCAGAGCAACTCAAACGCCCGCGAATCCAGACCCTCCATCTCAGACCGTTCCTACTAGCACGTGTCCCAGCATCAGTAAACTGCCCACGCCATCATAACTGATGGGACTGATGGACTTCCTCCTTAAATGCATGTCAGCCACTTGTCCCGCCTGCTGGCGACAGGTAAGGGAGTTAGGAGCGGGAACCGAGGCGTCAGGCCCCCCCACTTCCCCAGGCTCTACGGCTGCATGGCATCTCTCACCGCTATGAGTTTTTCAACCGCTTCGAGCGCATTGTTCCGGGTATGAGCCATCCATCTGGTTCCATGGCAGTTCACGGTTAGGTATCATTCAACCGGCTGCATGGCATCTCTCACCGCTATGAGTTTTTCAACCGTTTCGAGAGCATTGTTCCGGGTATGAGCCATCCATCTGGTTCCATGGCAGTTCACGATTAGGTATCATTCAACCGGCTGCATGGCATCTCTCACCGCTATGAGTTTTTCAACCGCTTCGAGAGCATTGTTCCGGGTATGAGCCATCCATCCGGTTCCATGGCAGTTCACGGTTAGGTATCATTCAACCGGCTACATGGCATCTCTCACCGCTATGAGTTTTTCAACCGCTTCGAGAGCATTGTTCCGGTTATGAGCCATCCATCCGGTACCATGGCAGTTCACGGTTAGGTATCATTCAACCGGCTGCATGGCATCTCACTGGTTAGGTAACATTCAACCGCCCCGAGACCATCTCACCGGTTAGGTAACATTCAACCGCCCCGAGACCATCTCACCGGTTATGATCATCCAACCGGCTCGAGAGCATTCTTCCGGGAACGAGATCCACTCGGCCCCATGGCATCTCACTGGGGGACTCATCTCGATATGACAGAACGCCCGGTCGAGGTCCGCCCGGTTCCATGGCATGACCCCGGTTATGAGAACATTCGACCGGCATGGGTTTTATACACTAAGGTGAGTTTACATCTAACACATGTACTCTTGTTCAGCAGGATAAAAACCCTGCATCGCACTAAACTGCAGTCAATATGGGGCTCTACAGCGAGCCTTGTCACCTCAACGCCACCCCATTTCCTCAACGCTTATTCCAACACAAGCTGAGAAGAACTAGCAAGTGTTAACCGGTGCCTCAACAAACCGCAACACCGGGGTCACCTCCCCGCAACCTAGCAATATGGACTCGTCTCGATATGCCAGAACGCCCGGTCGAGGTCCCATACTCCGACTCGTACCGATTTGGCAGAACGCCCGGTCGAGGTCGCAGCCTAGCAATATGGACTCGTCTCGATATGGCAGAACGCCCGGTCGAGGTCCCATACTCCAACTCGTCTCGATATGGCAGAACGCCCGGTCGAGGTCTGGCGCACAAGTTCACTTGGGGGACTCGTCTCGATATAGCAGAACGCCCGGTCGAGATCCCATGCTCTCTGACTCGCTCTGATATGGCAGGACGCGGGGTCCAGGTTCCATGCACACATCTATTGCGTGGCGGATTTCAACGCCCCATTATCATTCCATGCACACGTCTATTGCATGGCGGATTTCAACGCCCCATTATCATTCCATGCACACATCTATTGCATGGCGGATTTCAACGCCCCACTATCATCCCATGCTCATAGCCCTACAACATTTGAGCACAATGCTACTTATATTGCAAGCATACAAACTGTTGCATATCATTGGTAACAGGTACTCACCCCGGTCACGCCCAATCTTCAACGCGGACTTCGGGGACTGGGCACCGTTGGGTTGGTAACCCTGCGGGTCTGCAGGACAAGGGCAAGACAATTTTAAGTCCCCATTCAAGATTGTACTTGACCGGGAACTTGGGGGACTTGTTAACAGTAGCCACAGAGGGGCTACAGCAGGCCCGCAGACCCGCAGCTTGTGCACCAGGGGCCGGCCCAAGGCCCGGGACTGGATCACCAGAACCCGGCCTCGGGGTCCAGCAGTCCATCCTGCTACCAGGGGCCCGGGGCCCGGGGTCCGGGGGCGCCTACCTGCCTAAGAGGTCACCAAAGCTGCCCTTTGGTGTGCAAACAGAAGGGAACCAATCCCACATCAAAGGGTAAGGCCAGACCTCACTCCTGGCCACCTATATAAGGGCCACAACTACCCTCATTAATAGGTAACTGATCCTTCCTACCGCTTATATACGTGCTTAAGTTATATCTATTCCAACTATACTAACTTAGGCATCGGAGAAGAGAAGACCGCCCCGCCTGGTATTCCCCTTAGTAAGCAGGTTTGCAGGAGATAGCAGGAGGATTCACCTGTCTCTACGAGGCCCCAAGGTTTGTGCAGAAACACTTCCAAAAATTTTCGTCGGCTAATGTTTCGGAGAAAGGCCGATGAAAATACAAATCGTCGGCTGAAATATGAATATAGCCGACGATTTTTTGAAAATACCAACGAAAAAAGGTTTCGTCGGCTATGGTTAAACTATGGGAAACGATTTTTTTTTTTTACCGACGAAAAATAAAATCGTCGGCTATTCCTTAGAATTACCGACGAAAATTTTAATTCGTCGGCCGCTTTTTTTTTTTCGTCGGGAAAACCCTTTTTCTGGTAGTGGCCATAGCTTTTTAATGAACTCTAGAATGCTAGAACTTACTCTTGTTGATTTTCAAAACGTTTTATGTCATAAAATACCTTGATTTTGAAAGTGATTGAAAAGATCTTTTAGGTTTACCACCATTGTCAAAATAAAGCATGTGCCTATTTGTGCCCGTCGTGGGACACCTTAGGAAACCCCTTTGAGCCTACGATTAGCCTTTTCTTTCATCACCCTTAAAAACTTTCCATGAACTTAGTATAGTGATGTCTTTACCTTATCTCAAAGTTTTGGCAAAGCTTGATTTTTAAAGGAGTTTTCGCGTGAAGTGATGAAGAAGAACAAGTGTGGGGTAGACTTAGCTAGAAAAGTATATGAAAAATGGTATGTGTCGTGCCTAGCAAAAGAAAAACAGAAAAAATTGAATTCAGACAGAAAAAGAAAAATCAAGTCTGAGAAAAAAAATAAAGTGTAGGCACGGCTTGTTTTGATAAAATTGCTAAGTCTAGTCTTGTAAAGTATTGTGAATTTGGAGTATGCATGTATGTGAAGGTCTATTATTGTAAATTTCGACCTTTGTTCATTTTCACAATGTCTTTGGGGAGTTAAGAATGAAGAATGGGTCCAACAAGATGAAATCCGACCCTTTTCGAGGTGACAATAGGAGAGTCGAGCTTTGCTATGTTAAAGAGACGTCTTTAGCACCACTTATTTCCTAAAATTTCGAATACCTCTTAGCCAAGCCCCATTATATTCCCATTTGTTGATCTTTCATGATTCTTAAGATGGTCAAATTTGATTTGTAGAGATTATCTCAAGAGTAAGCATATGGTTTTGGTTCATTGGTGCACATAGTTGTTATATGAGGTTTTTCCATTAAATTTCACAAAAGTGATTTTGTTTCTTTGACATATGCAAGTTACTCTTCGTAATTCATTATCTTTCACTTGCATATACTTATGTGTGAATAACCATTCTTCGAGAGAAAAGAAAAGAGTATGCCTTTGAGGTGGAGCGGATTAGTTTAATATGTTTACATGCTTACCTTTTGCTCTTATATGTTCATATTGATGTTACATGTTCATGAAGCTTGGAATTTTCGTGCTTAGCATTCTGATGTATTTAACTTGAAAGCTATGTGTACATACGAGCCTGAGACAAATTGTTAGGGGCAATAGTTTGTTTGGAGTCTTAGTTTTATTTAGTTTGTTAAGAGACTAGCAAAGGATAAGTGTGGGATAGTTGATAGGAGCACAATGTGCGACGATATTAATGTGTTTACACCCTCATTTATGCTTCGTTTAACCCTTATTTATCTAAGATAGAGTCATAATATAGTTTAGTGTCATTTTGGTAGAGTTTTGGAAATATATGCTTTAGAGTCCGTAAAATGACTAAGTTTAAGAATTCTGGAAAATAGTGAAAAATATGTCTTTTTCGTGATTCTGAGATGAATAGAATTGTGACTTATCCTTTTCCAAATTTACTGAAATTTGGTATGCATGCTATTGGCTTGCTAATGGGTCTTATGACCAAAATACAGATCAATCGGAGTTCAGGAAGTGACCCAAAAGATGGCTGCAAATCAGCAGTTCGAGCAAACCAATCCAGGGACTTCCAGGAATCTTCCTGGGACTGTGTCCCAACTTCAAAAATTCATTCCCGACGTTTCGCATGGAATTTGATCAACCCCTTTTATACGGGGGAAGCTATTTGTGTCTAGTTTATCTGAGACTTAGAATCACATCAATTGGAACTCCGAGGAGGAAGTTATGCTTAATTGAAGACGCAAAGGTCAGATCTGCTGAGTAGAAGGAAGAAAATCAGCTTAGCCTATACTCGCCAGAAGCCTATACTCGCCAGAAGCCTCGCTCGCCAGCACCAGACTCGCCACCCAGATTAGCCTCGCCAGTATCCAATACTAGCAAGGACTGCACCCGAGTGGGCTATAAGTGCCTCAGCCGTGTCTTAGGGCTTCAAATAAGAAGAAAAAGTGTTAAGCATGTGAGGAGTAAACCCTAGGTTGGCCAAGCATGGAATTCCTTATTTGAAATGGGATAGAATAACCTAAACTATGTCAGATTGGGAAACATTATTACAAGAGGATTTCTATCCCATTTTGAGCAAGGAAAACTCTCCCAAATAAGCCTTTCCCTTCTCCTATAAATAGAGGCCGGCACCATGAAGAAAAGTGTCACATTCAAAAGCAAAAATCTAGCCAAAGCTTTACCTAAATTTCTCAAGAGTCCTACATAAAACCCTAGCCGAAAATCACCACCATCTCACCCTAAAAATCCTGCCGACACAACACCATTGCCGAGCAGCCATCTCCTCCACCATCCGCCAGATCCACACAAGTCGAAGTCATCAAGGTGTCTACAAAAGTGTGATCCACTCCTCTCTCTCGTTTTTGTAATTTTTATGTAGTTATGTTAAACTTTGTCTATGAAGTTAACATGTATTCTTAGTTTCAAACTCTATATCTATGTATTGTTTGGATTGAAGTTTGGTTTTATGATTTGTATGTTCAATTCGTTTTCTTTATCTTTAATTGGTGTTTGGATGTAAGAATACGGATTGCATGTTAAAGAGTAAGGAAAATATGTAATAAATTAGTAAGTAGGATAATCGGCAAAACATGTATTAATTTAGTTTTAGGGTTTTCTTGACTTGTTCTTTGAATTCGTGTGCTTAAAGATTGGTAGTCTATGTAATTGCAATGCATGGAATATTGATCTCATTAGCCGAAAATAATATAGATTGAGTAATCTTAAGGGTTATTTTAATTTGTGTTGTTTTCACGAGGGTTAGAGTGGTTTAAAGAACATACTTGTTAATAAGAAGAGTGACGCCTTGCTTATTCTAACTTGTTTCCGACTCAAAAGATTTCGTGCTCAATTACTATGCATGTTTGTTTTCATCTATAGGAGTTCTCAAATATGTTTAGTACAATTTTAGGGTTAGACGTAAAGTTAATTTTGAATACTTATGAAATCTATCGGTTAGTAATACCTATAGGGAGCTAACTAGGTCGGAGTTAAGTTGAGTCTAGAATACTTTAATACCTTGCCGTGAGTCTTGTTTGCTTGTTTGTTATGTGTTTTGATTGCTTTCGTGCTAGTACTTTGTGGAAGAATGTCGACCAACCTTGTAAATAGTAGCTTAGATTATTTTCCAGTTTTTTCTCTAAATTTTCGTGCCCTAGTTTTAGAAGGCAGCCTTGCTGCCGATGCCATCTTTTCCCCCAATATGACGATTTTGTGTATATTTTAGTGTATATATTTGTGTTAACATTTTCATGTTTCAGGTACCCTTAATCCCTGGCCTAGAATGATCCCTACTTATTTCTATACTACTAACGATTGTAGGGTTATTATTGCTTGATGCTCGCTTAGGCGACACATCATCCGTGCCCGTAGGCGCGAACAAAATTGACTAAACCGATGGAATGCCACGGAACCGATGTAATGCCAGGTGGAACCGGTGGAATGTATATTACCTATTGGAATGTCTGTGAACCGGTGGAATGTATATTACCCGTTTGGACTGTCTTTTACCGTTGTAATGCCTGTTACCGATGGAATGGTGTTACCGATGGAATGCCTTTGCAATACCGTTGGAATGCCTTTTACAATGTCTCCTGATATGCGTGCAATACTGAAATGTAATGCATACGGATATTCGTGCAATACTGACACGATGGACGCATACGGATATGCGGTATATATAGCTTCCAATAAGTCCCCCAGTTCGAATATGGACTCGGCCGGGAGTTCGAGTATTCCCGTTGGTTCGTGGTGGGGTGTTGCGGTCATGTTGGTGCACCGGTCAACACTCGCTCATTCTTCCCAGCCTGTTTGAACAGGCGTGAGGTGATGTGCAGGTTTGCGAGCCTGCAGGGAGATCTGTTAAGTGCGAGTGAAAAGATCTGTTGGTGGGGTGTTGCGGCCATGTTCTTGTACAGGTCAACACCCGCTAGGTTTATAAAGCCCATTGGTACCAGGAGCTCGTAAGGTGTACGAGGCTTATCCGTAGGAAAGTGCGCGGGAATTCCGTGCCAGACTGACCGGTGGAGTTCCGCAGGCGCTGGACTAAAAATGGAATGTGTGTACTGAAATGCGCGCACTAGGATGCATTGAAATGCGTGTACTGAAATGCATTGAAGTTCGTGTACTGTAATGCGATGCATACTGATATGTTCGTGGACTAAAAATGTGATGTAGTACTGAAATGACTGACCGATGCATACTGATATGCAAACATGATCGTGCTATCACTCGTAAAGGTATGCAGGGTTTTTATCCTGCTGGAAGAAGCTCCTGTGTTAGAGGGCACTATCTTCCGATGCGGTGACCCGGTTGTTCTTGGGCATTTCACGTACCACGTCACAGCCTTTATTGGAACAGGCGTGAGATATGTGCAGGGTTCCCATCCTGCGGGAAGATTTGTCATGTGTTAGAGTAACAATCTTCCCAGTGGGGTGGCATAGAAGTAACAAGTCTCCCATGGATTCCCAATTTTTTCACAGCTTGGTGTGATGCAGGGTTTCTAGCCTGCTGGAAGAATTTGCCTGTGTTAGAGGTAAAATCTCCCGGGTTTATAAAGCCCATGTGTTTGATCGAGCCGATAGCCGGTACCAGCTTACCGCTCACTTTCCTACGGCATAACCGGTTGCACCAACTGAGTTATCCCAACGGACAGTCCAATACCAACTCATGGAAGGCCACCCCACCGGGAACTCATCCCCTAACACAGGACACATTTCCCGCGGGTACCAAGTTACCTCACATCATAGCACTCCATTTTAGGCACCCGCTGACCTTGACAGCTGATGTTTTCACCTGGGGGATTATATGAGGAATTGTTATTCGAACTCCCAGCCAAGTCCAATCTCCAACACGGACTTGGGGGACTATTACTGGAAACACATCAATAACACTCGAGCGGAGGGGTGGGACTCGACATTCGAACGCCCGGTAATGAGCCCATCTTACTTGAGGAGTTGGGGGACTAGTGGGGGTGGCGCCTGGTAAAGTCACTCGATCGTCACCCACGCTTGGCGGTACATGATTTTAACTCCCCAAGTAAGATTGCCTCTTACTCGGGAACTTGGGGGGACATGTTGACACTAGATATAGTGTACCGCCAAGCATGTTCAACGACCTCGTGGATCGTCCAACCGGCGCCATAGGTCCTACTTCCGACATCCATCGGGTAGACCGACACCTCGGCTACATCTCCATTGTGGAAGATCACCGGTGCCGCATCCGGAAGCCATGCCTCCGGGCTCCGCAAGTAGCTTCGTGAGCAGGAATACTGTGCCTCCATCCCACATTGGAAACATGGTGTAGGAGGGAGCCTTCCTTAGTTATAAAAGGAAGGCTTCCCTCCTTATAGATAGGTTAAGCTGGATACTTGCTATTCTACGCATGTAACCACCCCGGGCTTATTGGCCAATCATAGTACATTCCAAGTAGACGTAGTCGTGCCCTCCGGCTGCACGGCGAAACACTATACATCCTCGTGTTATTATTCTTTATTATTGTGCTTCTGTCAGGCCTACGGGTTTGAACAGAAACATCATTATAATTTTGAATGTGATGTTGTATTTTAAGTATGTCTTATGTGTGGTTTTGTGTTGGTGCAGATGATATAAATCGATCAGTATAATGATGATGGAGATGATTCATATGAATGCAATTGCTGTGACACTAATTTTTGGTATGGTGAGGCTCTTAAACGTCAGTCGAAGAAAGCTCCGATTGTTTATACAGAGTGTTGTCAAAAAGCACCTGTTAAGTGTGGGCAATTAAGGCCAACTCCTGATTTGCTTGAACATCTTTTAAATCCTGTTAATGGTCGAGAGAGTTTGTTTTTCAGAGACAATATTCGTGTTTACAACTCTATGTTTGCTTATACTTCAATGGGTGCTAAAATTGATAATGGTATAAATGATGGATCTGTGTCTTATGTTTTTAAAATATGTGGACAAGTTCATCACTTGATGGGTTCAATGTTACCACCCGATGGCGAAAGTCCGAAATATGCTCAATTATATATTTATGATACGTGAAATTAAGTTGAAAACCGAATGAATATACTTGATTGTTCTTCTGCTGTGAAAGTTAAACCCGATATTGTTGCTTCTCTAATTCAAATGTTTGATCAGTTCAGTGAGTTGTCTAAGACACATCGAGTTATACGAGATAGATTTCAATCAGATGCCATACCTTCATTAAACATGACAATGCTTGCTCCAGAATCGTCATCTTCTAAAGATAGGCAATACAAATGTCCCAATACTGAATTGGTGATATTGGGGAGTTTCATTCAAATAGAGGTGTGATAGTACAGTCAAATGATGGTCGATTACGTAGAATTTCAAAGATACATCCAAATTACATGTCATTACAGTACGCAATGTTATTTCTGTATGGAGAAGATGGATTCAATATAAATCTATTGTTAGAACCAGCACTTGGAAAAAAAAGGAGCAAAGCCAGATTCCATGTCAATGAGAAATTTTGTCACTTATTATCTTCATGATAGAAATAATCAAATGAGCACATTACTTAAGGGTGGAAGACTATTTCAGCAATATTTGGTTGATGCATATGCCACAGTTGATGAGAGTCGTTCAAATTTCATTCGAGCAAATCAAGATAAAATTAGGGTTGAAACCTGCGAACAAATTTGTTCTGCTGTGTCATCTGGGTTGGAAAAAAGTAGTGGAATTGGACAAAGAATTGTTCTTCCAAGTTCTCATACTGGGTGTCCAAGAGATATGATTAACAATTATCATAATGAAACATAATAAACTGTAAAGTGAAATTGTACCTAATTATTGCGTCCAAAACATAATAAACTTGAATAATGAATTCTCCATGACGCAGGTACCGTACCAAACCAGATATGGTATTCTGTACTCTATGGTATTTTTTGAACAACTTCCTATTGTACTACTCAAAGTTTTAGCTCTCTACAAAGAGATGAATGTGTTTTTCAACAATAGTAAGCTTTATAAGTAATTGCACTTTAATTTTCATGTTCAACATTTACAGTACATCAATAAACGATAAAAACAGTAGACAATGCCAGCGCAACGCGCGGCCTACAACCTAGTACTACCTAATAACTGAATCTTGATCGTCCATTCTAAATCAATGGCCAAGCTCCCTTTTTTCTTTTCTTTTTTCTCCTTCTTTTTTTCTTTCTCAATTAAGCTTCAATATAAACATTCTCTCTCCTCTAATCCATAAACTCTCTTCGACCTCTCTTAGACCGGATGTCCTCTTCGACCCTTTGCTGGAAAAAAAAATAAAAAATTGCCACTCCAATCTTGGAAGCTCTCCGCCACTGATAAACCGCCAGCGCCAGCATCCTCTGCTGCCACCCAACTCCTCCCTTTTTCTTTTTTTTTTCTAGATTTCTTAGCTTTTGCTAGTCCCTTAGCAAAACAAAATAAAAGACTCTACTAAAACTACTACTGTCCCTAAATGATTGTCTCAGGATCTTTAAAACACATAGCTTTCAGTTAAGCATTCTAATGTAAGCACAAAAATTTCAAGCGTCATAGATAGTAATCATGATATGAATAAATCAGAAGTGAGAAAAATAAGCATGTAAACATGTTAAGTTGATCCAATCCTCCTCACTAGGCATACTCTCTTCTTTTCACACATGATTATGGCAATATTCACTCAAGGTATATGCAACATAACAGATTGTAAGGCAACAAATAGCTTGCATATTTCATCAAATATAAGCACTTTGTGAATAGTATTTTCTGGAAAATCTCATGTAACAATTATGTGCATGAATGGACCAAAACCATATGCTTACTCTTGAGAAAATCTCCACAATCAAAGTTTACCAATCTTAAGAATCATGAAAAGATCATAGAGGTGATAATGGGGTTAGGCATAAGGAATTCAAATTTAGAATAGTGGTGATAACAATGTCACCAAGACTTAGCAAAACTCAATACTCCTTATGACTTCAATTAAAGGGCCAAATTTCATCATGCTGGACCCAAACTTCATTCTTTTCTTCCCCAAAACATAGTGAACACGGACAAAGGTCAAATATAACAATAATAGACCTTCGATTATCAAACAATCTCCAATTTCACAACAAGAACTCAATCCAAACTTTTCTTTTCTTTTGTTTGCCGAAATCATTTATTCTTTGTTTCGGATCAAAATTTTATTTTCTTTTTCTGTCTGATTTTTTTTCTTTGTATTTTCTTTCGGCAACACATATATTTATTTTTATAATTTCTGGATTGGCTCACCCCACACTTGCTTCACATCATCACCCCAAAGTACAATTCCATAATAAAATTCAACTTTACCAAGTCTTGATAACAAGGGAAAGGGTTAAACTATTCTGAGTTCAAGGAATGTGTATCATGGTGATGAAAGAAAATGGCTAAACATAGGCTCAATGGGGTTAAAACTAAGGAGTCCCACGACGGGCACAAATTAGACACATGTTTTATTTGGCTTTGGTGGTAATCCTAACAAGATCTTTTCAATCATATTCAAAATCATGGCATAGTTATGAGTAATAGTCTCAAATTTCAACAAGAGCAAGTTCTAGCATTCTAGAGTCCATCAAAAAGCTATAGCACATAGTCATTGATTATGCAAAGAACAATGAGATTCGAAAAATTTCTGCTCATTTATAATAACTCATGAAGAAGCATATAGGCTCTAAAGCTCATATTGAATGTTATGGAATACAATCACCTCAAACAAGCATGTTTCTCATATATCAATCAAAATCTCAAAAATTCATACCAATCATAATATCCATGAAACTCACAATTTAATTCTTATGATCATGCAAAACCATCATCTATGCATTCAAAGATATAATCATCATAGACTTTAGGGGCATCCTAAGACTCAAACAAAATAAAAATCAAATAAAAGCAACAAAAATTTTTAATTTTTCTGAATTTTACGATTTTGTATTTTCTTTTCTTTTTATGACTCAAAACAAAAGACTTAAAACAAAAACAAACATGTGAAACATGTACCACTACCCCACACTTAGAAAATTACATTGTCCTCAATGTAAACCAGAAATAATGTTGTAATTTCTAAGCATATAATATATTCCACAAATTTTACATTTGTACAATTCAACCATAAGAGTGTAGGGATTTGGAAATTCAAACTCTCATTGATGGCTCCTGCACAACTACGGTTGAAATGGGTTGCCTCCCATGCAGCGCTTAATTTTTTATAGTCCTTTAGCCTAGACTCTTCACTTCTTAATCAAGTTGTGGGCGACGCCTTTTGGAGTGTACACCTCCAAATTCGTGCCTCCTTACAATGGTTATCAAAAATTGATGTATGATTACTTCACTCTTCAACTGCATCACATCAAGATAAAGAAAATTAAAAGAGTGGAGATAAGAGTTCAAAGAATAAGTTAGTAGTGAGTTAGTGAATTAGCTAAATTCACCACCGATTTCATTTTTAAATAAAAAAGTTATTTATTTTTTATATTAATTAAATAATATATATATGTACGTATATTTAGAGTTGGAATCGACGAAAACGCTATTACATACCTTTAGATGTCCTTGTTTCGTCGACACTTCCAAACATTAAACTCTCATATAGATGAGACATAATTATCCATGTTAAAATTTAGAAACTTTTACCACCTGATACTATGGCTCCCATAGAGAGAGATAAGTTTAAATAAGGTTGACCACATCGATCGGGGCTTTAAGTTTGTCGAATTTAAGTGATTTTTTTACCATCACCGTATTTCATCATGACGATCACATGCTATTTCACAGCGTTTTTCAAAATTTGACTTCTTTTATATAGTTGTTTCGAAAAGCTGTACACTTCAGTATAATCTACTAATCAAGTTATACCGCATTAGTAAACATGTTGTCATCATAATGGCTAAATTCACAAAATGAAAATTTTGACCGTCTGATGTGATCGTTATAGTTAAATATGAGTAGGGTATAAAAATCAATTCGTTTCGTGAACGTTCGATGCTCGATCGAAACGATCAACCACATTTTCATAAAACTTATCACACGAAAACGCTATTACGTACATTTAGATGTCCTTGTTTCGTCGACACTTCCAAACATTAAACTCTCATATAGATGAGACGTAATTATTCATATAAAAATTTAGAAACTTTTACCACCTGATACTATGGCTCCCATAAAGAGAGATAAGTTTAAATAAGGTTTACCGCATCGATCGGGGCTCTAAGTTTGTCGAATTTAAGTGATTTTTTTACCATCACCGTATTTCATCATGACAATCAAATGCTATTTCACAGCGTTTTTCAAAATTTGACTTCTTTTATATAGTTGTTTCGAAAAGCTGTGCACTTCAGTATAATCTACTAATCAAGTTATACCGCATTAGTAAACATGTTGTCATCATAATGGCTAAATTCACAAAATGAAAATTTTGACCGTCTGATGTGATCGTTATAGTTAAGTATGAGTAGAGTATAAAAATCAATTCGTTTCGTGAACGTTCGATGCTTAATCGAAACGGTCAACCACATTTTCATAAAACTTATCACACGAAAACGTTATTACGTACCTTTAGATGTCCTTGTTTCATCGACACTTCCAAACATTAAACTCTCATATAGATGAGACGTAATTATCCATGTAAAAATTTAGAAACTTTTACCACCTGATACTATGGCTGCCCATAGAGAGAGATAAGTTTAAATAAGGTTGACCGCATCGATCAGAGCTCTAACTTGATCGAATTTAAGTGATTTTTTTACCATCACCGTATTTCATCATCACGATCAAATGTTATTTCACACCGTTTTTCAAAATTTGACTTCTTTTATATAGTTGTTTCAGTTTTTACTCAGGCCATGAAATTATAATTTTTAACTCGGGACAATAGATTTTCAAAAAATTCTTTTTTCTTAGGCGACGAAAAATGTAAATTCGTGGCCTAAGTTTTTAACTTATACGACGAAATATCTATTTCGTCGTCTAAGATTGACACTTAGGCGACGAAATACTTTATTCGTCGTCTAAGTGTTATACTTGGGAGACGAAAATAAATTTTTCGTCGTTTAAGATTTCTTGGATTTTTTGGGAATTCTGTATTGGCGGTTTTTTTTTCGGTCGAAAAATTTGGTAAAAAATTTAAATATTCGTAGGAGACGAAAAAATCATGTTTCGTCGACTAAGTCTTACACTTAGAAGACGAAAACTCTTGTTTCGTCACCTAAGTGAGAATGTTATAATTCCCAAATTCGCAAAGAAAGCCTTATTCTGTTCTTTGGGAAAAAAATCCGTACTTCTCCCGATTTCCCTCCCCGCCCCCTCCCCGGTCACCGCCCCGCCTCGTGTCCCACGGCGTCCCATCCTCCGCCTCAGTCGTGCCGCAGCCTCAGTCCTCGCCTTAGTCCCGCCCCAGCCTCCGCCTCAGTCCCGCCCCGGCCTCCGCCTCGGACGCCGCCCCCGCCTTCATTCCTGCCCGGAGCCTCTCCCTCTTTCTTGCGCGACCTCTCCCTCTCCCTCTCTCTCTCCCAAACAGCAGAATCTCTCTCTCTCTCTCTCCTCTTCGGGTATGTTCATTTTTTTTTTTTCTGAAACTCAATTTTTTGTATGATGAATCTGGTGGAGCTCCGATGATGACGATGTTCACTTTGTTTTTCTCAATTGATTGATTTCTATCTCTTATTGTCGGTCATGAACTCTAACCTCATGTTGCAATGTAAATATGATGGGCTCTTTGTTCTCTGTTGCCATCAGACAATTGCCTTAATTAACTGTAAATATGATTACTCTGAGTTGTTTTATCCTCTTGTCCATATTGTTGTATGTAATTCTTTTAGGCTGACATGAATGACATCAAAGAGCATTTGGAATGTATTGCATCATTGGCTTCGAATTTCAATGTCCTGTCTGCGTTTTTCATGTGTTAATTATGACTGTGGCTATATGCTGTAGGAAGGTTCAATGAGCTCCAACACGATTAACACCACGAAGGAGAAAAAGGCTCCTCCTCAAATTGTTAAATTGAATAAAGCTTTGGCTTTGGTATGATGATTTCCCCTCTTCTTTTTTGTGTTAAACTTTGAACTGTTTTGTCTATGGATGCTCTGATGCTACAATTGTCCTTGGAGCTGTGGGAAAGGTAATAGTGTGATGGATGTGTTATCCAAGCACAAAGTACCTGCAAAACAACTTCATACACATAATACCCTTCTTTTGTCAATTGTACTTAGGACAAGTAGGGATCGTTCTATCCGGGGAAATCAAGAGCTTTCAATCACACAAAGTGTTGCACATAAGGGGGTTTGTCGATTTTTATGATTAATTACCTACTGAATTTTTACAAATTCTAAAACCTAAATTATTATCTACAATTGATCATCACCTTTCACACAATCACAAGACACAAATCTCATTATACATGCAATGAAATTAAAACAAGCAATAGGGGCAGCAGCAAATATCGAATTCAAGATCAATTAAGTTCCAATTTAATTAGAGCCAATGCGGTTATTCTAATTATTCAAAACATCACAAGTATTTAGAATCCAACATGCGTGTAATCCTAAACATGGTACTAATCGGTTTAATAACACAATGCGTAGAAATTAAACACAAATAGCACATAAGCACAATATGTCAAATTGGAACATGTTAGCAAGTATGGCGTCACTCATCTCACATCGACATGTAAATTTCCAGAATTACTCTAGCCCTTAGATAAATACATATTAAAACATAACATGCGTATGATCCAACATGTATTAAATCGGCAAGTGAATTCAATACCTAGATAACACTCATGGCCTTTCGAATGCATCTAGACATCTCCTTCGGTTGCATACGAATTAAGGAAATAAACCTAATTAAATCAAGAAAGCATTCAAAATCCTACTGCCCATCATACATATTTAATCAAATCACATGCATAAATCGGTAATCAAACATGAAATAACCAAACAATTATTACAAAGATTCGGAAATCCCATATATAATTAACAATACCGAAAATAAAACCAAGAATCCAAACATATTTCATAGACAAAATAATGTTTAAATACAAAGAAATCAAAGCCATTGAAATATTACAATCTTAATGACAACCTTGTTGAAGGAATCGGCAATAGGATTGGTGATGATGATTGGAAAGGTTTTGTGGAAAGGTGGTGGAGATGATTCGGCCTTGTTCTTGGTAAGATTTATGGAGATATTTTGGCAGAGGTTCGGCAAGTTTATGTGAGAAAGAGAAGATAATTTTATGAATTTAAGATGTGGTATTTATAGAGGCAAGGGAGGCAGCTAGGGTTTACAAAACCTAGTTTTTCTCAAACTTATCCTGCTGGCAGATTTGACCTTCGAGTGAAGATTATGGAATATCTTTCTCTCGAAAATAGATATTAAGGTGATTCCAGTTGGGTTGGAAACTAGACTCCCGTAGCTTTCTATCCATATAAGGCTCGAATTCTGATTCATTGTGAGCTGTCCGGGAGAGTCCGTGGAAGTTGGATGACGTGCACAGGAATTCTGCCGAATTTGATCAGGATTTGTTGCGATTTTCTTCCTCTATTTTCTGCCGAAAATTCCCAAGATAATGGCTGAATAATTGAGCAATATCTCTTTAGGTTTTCCATAAATTAATTCAGCCAAAAATCTTGCACAAAGGATGGAATTCAGTCCACATTCGTAAGCCAAATCCAGGTAGAACTCGGTTTAGGTTTTCTTCTTTCGGCAGACTTGACCTTCGTGCATTCAAACTGGCATAACTTTTTCCTCAGAGCTCCAATTGATGCGATTCCAAGTCCCAGAGAAACTAGACTCGTAGAGCTTTCGAAAGGCGTATGGCAAGTTCTCTGGTTCTAAGCGATGTGTCCTACAGAAATTCCGGAAGTCAGGACACAGTCCCAGGAAAATCCTGGTAGTCCCTGGATTGGTTTGCTCAAACTGCCAAGTTGCAGCCTTCATTTGGGCGACTTCCCGAACTCCGATTGATCTGAAATTTTGACACAATATACTTTAGCTTCCCAATTATATGCATACCAAATTTCATCAAATTTGGAAAAGGATAGATCAGTTTAGCACGAGCCTCAAAATCACGAAAAAGACATATTTTACTTTATTTCCAGATTTCTATACTTAGTCATTTTTCTGATTCTTAACCAACTTTTCTCCAAAACTCTACCAAAGGGACACTAAACTAAAATATGACTCTATCTTACAAAAATAAGGGTTAAGCATTGGATAAATGGGGTTAAAAACATATTAAGAACGACGCACATTGTGCTCCTATCATAGTGAAGGAATTTCCATTGTGGTTTGGACTAGAGTGCGAAATGGTAGCTATAGTATGCTTTATGCTGCATCTGGTAAAGAGATGTATAATAAAACACAATATAAGAGTTGCTAGAGTTGATGATTTTAAAAATAGTACTCTCTACGTAAGTTGTAGATCGTTTTTGTATGGCTTTGTGGAAATTTGAAAATTTTCGATATTTAACGCATAACGAAGTCATGATTTATTTATTTATTTTAGCTTCCTATTCTTAATCTTATTGTCTCCCTGACATCCTCGCCTGATGTAAAATGACCATCTTGGATCATAAACCTTAAGCAGAGAAGTTACGGCCCTCAAGTCTACTTAACTGCTGTGATAAAAACAATTGAGATTTTATTGTAGAAGTGGTCATGTCATCAAATTTAAGACTAATTGTTCCTACCTTTTAAACAAAGGATTGACCAAAGCTTGTTGAGTTCATATCTGAAACCTTAAATGCTATTGAGATCTTGCATCCTTAATTGGTAAGCTATGTAGGAAGTGCCTCCGGCAGGCAACCAATAAGTCTTTAGACAAAGCTATTTTGCTTTCGGTAATCGTGGTTTTATTCTCTATATATTCTACTTAGGGTGGGTGAAGGGAGGGAGGGTTGAAATGGTCTTCTAATTTTCATATGTTGCTTTCTGAAATATTAATCCAGTTATATATATTGATGGTAGATTCCAAATTGGTGTGAAGTTGAACCACATGGCTCCACAAAGGACAACCCATTTCCATTACCAGAAGCTTATGTGGAATCTCAAGAAAGAAATGTATGTCAATCACTAGGGCAATTCTATTTTAATTTGTTTCTGTGTTCAGCCAAGTACATAATTTTCTTGCTGGTATACATAAACTTTCCTGATCATTGATGATTTAATCAATTGTTTTGTCTTTGTTAATTTCCCATACACCATCATTGTTATCTAACTATGTTTACAACTCATTGTTGTAAGCAATTGAAGACCTTGAACCCGTATACTATGACCTGGCTGGTCAATCCTTATTTTCTAAGTTATTTGGTCATGTTTCATCCATTAAGTAACTGTTTGTTAATGTTTTTTGCAGACTACAGAGCTAAAAGAAGTACAAGATTCAGAGGAATGTTGAGCACTGGACCACCTCAACAATTTTGATCCATGCACTCTTCTAATTCTTGTAAAAGGTACTGGCTCGTGACACTTCAGATTTCATTCCTTACACCAAGCTGGCAGTTCCTTTCTGAAGAGCTTCAAAGCCTAACGGCCTGGCTGTATATTAATACCTTTAAATTGAATATTGAGTGAATATTGGGCAACACAAGGCTACCTTTCTTTATTGTATGGATATCTTTAGTAGATTTTTACAATATATTTTGAATTTTGAATTTTTTGGGTTGCAGTATACAATTTTTAGCTTATGAAAAAATTTATTAATTAATAAGTATTTAGTTTGTATGAAAAACATTATTAATATTAGTATATTTATATTTTCTCAATTTTCTCTTTTTTTTTTTTTTGAAAAAATAATTCAACTTAGGCGACGAAACAAATATGAATCGTCTTCTAAGTAAAAAACTTAGGCGACGAAACAAAATCCTTCATCGACTAAGTAAGTTACTTAGTCGACGAAATATTAAAGCTTCGTCGACTAAGTGGGTCTCTTAGTCGACGAAATATTAACGTTTCGTCGACTAAGTGGGTATCTTAGTCGACGAAATCTTAAAGTTTCGTCGACTAAGTAAATTACTTAGTCGACGAAATTATTTCGTCGTCTAAGTGTTTTCTTAGTCGACGAAATTGTTTTTTTTCGTCGCCTACTTTCTTAGACCACAATCTTTAGACGACGAAACTTAGGCCACGAATTTTTCGTCACCTAAAAACTTAGGCCACGAAAAACCTTCTTAGATGATGAAAAATTTTCGTCGCCTAAGATTTCTGCTGTTGTAGTGAAGTATGGTTAGAGTTTCAACAAATTTTTTATTTTTTATTTATTTTTATTTACACGAATTTAATACACCACTCAAAAAATTATTTCAAGTATATCACACAAAATTATCACACGAAATTTACAAAAGGTTTCACGAAAATTTACATGTATCACACAATGGATGGGTCCTAATCTTTTCAAAGTATTCGAATCATGTGATATGTGAGATTGCCGAACCCTAGAGTTTAATTGCTTTTATTCACACAACTTTAAAATTTGAGGTACATGGAGAAGAGGAGATAACAGTGCAATGGACTGATGCAGCCCCTGGTAGTATCATATATACTTATTCCGATATACCTCGAAAATTAAAGACAAATTGGGTTGAAGAAAATAGATCACATATGTCAAGTTATTTTCTAGCGTCTAAAGTGAGGTGATGCTTCGGCCCAAGCTATCGACTAGTTCGAGCGTGTTCCACTTTTCAGAGGCGGTGTCGTTAAGATTCATGGAGAGCGAACTCCCTTTAGGAACCAGGCAGGACTCGTTGTTGGTAACCACGGAGAGCGAACTCCCTATCGACTCACTCACTGAGAATGAACATCAGTCTGTGGACCTTGAGATCCAGTTAAACAAACCTGAGAACCAATCAATGAAAATAACTTGCCTCATACTTTGTAAAAAAAACTCGGATCACTAGCGGTCTACAAATGTTGATCAAAGCCGCCCTCAACCTCATAAAAATAATACCAAGTTAGCATCTTTATGCGTGTGGGGGACCTTTCCCATGTTTCCCGGTCTACACAAAAACATACCTAACATGGCATCATTCGTATGAAGGGTTAAGGCTAAGGCCAACAAATGCGGCTTCTCCCAACATATTACACTTTAGAAACTACAATAAACTCAAGCATACATAAAACTATCAACTTCCTAGAAATTTATCTAAGTGTTACAAACAATCACACACATAATTACATCACATAATCGGCAAACTCATCAAAAACCAAAAACCAAAAATCGAAAACCGAAATTCCTATTTACTATTACAAGTCCGAAAATCCTATTATACATATCCCAAAACTAAGGAAAAATTATACACATCCAAAAATTGATACAAAGTTACAAGGTAACTGATAGGAGCACAATGTGCGACGATATTATATGCTTATGCCCTCATTTATGCTTCGCTTAACCCTTATTTGTCTAAGATAGAGTCATAATTTAGTTTAGTGTTAATTTGGTAGAGTTTTGGCGAAAAATGGTTAAGAATCCGAAAAATGACTAAGTATGAGAAATCTGGAAAATAGTGCAAAATATGTCTTTTTCGTGATTCTGAGTTGAGTAAAAATATGACCTATCCTTGTCCGAATTCAATGAAATTTGGTGTACTTAATATTCATATGCTGATAAATGTTGTGTTAAAATTTCTGATCAATTGGAGTTCGGGAAGTCACCCAAAAGATGGCTGCAAAACGGCAGTCCGAGCAAACCAATCCAGGGGCTTCCGGGATTTTCCTGGGACTTTGATCCAACTTCGAAAAATCATTCCCGATAACTCATAAGGATTTGATCGAACTGTTTTATATGGAGGTAGCCATGTGTGTCTAGTTTATCTGAGACTTGGAATCGTATCAATCGGAGCTCCGAGGATGGAGATATGCCGGAGTTATTGCAGCAAGGTCTTTTCTGCCGATTCCAGGAACCTATTACCTCCTTTTCACAATTGCTGCTTTTCGATGGACCATATGATGTACAAGTGCATTTGTGAAGATAATCCAAGCTTAAGGAAGGAAGGAGGATGACACCAATCCCGGGCATTGAGGAAGAAAACGAAGAAAGAAGTTCTCCTAGTCAAACTAGGAGAAGCTGCCGAAAGAGGCAGATTCTGTGCCTTAATGTTGCTGCCGGCAATGGAAGCATTTTTGGTGGATCAAGACATGTCAATTGAAGTCCAAAGATCATAAAAGAAGTCCATGAAGATGTGAAGCCCAAGCCTTGAAGAAAATTTCAGAAAAAGAAAACCTAATTGAACTATGAAAGGAAGGTTTCAAACCCTTATCCCACTGGGTTTTCTGAATTCCTTTTGCAATAGGGCTGCCGGCAACACCCTCTCCTCTATATATACCCTCACTTTTTCATTCTGAAAATCATCTCATCTCAAGCATAAAATACTAGCCAAAGCTCTACCAAGTTTCTTAAGTACCAATTACCCAAATACTTAGCCAAAACACCATCACCACCACTTCAAATTCCCGAATCCCTTCACCTTGCCTTCTGCCGATTCCTGCTTAGGCCGAGCACTAAGGAGCAGCAGCAAGTACCATCTCGTCACGTCTTGAGGAGTCTTCAAAGGTTCTAAAAGTGTGATCCACTCCCCTATGGCCTTAGTATTTGTTGTAGTTTGGTTGTATTGTATTAACACAATTCGTTTCTTGGTTTTTATTGAACTTTTATGTAAACTGAATACATGATTGATGTTTGTGTTCAAGTTTTGTAATTTTAGCATGTGAATTTCGTATGTATGGATAATTAGGGCAGTGGTATTAGAAGCATGTTTAGGATTTAATTTGGTTAGTACTCTAAGGGTGTTCCTTAACAAATCGAAACATTAGTTGTGTTTAAAACAATTGTTGTTTAAAGCATGTAAATCTAGATGTTAGGTTTCATTTAACCTGAGTAGAATGAATAAAGATGAAACGTATGTTGCTTTGATTCTATTGTGCTCACCTAGGGTAATACCTTAGCTAAAACTTGCATGTTAAATAAGATGATTCACTACCAGAAAAGGCATCATAGCCGACGAATTTAAGTCGTCGGCTATAATGGTTATAGCCGACGATATCGTAGGCTATAATTATTATAGCCGACGATTTCGTCGGCTATAACCATTACCCGACGACATATCGTCGGTTATAACATCGTCGGAAATACGCCGTCGGCAAAACTATACCCGACGACGATATCGTCGGCTATAACCATTTTAGCCGACGAAATACCACTACAGACGACGAATTTCGTCGGCTATAATGGTTATAGCCGACGAATAAAGAGTTCGTCGGCCGTTTTTTTTCATATCTTCGGCTATGAACCCTTTTCTGGTAGTGATTGACAACCTTGCTTGTTTACATGTTTTCGATTTTAGACTTTTGTGCTTCAATGCTATGTCTTGTATAAGGTAGCATAACTTTTAGGATCACCATGCGAATAGCTCGATCTTAAAACATTAGAAAAAGTTTTACAACTAGGTAAAAATCGGATTCGTTCTAGTTGTAGGTCGAAACTAAGTTGAGTCTTGAACATGCTAAATACTTGTCTCTTACTTTCTTGCATGCGAATCTATGTGTTAAAGAGTTTTTGCGTGAACTGTTTTGTGTGAGAGATGATGATCACTTGTATATATTAGCTTAGGTTTAATTTTCGTATCTTAGCATTAGGGGCAGCAAGCTGCCGATCCATATATTTTCCCCATGTGTGACGTGTTGTATATATGTATATAAGTTTTTGTCTAACAATTTCATATTCCAGGTACCCTTAATCCCCGGCTTAGAACGATCCCTACTTGCTCTTACTACTAACGATATTTTGTAGGGTTTATTATTGCGTGCGAGCTTAGGCTCCCATCAGTAACACTTCATGAATCGAAACATTTCAATTTCCCTCGCAACGGCGCCAAAAATTGATGGAGCTATTTATCCAAGCACATTGTACCTGCAAAACAACTTCATATAAATATTACCCTCTTGTATCATCGTTAGTATAGAGCAAGTAGGAATCGTTCAATCCGGAGAAATTAAGGGCGTTCAATCACATAAAACATTACAAAATCATATTGGGGATTTGAAATTTGATTCTATATTCTACTGATTTTTACGAAATTAAATCCTAAATTATATATTTACATGTGATCAACATCTTTCAAAAAAACACATCACACAAAACTCCCATGTCAAATAACAAACCGATCATGAAACAACAATATGACAGAAACATTTATCACCGATTTCATGCAATTTAGTTCCAATTATAACTAGAGCCCTTCGTGGCTCATCTAATCATTCAAAACTCCTCAATTATTTAGAATTAGCTTCGTGCATAACCCTAAACATAGTGCTAATCAGTTTAAAGACACTTCATGTAGAAATTAAACCAAGGAACACATAAGCACAATGAGTCGAATTGGAAGCATACAACAAGTATGGCGTCACCTCACCTTGCTTCAACATGCATATTTTCTGAATTACTCTACCCCTTAGAACCAATACAAGATCAATTAACTTCGTGTATAATTTACCCCATATTTGTGGTTCGGCAACATAAAGAAATAAACCTAAGGATCGCCTAGCTAAAGCTACCGGTACCCTTAACCCTATAACTTGTTGTGCATACGAATTCAGAAAATAAACCAAATAAAATCATCAAATCATGCAACAAACGTACTGCCCTATTGCCATACAATCAATTGGTCACATACATGTTTATCAATTAAACAAAAAGAAAACCAAAACACATAACAGAATTTCGGAAATCCAATGTAAAATTAATAAAACCAAATAACAAACCACAAATCCTTACAAACTTCATAGACAAAGTTAAGTAATTATACAGAAAATTACAAGCCATGAGAGATGAGTGAATCATACTTTAAAAGAAACCTTGTAGAAGAATCGGCAAAGAGAGATTCGGTGGAGATGAAACTTGCGATCAGAAGTGGTGATGAACTATGGAATTGGCTTGAATTTTCTTTGGATTTGTGGTGCTAAATGGACAGAATTTCGGCTTTGAAAAGTGAGAGAGAAGAGATGATTTTCTGTGTAAAAATCATCCAATATATAGAGGCAAAAGGTTGGCTGCAACTAGGGTTCACAAAACCTAGTTTTTCTCAAACTTATCCTACTGGCAGATTTGACCTTTGAGTGAAGATTACGGAATATCTTTATCTAGAAAATAGATATTGAGGTTATTCTAGTTGGGTTGGAAACTAGACTCCCGTAGCTTTCCATCCATCCAAGGCTCGACATCTAATTCGAAGTGAACTATCCGCGAGAGTCCGTGGAAGTTGGATGACGTGCACAGGAATTCTGCCGAATTTTATCAGGATTTGTTGCGATTTTCTTCCTCTATTTTCTGCCGAAAATCATCAAGATAATGACTGAATAATTGAACAATATATCCTTAAGTTTTCCGTGAATTAATTCAGCCAATTATCTTGCACAAAGAATGGAATTCAGTCCACATTCGTAAGCCAAATCCAAGTAGAACTCGGTTTAGGATTCGTCTTTTCCATTCCGATTTCTTCTTTCTTTTCTTCTTTAATTCAGCCGATTTCTCCATGGATCAATGAATCATGGACTTGTTGACAGACTGGACTCAATCTTTGTTGAAGAAAATATCCAAGAGGCAGCCGAAAGCTTCCCTAGATAGACCGGGAAAGCACAAACCTTCTTTATCCGATTCCATTCTTCTCCTATTTGACTTGGGAGAACTTCTTTTCCTTTGTTCTTCGACTTGGCCCTTGCTAGGATGACTTCTTAATACATCATTATGTAGAGTAGCTCCTCAATGATAGTCTTGGACAAGATTCTGATGTAGAAAAACAGAAAGCACTAAAATCGGACAGAAGGTTTTCTTTCTCAGCAGTACTGACCTCTGTGCATTCAAACTGGTATATGATAGGAGCACAATGTGCGACGATATTACATGTTTACGCCCTCGTTTATGCTTTGTTTAACCCTTATTTATCTAAGATAGAGTCATAATATAGTTAGTGTCAATTTTGGTAGAGTTTTGGTGAAATGTGCTTAATTGTCCGAAAAATGACTAAGTATATGAAATCTGGAAAATAGTGAAAATATGTCTTTTTCGTGATTTTGTGACAAATACAAATATGATCTATCCTTGTCAGAATTCAATGAAATTTGGTGTGTTTAATATTCATATACTGAGGAATGTTGTGTTAAAATTTCAGATCAATTGGAGTTTGGGAAGCCACCCAAAAGTTGGCTGCAAAACGGCAGTCCGAGCATTCCAATCCAGGGGCTTCCAGGATTTTCCTGGGACTTTGTCCTAACTTCGAAAAATCATTCCCGACAACTCACAAGGAATTTAATCGAGATATTTTATGGGGAGATGGCCATATGTGTCTAGTTTATCCGAGACTTGGAATCGCATCAATCGGAGCTCCACGGATGGAGATATGCCGGAATTACTGCAACAAGGTCAAATCTGCCGATTCCAGGAACCTACTGCCCCCTTTTTGTGTTTTCTGTTTTTGATGGAGCAAATGGTGTACAAATGCATATGTGATGATGGTCCAAGCTTAAGGAAGGTTAGAGGATGACACCAAGCCAAGGCATTGAAGAAAAAATCAGAAAAAGAAGTTTCCTAGAAGAACCAAGAAAGGAAGGAACCAAAACCTTGTTGCACAAGGATTGCCTTTGCCGATTTGGACTAGGTTTTCTACCTAGGTTTTCTGCCGAATTTTCCTCTATAAATAGCCAACTTTTACACAGAAAAACTTGTCACATCTCAAGCCAAAACACAAGTCTAAGCTCTACCAAAAATTCTACCTTAAGTCCTACATAAAATTCCTAGCCGACCACCATCCTTCACCACCACCAGAAAACTACTGCCGAGCCTAACTTACTGCCGTGCAGCATCCAACCATCCTCCATCACAGATCCACATGAGCTGCTGCCTCCCAAGGTGTCTAAATGTGTGATCTACTCCCTTTGGCTTGTAATTTTATGGATTTATGCTTTTATGTCTATGTAAAACATATGTTCTTTTGGTATTTGTTTTTATGTCTATGTAAAGACAATTTGTTTGTTTGGTTTTGCATGTTTAAAGATGTTTATGATTTCGATTCTTGGAGCCTAATTAACTGTAAGGTATTGATTTCATGGTTTTATGAAAGATAAACATGTAAACATAATTTGTAAATATGTAACCGGTTAGGTCTTAGGGATGCATGCTTGACTTGATTCTCGATTTCTTCTTGATTAGTTGTTTGAATTCGTGTGCAACCGAAGGAGATGTTTAAGTACAATCGTAGGCCATGGTTGTTGTCTAGATATTGAATTCAGTTGCCGTAGTAACATAGGTCAAGTTAGAACGCTAAGTCGATTTGGTTTATGTTGTTACCTAGGGTTAGAGTAATTCCTACAACTTGCTTGTCTAATATGAAGAGTGACGCCTTGCATGTTAACTTGTTTCCGACTAAAAGATTTTGTGCCTTATATGCTAATTGGTTAATTTCTACACTAAGTGTCTTTAATCGGTCAGCTAAAGATTAGGGTTATGGTGTGAGCCGAAGCTCGCACGCAATAATAAACCCTACAAAAGATCGTTAGTAGTATAAGCAAGTAGGGATCGTTCTAGGCCGGGGATTAAGGGTACCTGAGATATGAAATTGTTAGACACAGACATATTTACATCTATACAAAAACGTCACATATTGGGGGGATATGGATGATTCGGCAGCAATGCTGCCCTATCACTAGGTACGGCAATTCAAAAACAGAAAATAAATCCTAGGTCTAATATGTACAGGTGATCATCATCTTTCGCATGCAGCCCTGCCGATATTCCTCCACGCGCATGCTTGCTCTTTCCCCCAGCAATGCAACCTTGCACCTTGTTGCCAAGCCAGCACGCAGCCTGCACCGGCCGAGTAGGGCTGCCACTACCAGGAAGCTGCCGATACACCAGAAAACTTGCCGAGAAGTATTCCTATGAAATTTCTAGCTTGTCTAGCTGTGTCCTGGGTTTGCAATGAAGCTTCCAAAGTCCAAAAAGGCTGCAGGCATGTAGGGAATCAAAAGAAGAAAACCTAGTCCGAGGAGAGAAAAGAAAACCTAAACCTTTGAAGATTGGGAAAACCTGCCAAGAGGGCAGCCTTTGCCAAAGCTGCAGCCGAGCCTGCGCACCTTGCTGCTGAGAAAAGCTACCCCTGCACGTTGCTGCTACCCCTGCACGATGCTGCAGCCCCTGCTAATGCTGCGCACCCTGCCAACGTTGCAGCCTCTGCCGAAGCACTGCTCATGCGCAATGACAATATTTGGCCAAGCAGCTTGACATACCTGCAGCCTTATGACCTGCCCTTCCGAAAGTCACTGCCGAGAAGCAGTTTTCTGCCGAGAGAGAGAGTTGCTGCCCTTCTTTGCCGATAGCAACACTTTTGGCCACAATTAACACATGCAAAACACATGGTGAAGAGTCTAAGCAATGGACTATAAACACAAAGCGCTACTTGGGAGGCAACCCAATTCGATCAAAGAAAAACGAAGGAGCCATCACCGAGAGTTTGAAATTTCTTAAACCCTTCTCTTTTTCTTTGGTTTGTGATGATATGTTGGAATATGTTAGACTATTGCATGCTTAGGAAATTCGTTGATATAAATTTGTGCTTACATTGAGGACAATGTAATTTTCTAAGTGTGGGGTGGGATAACGTATTCCGTTTGTTTTCGTGTGCTTAGTTTAGAAAAGAAATTTCAGAAAATTGTTCCACAAAAATAGAGTGTTTAAATTGTTTGTTTCGAGTCTTAGGATGTCCCTAATATGTCAATGATGTTTTTCTCCTCTTTGTATACATAGATGATAGTTGTGCATACAATTAAAATTGTAAGTTTCATGGATTTTGTGCATTGGTAGGAGCATGTAGGACTTGTTGATTAACGAAGCATGCATGTTTTAGCTAGTTTGTTTCCATAATAACCTATGTGAGCTTTAGAGCCAATTTGCTTTCTTCTTGAGCGATAAAAAGATAAAATTCAATAGATTCGTAGGAAGCATGAAACCTCATAATTCTTTGATTATTCGATGACTATGTGCCATAGCTTTTTAATGAACTCTAGTATGCTAGAACTTACTCTTGTTGATTTTCAAAACGTTTTTAATCATAAAATACCTTGATTTTGAATATGATTGAATAAAGATCATTTAGGTTTACCACCAAAGCCAAATAAAGCATGAGCCCTATTGGAGCCCGTCGTGGGACACCTTAGTAAACCCCCTTTGAGCCTACAATTAGCCTTTTCTTTCATCACCCTTAAACACTTTCCATAAGCTTAATATAGTGATGTCTTTACCTTGTGTGTCGGCAAAGCTTGATTTTGAAAGCGTTTTCGCGTATGTGATGAAGAAGAACAACTGTGGGGTAGACTTAGCCATAAAATTATATGAAAAATGTATGTATGCAGTGCCTTAGAAAATTGAAAAGAGAAAAGAAGAATGCTCGGACCAAAAGAAAGAAAAACATGCCGAGAGAAAGAAAGAAAGTATGAGATTGAAGGGCACGGCATAGGCATAGAAAAAGAAAAATTTTGTACATGGCTATTGTCTTGATTATTGTTGTAATGTGGAAAGAAAAGAATGAAGTATGGGTCCAACAAGATAAACTTGACCCTCTTGGTGAGAAGACATAAGGAGATTTGAGCTTTGCCAAAGGCCATGGTGACGTTTTTAAGCCTCCTTATCCAAATATCGAATACCTCTTAGCCTAGCCCCATTACAACCCTTTTGATTGATCTTTTTCATGATTCTTAAGATGGTTAAATTTGATTGTGGAGATTATCTCAAGAGTAAGCATATGGTTTTGGTTCATTGGTGCACATAGTTATCATTTGAGGTTTTTCCATAAAATTTCACAAAGAGCTTTCTTTTCTTGACATATGCAAGTTACTCTTTGTAATTCATTATCTTTCGCTTGCATATACTTATGAGTGAATACCATGCTTCGAGAGAAAAGAAGAGAGTATGCCTAGTGAGGAGGATTGGATTAGCTTAACATGTCTACATGCTTACTTTTGCTCTTATATGTTCATATTGATGTCACATGTTCATGAAGCTTGGAATTTTCGTGTTTAGCATTCTCATGCATTAACTTGAAAGCTATGTGTACATACGAGCCTGAGACAAATTGTTAGGGGCAATAGTTTGTTTTGAGTCTTAGTTTTATTTAGTTTGCTAAGGGACTAGCAAAGGATAAGTGTGGGGTAGTTGATAGGAGCACAATGTGCGACGATATTACATGTTTACGCCCTCGTTTATGCTTTGTTTAACCCTTATTTATCTAAGATAGAGTCATAATATAGTTAGTGTCAATTTTGGTAGAGTTTTGGTGAAATGTGCTTAATTGTCCGAAAAATGACTAAGTATATGAAATCTGGAAAATAGTGAAAATATGTCTTTTTCGTGATTTTGTGACAAATACAAATATGATCTATCCTTGTCCGAATTCAATGACATTTGGTGTGTTTAATATTCATATACTGAGGAATGTTGTGTTAAAATTTCAGATCAATTGGAGTTTGGGAAGCCACCCAAAAGTTGACTGCAAAACGGCAGTCCGAGCATTCCAATCCAGGGACTTCCAGGATTTTCCTGGGACTTTGTCCTAACTTCGAAAAATCATTCCCGACAACTCACAAGGAATTTGATCGAGATATTTTATGGGGAGATGGCCATATGTGTCTAGTTTATCTGAGACTTAGAATCGCATCAATCGGAGCTCCACGGATGGAGATATGCCGGAATTACTGCAACAAGGTGAAATCTGCCGATTCCAGGAACCTACTGCCCCCTTTTTGTGTTTTCTGTTTTTGATGGAGCAAATGGTGTACAAATGAGGAAGGTTAGAGGATGACACCAAGCCAAGGCATTGAAGAAAAAATCAGAAAAAGAAGTTTCCTAGAAGAAACAAGAAAGGAAGGAACCAAAACCTTGTTGCACAAGGATTGCCTTTGCCGATTTGGACTAGGTTTTCTACCTAGGTTTTCTGCCGAATTTTCCTCTATAAATAGCCAACTTTTACACAGAAAAACTTGTCACATCTCAAGCCAAAACACAAGTCTAAGCTCTACCAAAAATTCTACCTTAAGTCCTACATAAAATTCCTAGCCGACCACCATCCTTCACCACCACCAGAAAACTACTGCCGAGCCTAACTTACTGCCGTGCAGCATCCAACCATCCTCCATCACAGATCCACACGAGCTGCTGCCTCCCAAGGTGTCTAAATGTGTGATCTACTCCCTTTGGCTTGTAATTTTATGGATTTATGCTTTTATGTCTATGTAAAACATATGTTCTTTTGGTATTTGTTTTTATGTCTATGTAAAGACAATTTGTTTGTTTGGTTTTGCATGTTTAAAGATGTTTATGATTTCGATTCTTGGAGCCTAATTAACTGTAAGGTATTGATTTCATGGTTTTATGAAAGATAAACATGTAAACATAATTTGTAAATATGTAACCGGTTAGGTCTTAGGGATGCATGCTTGACTTGATTCTCGATTTCTTCTTGATTAGTTGTTTGAATTCGTGTGCAACCGAAGGAGATGTTTAAGTACAATCGTAGGCCATGGTTGTTGTCTAGATATTGAATTCACTTGCCGTAGTAACATAGGTCAAGTTAGAACGCTAAGTCGATTTGGTTTATGTTGTTACCTAGGGTTAGAGTAATTCCTACAACTTGCTTGTCTAATATGAAGAGTGACGCCTTGCATGTTAACTTGTTTCCGACTAAAAGATTTCGTGCCTTATATGCTAATTGGTTAATTTCTACACTAAGTGTCTTTAATCGGTCAGCTAAAGATTAGGGTTATGCGCTAAGCTAATTCTAAGTATTTTTGTGAAATCTAAAAATCGATTAGTAAACCGCTAAGGAGCTAGTTAGGTTGGAATTAAGTTGAGTCTTGAATATTTCTATGCATGTTTCCATGAGTCCTTACTTGTTACTTGTTTCGATTTGTGATAGTTTTTGATGAGTGTTTTGCGTGAGAGATGTCGACCAAACTTGTACATAGTAGTTAGAATTTAAATTCCAGAAATTTATTTTTCGTGCCATAGTTTTTAGGGCAGCCCTATGGCTGCCGAACCATTCTCTCCCCCATATGTGACGTTTTGTATATATGTATATGTGTTTTTTTTTTGTCTAGCAATCTCATATTTCAGGTACCCTTAATCTCCGGCTAGAACGATCCCTACTTATTCTATACTACTAACGATCCCTACTTATTCTATACTAGAATGATCCCTACTTATTCTATACTACTTATTCTCCCCCATATGTGACGTTTTGTAGGGTTATTATTGCTTGATGCTCGCTTCGGCGACTCGTCAGCATAACGTTTTGGTCCTGAAAGCTTTGGCTGCGATTCTAGTTGCATATGAAACTAGACACACAGAGCTTTCATCCACATAAAAGTCGCCTTCAAATTCCTTGTTAATCGGCAGGAATAAATTCGGGAAGTTGAGTGACGTGCACTGAAATCTGCTGAAGTTTCTGGATTTGCATCCGATTTGAACTTGTGATTCTTTGCGTCTTATTTTGCTCCGATTTCAGTGAATCTTGTCATGCTCAATCCTTTATTTGTCAACTGCATATGAGAGAAGAAAAATCTAGCAAAAGCAAAGTTTATGTTTTACAGATTCGATAAAACATCTCAGAGACTTTTCGAATAGGCTTTTGATAATTTCTGTCCAAATTCTTCTATTTAAGCACATTCTCACATTAAACTCAACCAAAACTCAAGACTCAATTACATGACTCTATCTTACAACAATAAGGGTTAAGCATTGGATAAATGGGGGTAAAAACATATTAAGAACGTCGCATTTTATGCTCCTATCATCCGTCCCCCAATCACTAGCTCTCCGCCGGCGTTGGCGTCTCAGCGGCGACCCAGAAAACGGCGACCAATAACAATCCCTCAATTTGGCTATGCATCAGCTTCTGTTATTGTTTGTGGGTTGGGAAATTCTTCTGAGTTCTTCTGGATTTCATTCATTTGGTTTGGGATTGAATGGGGATTCAATATTAATTGAATTTCTAATTTTGATGTTTTTGTTTGGGACTTGAGAAGTTGTTCAATTGAAATAATAAGAGAAATGTTTCTGTCTCTTGATGTTCTTGTATTTTATGTATAACCCTGGGAAAATATATGAATGTTTACAGCATTAGTAAAGATATGAAGGAGAGTTCGGGCCTCTGAACTGTGAACTTTGTTAATTCAAATGCAAACAACTTTGTGTTCATCATTGAACTGAACTCATCAAGAACTGATCAGGCATATAACTCATCAAGAACTACTACACAAATATACAACTATTGCCTTCATAACAACCAAGTTAAATAGATCTCCAACAAAATAACTTATTGTATTAATGTTAACATCATTAGAGCAATCAGTCGAGCAGGACTATACAAATATGCAATTTTTTTCCTGCATTAGCAAAAATCATAATGACACTGTCCAGCACTACAATATAATTAATCTTCCTCATAATTAGATGTTCCCAGATCTTGCACGGTAAATGGAAATCCCAAGATATTTGTTTGAACAAAGGCTTGTGAACCTGGCCTAGAGGATTCTTGAGAAGGCATCCAAGACATTTGGTTTGACATATTCATGTCATGAACCTATAGTGACTAATATAATCAAATTGAATACTTGAATAGCATATGTATATTTGAATTCAGTAACCACATAACACAAAATTATACCTGAGATTGATGTACTGAAGGTACGAGAGATTGGTCCATTGCAACACTTTGTTTTGGAACTCTAGCAACCTATCATTGTATTATATATTAAACTGTGTACTTATACTCAGCCAAATATACACAATAACTTCAATCATAGTAAAGACACCGAAAAGATACCTCCCCTATGCAGGCCTCTTTTTGCTATTGCTTAATTTATCTTCAAAGTCCCCCTTAGCTCTGCGTTTTCCATGATGGGTAGCTCCTCTCTTTTTGAATCCCTTTGCTTTCACAATATTAGAGCAATCAGCCAATACATTTTGGTATTGCTGTTCCACATCTTTATCACCGTTTATTTCTAAACGTAACATATCTTCAACCATCTTTATAGCTTATCAACTTCCTTAATTGCTTGCTCATATACCTTATCACTCTTAGAGGCTCTTGATGCTACTCGAACAAGTATAGAACACATGATTCTATATCGAGAATTCTGTTTCAGTCTTGGATCCTCTACAATCTCTTGCCCATGCATGTCTTCCACAAAATTATCAACTCATGCATTTTTAGTCCACCTCTCAGAAATCTTTTTTATCAGTTTAGTTTCTCTACCTTCTAACATCACTTTGATGATATGCCTACACAATATACCTTCAGTCTCAAACATTCTACAAGAGCAAGATACAATAAACGCTCCTTCTCTTGTCACTAGCCGCTCCTTGGTGAACCCATCCCTAACAACAGTGAAGATATATTTTTCAACATCATACACATAGTTCGTTATGGAAGATTTTAAAGAGAGTTCAAATTGGGCTTGAAATTCTTGAAATATCTTCTTGGTATAAACATTTCGAGCATGTGTCAAGATTTCAACCTCCATTTTGCAGTGAACAATCTGAAATAGTAGAAAATACTCGGCTTCTGATTCCTTATACCGCTTACCATGACAGGACCCACCCTGGATTTCACCCTGAAATCCGGATAAGATCCTGCGGGGACCACCTTAAGACTAACTCTATCGATAAATTGATAAGTCAATCTTAAGATGGACGACCCTAAAACCTGCAACAACCAAAACACTTCTAAAATTTCAGTTTCAACCGTAACACCAGGAGCCACCTGCTCCCCAAATCACAACAACCGCCACCAATAAACACAAAATCTAATTCAACTGGCTCACAGGTAATCCGAGCAATCTAACAAAATGAACTGGAATTATAAATGGAAATATAACAAGAAATATAATATGAAAATAAAAGAATAAGGGATCACAGATCCCACCTAGCGGAAGCGACAACGATGATGACTATGCCTCGACTTCGAGTACTCTGACCATTACTCTGCACACTGGGCGATTTAAACCGAAGGGCCCAGGGGAAAGTAATTTAAAAACACGTTAGAGTGAGTGGATAAAATAATATCGTATAACACTTTATATAAAAAGTATTGTATTACTTCCCCAATATTTTATAACTGAAAACCACTATGCATGCATTTTCGTAAAACGTCCCACGTTTAAGAAAATCATAATAATTAATCAGCCCCGCTGATATCTCAAATACACAAATAATATTTTGTTTATACTTTCAAAATAAATACTTTGAAAATCAAATAGTAACATACCACGACCAATCCCATTGGCCGAATCCCAAATCATCTTATAGTAAAAACCCAGCCCCACTGGTATCGAATAATCAAATAAAATATAACTTGACCAATCCCATTGGCCCATTCCCAAATATTCTTGTAATTAAGAATCTAGCCCCGCTGGTTCGGGAATTTATTAAATAACATAAAGTCTCATAGAGAAAGTATTCCCGAAACCCAAATGATATAAAATCCTGACCAATCCCATTGGTCATATCATATAATAAAATAGAGGAAACGTCAAACCCACCATTTAATAGTAGCCCCTGTTTCTGCTAGAATCCGGGAGGACTCACAGAAGCACAATAATAAAGCTATAAATAGACACGGGCGAGTATAGTGGTTCACCGTGCCATCGGAGGGCACAGCTACGTCCACTTGGAATATAGTATGATCGGCCAATAAGCCATCGGGTGGTTACATGCCAAGAGTAGCAAGTATCCAAGATTTCATATCTAAGGGGGGAGCCTTCTATTTATAAGGAAGGACGGCTCCCTCCTTTACAATGTTTCCAATGTGGCATGCAAACCCACTTTTCCTACTCTGGAGGCTACTTCAGGTGCCCGGTGGCACGGCTTCCGAGTGCGGCACCGGTGATATGGAACAATGGAGATGTAGCCGGGGTGCTGGTCTACCCGATGCATGTCGGAAGTAGGAACTATGGAGCCGGTTGCACGGTCCACGAGGTCGTCGATCATGCTTGGCGGTGCACCATATATACCTCCAACAAGTCCCCCAAGTTCCCGAGTAAGAGTGCAATCTTACTTGGGGAATTAATCATCATGTGCCGCCAAGCGTAGGTGGTGACCGAGTCACCCCTACTACCACCAGTCCCCCAAGTCCCTAAGTGAGATTGGACTCTTACCGGGCGTTCGAATGCCGAGTCCCACCCCTCCGCTCGAGTGTTACTGATGTGTTCCCAGTAATAGTCCCCCCAGTCCGTGTTGGAGATTTGACTTGGTCGGGAGTGATGTTTCCTTGCTAGTGACCTCCGTGTTTAGTCTTGCTTGGGGGTGTACTGAGGTGCCAGGTTCTGATCCGCACTGTCTGTGCAATATTTCACGGAGGCAAGCTGATTGGATCATTGGGTTCTGGAACGGCGGTGGGCGCCAAATCTTCTATTTTCAATTTAATTCTTATTAGACTACAATGTCTGGCTGCATTCTGCCTGTGCAAGACCTCATTTTCCACAGGTCGTGCTTAAATTGCATGAGCTCCATTTTGATGTCGAATATGTCTTCATGCACGCCTTTTTGAAGACCAATGCCAAACTCTCCATTATTTGCATTTCTCTTGGCAGCCATCCGGGCGCGCTTCCCTCCAATCTGGAAAATAGTCTGCCTGTGCAAGACTTCATTTTCCACAGGTCGTGCTTAAATTGCATGAGCTCCATTTTGATGTCGAATATGTCTTCATGCACGCCTTTTTGAAGACCAATGCCAAACTCTCCATTATTTGCATTTCTCTTGGCAGCCATCCGGGCGTGCTTCCCTCCAATCTGGAAAATAGACAGAGGGTTTTTGAAGCCACCATAAGTCATAACCCTTGAAATCAACTCCCTGATCTCAAAGTTGGTCCAATAAGACTGCGGAAGCACCGTCTTGTTAATGTGGAACAGTGGTTCGTTTTGCCCGAGTTCCATCTGGAGGGTGATAACCTAAATCAATTGGGACACATAGAATGTTGCCTAGTTGTTTTGCTCAATTTGTGATCAGTGTAAGGATCATCGAACAATCAACCCGGTCATATGTCCTTGGGTTCAGGATCAGTGTAAGTGCAAGCATGGCAAATGCAATTCAGAAGGTGTCGTCAGCCTCTTTGCGGTCCTTGATAACATTCCTTACGAAAACACAACTGAACTCGCCCCTCGTAATCACACAAGTCATCCACCAATACGCCATAGGTTGTGGCGTCCAGGGCCTCACCAGCTCAAATCGGTACCCCCGTCAGACTTCACTTTGTTTAGACACCAACCACACTGACTTTTATCCCAGTGCTATCATCAACTGAAGCAGACACTTCATACATGTCTTTGCATATCAGAGGCTTTTAGCTAACACGCACTTCCTCACTCTAAAATTCCCCATTGTTTTCCACCATTTAGAATAGTCTTGGCATACTTTGCTCCCCATTCAATAATTGGGGATTGCATTTTGGGAACTCCAATCATTCTCTTCCCGACAACATCCAAGTAGAACAGTTGAAGAAAAATCAAACATCCTTCAGCCAGACCAGCACGAGTGCTCTGGAAAGTGGACATCTCTTCTACCAGTTTAGCAAATCCAAACTTCCCCCAGTTAAGTGATGAAATGTCATTTGGATCCTTCAGTGGTATGACATATGTTGGATCAACATTGATTCTCTGCTTCGAGCACACCAGTGTTGCTAGTGCATATAGAGCAAAGTTCATCTTGAATATGTCATCATCAGTTTTAGATTCTGAATCAATTAGCAATCTCCTCATACCATGTACAGTGATCTCCTCTTCGTTGCGCCTAATCTTCTCCTACAGGGATATAATGTCAAGTTCCTCAATACTCTGTTCCATGCAACCTCACGCCCTCTGTCCCTAACTCCCAAAATGCGCCGAAAGTCCTTACCTCTAATTGTGAAATTCCTGTCGTGTATCTTAATCCATAATTGCACAACATCAAAGCTCTCCAGCAGTGGCATAGTTGTATGTTCAATTTCCCATAGTGGAGTCGGTATAGGTTCTCAAACCCAAGCTAAGAGGACATAACAACCTTCTCGTCCGATAGAGAAGCCATAGTTTCTCTAAAGTGTACAACTCGGCAGGCTGTTCTAATAGTAACCAAAGAATCAAAATCTTCTTTGTGACTATCAGACATGAGTGCACTTTCCACAACAGCATCAACACACTATGCAAAATAATTTGCAAAAGTAAATAACTATTCGTATCTTCATCATGCATCATATTACTCGAATGTTTGCAAAACTGTCACAACCCAAATTTGAGTTATGACTAAAAGTTTGTTTAAAACTGAAATTAGAGAAGGTCATTTTTTTTTGTGACAGTATAACAAGACAATATTTCTAAACAGTAAAATAAAAGTAAATTCGATACTTCCGATCTCGAACTTAGAAGTTTTTTTTTTTTCTAATTTTTTTTCTTTTCCTTCATTGAACTAAAATCTCAAGAAACAATTCAAAGAAAACATTCCAATTTCTAAAATAAGCATTATACATGACGAGTCGCCGAAGCGAGCATCAAGCAATAATAACCCTACAATCGTTAGTAGTATAGAATAAGTAGGGATCGTTCTAGCCGGAGATTAAGGGTACCTGAAATATGAGAATGTTAATACAAATATTCACAAATACATATGCACACAATTGTCACACTTATATACATATATACATATTCACACGAAATCAAGGGGGATTGAGGTGAGGTTCGGCAGGAAGGGCTGCCCTAACGCTAGGCACGGAAATAAATTGCTGAAAATAAGTCCTAAATTACTATTTACAAGTTTGGTTGACATCTTTCACACAAAGCACTCCACACTAGACTCTTTAACAAATAAGACTCGCACAAAAGAAGGTAAGGGACAAGGTATCAACATGTTTAAATTCAAAATTAGTTCCGACTATAACTTAGTTGTAAGACTTCTCAAGTTCTTAAGATCGACCTTCTGAGTATGGACCCTAAAATATATGCTAATCCTTTTGAGACTTAACAATTGATCGCAATAGTCTAAATCGGAGACATGCAAAACAAGTAAGGTTGTCAATCATCTTATTTTAAACATGCAAGTATTTAAAGTATTAAACCCTAAGTGAGCAACACAAATCAGAGCGACCTTTTGAGTATTGCAACGTTCGTAATTACTCTAGCTGATTAAACCTAGCACCTAGATCAATGTTCAAGACAACACTAAGTACCGATTTTCATGCCCAATCCTTAGATACTAACCAATTTCGAATCTAAAACATGCATCTATACCACTGCCCTAATTATCTAAGTATACAAATCTTACAAGTTTTTATATTACAAATTAGCATCCAAAAGACTCAAAGAAAACGTAGCTTAAGCCTAGACCTAAGCAACGAATCAAACAAATATTCAACATGCAAATTATAAAACCAATCTCCAATTCGATTCATACATAGACATATAAACCAAAATCAAAAATACAAAATAGTTTCATAGACAAAACTATTCATAGCTACATAAACTTTACTAGACCGAAAGAGGGGAGTGGATCGCACTTTTGTAGACACCTTGATGACTTCGACTCGTGTGGATCCGGCGGAAGATGGATGATGTATGGAGGGGGCTGCTCGGCAAAAAGGGTATGTCGGCAGAAAAGTTCCAAGTTTCGGTAGAAACTTGGGTGAAGGTGAGGGTGGTTTTTGGCTAGGGTTTATGTAGGATCTTTGGGGAGAATTTGGTAGAGCTTTGGCTTTGTGTTTTGGCTTGAGATGTGATCCTATTCTTCATGGTGCCGGCCTCTATTTATAGGAGAAGGGAAAGGTTGATTTGGGAGAGTTTTCCTTGTTTAAAACGGGATAGAAATCGTCAATAATTAAAGTTTTCTAATCCGAGTTGGAATAGGTTTTTCTCTCCTTATTGAACAAAGAAACTCTTGCTTGGCCGGCTTATGATTTCTTTTAGGACATGCATAGGAAGCTTCTTGGACGTTTGCAAAGCTCTTGGGAATGGCTTGGCATGCTTACAGCCGCTTGAAGACATTATCGGAAATTCCTCTCTGCTCGCGAGTACAGACTATGCTAGTATCGGGTACTGGCGAGGCTTCTTGGCGGGTCGCGCGAATTATATATACTGGCATGCGCGGATGGTTGGCGAGCAGATATGTGCAAGCTGGCGAGCTAGTGTTGGCGGCTGACCTTCTGGAGAGCAAGGTTGATGGCGGACGAAAGGACTTGGCGAGCGAGCTCTGGCGAATGGACATTCTCTCGGAATATTTGACCTTTGTGTCTTCAGTCGAGCTTAACTTTTTGCTTAGTACCTCGATTGATCTGAATTTTTGACACAGAACCCATTAGTAAGCCAATAATATGCATACCAAATTTCAGAAAATTTGGAAAATGATAGGTCACAATTCCACTAATCTCATAATCACGAAAAAGACACATTTTTGCATTAATTTCCAGATTTCTCAAACTTGGTCATTTTTTCGGATTCTAAAGCATATATTTCCAAAACTCTATCAATTCGACACTAAACTAAATTATGACTCAATCTTAGACAAATAAGGGTTAAACAAAGCATAAACGAGGGCAAATACATATTAATATCGTCGCACATTGTGCTCCTATCAACTATCCCACACTTATACTTTGCTAGTCCCTTAGCAAAGCTAAATTAAACTATGACTCAAAACAAATTATTGTTGCCCCTAAAAATTTATCTCAGGCTCGTATGTACACATAGCTTTCAAGTTAAATGCATGAGAATGCTAAGCACGAAAATTCCAAGCTTCATGAACATGTGACATCAATAAAAACATATACGAGCAAAAGTAAGCATGTAGACATGTAAAGCTAATTCACTCCACCTTACAAGGCATACTCTCTTCTCTTATCTCTCGAAGCATGGTTATTCACTCAATAGGATATGCAAGTGAAAGATAATGAATTACGAAGAGTAACTTGCATATGTCAAAGAAACAAAAGCACTTTGTGAAATTTTTAAGGAAAAACCTCATATGATAACTATATGCACCAATGAACCAAAACCATATGCTTACTCTTGAGATAATCTCCACAAATTAAATTTAACCATCTTAAGAATCATGAAAAAGATCAATAAAAGGGATGTAATGGGGCTAGGCTAAGAGGTATTCGATATTTGGATAAGGAGGCTCAAAACGTCACCGTGGCCTTTGGCAAAGGTCAAATCTCCTCATGTCTTCTCATCAAGGGTCGGATTGCTTCTTGCTGGACCCATACTTCATTCTTTTCTTCCCAAAAACATTACAACAAAAATCAAGACTCACGCCATGCACAATTTTCTTTTCTTTTCTATGTCGTGCCCTATACCTTGTATTTTCTTGTTCTCGGTTTCTTTTTCTTTTTCTTTTGGTCCGGGCAAAATCTTTTTCTCTTTTCTTTTCTAAGGCACGGCATTTTTCATATAGATTCATAGCTAAGTCTACCCCACACTTGTTCTTCTTCATCACTACGCGAAAACGCCTTCAAAATTTTAAGCTTTGCCAATACATAAGGTAAAGGTATCACTATACTAAGCTCATGGAAAGTGTTTAAGGGTGATGAAAGAAAAGGCTAATCATAGGCTCAAAGGGGTTTACTAAGGTGTCCCACGATGGGCACAAATAGGCACATGCTTTATTTGGCAATGGTGGTAAACCTAAAAGATCTTTTCAATCACTTTCAAAATCAAGGTATTTTATGACTAAAATCGTTTTGAAAATCAACAAGAGTAAGTTCTAGTAATACTCGAGTTCATTAAAAAGCTATGGCACATAATCATTGAATAAAGAATTATGAGGTTTCATGCTTCTTACGAATCTATCGAATTTTATCTTTTTAAACACTGAAGAAGAAAGCAAATTTGCTCTAAAGCTCACATAGGTTATTATGGAAACAAACTAGCTAAAACATGCATGCTTATTAATCAACAAGTCCTACATGCTCCTACCAATGCACATAATCCATGAAACTCACAATTTTAATTGTATGCACAACCATCATCTATGTATGCAAAGAGGAGAAAAACATCATTGACATATTAGGGGCATCCTAAGACTCGAAACAAACAATTTAAACACTCTATTTTTGTAGAACATTTTCTGAAATTTTCTTTTCTAAACTAAGCAAACGAAAACATAAACGGAATACGTTATCCCACCCCACACTTAGAAAATTACATTGTCCTCAATGTAAGCATAGAAATATAGCAAGTAACTTCCTAAGCATGCAATAGTCTAATATATTCAAACATATCATCACAAATCAAAGGAAAAGAGAAGGGTTAGGAAATTTCAAACTCTCGGTGATGGCTCCTTCACTTTTCTTTGATCAAATTGGGTTGCCTCCCATGTAGTGCTTTGTATTCAAAGTCCATTGCTTAGACTTTTCACCATTGTATCATATATGTGTTCATCGCGAGCTAAAGTAGTTCATCTCGGCAAGAAGAAGTGCAAGAAGTTGCTCTTGACAAGCTGCATCCGTATCGGCAGAAAATCCTGTGTCAGCAGCCTGCATCATATCGGCAAAGAGTAGTGTATCAGGGCATGGCTGCAGCGTATCGGCATCAGGAGCAGAAGCTGGCGTATCGGCAGGGTGCGGCTGCAAGGGACTCTCGGTAGTAGCACTTGCCCTTGGATCAGTGGCTGTGGCAGAAACCAGCAGCACGGCAGAAAGCTGCTGCTCGACAGCTTGTGGTGTCTCGGCAGCAGGCAGCAGTGAGGTGGTGACGTTGGGTGGTTCGGGTGTGTCGTCCACGAGTTGCTCCTCGATCATGGGGTTTAGGAAGGGCTCGTAATATGGCTTCAAACGATGCCCATTTACTTTAAATGCATTCCCCGACACTTCACTTTGGATCTCGATGGCACCATGAGAAAAAAGTTTAGTAACAATGAATGGTCCAAACCAACGAGATCGTAGCTTACCTGAAAAAAGTTTAAGCCGTGCATTAAATAAGAGAACTTTTTGTCCAACTTGAAACTTCCTCCCTCGAATCATCTTGTCATGGTATGCACGAGTCTTTTCCTTATAAATCCAAGCAGCATCATAGGCTTCATTCCGTATTTCTTCAAGTTCATTGAGTTGAAGCTTCCGATGCAATCCGGCCGAATCAATGTCCATATTAAAAGCTTTGACGGCCCACCACGCCTTGTGTTCTAGCTCAACCGGTAAGTGACATGCTTTGCCATAAACTAACCGAAAAGGTGACATACCTATCGATGTCTTGTATGCAGTCCTATATGCCCACAAAGCATCATCGAGACGATCACTCCAATCCTTCCTTCAAGGTCCAACGGTTTTCTCAAGTATTTGCTTGATCTCTCGATTACTTACCTCGGCCATTCCACTCGTTTGAGGATGATAAGGTGTAGATACCTTACTTGTAGGAAATTGCCCCATGAAGTCAATGCCCCATAAATCAAAAATCTCAACCTCGATGATTGGCGTTAGTGGCATTTGGTCCTTAGCTCCAATGTTCCCCATTCTTTGGCACCTATCACATGTTTTGCAAAACATGAATGGGTCTTTAAAAATAGTAGGCCAAAAGAAACCACAATTAAGAACCTTCAATGCCATCTTCTTTGGTCCAAAGTGCCCACCACAAGCTTCACTATGACAAAAGGCAAGGATGGATTTATGCTCATCTTTCGGAACACATCGTCGAATTACTTGGTCTTCACATTGCCGCCATAAGTATGGATCATCCCACAAAAAGTGGCGAGATTGCTTCTTGATTTTCCTTTATTGGTGGTTCGGCATAGAGTGAGGAAAATGTCGACATGCAAGGTAATTTGCAATGTCGGCATACCAAGGTGCACTTGTTGCATCGATCCGAAAGAGTTGCTCATCCGGGAAACTCTTCAATAGGGGTAACCAATCTTCTTCTTTGACAATTCAACTTAGTTGGTCGGCTACCACATTCTCTACTCCTTTCTTGTCTTTTATCTCAATGTCAAACTCTTGAAGCAAAAGAATCCATCGAATGAGCCTTGGCTTAGCATCCTTCTTTGTCATAAGATATCTCAAGGCGGCATGATCACTATAAACAATGACTTTGGAATTCAAAAGATATGAACGAAACTTTTCCAAAGCAAAAATTACCGCCAAGAGTTCTTTCTCCGTTGTGGTGTAGTTGAGTTGAGCATCATTTAGAGTTTGCGAAGCATAATAAATGGCGTGTGGCTTCTTCTCCACACGTTGGCCGAGCACGGCACCCATGGCGTAGTCACTTGCATCACACATCAATTCAAACGGAAGCTCTCAATTCGGTGACATGAGTATAGGTGCCGAGCATAGCCTCTCCTTGAGCCGGATGAAGGCTTGCTCGTATGCATCACTCCACACAAATGGCACATCTTTTTGTAGTAGCTCGCTCATAGGCTTAGCATCCCTTGGAAAAGTCTTTGATGAATCGTCGATAGAAACCGACATGTCCAAGGAAGCTTCACACGTCTCGCACACACCTAGGGCTCGGTAAGCTTTGAATTAGTTCCACCTTAGCTTTGTCGACTTCAGTGCCCCTCTCGGATATAATATGGCCAAGCACTATACCTTGATTTACCATGAAGTGGCACTTCTCCCAATTAAGTACAAGGTTAGTCTCTATACACCTCTCAAGTATCTCCTCCAAATTCTCCAAACATGTGTCGAAGTTGCGTCCATATACTCTAAAGTCATCCATGAAAACTTCGATCTTACTTTCAATAAAGTCGGAGAAGATGTTGTACATGCATCGTTGAAACGTACCGGGTGCGTTGCATAGGCCGAATGGCATCCTCCTATATGCAAAAGTGCCAAATGGACAAGTGAAAGTAGTCTTCTCTTGATCATCCGGGTGTATGGCAATTTGGTTGTATCCACCATAACCATCAAGGAAGCAATAAAACTTGTGACCGGCTAACCTTTCTAGCATTTGATCCATGAATGGCAAAGGCATGTGATCCTTCCTTGTTGTAGCATTGAGCTTCCTATAATCGATGCACATCCTATGACCGGTTACTAGCCTTTGTGGCACAAGCTCATTCTTCTCATTCTTCACAACCGTTACACCACTCTTCTTTGGAACTACTTGCACCAGTGATATCCACTTGCTATCCGAGATAGGGTAAATTACACCACAATCAAGTAACTTGATAATTTCGTCTTTGACGACTTTCATCATTGGTGGGTGGAGGCGACGTTGGTCCTCCCTTGTTGGCTTCGCACCTTCTTCCATTAAGATACGATGAACACATGAAGTAGGGCTTATTCTCTTGATATCCGCTAAGGTCCAACCTATGGCGGACTTGTACTTCTTAAGCACACCTATCAAATCATATTCTTGCTTCTCATTAAGCATTGAAGACACAATAACCGGTAAAGTGTCTTCCTCTCCAAGATAAACATACTTCAAGTGACTAGGGAGCTCTTTAAGTTCTAACTTTGGGGCCTCTTCCACATTTGGTCGAAATTTGGATGTGGCACTTGGAATTGACAAAAACGAGTTCTTTGTGTACATAGGAGCTGCATTGAGCTCGGCAACCACTTCTTGGATGCTTGGCTCGGCAACAACATCAAATTCTCCTTCAACTCGTGCTCCCTCATTGTCAACTCCAACCCCTTGCTCGATCGCTAATTGCTATGCGTCAAGCGAGGTCGACATAACTTGCTCGACCTCCTCCAACATGTCAAAGGCTCGATACTCTTTCAAATTGGCACAAGGAAATTTCATGACATCAAAAACATTGAACTTTATCACCTCACCATCAAATTCCATCGTTAGGTTGCCCTCGGCGACATCTATCTTTGTGTGTGCCATCCTCATGAATGGTTGTCCAAGTAGCAATTGAGTGCTATTAATCGGCGAGTCTTCCATCTCTACCACATAGAAATCGGCCGGAAAAATAAATTGATTCACTTGGACAAGCACATCCTCCACATAACCTTCCGGATATTTGCTTGAATGATCCGCAAGTTGTATAATGACATTGTCCTTCTTGAGAGGCCCTATACTCAACGTTTGGTACACATTGAGTGGCATGACATTGATCGATGCTCCCAAGTCTAACATCACATCCTCAAAACGAGTATTGCCTATCACACAAGGCACATTGAAGCTTCCCGGATCTTTCATCTTTTGTGGCAACCTTCTTTGAATAACGGCCGATACCGTCTCGCTCATAGTCACCACACGAGTCTCCCTCGTATGCCTCCTAGCCGTGCATAGCTCTTTAAGAAACTTAGCATACTTTGGCACTTGCTTAATGCACTCCAACAAAGGAATGTTGACTTGTACTTTCCAGAAAATCTCCAATACCTCCTCGTCGGACTTATCCTTCTTCGATCTAGCAAAGCGAGAAGGGAATGGAATGTTTGAGTTTGGCACCCCTCCCTTACTTACTTGGCTTGGCATTAACTCACTTTTCGATGTCGCGGGATCAGGCTCAAGCTCATTGCGCAGCCCCTCACTTCCGGCGTCCTTTCTCTTCTCGGCTCCACTCTCGGCAGCAGCTTTCTTGGCTGCACCGCCGCTTGGCTCGGCTGCCCTTGTGTCCTCATTTCTGCTGGCAATAACAGGTCCGGCAGCCACTTCCCCCTCCTCGCTCACATCGAGCGATATGGCTTTCTTCTTAGGGTTCCTCGGAGGTAACAATTCCCTTCCACTTCGAGTTTGAATCACTTTGGCATGCTCGTTCCTTGGATTAGGAATTGTATTACTTGGCAATTTCCCTTGTTCATTGAATCTTCCCATGAAGTCTACAACTTGCCCCATTTGAGTCTTGAGCTCACCAATGTCCTTTTGTTGATTTTGTTGCCTTGCTAGCAACGCTTGAGTAGCACTCGAAAGAGATTGGAGCAAAGCATCGTAGTTTGGATTACTCGCTCCTCCTTGTTGTTGGATCGGCAAGGCTTGGCTCGGCATGGAATTATAATGCCCTTGGTGCGGTTGAAGGTGCATAGGGTGCGGCTCCTCCTTGGTTCGGTTGCATTGGTGCCCTCAACACATTGTCATTATTTGCCCAAAGAACGTTTGGATGATCATTGAACCTCGGATTAAAATTCTCAAATCTTTGTCCTCCTCCAAAACCAATTGCATTGCACTCCTCGACTCCCTCACTTGTTCCAAATTGAGGGCATTGCTCGGTGTCATGGCCCTCGGTGCAAATACCACAAACTATAGCACGCTTCTTCATCAAATTACTCACCAAATCGGCAAGCTTATCAACTTTTTCCTCTAACTTTGAGCTCGAAGACGTCTCATGCACTTTCTCATTCCGTGGCACATTGTTGCATGCCATGCCAAATTGTTGGTTGTTCAAAGCACGAACCTCCAACAAATTCCTTGTCGGTGTTGCATCTAACTCCAAGAAACTACCACCCGCGGCCGAATCTAGAAACTCCCTCTCCATTACGCGCAATCCCTCATAGAAATATTGCAATAAGAGTCCTTCACTTATGCCATGAGATGGACACAAAGAGACGAGAGACGAGAGACTTGAACCTCTTGTAGTAGTCGAAGAAAGTCACATCTCCGGCTTGCTTCACACTTGTAATTTGCTTCCTCAAGTCTGTGATACGTGAAGCGGGAAAGTACTTGAGCAAAAACTCATCCATCATTGAATTCCACCACACAATGCGACCACTAGGCACCTCAAACAACCACTCCTTCGCTTGATCTTCCAATGAGAACGGAAAAGCCTTCATCTTGAAGTGTTGCAAATCGGTTCCCCTCGGACACATAGACTCTGTGGTGAAGTTAAACCATTGTAGATGCTTGTTGGGATCCTCACTTGGCATTCCATAAAAAGACTTCAACTTGTGGAGGAATCCACTCCTCAATTCAATTTCACCGGTCTTATCGGTTTCCAAAGGAGGGTAGGTGATATTAGATGGTACAACTCCTCCTCCTCCTGTGACATGACCGTTTTGTGCTCTGATCGAAGTCATGTTCTCTTCCTCTTCTACCGATTCAGGAAAACACACAAACTCGGGGTTCTCTAAATCACAAGTTGACGATATCACTGATGGAGGGCTCGGCAAAGATGTGGCCGAGCTAGGTGGTGTGGACGACGGCGTTGGTGAGCTCGGTGGTGAAGATGGTTCAGACGGCTCGGATGGTGGTAACGGTACAAACAACGTGATAGTGAGCTCTTGATTCAAACGTTGCAAACGGCCTTGATGATCTCGTGTCCAAATATTAGATTCGGACATGCACTTTTCTAAAATTTGCAACGTTTAAACAAGTTAGAACATCGTAAAGAAATAGAATGCAAGAATATACATCATTACAAGCCACGACATTGGCGATTACAAAACACGTTTCAAACAATGTCACATATACAACGGATAGGCAAAGAAGAGAAATCGACGGCAATAAGAGGAGAAAAATTGGAACGTTCATGATCATGTAATCTCTAAATCTAATTCCTTTTAAAAAAAAATTTCTAACTCTCAAGATACGTGGAGCAGAGGAGATAACGGTGCAATGGACTGATGCAGCCCCCGGTAGTATCATGCTTAATCCGATATACCTCAATAGTTTGAACCACACCAATTGTTTTTATTTTGAAAAAAATAAATCACATATGCCAAGTTATTTTCTAGCGTCTAAAGTGAGGTGATGCTTCGGCCCAAGCTATTGACTAGTTCGAGCGTGTTCTATTTTTCAAAGGCGGTGTTGTTAAGATTCACGGAGGGCGAACCCCCTACAGGAACCAGGCAAGACTCGTTGTTGGTCACCACGGGGAGTGAACTCCCTATCGACTCACTCACCGAGAATGAACATCAGTCTGTGGGCCTTGAGATCCAATTAAACAAACCTGAGAACCATATCAATGAAACTAACTTGCCTCATACTTTGTAAAACAAACTCGGGTCACTAGCGGTCTACAAGTGTTTATCAAAGCCGCCCTCAACCTCATAAAAATGTGTCTGCCAAGTTATCGCTCGTATGCGTGGGGGGGACATATCCCACGTTTCCCAGTCTACATAAAAGACGGATCTAACATGGCATCATTCGTATGAAGGGTTAAGGCTAAGACCAACAAAAGCGGCTTCCCCCTACATGTTACACTTTAGAAACTACAATAAACTCAAACATACACAATACTATCAACTTCCTAGAAATTAAACTAAGTTATTACAAACATACATTCTTTATACATCATGCAACTTCCAAAATTTAAACTCTACATGCCGAAGCATATTTCTACTTTACAAATCCCAAATAAAACCCAAAATTACAAACTTTACAACTTTACAACAAACATTTCCAGCAATATTATATACACAACAATAACATAAATCAAGCTTTTATAATCCCCGGCAACGGCGCCAAAAATTGACGAGTCGCCGAAGCGAGCATCAAGCAATAATAACCCTACAATCGTTAGTAGTATAGAATAAGTAGGGATCGTTCTAGCCGGGGATTAAGGGTACATGAAATATGAGAATGTTAATACAAATATTCACAAATACATATGCACACAATTGTCACACTTATATACATATATACATATTCACACGAAATCAAGGGGGATTGAGGTGAGGTTCGGCAGGAAGGGCTGCCCTAACGCTAGGCACGGAAATAAATTGCTGAAAATAAGTCCTAAATTACTATTTACAAGTTTGGTTGACATCTTTCACACAAAGCACTCCACACTAAACTCTTTAACAAATAAGACTCACACAAAAGAAGGTAAGGGACAAGTATCAACATGTTTAAATTCAAAATTAGTTCCGACTACAACTTAGTTGTAAGACTTCTCAAGTTCTTAAGATCGACCTTCTAAGTATGGACCCTAGAATATATGCTAATCCTTTTGAGACTTAACAATTAATCGCAATAGTCTAAATTGGAGACATGCAAAATAAGTAAGGTTGTCAATCATCTTATTTTAAACATGCAAGTATCTAAAGTATTAAACCCTAAGTGAGCAACACAAATCAGAGCGACTTTTTGAGTATGGCAACGTTCGTAATTACACTAGCTGATTAAACCTAGCACCTAGATCAATGTTCAAGACAACACTAAGTACCGATTTTCATGCCCAATCCTTATATACTAACCAATTTCGAATCTAAAACATGCATCTATACCACTGCTCTAATTATCTAAGTATACAAATCTTACAAGTTTTTATATTACAAATTAGCATGCAAAGACTCAAAGAAAACGTAGCTTAAGCCTAGACCTAAGCAACGAATCAAACAATAATTCAACATGCAAATTATAAAACCAATCTCCAATTCGATTCATACATAGCCATATAAACCAAAACCAAAAATACAAAAGAGTTTCATAGACAAAACTATTCAATAGCTACATAAACTTTACTAGACCGAAAGAGGGGAGTGGATCACAGTTTTGTACACACCTTGATGACTTCGACTCGTGTGGTTCCGGCGGAAGATGGATGATGTATGGAGGGGGCTGTTCGGCAAAAAGGTATGTCGGCAGAAAAGTTCCAAGTTTCGGCAGAAACTTGGGTGAAGGTGAGGGTGGTTTTTGGCTAGGGTTTATGTAGGATCTTTGGGGAGAATTTGGTAGAGCTTTGGCTTTGTGTTTTGGCTTGAGATGTGATCCTATTCTTCATGGTGCCGGCCTCTATTTATAGGAGAAGGGAAAGGTTGATTTGGGAGAGTTTTCCTTGTTCAAAACGGGATAGAAATCTTCACTAAATAAGGTTTCCCAATCCGAGTTGGAATAGGCTTTTCTCTCCTTATTGAACAAAGAAACTCTTGCTTGGCCGACTTATGATTTCTTTTAGGACACGCATAGGAAGCTTCTTGGACGTTTGCAAAGCTCTTGGGAATGGCTTGGCACGCTTGCAGCCGCTTGAAGACATTATCGGAAATTTCTCTCTGCTTGCGAGCACAGACTATGCTAGTATCGGGTACTGGCGAGGCTTCTTGTCGGGTGCGCGAATTATGTATACTGGCATGCGCGGATGGTTGGCGAGCGGATATGTGCAAGCTGGCGAGCTAGTGTTAGCGGCTGACCTTCTTGCGAGCAAGGTTGTTGGCGGACGAACAAGGACTTGGCGAGCGAGCTCTGGCGAATGGACATTCTCTCGGAATATTTGACCTTTGTGTCTTCAGTCGAACATAACGTTTTGCTTAGTACTCCGATTGATCTGAATTTTTGACACAGAACCCATTAGCAAGCCAATAATATGCATACCAAATTTCAGCAAATTTGGAAAAATATAGGTCACAATTCCACCAATCTCAGAATCACGAAAAAGACACATTTTTGCATTAATTTCCAGATTTCTCAAACTTGGTCATTTTTTCGGATTCTAAAGCATATATTTCCAAAACTCTATCAATTCGACACTAAACTAAATTATGACTCAATCTTAGATAAATAAGGGTTAAACAAAGCATAAACGAGGGCAAATACATATTAATATCGTCGCACATTGTGCTCCTATCAATACAGTACTTAACAAACTCAAATAAGTATTTCACTTGCAAAGTTTATAAAACAAGGCAGAGCTCAAGTTAACACTTCAGTCCTAACACCTGTACACAGTACAAAAGCAAAAACAATAGCCCTAACATAGTGATCAACCACTACAAGAGTAAAACTTTCGAACACATAAACCACAGTCCAATACACAAACATTCACATCAAAACAGATTGCCTATATTGCTCAAGATAATTTTGGTACTCCACTAACACGTCCACTCATGGACTCCTTACATGAAAACCAACAAAATGACATAGGGAATGAGCTATACAAGTTCAGTAGGTACAATAAAAACAATTGGTATCTATTCTTACAATGAAAAGGAAGTTATAATCATAATTAAAAGAGGTAAATAGACCAAATGGTGTCTAAACTTTTAGCCATTCTAATCTTTAGTTTCTCAACTTTGCAAAATATCAAAACAGTGCCTCAAGTTCTTACTTACATAGAAGATTGGTGTCTGATGTTAGTTTTGTTAAAAAATACGGCATATTTCGTTAGAATATTATATTAATACTGTCGAAAAGACCAAGAATACCCTTATTTTCTTTTCTCTTAAATTTTCTTTCAAATTTTCTTTATTTTATATTTCGACGGAGCGTGGTGGGCCTATGAATATGTTTATTGAGCATATTACATATATACAATCTATCCTCGATACTCGAAGGTAAATAATTAATTTAAACATTAATTATTTCCCCTCATCGATTAAGTTATTTATTCGATATTAAGGAAATTAAAAAAGAATTTGTTAACAGTAGCCATAGAGAGGCTACCCAGGCCCTCAGACCCGCAGCCAGGACTCCTGGACCTGGCCCAGGGCCCGGGAACGTAGCATGGACACTTGGTCCCGCGCCCGGGTAGGTCTTACTTGTGGCCAGGAGCCGGGAACCGGGGATAGCAGCTCCCCAAACAGGGGCCGAAACAGTCCAGCAACATGAGCAGAAGGGGGGGGGGGGGCAATCCCACATCGAAGGTTGAGGCCAGCCCTCATGCCCGGCAGCCTATAAATGAGTCTCAACTACCCTCATTAATAGGTAATCAATACTTCAACTATTCATTCCCCGCTTAAGTTACCAGTTTATTCCAACTATACTGACTTATGCATCGGAGCAGAATAGGCCGGCCCCGCCCGGTATTCCCTTAGTGAGCAGGATTCGCAGGCAGGAATCACACCATGTTCCACCGGTATCTGTGAGTCTACGGATTCAGACAGAAACAATTGGCGCCGTCTGTGGGAAGAGTTTTACATAAAAGTCACGTTCGAATAGGTATGGCCGGAAATCGGAGAGGGAAGACCAGGAGAAGTACGCCGGGCTTGGGTCCCCTTTTTAAATGAAGCCGTCAGTCGTAGGGATCCAGGGACTGTCGCAGACTCTGACCAGGGCGACATGGCGGGAGAGATAGAAAGGATGAAAGCGGAAGTCACGCGGTTGCGAGAAGGGGGCAATCAGGAGCGAATAAGGGCGGAAACCCGGTAACAGTAGATGGAAGCGGTGAACACCACGCTGTTGGCGGCCTTGAAAAAAGGGCGAATGCAGAACGCCGCACTAGCAAAAGCACTGGAAGCACCGAGGGAAGGCATCAAGTTCCCGTACCTGGAGGTGGGACAACCCACCGGGAGGAGAAAGATCGTGCATGTACCGATAGCGCTCTTCCCGAAAACCATGAAGAGCTCTGGAACCCGCCCCTCCCCCACCCCCCCCCCCTCACGCACCGAGCCAGTACGTCATCAGATAAAGAGGCCGGTTCAATTGCCGAGGCGCTCCAAACGCTGTCCACCTTGGTATCAAACATGAGGGCTCAGATGGAAGCCAACGAGAGGAAGGTAGCAAGACCGCTCACCAGTGCGCGCTTCCATGAGCGGGCTGGACCGTTCTCCCACCAGATATTGGAATCTAGGGGAGCCGACACGCAAAGATCGCTGAGGCTATTGTACACCAGGTCAGCACCTGGACAGCTTCAGATCGCAGACGGGCGCCAAAGGCTATCCCGACGCCACCCGCTGCAACATATTCCAAGAGACGCTCTCGGGGGAGGCGTTGGGATGGTTCTACGAGTTGCCGGTGAAATCGATAGAGTCATTCGAATGGCTGGCAGATAAATTTTTTAGCCGGTTCATCCTCAGGGCCAAGGGGGCTCAAACGTCAACGATCCTCTTTGATTGCATGCAGGCAGACGACGAGGGACTGCGGGCGTTCGTTAACCGATGGCAGACCGCCACACCAACCTCGATAAAGGAATTGCCGAGACGACATTCAAGGAGGGGCTGAGACTCGGGGAATTCTGGTGTGAACCGCGAGGCTCACACAAATAATAACCCTACAAAAGATCGTTAGTAGAATAAGCAAGTAGGGATCGTTCTAAGCCGGGGATTAAGGGTACCTGAAATATGAGAATGTTAATACAAATATTCACAAATACATATGCACACAATTGTCACACTTATATACATATATACATATTCACACGAAATTATGGGGGATAAAAGGCTCTGCTGCCTTTAAATTCCTAGACATGAAATTAAAGTCCTAATTTACTATATACAAGTGATCATCATCTCTCACAAAAAATTTAGCACCAAAGACTTTTTAACAAGTAGATTCGCATGCAAGAAGGTAAGAGACAAGTATTCAGCATGTTCAAGACTCAAATTAGTTTCGACCATAACTAGAGCTTCCGCTCTGTACCTAGTTACTAGACTCCTCAAGTTCTTTAGAACAAACTTCCGTTCTAGCCTTAAAGATTTTTATGCTAATCCGATTAAGACTTAACATATATCGCACAAGAGTCTTAAATCGAAAACATGCAAACAAGCAAGGTTGTCAATCATCTTATTTAACATGCAAGTTTTAGCTAAGGTATTGACGTGAGCCTAAGCTCGCACAATAATAAACCCTACAAAAGATCGTTAGTAGTATAAGCAAGTAGGATCGTTCTAAGCCGGGGATTAAGGGTACCTGAAATATGAAATTGTTAGACAAACACATATACACATATATACAAAACGTCACAATTTGGGAGGAATGATATGGATCGGCAACTTATTGCCTTCTAATGCTAGACACGAAAATAAAAGCTGAAAATAAATTCTAGATTACTATTTACAAGTTTGATCATCATCTCTCACGCATCACATAGCACAAAACAGACAATTCACACACAAGAATTCATGCAAGACTCGGCAATATAGTTCAAGTTTCTTAGACTCTATTCAATTCCAATTTCAATTAGAGCCTCAACGGTCATCCAATCACTTGACTTACTTATGTATTTTAGAAAACACTCAACGTCGAATCCTAAAATTATACTAATCATGTTTGAAAACACTCAACGTCGAAGACAAACACAAAGAGTAATTAATCACAAAAGTCTATAAACTGGAGACATATCTTTAGGTATGGCGTCACTCATCCTATCAACATGCAAGTTTCATGAATTAAGTAACCTTGATTTTAACAACCTAGAATTCAGTTCGATCGTTGCCTAACTCAATCCCAAATTATTAAGTTGGATGAAATCGCAACCTACACAAGTGTCATGGCCATGGCATCATGTAAACATTGATTTTTATGCACAAATTCGTGAAACTAATCGAATAAAAACTAAAAATACATGAACATGCTACTGCCCTAATCTAACATACGAATTTAAGCATGCAATTTTTTGCAAAATTCATCACATAAATTCCAACAAAAATCGCAATTCATGTTCATCATACAATACCAAACGAAAACAAAGTATTTTTATAACAACAAATGTGACTAAACCAAGAATAAAAATACAAGTCATAGGGATGGATCACACTTTAGAAACCTTGGAGAGCTTCGTCTTGGTGTGGTGAATGAGGCTCGGCAGTGGCTGAGATAGGGTGTGGAATCGGTGGTGAATGGTGGTGGAATCGGTGGACTTGTGTTTTTAGGGTTTCGGCTTAGAACTTTGGTAAAGAGTTTGGCAGAGTTTCGGCTAGTGTTTTGCAAGAGAAGAGATGATTTTCAGAATGACAAAGTGGGGTTATATATAGAGGAGAGGGGCTGCCGGCTTCCCTATTACAAAAGGAATTGAGAAAACCAAGTGGGATAAGGATTTGAAACCTTCCTTTCTTAGTTCAATTAGGTTTTCTTTTTCTGAATTTTTCTTCAAGGCTTGGGCTTCAAATCTTCATGGACTTCATGTATGATCTTTGGTCTTTATTGGATGTGTCTTGGTCCATCGAAAATGTCTCATTGCCGGCAGCATCATCAAAGCACACAATCTGCCTCTTTTTGGCAGGTTCTCCTAGTTTGACTAGGAGAACTTCTTTCTTCATATTTTTCTTCAATGCCATGGCTAGGTGTCATCCTCTTCCCTTCTTTAAGCTTGAACCATCTTCATAAATGCATTTGTGCACCATTTGGTCCATCAAAAACAGAAAACACAAAAAGGGGGCAGTAGGTTCCTGGAATCGGCAGATTTGATGTTGATGTAGTAACTCCGGCATATCTCCATCCTCGGAGCTCCGATTGATGCGATTCCAAGTCTCAGATAAACTAGACACACATGGCTACCTCCATATAAAACAGTTCAATCAAAATCCTTACGAGTTATCGGGAATGATTTTTCGAAGTTGGATCAAAGTCCCAGGAAAATCCTGGAAGCCCCAGGATTGGTTTGCTCGGACTGCCGTTTTGCAGCCAACTCTTGGGTGACTTCCCGAACTCCAATTGATCTGAAATTTTAACACAACATTCCTCATCATATGAATATTAAGCACACCAAATTTCACTAAATTAGGACAAGGATAGATCGCACTTTTGCTCAACTCAAAATCACGAAAAAGACACATTTTTCACTATTTTCCAGATTTTTCATACTTAGTCATTTTTCGGATTCTTAACTAAACAAAGCATAAACGAGGGCATAAGCATGTAATATCGTCGCACATTGTGCTCCTATCAGGTATTACCCTAGGTGAGCTCAACAAATCAAAACAACCGTCAGGCCTATAGTTTTATTTGTTATAACTCGGGTTAGATGAAACCTAACATCTAGATTTACATGCTTCCAGCCAATACTAATGCTTCGGTTTTTAAGTCACACCCTTAGATTACTAACCAATTTAAATCCTAAACATGCTTCTAATACCACTGCCCTAATTATCCAACATACAAAATCCACAAGTTATATATTACAAATTAGCATGCAAAATTCATTGTTCTTGTCGAAACCTAAACTTAAATCTAAGCATCAATTCAAACAAATCTTTAACATACAATTCATAAAACCAAAATTGATTCATACATAGACATATAAACCAACACCAAACATACATGAGTGTTTCATAGACAAAACTAAACATAACTAAACAAAAATTACAAAACCGAAGAAGGGAGTGGATCACACTTTGAGACACCTTGAGAGCTTCACGTTGTGTGGATCCAGCGAAGTATGGAGGCTGGGGTGAGGCTGCACGGCAGTGAATCACGTCGGCAGTAGATTATGGAGGTAGAAAGTCCAAGGTCCTGCAAGAGCAGAAACTTGGTTGAGGTGAGGTGAAGGTGGTTCTCGGTTTAGGTTTTTGTCTAGGATCTTTGGGGAATTTTGGTAGAGTTTAGGCCTTGTGTTTAAGCTTGAGATGAGATGATTTTCAGAATGAGAAGATGAGGTTATATATATAGGAGAGGCTGCCGGCAACCCTAGTGCAAGAGGAATTCGGAAAACCAAGTTGGTTAAGGATTTGAAACCTTCCTTTTCAAAGTCTAATTAGGTTTTTTTTTCTGAAAATTCTTCAAGGCATGGGCTTCACAACTTCATGGACTTCTTGCATAGCATTTGGACTTCATTGGATTACATTTGATCCACCAAAAATTGTCCAAAAATTGCCGGCACACATTGCCGGCAGCACAGCAGCCGATCGGCAAGCAATCCTAGCTCGACTAGGATTGCTACTTTTCTTCAATTTTTCCTTCAATGCTCGGCATGGTGTCATCCTCTAACCTTCCTTAAGCTTGAACCATCTTCAAATATGCATTTGTACACCATTTAGTCCATTGAAAACATAATTTGCAAAAAGGAGGCAGTAGCATCCTGGAATCGGCAGACTTGATGTTGTTGCAGTAACTCCGGCATATCTCCCTCCTCGGAGCTCCGATTGATGCGATTCCAAGTCGCACTAGACACACATGGCTACTTCCATATAAAACAGTTCGATCAAATTCCTTGTGAGTCGACGGTAATGATTTTTCGAAGTTGGGACACAGTCCCAGGAAAATCCTGGAAGTCCCTGGATTGGTTTGCTAGAACTGCCAAGTTGCAGCCATCTTTTGGGTGACTTCCCGAACTCCGATTGATCTGAAATTTTAACACAACATTTCTCAGTATATGAATAATAAGCACACCAAATTTCATTAAATTCGGACAAGGATAGATCACATTTTTACTCATCTCAGAATCACGAAAAAGACAACTTGCATTATTTTCCAGATTTCTCAAACTTAGTCATTTTTCGGATTCTAAAGCACATTTGATAAAAACTCTACCAAAATGACACTAAACTAAATTATGACTCAATCTTAGATAAATAAGGGTTAAACAAAGCATAAACGAGGCGTAAACACATTAATATCGTCGCACATTGTGCTCCTATCAAATTCTCCTACGCCGTGCGGATAGAGAGGCCGCGGGGGTACGCGAGTTGATGACCATGGCCGTTAGACATGCCCAGGCAGAGCACGTTACCTACGGGAGTCGGCTGCCTAAGAGGAGTCAAGATGACCCGTTACCAACTCAGCAGGAGACTAAGACCTAGCAACGAGGCCGAGGACCGAGGCGCTCACCCGCTAGAGAAGCCAAGAACTGGGGCAGTCAACGACCTCGTAGGGACAACATCAGGACCTCGTTGAAAGACGAAAGGACCGCACCTTACCGTCCGGAGCGGCGCGAGCGACCGCTAGCTATTTTGCCAGTGAAGCGGCTCGAGCGACCGCTAGCCCTTATGCCAGCGGAGCGGCGCGAAAAGTCGACCGCACTGACTTCTTACTACGAGAGGATTTTTAATGAAAATAGGGATGCCATCCCCCCGCCGGCGGCAAGGAGGCATCCAAATATTGCTCCTACCATGACGAGACATCCCACTGGACTAATGACTGCCATGCCCTAAGAGTAGCGGTGGACGGGCAAATCCGGGCTGGGAAGTTACAGCAGTATAGACAGGAAGCCCGGAGTGTGGGAACTATACAAACTCGAATCCCTCGGCGGATCGAGATGCACGGGAGCATAAATGTAATCCACGGCGGGGCGCACATTGACCGACTCACCGGGAATTCAAAGAAAAGGTGCCTCAGGTCGATCAGGGGAAGGAGGTGTATGCCTTCGAAAGTGGGAGCGGCCAATCCTCTAAGACCGGGTAGAGGTCGGTCACGTTCTATTAGGAGGAAGAGCCGGATGATCTAATTCAAGCGCACAAGGATCCCTTCCTCATCACCATCCAGATAGACCACTAGATGACCAGCCGGATGCTGATCGACACCGGGGCATCAGTCAATGTAATGTTCCGGGACGCTTATAAGGGACTGAACCGAGGGAGGGACAAGTTATCCCAAGATAATGAGCCATTAATAAGCTTCTCTGGAGAAGTAGTCCAGCTGTTGGGTTCGGATTATTTACCGCTGATTTTCGGCCAGGGGGACAGGACAAGAAATGAGCACCTCAAGTTCATTATAGTGGACTGTCTGTCCTCATACAACGGCATAATCGGCAGGCCGAGGTTGTGGAGGCTGAAGACATTTATAGTTGACCACATGTTGATGCTAAAAATGACGTCTCCCACCGGGTTTATCACATTCGCGGAGACCAACAGGTCGCCCGAAGGCGCTACGCCGAGGTCTTTGCGGCAGCCCAGTAGGCACTGTCACCGGATCCCAGCATCGACCCCCGGGACGGCACCAATTCCGACGAGGAGAAGCCAAAGCGACCTTCAGCGGTGGAGAGAACTGAAGAAATTTCCATCTCATAGCTCCACCCGGGGCGAACAGTGGTAATAGGAACAAAACTGTCACCGGATGTCAGGAAAGATCTCATCACTTTCCTCTAAAAGAACAGTTCGGTGTTCGCGTGGTCCTGTGAGGACATGCCTGGCATATCACCGGAAATAGCAACACACAAATTAAACATCCTGCTCTGTAGTATCCCGGTGCGGCAGAAGAGGAGATCCTTCAACCCGGCAATGTATGAGGCGATCAGGGAGGAGGTGCAAAAATTGAGGGGAATAGACTTCATTCATGAGGTCCAGTATCCCCGATGGCTCACCAACGTAGTTATGGTTCCGAAGAAGGAAACTGACCAGTGGCGCATGTGCGTAGACTTCACCAACCTCAATCGGGCTTGTCCGAAGGACAGCTTCCCACTCCCTCGGATAGACCAGCTGGTAGACTCAACCTCCGGGTTTAAGCTGCTAAGCTTCATGGATGCTTACGCTGGATACAACCAGATACGAATGAGTCCGACCGATGAAGAGCACACTTCACTCACGACCGACTGGGGCCTATATTGCTACAAAAGGATGCCTTACGGGTTGAAGAACGTCGGCGCCACGTACCAACGGGTAGTTAACGGCATGTTGGAACAAGAGATGGGCAAAACGATGAAAGTCTACGTGGATGACATGTTGGTCAAAAGTTTAACCGCCAGTGCCCACATACGAGACTTGGCAGTGGTGATCGGTAAGATGCTAAAGTATGAGATGCGCCTAAACCCCAAGAAGTGTATATTTGAGATTTTGGAAGGGTTGTTCCTAGATCATGTCATTAGCCAGCGGGGGATCGAAGCTAACCCACTCAAGGTCTAGGCGATCCTAGAAATGGAGACCCGGGAGGAACGAAACAAGGTCCAGACCCTCACCGGCCGTTTAGCTGCGTCAGCCAGATTCATCTCCCGCCTCACTGACAAATGCACCCCGTTCTTCAAACTGCTCAAAGCCCAACAGTTCAAGAAGATCCACTGGGCCGCGGAGCACGAGGCAGCATTCCAATCTATCAAGGAATATCTATCAGCGGTTTCGCTTTTATCCAAGCTAGTACCAGGAGAAATGTTGTACCTCTACATAGCTGCGTCGGACACGGCTGTAAGTGTAGCTCTCATCAAGAAGGAAGATACAGCCTACTGGGCGGAAAGCTGTATCGCAGATGCCATAGATTTCCCCACTTAAGGTGCGTTACAAAAGAGGCTGGTCAGGCCATTATGCGAGAAATTCATGAAGGAGTCTGCGGTAACAATTCCGGTGCCCGATCCTTGTCGCATGAAGCGCTCCGGGCGGGATATTTTTGGCCTCACATGGCGGCTACTTCAAGGAAAATATCAGGCGGCTGCCACAAATGCCATATGTACGCCACTGTACCACATGCCCCAGCGATTGCCCTCTCAATCCTGTTGGCACCATGGTCGTTCGCGCAGTGGGGACTGGATATAATCGGGCCATTCCCGACGGCTATAGGCCAATTCAAATACGCTATCGTGGCCGTTGATTACGAGACTAAGTGGGTCGAGGCAGAGCCCCTACTCAAGATAACTGAGGAAAGAGTGAAGAATTTCTTGTGGAAAAACATTTATTGCCGGTTTGGTGTCCCGCACACTATTGTCACGGACAACGGCACATAGTTTAATAATACTGATCTCATCGAGTACACGGCCTCTTTGGGAACCCGGATGGTTTTCGCATCAGTAGCCCACCCGCAAACCAACGGCCAGGTTGAAGCGGTTAACAAGATCATCAAAACACTCCTAAAAAGAAGTTAGACGACAAAAAAGGCTTCTGGGCTGAGGAGCTGCCGGTTGTCCTGTGGGCAATCCGCACAGCGGCAACAAAGGCAACAGCAGAAACCCCGTTCTGTATGGCATTCAGAATCGAAGCGGTACTGCCTATTGAGATCGAGATACCCACCGGTAGGGTTGAGAATTATGAAGCTGAAAGAAATGCCGAGGGCATACGACTTAACCTAGATCTCATCGAGGAGCGCCGCGACCAAGCGCACCTACGAAATCAGACGTATAAGCAGCGGGTGGCCTGCTACTACGACAGTAAGGTCCGGGAGAGAAAATTACAAGTGGGTGATTGCACTACTACAAAAAACTCAATACACAACACAAATCAGACAACACTTTGGAAGTTACATGTTGTATGAATGATTGAACAGTTTCACACAACCTAAAGTGAATAATTTGTGTTGTATGAGGGTGCACATTTTCCATACTCTGAAAAACGTTTTTCCAGATTTTGTCACACAACTCTGACACACATTTTCTGTTGTATGATTAATGAAAATCTTGGCGGCAGAACTCCCTCTGATATTGAAACTCAAATTTGGGGAAAGTCTAGATGGACAGACAACAAAATTCTTGTTTTGTGTTGTATGATAATGTCACATCTTGCATTAGGTGCCAAGATGAATAATATTTGTACAACAGAATTACAAAATTCTGTTGTATGACTTGTTTTGTTTGTCTTTGTGCTTTATTCATTTTGGCCCCAATTGCTCAAATACTGTCTTATCGAAGCGGAAAACTTGACTCCAAAATGACTTTAGGTTTTCGAAAGATTTTTGCGTTACAATCCGACAACAATTTCTTTTTTTCCTATTGTGCAAATATAGAAACTTCAACAGAAGGCAACACCTAGTGGAATAGTCATTGAAAGAGAAGAAAACTGGTACAACAGTTTAAAACTTTCATGTTGTATGAAAAAAAAATAAAAACAAATGTCATGCCAAACTTCCCAAATCTAGCCATTTAACTTTAGCCAAAATCAACACATTCTCAACAACCTATCGAAGATGCAGCTTCGCTTTCATCTCTCTCACCTCAATACCTTGGCTTCAGTTTTCTCCACCCTCTTGTCAGACTCACCTCTCCTCTCTTCATATTGTTCCCTTCCAAGCAAACCCCTCCTTTCATCTCCCCTCCTCCTCCCTTCATGCTTCCAGACCCGAGCCCGACCCGGCCCTCCTAGCCTAAATGCAGACCTCCTCCCTCTTTCCACTCCAAACCCTCCTCGACTTCATCAACGAGAACATCCTCCGCACCTCCCTCACCGTCCTCTCCTTCTCCTCCCGCTGGCAGCCCCTCCGCTCCAACCTCCTCTCCCTCCACACCTCCATCTCCTCCGTCTTCGACTCACCTCACCGGGCCCAGAACCCCCTCCTCTACACTCTCCTCCCCAACCTCCTCTCCACTCTCCAGCGCCTCAACGCCCTCTCCCACCAGCTTTGAAATTTGAATATTACTCGATTCAAAGGTAAAAGTCTTGGTGCGACTTTTTGTGTGAATTTTTCTGGCGGTGTGCTTATTACTGGTTCATATTTGCTTAATATAAACAGTGTTGATAGAAGAAGAGCCGAAGAGGTTTTGGTTTGGGCGAAGAAGAAGAAGAAGAAGATGGAGAGCTATTTGAACGAGAATTTTGATTTGAAGGCGAAGAACTCATCGGATGAGGTGCTTCAGCGATGGAGGAAGCTGTGCTGGGTTGTCAAGAACAAGAAGCGCAGAATTCGATTCACTGCTAATCTCACTAAGCGTTCCGAGGCCCAGACTATTCGACGCTCTAATCAGGTTTCTATTTTTGCCTTCACTTTTACTTTTTCTGGATTTCTGAGATTTGTAATTTTGCCAAGACTATTCGACGCGTCGTTCTCCGGCGTCCTCCACCACTCCAACGCCATCGTCTTGTCCCACCCACCTCGCCTTCTTCATTCGCGACCTCTTCACTCGCCTCCGAATCGGCGGCGTCGAGTTCAAGAAGAACCCAGTCCCCGGCTCCAAACCCACCCCACCCCACCACAAATCTCTCAGCCCACGACGTCACTCCTCCCCCCTCAGGCCGCCCTGAACCCCTAGACCGTGGCCTCCTTCAAGTAAGGTCAGGTCTTTTTATTTCTCTCTCTATTTTGTCATTTTCAATTTCAATTTTGGAAATTGAGATTAGTATTTAGGGATTTGAACAGGGTCACTCCAAAACTCTTATGTTTGTGCAGATAATCCCTTCAGACCATGATTTGGGTGACACAATGCATTCTTTGAATTTTGCCAAGTTACAGGAGAAGTTGTGGATGTTGATGAGGTTAAGTTGAACACACTTCTTACAGTGAAGGCTGGTGAAGTTATTCCCATTGATGGAATAGTTGTTGATGGCAAAGGTGAGGTGGATGAAAAAATACTAACTGGAGAGTCATATCCAGTTACCAAGGAAAAAGACTCCACTGTTTGGGCTGGCACAGTCAATCTCAATGGTAACATGATTCTCCCTCCTATTTTTTGTTCCTCTGTGTTTTTGTTTCAATGGGGAGAAGTCTACCCTTCTTTTTACTGAATGATTTGCATTTTTTGTAAAGGTTATCTTAGTGTGAAAACTACAGCCTTAGCTGAAGACTGTGTGGTTGCTAAAATGTCTAAACTTGTGGAGGAGGCCCAAAACAGCAAAAGCCAAACTGAGAGATTCATTGACTAGTGTACAAAGTTTTAGTTTTCTGCCAAATGCACTTTCTCTTCTGAGAAGTTACGTTTATATCTCAAATCCTCTACTCGTTGGTGCTACTGTAATCATGTCAATTACCTGACAAGTTACGATTTTAGAATGTGACATTACCATAATTCAGAGATTATGTAAATGGTCTAATCACCAGTGGTAGCAAAACATGTCACTCTGGTGCGAAGAACACATTTTTACATTTCCACCTTGCTAGTGACTAATTGCTTTTCCCATTTCCACTTCTAACTAGAAAACATGAAGAGAGTTCTGATCACGCATTTTCTAATATTGTTCTGCAGCGGTCCTAGTCATTTCAATTTCTATTGCGGTGATTCCAGCCGCATTACGTGTTCATAATTGGAGCAAATGGTTTCACTTAGCTTTGGTTGTTTTAGTAAGTGCCTGTCCATGTGCCCTCATCCTCTCTACACCAGTTGTGACTTTCTACACACTAACAAAAGCAGCTACATCCGGTCTTTTAATCAAAGGTGGTGACTTCATTGAGACCCTTGCAAAAGTCAAGATTACGATGCTTATGTAGGAGATAAAATCTCTATCCAACCAGTTTTTATCAAAATGAAAAGAAAGGTAGAATGTCTAAACTTGAAGAAATGGTATCGTCTGTGAATTTTTTTTTTTTGAAAAGATTCTCTGTGAACATAGTATATGTAAATGTTACATTTCTTGCACTTAGTTTATTATGCAAATACTGGTGTTGGTAACTCATACGATGTATACGTTATACAGTGATTGGTACAATTATCTGGAAGCTGACACTATTGTATTTCTCTTCACCATCGCAAAGTGGCTTGAGTCAGGGGCAGGCCACAAGGTTAGCAAAGTTGTACATTAGTTCAAACAGATGAATGGTATTAGAGGGATCAATCATTATCATTTACAGATCATAAAATGGGTAAACATATGCATTGACATTCCTTTATCACCATGGTTATTTACTGACGCAGCAAGTAAAATTAATAATTAAATTTTTAAAATCGTAATCAACGACTTACGAGCTGTTCTGTCGCTTGTGGATAAGCGATCTTAAACGTCTCCACGTACGGGTTGCTATCAGGATGATCTCTAAGCGCCTCTTCCTGATATTGTGCAAACGGCCTAGACCCACCATGATGGGGGGTTGTGTTACGGCGGCGGTTCGCAGATTTGACCCGAGACCGTTCCTTCAAACAAATAATAAAATATTAGAAAAATGCATAAAAAAATATTAGTGTAATAATTATAAAATAATTAAACTAATAATTAAAATTTTAACAAAATAAACATTTATAGTTAAGTTTAGTATTTACCTACATAAGTGGGTTGTTGAAGTCTACTCTCTTCAACCAACGCCACTCGTACTCCCTGAACATGAACTCTCTGGGAGTACCCATACGACCACGGTTGTCGTATTGGTTAAAATGGGAACGGAGCTCGTTCTTCCACTCTTTGAACCTACGGAAAAAACAAAAGTGCATTAGAAATATTATTAATATCATAAAATATTTCAAATTATAAGATAAGGAATTCCCAACGTACCTCAAGTTCTGCATCGCGTCCGCCCAATCCTGCTTGTGTTCTGCAATCTCGAAGTATGTCTGAAAGATAATATTTTATTAGTTTTACAATTATAACAATACTGAAAATTATTAAATATTACGTAAAATAAATTAAATTTTTTAAATTACTCACCGACGCGGCGTTGTTCACCTCCCTCTTGATCTCTTCGGGCACATCAGCCCACCGGGTCCACAACATAGGGACTCTGTCCCTAATCAGTGCCCCCACGCAACCCGTGTAGTCGCGGCGTTTTTTCCCCTGAACCTCTTGATTAGGAGGTTCGTTGATCCGGATCCTCCCGCTGCTCTCAACAGTTCTCCTGAGCGTGTCAAAACATATGACACCTCTCGTATTTCTCGTTGAACTGCTAGCGGCTGTCCCTATCACATAAACGACGATTGGTTAATAAAATTAAATATTAGTGCGTTAATTTTAATAAAACATTTAATTAATAAAATCAAATGTTACCTGAACTGGATGACTCGTCTGTCGACTTTCCTTTTCTCCTCGCCGAAATCAGGAGGTCAGGGTTCTCAAATAGCTGCTGTTGTTATGCCTCCGCAGCACTCACGTACTGAGGCATAGCAGGCCATATGGGCACACCACGAAAGTCGACCTCGGGTATTGCAGGAATGTTGTACGGGAGGTAGAGCTGATTTGGGAGAGTAGGCCCCTCAGTCGAGTCAGCAGCAGACGTCGTCGGACTCGTCATCGGCTCCCGATGAACCTCAGGCATATGGACCTGAGGAACGTCTGCAGCTATCTCGTCTTGAAATAGCTGCCTACTGAACCTCGGAGCATCTGGCCCGACAGGGGGACGTGAACTGCTCGACGGCCGCCCCGCCTGGTGAAGGGTTTGGTGCCGAGAACTCACACTCCTCCGCGGCTGGGATGAATCCACAGGCCTCCGCGGCTGGGATGAATCCACACTCCTCCGCTGCTGGGTGGTGGTCCTCTTAGGCTGGCTAAGGGTCCTGTCGGACTCTGCGGAACCGGCGAAACTTCCAGAACCCCTAGATCTGGAACCGGTCAATCTACTCTTCAACGCCAAATCTAGCCTCACCTTCAACAGATAATAGTTTCAAATCAATGAGACGCAACTAATCATATAAAAATTTTACAAAATTGATTTAACGAACGTCAGGCTACCCATAGGAAAACGAAAGTAAAAAACAGTTAACCACAACATTCGGCACACAGATTTTGTCGGAATCTTGTCATTTTTCAACCATAGACGTATTTCATTATTTCGGTCATATCTTATTTGACGACATATTTGCATTTGAAGAGTGGACGTATAGTAACTATTTGAAACTATACATTCACTTAAACACTTAGTAAACAAGTTAAGGAACATTAGTGCAAATGTTCCGATTTTGAATGTAAAAGTTTGGAAAATCTATTCCAACCGTCAGATATCACCGTTAAGATTAAATACATGTATGAAAAAAAAATCCAACTACATCTGACAACGTTAAAGGCTCGATCGGGACGGTCAACCGGGTGAGTCAACCCTTTAAACGCTTAGAAATGGTAATTGGCCTGTCTAAATGACGGTTTTTGGCCTGACCTTCAACATATAATAGTTTCAAATCGATGAGACGCAACTAATCGTATAAAAATTTTCCTCAAAACATTTACCGAACGTCAGGAATACCCATAGGAAAACGGAAGTAAAACACAGTTAACCGCAACATTCGGCACACAGATTTTGTCGGAATCTTGTCATTTTTCAACCGTAGACGTATTTCATTATTTCGGTCAAATCTTATTTGACGACATATTTGCATTTGAAGGATGAAGCAATGGTTTGTCGATAGTGATAGAAAATGGAAGGTGGTTTTTTTTTGTTTTTTTTTTTTAAATCATAGCCGACGAAATCAAACATAGTACTCGTCGGCTATTATTTTGTCGTTTTCTGTCCAAAATAGAATATGTATTTTTCAATATAGTTTTGGCCGACGAAATCACGCATTTTTCGTCGGCTATTCTTTGAAAAAAATAAAAAAATCAGTGGTGTTACACCTCTCGTATTCCTATGTCCTGTTCATATATAACCAAAATTGAACATAAAAAAAAACAGAAACCCAACAGTCAACATATTTCAGATTTTTTTAAGGGATTTGGAACCCAGCCTATGCTGGGAGGCTCATCCCCACGCCCGTTCATTAGAAAAAAGTGGATTACAAATGAAAGGATTACATTATCTAAATTACTTAATCCGTCGGATTGTAATCGGAATCATCGGATGAGTCTTCTTCAGTTTCTGAATTGCTCGATAGGGGTAATCTATATCGTTCCTCACCACTAGAGTCCTCGACAGTGGCTCTTCACGTCGAATTCGCACCGGCGTGTCTAGCCGAATAAAAGAGGAATCAGGAATACCGTTTGAGTTGGGCTCTTGATACGTGGTGCCCCCTTCCTCGTTCTCTTCAACCACTCCAAGTGTAGACGCCCGGTAAATGTTGCAATGGTGGATAGTGTTGACTACTTTTCACGGGTCACCCCTGGCGAGATCATCAAGATAAAACACTTGTTTCACCCATATGGCTAAAACGAACGGGTCGTCCTCATACCATGATGTACTAGTGTTCACAGAAGTTATGTCGTATTGATCGGTTTTCATGCTCTGCGGCTGTGTGTCAAACCATCTACACTTGAAAATGTGCACTTTCATGTCTTTCCCATAATGCAGTTCCACAACTGAATGAAGAACACCGTAATAGTCAACTCCATCATCCCCACCATGTGCCATAACCCCTGAATTTTGTGTTTTCAGTCTTAGGTCTCTCTCTTCACATCGAAATAACACACCATTCACCTTGCACGTCGCATAAACTTTTGAATAGACCGGCTTCATCGCCAGAAGTCTGAGTTCGTGCGACCAATTTAGGTGATTATCATTTTTAATAAGGTCTATCTGCAACCATCAGAATCAACTATAAATATGAATAATTATACACAATAATATATAAATACGTATAGAATAGTGTTAAAGTTACGTACCCAGCGGCCGAAATACTCTGCGAATGTCCGGTTGTGGTAATCGAGATCACCTCCTACTTGGTCACAGTTTAGATGCATGTTTTTCCAAAACTGAACTTCTGGACAGTTAATTAGTACCCACCAATGTTCAATGGCTACCTCATAATCTTTCAACTTGTAGAAAACTGGCATGTTTCCACCGAGTACAACATCGTCGGAGAGTATGGAAAGATTGAACTGTGAAGGTACATCTTCCGGTATGCTTTCATGTAACGCTCCTAAATACAGCTTCATGTAGGTGACGCACTCGTGCGCAATATATGCTTCAGCTATACATCCTTCAGGTGCGGATCTGTTTTGGACAAAATCACTGTATTGTCCAAGTTGCCTATAAATCAAGTTTTTAAAGTGTTATGATAATACATTAATACTATATCACATCTATTGATGAGGAAATTAACATAAGGTGTAAAATACGTACCTTTCCATCGGATACATCCAAGTGAAGTGCACATGACCGGTAAGCAACAACAGCCGAGGAAGATGGATCATGAGGTGAGCCATGATGTCGAAAAAATTTGGAGAAAATATCATCTCAAATTTACAGATGATATGAACGATGTCTTGTTGCATTTCCCGGAGGTCAGATTTTCTCACTTCCCGTGTGCATACCTTCTGGAAAAATCTTGCCAATGGTACTAACGGCTCCACAACGTGACGGGGAAGGAACGGTCGAATGAAAACAGGGAAGAGACGTTGTAGCAGGATATGATTGTCATGACTTTTCAACCCGTAAAGATTGTTGAATTGTCTGTTCACACACTTGGCTATATTTCCAGCAAAGCCTGAAGGATACTTGGCCCGACTTATCCAATGGAAAATTTCTGATTTATGCTCAGGCTTGACGGTGTAAGGAGCTTGAGACATTTTTCTCTTTCCTTGTTTCAACCATAGTTGTTTTCTGATATTAATGTTTTGCAGATCAGTGTGAGCCTTAGGACCGTCTTTCGTCTTCCCCTCCAAGTTCAGCGTTGTGCCCACCACACTTTCAGAAACATTTGTTTCTATGTGCATAACGTCTAGGAAGTTACGGATCAGCAACTCACACCAGTACGGGAGTTCCCACAATATGCTCTTATGTGTTCAGAATTTGTACTCCTCAAGCCTTTCAGGTATTTCCGCTACAATATCGGGATGATTGCTGAGGGGCCCAAAATCGTACTCATTAAGCACTGCTAAAATTTCTCTTCCCGTCTGGGGGGACCACCGTGTTCTTCGGTTCCATCAAATGCGGCGGACTCGTAACGCCAGTGGTGATCCGCCGGAAGGAACACACGATGACCCATTCTGCATATCTTGTTGCAATGAGGGGTGCTCCCATAATCGCTGAGGCACTCTGGACAAGTCTTGTATCCCCTAACAACGCTGCCCGACAACATCCCATAAGCAGGAAAATCACTGATGGTACCAATAACCATGGCATGCATCTGGAACGTCTCCTCCTTGTACTTGTCAAAAGTGGGATGACCAACGTCCCACAATACCTTAAGCTCTTCAATCAATGGTCTCATATACACATCGAGACATTTTCCTGGGTAATCAGGCCCCGTAATCAACAACGTCAACATATTATATTCCTTCTGCATGCACATCCACGGAGGAAGGTTGTAAGGTACCAAAACCACCGGCCATATACTGTATGAAAGACTCATGGTGCTGAAAGGGTTGAACCCGTCGGTTGAGAGCCCGAGCCTGACGTTTCTGACATCTGACGCAAAATGAGGAAACTCATTGTTTATATGCTTCCAAGCCGCTCCGTCAGAGATGTGTGTCATGATATCTGCGTCTCCCGCGTCCCGCTCACCGTGCCATCTCATAGCTTTTGCGGTGGTTTCGGACATGTACAACCGCTCAAGCCTATCTCTCAACGGAAAATACCGAACCACTTTCACAGGTTTCCTATTGCCTGCTCCCGTCAACTTATATCGGTCAGACTGACATATCGGACATGCGTCAAGGCTAGCAAGGTCATTCCCTTATGCATCTTTACCCCAGAAGAGAACGCAGTCAAATGCGCATGCATGGATCTTAATGTAGGAAAACCCTAGATCTTTGAGGATACTTCGGACCTTACGGTGATTGGTAGGATTACGATGACCCTCCTCTAACAACGTAAAAGTGTACTGTAGATATTGATCCACTTGCCTGATAGTCGATTTTGTCTCGACTTTAATCCTCATTACCTCCATCACACTTTGAAGAACTGTCTTCTCAGAACTTGAAGACACAGGGGTCTGTTGCAATGCAATCAGTTTGTTGTACTTGTCAAAGGCAGCAGTGTTGACAACTTGTGGGAAGGACAGCACCGGGTCATGCATATATTGTTCCCCACGTACACCACTTTCAAAAGGAAACATGTCGTTGACGAATGCCATTGTTGGATCGTTGGATGTACTGCTACTGCCCGCCTCAAAAAACTGCCCATGATCATGCGATCCATCTAATGATGGCTCACCGTGATATATCCAACGTTTGTACTTCGGTCAAAACCCATTACTCTTTAGGTGCTCCCATACTGTCCTAATCGGAAATCGACACATATCACTGCGACATTTACATTTCTTGCACGGGCAATAATGGTAATCATTCCCGTTTGCATTTTCCTCGACGAACTGCAAAAAATTCACAACTCCTGTAGTGTATCGTCGGTCATGCCTTGGAAGCGAAATCCAACTCTTATCCAGATCCATATATAGTCTGATAATAATATATATGTATAACTTTAATTAATAAGAAATTAATTAACACATACATATATATATATATATATAAATCCTTAATAATTAATTACATTACAATATATATTATTATCAACATCAACTCATATATATATATATACCATTAATTAACAACCATTATTTAAGTTACACTATATATCAACCATTATTTAAGTTAATTAATTACACTATATATCAACAACTATTAATTAACATATATATATATATATATATATTTTAACACTAATTAAAATAACATCAAATTAAAACACATAATTAAACTAAAACTCAAAATCAACTCAATTAAAACTCAAAATCAACATATATACATACATTCTAACACTAAAACAACAACAAATTAAACAAAAAATCACTTAATAAATCAAAATCACTAAAACTCAAAATCAACTCAACTAAAACTCAAAATCAACATATATACATACATTCTAACACTAAAACAACAACAAAACAAAAAATCACTTACTAAATCAAAATCACTAAAACTCAAAATCAACTCAACTAAAACTCAAAATCAACATATATACACATACGTACCTATATATAGCTCCACAATGTAAGAGAGGACGGATTTCAACAATACCCACAGATTTTTCACTCTTTCTCCCTTTTTTTCCCTTTTTTTTTTAAATGAACAGCTGCTGCCCAGATCTAAAAATATATAGACTTATAGCCGACGAAAATGTCAACTTTGTCGGCCATACTTTCAAAAATTTTCGTCGGCTAATGTTTCGGAGAAAGGCCGACGAAAATACAAATCGTCGACTGAAATATGAATATAGCCGACGATTTTTTGAAAATACCAACGAAAAAACGGTTTCGTCGGCTATGGTTAAACTATGGCCGACGATTTTTTTTTCACCGACGAAAAATATAATCGTCGGCTATTCCTTAGAATTATCGACGAAAATTTTAATTCGTCGGCCGTGTTTTGTTTTTCGTCGGGAAAACCCTTTTTTCTAGTAGTGTCACTTGAAGTATGTATATCTTGGAGATGAAGACACTTTACCGGTTATTGTGCCTTCAATGCTTAATGAAAAGCAAGAATATGATAGGTGTACTTAAGAAGTACAAATCCGCCATAGGTTGGACCTTAGCGGATATCAAGGGAATAAGCCCTACTACATGTGTTCATCGTATCTTATTAGAAGAAGGTGTGAAGCCAACAAGGGAGGGCCAACGTCGCCTCCACCCACCAATGATGAAAGTCATCAAAGACGAAATTATCAAGTTACTTGATTGTGGTGTAATTTACCCTATCTCGGATAGCAAGTGGATATCACCGGTGCAAGTAGTTCCCAAGAAGAGTGGTGTAACGGTTGTGAAGAATGAGAAGAATGAGCTTGTGCCACAAAGGCTAGTAACTGGTCATCGGATGTGTATCGACTATAGGAAGCTCAATGCGACAACGAGGAAGGATCACATGCCTTTGCCATTCATGGATCAAATGCTAGAGAGGTTAGCCGGTCACAAGTTTTATTGCTTCCTTGATGGTTATAGTGGATACAACCAAATTGCCATACACCCGGATGATCAAGAGAAGACTACTTTCACATGTCCATTTGGCACTTTTGCATATAGGAGGATGCCATTCGGCCTATGCAACGCACCTGGTACGTTTCAACGATGTATGTACAACATCTTCTCCGACTTTATTGAAAGTAAGATCGAAGTTTTCATGGATGACTTTAGCGTATATGGACGCAACTTCGACACATGTTTGGAGAATTTGGAAGAGATACTTGAGAGGTGTGTAGAGACTAACCTTGTACTTAATTGGGAGAAGTGCCACTTTATGGTAAATCAAGGTATAGTGCTTGGCCATATTATATCCGAGAGGGGGATTGAAGTTGACAAAGCTAAGGTGGAACTAATTCAAAGCTTGCCGAGCCCTAGGTGTGTGCGAGACGTGCGAAGCTTCCTCGGACATGCCGGTTTCTATCGACGATTCATCAAAGACTTTTCCAAGGATGCTAAGCCTATGAGCGAGCTACTACAAAAAGATGTGTCGTTTGTGTGGAGTGATGCATGCGAGCAAGCCTTCATTCGGCTCAAGGAGAGGCTATGCTCGGCACCTATACTCATGTCACCAAATTGGGAGCTTCCGTTCGAGTTGATGTGTGACGCCTCGGATTACGCCATGGGAGCTGTTCTCGGCCAACGTGTGGAGAAGAAGCCACACGCCATCTATTATGCTTCGCGAACTCTAAATGATGCTCAGCTCAACTCAACTACACCACAACGGAGAAAGAACTCTTGGCGGTAATTTTTGCTTTGGAGAAGTTTCGATCATATCTTTTGAATTCCAAAGTCGTTGTTTATAGTGATCATGCCGCCTTGAGGTATCTTATGACAAAGAAGGATGCTAAGCCAAGGCTCCTTCGATGGATTCTTTTGCTTCAAGAGTTTGACATTGAGATAAAAGACAAGAAAGGAGTAGAGAATGTGGTAGCCGACCACCTAAGTCGAATTGTTAAAGAAGAAGATCGGCTACTCCTATTGGAGAGTTTCCCGGATGAGCAACTCTTTCGAATCGATACAACAAGTGCACCTTGGTATGCCGACATTGCAAATTACCTTGCATGCCGACATTTTCCTCACTCTATGCCGATCCACTTACAAAGGAGAATCAAGAAGCAATCACGCCACTTTTTGTGGGATGATCCATACTTATGGCGGCAATGTGAAGACCAAGTAATTCGACGTTGTGTTCCGGAAGATGAGCATAAATCCATCCTTGCCTTTTGTCATAGTGAAGCTTGTGGTGGGCACTTTGGACCAAAGAAGACGGCATTGAAGGTTCTTAATTGTGGTTTCTTTTGGCCTACGATTTTTAAAGACTCATTCATGTTTTGTAAAGCATGTGATAGGTGCCAAAGAATGAGGAACATTGGAGCTAAGGACCAAATGCCACTCACGCCAATCATCGAGGTTGAGATTTTTGATTTATGGGGCATTGACTTCATGGGGCCATTTCCTATAAGCAAGGGTTTTCTCTACATCTTGCTTGCGGTTAATTATGTGTCTAAGTGGATCGAAGCAAAGGCTACACGCACCAATGAATCAAAGGTGGTGGCCGAGTTTCTCAAGACCAACATCTTTTCACGTTTTGGAGTTCCAAGAGTCTTGATTAGCGATGGAGGATCCCATTTTTGTAACCGTACCATTGAAGCCTTACTGAAGAAGTATGGAGTCACACACAAGGTATCTACACCTTATCATCCTCAAACGAGTGGAATGGCCGAGGTAAGTAATCGAGAGATCAAACAAATACTTGAGAAAACCGTTGGACCTTCAAGGAAGGATTGGAGTGATCGTCTCGATGATGCTTTGTGGGCATATAGGACTACATACAAGACACCGATAGGTATGTCACCTTTTCGGTTAGTTTATGGCAAAGCATGTCACTTACCGGTTGAACTTGAACACAAGGCGTGGTGGGCCGTCAAAGCTTTTAATATGGACATTGATTCGGTCGGATTGCATCGGAAGCTTCAACTCAATGAACTTGAAGAAATACAGAATGAACCGTATGATGCCGCTTGGATTTATAAGGAAAAGACTCGTGCATACCATGATAAGATGATTCGAGGGAAGAAGTTTCAAGTTGGACAAAAAGTTCTCTTATTCAATGCACGGCTTAAACTTTTTCCAGGTAAGCTACGATCTCGTTGGTTTCGACCATTCATTGTTACTAAAGTTTTTCCTCATGGTCCCATCGAGATCCAAAGTGAAGTGTCGGGGAATGCATTTAAAGTAAATGGGCATCATTTGAAGCCATATTACGAGCCCTTCCTAAACCCCATGATCGAGCAGCAACTCGTGCACGACACACCCGAACCACCCATCGTCACCACCTCACTACTGCCTGATAGAGCTATTATCCAAGCACAAAATACCTGCAAAACAACTACATACAAATAATACCCTTCTTGTGTCGATTGTAGTATTGACAAGTAGGGATCGTTCTATCCGGGGAAATCAAGGGCTTTCAATTACATAAAGTATTGCATAAAAAGGGGGTAACGATTTTTTTTTTTTTACTAATTACCTACTGAATTTTTACGAAAATTTTAAATCCTACATTATTATTTACATTTGATCAACATCTTCCACACAATCACCAAACACAAATCTCATTATACATGCAACAAAATTAAAACAAGTAATAGGGGCAGCAGCAAATATCGGATTCAAGATCAACTAAGTTCCAATTTAATTAGAGCCAACGCGGTTATTCTAATTATTCAAGACATCACAAGTATTTAGAATCCACAACGCGTGAAATCCTAAACATGGTACTAATCGGTTTAATAACACAACGCGTAGAAATTAAACACAAATAGCACAAAAGCACAATATGTCGAATTAGAAACATGTTAGCAGGTATGGCGTCACTCATCCCACATCGACATGTAAATTTCCATAATTACTCTAGCCCTTAGATTAATACATATTAAAATCCACAACGTGTGAGATCCAACATATATTAAATCGGCATATGAATTCAACATCTAGATAACAACCATGGCCTACGATTGCATCTAGACATCTCCTTCGGTTGCACACGAATTATGAAAATAAACCTAATTAAATCAAGAATACATGCTAAAGCTACTGCCCATAATACAAATTTAATCACATCGCATATAAAATTCGGCAATCATATACAAAATTCCCAAACATTTATAACAAAGATCCGAAGATCCCATATATAATTATCAATACCGAAAATAAATCCAGAAACCAAAACATATTTCATAGACAAAAGTATGTTTAAATACAAAGAATCAAAAGCCAATAAAGTACAATCCATGTTACAACCTTATGAAGATTCGGCAAGGATTGGTGGAGGTTAGATTTTTGTGAAAGATGGAAGGTGGATTCGGCAAAGCTTCTTGGTGGAATTTCTGAATTTATTTGGGCAGAGGTTCGGCAAGGATTTTGAGGGGAAGAGAAGATGATTATTCTGAAATTATGTTGTGGTATTTATAGAGGCAAGGGAGGCAGCTAGGGTTTACAAAACCTAGTTTTTCTCAAACTTATCCTGCTGGCAGATTTGACCTTCGAGTGAAGATTATGGAATATCTTTCTCTAGAAAATAGATATTAAGGTGATTCCACTTGGGTTGGAAACTAGACTCCCGTAGCTTTCTATCCATATAAGGCTCGAACTCTGATTCATTGTGAGCTGTCCGGGAGAGTCCGTGGAAGTTGGATGACGTGCACAGGAATTCTGCCGAATTTGATCAGGATTTGTTGCGATTTTCTTCCTCTATTTTCTGCCGAAAATTCCCAAGATAATGGCTGAATAATTGAGCAATATCTCTTTAGGTTTTCCATGAATTAATTCAGCCAAAAATCTTGCACAAAGGATGGAATTCAGTCCACATTCGTAAGCCAAATCCATGTAGAACTCGGTTTAGGTTTTCTTCTTTCGGCAGACTTGACCTTCGTGCATTCAAACCCGCATAACGTTTTGCTCAGGAAAGATTTTGCTGCGATTCCAAGTCCCAGAGAAACTAGAGTCGTAGAGCTTTCCAACGGCGTATGGCTCGTTCTCTGGTTCCAAGCGATGTGTCCCACAGAAATTCTGGAAGTCAGGACACAGTCCCAGGAAAATCCTGGTAGTCCCTGGATTGGTTTGCTCAAACTGCCAAGTTGCAGCCTTCATTTGGGTGACTTCCCGAAATCCGATTGATCTGAAATTTTGACACAATACACTTTAGCTTCCCAATTATATGCATACCAAATTTCATCAAATTTGGAAAAGGATAGATCAGTTTAGCACAGGCCTCAATATCACGAAAACAACATATTTTTCACTTTTTGCTCAGATTTCTTTACTTAGTCATTTTTCTGACAATTAAGCACATTTTCTCCAAAACTCTACCAAAGGGACACTAAACTAAAATATGACTCTATCTTACAAAAATAAGGATTAAGCATTGAATAAATGGGGGTAAAAACATATTAAGAACGATGCACATTGTGCTCCTATCACTGCCTACTGCCGAGACACCACAAGCTGCCGAGCAGCAGCTTTCTGCCGTGCTGCTGGTTTCCGCCACAGCCACCGAACCAAGGGCAAGTGCTACTGCCGAGAGTCCCTTGCAGCCGCACCCTGCCGATACGCCAGCTTCTGCTCCTGATACCAATACGCTACAGTACCCAAGCCAAGCCCGCGCATCCGATACAGCCACACAGGATACAAACCACGTTCAACTGCAGCCATGCCCGGATACGCTGCTCTTTGCCGATATGATGCAGGCTGCTGACACAAGATTTTCTGCCGATACGGATACAACTTGCCAAGTGCAACTTCTTGCACTTCTTCTTGCCGAGATGAGCTACTTTAGCTCGCGATGAACACATATATGATACAATGGTGAAAAGTCTAGGCAATGGACTATAAATACAAAGCGTTACTTGGGAGGCAACCCAATTCGATCAAAGAAAAGTGAAGGAACCATCACCGAGACTTTGAAATTTCTTAACCCTTCTCTTTTTCTTTGATTTGTGATGCTATGTTGGAATGTGTTACTCGATTGCATGCTTAGGAAATTCGTTGATATAGTTTTGTGCTTACATTGAGGGCAATGTAATTTTCTAAGTGTGGGGTGGGGTAACGTATTCCGTTTATGTTTTCGTGTGCTTAGTTTAGAAAAGAAAAATTTCAGAAAAATTGTTCTACAAAAATAGAGTGTTTTATTTGTTGTTTCGAGTCTTAGGATGTCCCTAATATGTCGATGATGTTTTTCTCCTCTTTGCATACATAGATGATGGTTGTGCATACTTTAAAATTGTGAGTTTCATGGATTTTTGTGCATAGGTAGGAGCATGTAGGACTTGTTGATTAACGAAGCATGCATGTTTTAGCTAGTTTATTTCCATAATAACCTATGTGAGCTTTAGAGCCAATTTGCTTTCTTTTTGAGTGATAAAAGATAAAATTCGATAGATTCGTAGGAAGCATGAAACCTCATAATTCTTTGATTATTCGATGACTATATGCAATAGTTTTTCATGGACTCGAGTATTACTAGAACTTACTCTTGTTGATTTTCAAAACGATTTTAGTCATAAAATACCTTGATTTTGAAAGTGATTGAAAAGATCTCTTAGGTTTACCACCATTGTTAAATAAAGCATGTGCCTATTTGTGCCCATCATGAGACACCTTAGTAAACCCCTTTGAGCCTACGATTAGCCTTTTCTTTCATCACCCTTAAACACTTTCCATGAGCTTAGTATAAGTGATATCTTTACCCTTGATCAATGATTTGGTAAAGCTTGATTTTTGAAGGCGTTTTCGTGTGACGTGATGAAGAAGAACAAGTGTGGGGTAGACTTAACCAATAATATGTATGAAAATATATGTTTGTGCCGTGCCTTAGAAAAGAACAGAGAAAGAAAAGTATTGCTCGGACCAAAATAAAAGAACAATGCCGAGAGCAAGAAAAGAAAGTAGGGCACGGCATAGGCATGAAAAAGAAAATTTTTTAGCATGGCTTGAGTCTTGAATTTTGTTGTAATGTTTTTGGGAAGAAAAGAATGAAGTTTGGGTCCAACAAGAAGCAATTCGACCCTTGATGAGAAGACATGAGGAGATTTGAGCTTTACCAAAGGCCACGGTGACGTTTTGAGCCTCCTTATCCAAATATCGAATACCTCTTAGCCTAGCCCCATTACAACCCTTTTATTGATCTTTTTCATGATTCTTAAGATGGTTAAATTTGATTTGTGGAGATTATCTCAAGAGTAAGCATATGGTTTTGGTTCATTGGTGCATATAGTTATCATATGAGGTTTTTCCTTAAAAAAATTTCACAAATTAAAGTGCTTTTGTTTCATGATATATGCAAGTCACTCTTTGTAATTCATTATCTTTCACTTGCATATACTATTGTGTGAATAACCATACTTCGAGAGATAAGAGAAGAGTGTATGCCTTGGGAGGTGGATTGAATTAGCTATACATGCCTACATGCTTACCTTTTGCTCGTATATGTTTTTATTGATGTCACATGTTCATGAAGCTTGGAATTTTCGTGCTTAGCATTCTCATGCATTTAACTTGAAAGCTATGTGTTCATACGAGCCTGAGACAAATTGTTAGGGGCAATAGTAGTTTGAGTCATAGTTTAATTTAGCTTTGCTAAGGGACTAGCAAAGGATAAGTGTGTGGTAGTTGATAGGAGCATAATGTGCGACGATATTAATATGTTTATGCCCTCGTTTATGCTTCGTTTAACCCTTATTTATCTAAGATAGAGTCATAATATAGTTTAGTGTCATTTTGGTAGAGTTTTGGAAATATATGCTTTAGAGTCCGAAAAATGACTAGGTTTAAGAATTCTGGAAAATAGTGAAAAATATGTCTTTTTCGTGATTCTGAGATGAATAGAATTGTGACTTATCTTTTTGAAAATTTGCTGAAATTTGGTATGCATGCTTCTGGCTTGCTAATGGGTCTTGTGTCAAAAATACAGATCAATCGGAGTTCAGGAAGTTACCCAAAAGATGGCTGCAAATCAGCAGTTCGAGCAAACCAATCCAGGGACTTTCAGGAATCTTTCTGGGACTGTGTCCTAACTTCAAAAATTCATTTCTGACGTTTCACAAGGAATTTGATCAAGCCCTTTTATATGAGGGAAGCTCTATGTGTCTAGTTTATCTGAGACTTAGAATCGCATCAATTGGAGCTCCGAGGAGGAAGTTATGCTCAATTGAAGACGCAAAGGTCAGGTCTGCTGAGAAGAAGGAAGAAACTCAGCTTAGCCCATAGGCTTGCCAGAAGCCTATACTCGCCAGAAGCCTCGCTCGCCAGCACCATACTCGCCACCTGTATTAGCCTCGCCAGTATCCAATACTAGCAAGGACTGCACCCGAGTGGGCTATAAGTGCCTCAACCATGTCTTAGGGCTTCAAAGAAGAAGAAAAAGTGTTAAGCATGTGAGGAGTAAACCTTAGGTTGGCCAAGCATGAAATTCCTTATTTGAAATGGGATAGAATAACCTAAACCATGTCAGATTGGGAAACATTATTACAAGAGGATTTCTATCTCATTTTGAGCAAGGAAAACTCTCCCAAATCAACCTTTCCCTTCTCCTATAAATAGAGGCCGGCACCATGAAGAAAAGGGTCACATCTTTTGCTAAAACATAAAGCCAAAACTCTACCAAATTATCCCCAACAGTCCTACATAAACCCTAGCCAAAAACCACCCTTCACCACCACCCAAGTGTCTGCCGAAACGTGGATTTTCTGCCGACATACCCTTTTTGCCGAGCAGCCTCCATACCTCTTCCATCTTCCGCCGGATCCACACGAGTCGAAGTCATCAAGGTGTCTACAAAAGTGTGATCCACTCCCTTCTCTTGGTCTAGTAAAGTTTATATAGTTATGTTTAGTTTTGTCTATGAAACTTACATGTATTTTTGGTTTTGGTTTATATGTATATGTATGAATCAAGTTGGATTTTGGTTTTATAATTTGTATGTTGATGACTTGTTGAATTCGATTCTTAGATTTAGGTTTAAGTTTCGGCAACAATGATTTTGCATGTTAATTTGTAATATAAAACTTGTAAGATTTTCACACTTAGATAATTAGGGCAGTGGTATAGATGCATGTTTAGGTTCGAAATTGGTTAGTATCTAAGGAGTGTGCATGAAAATCGGTACTTAGTGTTGTCTTGAACATTGATCTAGGTGCTAGGTTTAATTAGCTAGAGTAATTACAAACGTTGCCATACTCAAAAGGTCGCTCTGATTTGTGTTGCTCACTTAGGGTTTAATACTTTAGATACTTGCATGTTTAAAATAAGATGATTGACAACCTTACTTATTTTGCATGTCTCCGATTTAGACTATTGTGATTAATTGTTAAGTCTCAAAAGGATTAACATATATTCTAGGGTCCATACTCAGAAGGTCGATCTTAAGAACTTGAGAAGTCTTACAACTAAGTTGTAGTCGGAACTAATTTTGAATTTAAACATGTTGATACTTGTCTCTTACCTTCTTGTGTGCGAGTCTTATTTGTTAAAGAGTCTAGTGTGGAGTGCTTTGTGTGAAAGATGTCGACCAAACTTGTAAATATTAGACTTGGGTTTTATTTTCAGCAGTTTTATTTCGTGCCTAGTCTAGGGCAGCTCTAGGGCTGCCGACGCCATGCTTATTTCCCTTTTTGTTTATGTTTTCGTGTTCTTTAGTTTAGTTGTCTAACAATCCCCATTGTGACGATTCTGTGTGATATTTTTGTATATAGTTGTCTAACAATCTCATGTTTCAGGTACCCTTAATCCCTGGCTTAGAACGATCCCTACTTATTCTATACTACTAACGATTGTAGGGTTATTATTGCTTGATGCTCGCTTCGGCGACTCACCAGTATGGCTGCCCTTTGTTGAAATGGCACGCCGTTTGGTTGAGCATTTGGTGGCACATTGTCATTGTTGCTCCATCTGAAGTTAGGATGATCACGATACCTTGGGTTGAAGTTCCGAAATCCTCCTCCTTGGTATCTCAAAGCTTTGACCTTCTCTATGCTTTCTCCTCCCATTTGAGAGCATTGATCTGTTGGATGTCCTTCAGCACACACCCCACACACTTGAGCACGTTGAGACTTTACAAGTTGTACCATCATGTTGGCAAGCTTGTCAACCTTTTCTTCTAGATCCGGATTGGCCCTAGTCTCATTCACTTGCTTTGCACGGATTGGCGTTTGAAAGTGTTGGTTCTTCAAAGCTCTAGTGTCCAACAACGCCTTAGCTTCCACATTCCCTTTCTCAAGGAAAGATCCTCCAGCTGCTGAATCAAGGAATTTTTTGTCATAGTCGCGCATTCCTTCATAAAAGTATTGAAGGAGAAGGCCCTCACGAATATCATGAGCTGGACAAGAGGCAATGAGACTCTTGAACCTATCATAGTAATCAGAAAATGGCTCGTCTTGAGCTTGTCGAATTCCTGTGATCTGACTCCTCAGTTGAGTCACTCTTGATGCGGGAAAGTACTTGAGAAGGAACTCATGTACTGACAGGACCCGCCCTGGATTTCACCCTGAAATCCGGATAAGGTCCTGCGGGACCACCTTAAGACTAACTCTATCGATAAATCGATAAAGTCAATCTTAGGATGGACAACCCTAAGGCCTGCAACAACCAAAACACTTCTAAATCCAGATTCATCCTCAACACCTGGAGCCACCTGCTCCACAAATCACAACAACCGCCACAAATAAATACAATATAATCTAACTCAACTGGCTCACAGGTAATCAGAGCAATCTAATACAATGAACTGAAAATAGAACAAGAAAAAATAAGAATAAGGGATCATAAATCCCACCTAGCGGAAGCAACAACGATGACAGCTATGCCTCGACTCCGAGTACTCTGGACCTCTGACTATTACTCTGCACACTGGGCGATTTAAACCGAAGGGCCCAGGGGAAAGTAATTTAAAAACGTTAGAGTGAGTGGATAAAAATAATATGATTTAATATAGTACTTTAAATGAAAGTATTATATTACTTTCCCAGAGTTTTAGAAATAAAACCAGTGCATGCATTATAAATAAAACGTCCCACGTTTTAATAAAAAACATATTTAAAAATCATCAGCCCCGCTGATATAAAATCACATAAATAAATAATTATTCTTTTTATATGTATTCAAACCAATATACTTTTGAAAACCATTTGTGATGTTTCTCGACCAATCCCATTGGTCGCATAAAAACCCCAGCCCCGCTGGTTCGGGAATTTATTAAAATCAGAAAGTCTCATAGAGAAATGTTCCCGAAAACCAGATAATATAAAAAAATCAAGACCAATCCCATTGGTCACATAATAAGATAGGGGAACGTCATTACCACCATATAATAGTAGCCTCCAAGACTAAGGGTCAGAGCCTCCAAGACTCTCTATAGCGTCCCACGCTAAACCTCTACACCACACTCCGTCGACCACCGAGCGTGAATCTAACCTATATGGTCAAGTTGTCACCTCGCGTGGGATGAGGTTAATAAGCTAGCTAGCATCAATATATATCTGGACCCTGATATGGTGAAAGTCCGAAAACAAAACCGAAAATACGCTTCCCCTTATATATAAATCCGTACAGTCCCCGACCGTACATTTGATGCTTATCTATACATATATAATCAAATAGAATCATAGCCTCGAAAGAATATATAAATATAAATCCGACATGTCCCCATGTCGTAAAAATAATATAGATAAGAAAATATAATGTGGACATGTCTCACATATCAAAATCATAAATAATGAAATAATAAAATCCCCGGAAATCTCTTTTCCGGTCTTTACCTTTAATTAAAACTTATTTAACATAATCAAGTTATGAATAATTAAAATATACTATTTTCGGAAACCTCGTTTCCGGATAAAATCACATAGTAAAAGCATAACCCCAAAACCATATATTTCTTTAAATATCATTTCATTTTAATTATATAAATTCTCATGCTTCTCAAATCATTTATTTAAAATAACTGCATTTCATTAAAACAATTATGCATACATTTATTTAAAATAAAATCCACTCACAGTACTGCCGAGCGCGCCGCTAATCTGATCTCTCGTCCCGTCGAATAACCTCTCGACCTGCAACAGGGACGAGATTCTAAATATTACGAAACTCGGAATTTAATTATAATCGATAATTCTACGGACGTCCTCACTCGTCCGAAACTTCTAATTTTTCCTTTTTCACTTATCGGTATAGGAATTTCGCCTCAATACCAAATAATCTAAGTCCGAAATTACTCAGAACACCCACTCCGTGTCCGATTAATTCTTTTCCTTGTTATTCCACCGTAAAACCCTTTTAATAAGCTTTTAACCTTTTTACGGTAAGTCAACAGTAAAAACTACTGGTCAAACAGTAATTATTCCAGGTCAAACAGTAAATGGTTAAAATCCAATTTCTATTTACCATTTACTGTTTACTGTTTACTATTTACTTTTACTGTTTTACCATTTACTTTTCACCTTTTACCATTTTACCTTTTTACTTTTTACCGGTTTACTGTTCATCTTTTTACCGGTTTACTATTTACTTTTACTGTTTACCTTTTTATTTTTACTGTTTTACTATTTACTTTTCACTTTTTACCGTTTTACTTTTACCTTTTACTGTCACTGTTCATCGTCTTCAACCTTTCGCTGCCGGAACAGTGGCGCCGCCGCCGCTGCCATCGCCACCAGCAGCTCCTCCGCAGGAGGCCGAAACAACCTCCAATCGACGCCAAATTTTCACAGCAGCGTCGCCACCACCTTGGGAACTCATCCCCGTCGCCTCCGCCGCCAAAAACCCACTCAGCCGCCGCGTACGGCGGCCCAAAAATCCAAAACTCCAATTTCTCCAAAACTCAACCGATCGAACCCCAAATTACACTCAATCAACACCAAACAACGTCCTAAACTCTATTCTAGCCTCCAATTACAACAAAAACATCAAAATCACAATCTCCGCCAAAAATCACAAAAACCCTAAAAATTTCAAATTCTAATTTCTCCTTACCTAGTGCAATTCGGTTCAATTCCTTCCATGGAATGATTGCACACGTCGAGACCTTCAATTCCCTTCAAGAATCGGGCCGAACCGTGGCCGGAGGAGGGAGAACTAGGTTCGACTGTGTCGAACCTTCTTCTGCTAATTCCGGCTGAACAACGGCGAACCGAGCCGCGTCGCTGCCACAGAGGAGAAGAGAAAGAGAAGGCGGTCCGAACGAGACCGGTGCGCTGACCCAGTTCGGCCGGACTACGGAGGTTCGGCCGGAGGTTGGGCCGAGTCGGGGGAGAGGAGAGAGAAAGGAGGGAGAAGAAAAAAGAAAGAAAAGAAAAGAAAAGAAAAAAGAGAAAAATGGGGGATTTTCCCTTTCGGGAAATTTTCTCCCGGCTATTTATACTCATCCAAAATCGGACAAATATTCGATTTTACATCGTAACTTTTTCATACAAACTCCAAATTGAGCATGCTACGTGTCCACGAACTCGTTTCAACGTCTTCTACCTCGTCATAAAATAAAATCATCGATCGGGTCAACTTATTTAAAAGTCAACCTTTAGAACTTTCGAATCGTAAAAACAATTTTCGAGAAGTAAAAGTAAAAGTAACACAGTCAAAAGGTAACTCTAGGTTCGGGATATTACAATTCTCCCCTCCTTATAAAATTTCGTCCCCGAAATTTACTGCCAAAAAGAAGAATGAGTACTGACATCTCACTGTTCCTCCAGTTCTCAGGTAATTTCCTTTACCTCTTGATTTACCTCATACAATTTAATCCTCCTGATCCAGACTTTCCAACTGGCTGCTCATTGACATTCTAATCTTTCTTCGGGTTGATAGGTTGAGTTTCCAAAATATGCGGAAGATCGGAAATTACTCATAGAGTATAGACACATGGAAAAACAACATCATGTATCTTGAAAAACTTCGAAAGTAGCTTTAACCGATAAGCTACCGGACCAATCCGCTCCGTAATCTCATGAAGGCCGATAAATCTCGAGGCTCAGGATCTCGCCTCTATTATCAGTAGAACTTTGAGTTACTCATCTCAGATACCCATGAACTACATCTCACAAAACTCAACATATTCTTTAGGATCTTAACAGATCTCTCTGTCCATTCACCAATCCAGGTGTGCAAGACAATGTTGAATATCATCGAGTCTCCAAAGCTGCGTGCAACTCCTTTCAGGTCCATACAATAAATCACGATTCTCAATCAAATTTCATGGACTTAGGCATCATAAGGTCTAACAATCTCTATCACCCCCATCTCATCATGTCGACTTTAAGTGCGGAATATGCCATAAACAAATCAAAATAATAATATCTAGTCTCACACTGACACCGGCAAATTCCGTTGGGAATCCCAAAGTTCTACCTCTCACGTTTCACTTGTTGTCACATCAATCAATAACGTCTCATCACACGAACTAGAGAAAATACACATGTGAGCTATTCAATGCTTTATCTCTCATATGCTCTCAAGACGAGTCCTCAACTAGTGCTTCCCGCACTAAAATGATCAGGACTGATTCCAAAAGAAACTGACTTATCAAAGTCCAATTTCGTCCATAAATAAAGCAACTCTCATAACTCACAACTCACAAAAGAGTGGGACCTGAATCATCGTCAAATGTGACAACCAACAGAGACTTCCAACTAGATACATCAGCTATCACCAATACCCAAATCCGATATGACATCAAAGAAATTCTTCGGATGTCAAAATATGTTTTCATAACCAACGACTAACACCAGAACTGTTAAATCAATCATTAACAAAAACAGCATTCCACGTAAATTGAATTTATGAATATGATCTTAAACTAGAGAGGAAATATCTCAAATACCAAAAGACTCGCTGAATTCACAAAATAAACCTCACAACTTGAATTTGCTCGAGCCAACACATATCCAATATCCTCCATTAGCTCGCATAAAAAAAAAGAAACCCTCGAGAAATAAGATTCTCGAAACCTTAATTAAACTAGTCAGTATCTCGTCCCACGAGAGCTGACATGAGAATAAACTCAAATCAATGATTATTCAACGAAAACACCAATACGCATTACAGAAATAATGACTTCTCAAGTCATCTCTGGATCAGTAAGTGATCCCATCACAGTACGATCCCAACAGAAATTCTCTCACTAATAAAAAGTCGTTCAACTTATAAGAATACGCACTACTCACATCACAACATTCCTTACACAAACCTCGACTCGAAACACTTCCTGAGTCAACAGGGAAACTCCTTTCCCGTAAGGCTATACTATAAGTGACAAATAAAACGTCTCGAACAAATCACCTGGCCTTGCCATGCAAAACCAGTACAAAATAAATACTCGTGACTTATCTTATCGTCCTCAAGATTCACTTTTCTTAATAACGTCACTTGATTTATTAGCTTCCTCCGATTGAGTCACAGCATTCAATTCTTATCTCATGCTACATCACTACCAGATTTGACAGAATAGCCGACGAAATTTTTTTCGTCGGCTATTCCAAATTTTCGTCGGCTATTCCGTCCACCGACGAAAATTTCGTCGGCTATAATTCGTCGGTAAAAGCCCGTCGGTAAAAGTAATGGCCGACGAAAAAAACGACATCGTCGGCCATTCCAACCTTGGCCGACGAAAATGATTTCGTCGACCAAACCTTGGCCAAATATCCGATGAAATTCGTCGGCTATTTTCGAGTATGGCCGACGATTTTGTCGGAATATATTAATATTTTAAAGTTATAGCCGACGAAATTTGGTTTCGTCGGCTATTTGTTCTGAAGTTAGCCGACGATTTGGGCTATTTCGTCGGCTATTTCGTCAGAATATATTAATATTTTAAAGTTATAGCAGACGAAATAATGTCAATTTCGTCGGCTATAACTACATTTTGGGCAAAAAAAATTACTGGATCGGATGAGGAGAAGGAGGAGGAGGAGGAGGCCGGAGGAGGAGGGGAAGAAGGAGGGGAAGGAGGAGGAGGCCGGAGGAGGAGGAGGAGGAGGGGAAGGAGGAGGCCGGAGGAGGAGGAGGAGGAGAAAAAAAAGGCGGGTGGAAGCGATTTAAAAGATTTAGAAGGAGAATAGCTGACGATTTAAAAGATTTCGTCGGCTATACTTTGGAAGATCAACAGCCGTCAGATTTGAGCCATCCAACGGCGGACAATAAAAAGGCGCGGATCGCAAGAGTTTAGCCAACGAAATATAATTTTCGTCGGCTAAACTTAGAGAATAGCCGACGATTTACAATATTTCGTCGGCTATTCTATGAACATCGTCGACTATACTTTGAAAACATATTAAACTGCCGTTTTGAGGCCCTAAACGAACTCGAAAGCCCGAAAAGGCCCACACATCGTAGCGATGCTACGAGTTTGATTCCAGGCGTCGTTCCCTTTCCGGAATGGTATTACAATCGTCATTCGGACGCCGGACGCCAAATTTGCAGTAAACCGGGTTTTGACTTGCAACGGTCAATCTACTCTTCAACGCCAAATCTGGCCTCACCTTCAACAGATAATAGTTTCAAATCAATGAGACGCAACTAATCATATAAAAATTTTACAAAATTGATTTAACGAACGTCAGGCTACCCATAGGAAAACGAATGTAAAAAACAGTTAACCGCAACATTCGGCACACAGATTTTGTCGGAATCTTATCATTTTTCAACTGTAGCCGTATTTCATTATTTCGGTCATATCTTATTTGACGACATATTTGCATTTGAAGAGTGTACGTATAGTAACTATTTGAAACTATACATTCACTTAAGCACTTAGTAAACAAGTTAAGGAACATTAGTGCATATGTTCCGATTTTGAATCTAAAAGTTTGGAAAATCTATTCCAACCGTCAGATATCACCGTTAAGATTAAATACATGTATGAAAAAAAATCCAACTACATCTGACAACGTTAAAGGCTCGATCGGGACGGTTAACCGGGTGAGTCAACCCTTTAAACGCTTAGAAATGGTAATTGGCCTGTCTAAATGACGTTTTTTTGTCTGACCTTCAACAGATAATAGTTTCAAATCAATGAGACGCAACTAATCGTATAAAATACCCACAGATTTTTCACTCTTTCTCCCGTTTTTTTTTGTTTTTTTTTTAAATAAGCAGCTGCTGTCTAGATCTGAAAATATATAGACTTATAGCCGACGAAAATGCCAATTTCGTCGGCCAAACTTTCAAAAGTTTTCGTCGGCTAAAGTTTCAGAGAAAGGCCGACGAAAATTCAAATCGTCGACTAAAATATGAATATAGCCGACGATTTTTTGAAATTACCAACGAAAAAAAAATCGTCGGCCATTCTAGAGGAATAGCCTTTTAATCTAGGAATTTCTCAAGACACCAACTCCGTGTCCGATTAATTCTTTTCCTAGTTATTCCGTCGTAAAACCCTTTTAATCAGTTTTTAACCTTTTTACGGTAAGTCAACAGTAAAAAGTACTGGTCAAACAGTAATTATTCCAGGTCAAACAGTAATTCTGAAAGTCAAACAGTAAATGGTTAAAATCCAATTACTATTTACCATTTACTGTTTACTATTTACTATTTACTTTTACTGTTTATCTTTTTATTTTTACTGTTTTACTATTTACTTTTCACCTTTTACCGTTGTACTTTTACCTTTTACTGTCACTGTTCATCGTCTTCAACCTTTCACTGCCGGAACAGTGGCGCCGCCGCCGCCGTTGCCACCGCCACCAGCAGCTCCGCCGCAGGAGGCCGAAACCACCTCCAATTGACGCCAAATTTTCACAGCAGCCTCGCCACCACCTTGGGAACTCATCCCCGTCGCCTCTGCCGCTAAAAACCCACTCAGCCGCCGCGTACGGCGGCCCAAAAATCCCTAACTCCAATTTCTCCAAAACTCAACCAATCGAACCCCAAATTACACTAAATCAACTCCAAACAACGTCCTAAACTCAATTCTAGCCTCCAATTACAACAAAAACATCAAAATCACAATCTCCACCAAAAATCACAAAAACCCTAAAAATTTCAAATTATAATTTCTCCTTACCTGGTGCAATTCGGTTCAATTCCTTCCATGGAATGATTGCACACGTCGAGACCTTCAATTCCCTTCAAGAATCGGGCCGAACCGTGGCCGGAAGAGGGAGAACCAGGTTCGAACGACGGCGAACCGAGCCGCGTCGCTGCCACAGAGGAGAAGAGAAAGAGAAGGCGGTCCGAACGGGACCGGTGCGCTGACCCAGTTCGGCCGGACGGCGGAGGTTCGGCCGGAGGTCGGGCCGTGTCGGGGGAGAGGAGAGAGAAAGGAGGAAGAAGAAAAAAGAAAGAAAAGAAAAGACAAGAAAAAAGAGAAAAATGGGGGATTTTCCCTTTCGGGAAATTTTCTCCCAGGTATTTATACTCGTCCAAAATTGGACAAATTTCCGATTTTACATCGTAACTTTTTCATACAAACTCCAGATTGAGCATGCTACGTGTCCACGAACTCGTTTCAACGTCTTCTACCTCGTCATAAAATAAAATCCTCGGTCGAGTCAACTTATTTAAAAGTCAACCTTTAGAACTTTCGAATCGTAAAAACAATTCCCGGGAAGTAAAAGTAAAAGTAACACAGTCAAAAGGTAACTCTAGGTTCGGGATGTTACATGTACCATGGTGTTCCACGAGGTGATCTTTCCACTAGGCACGGCAAACAACCAACTTCTTGCCTTAAGATCAAGTGAAAATGGAAAGGCTCTCATCTTCACAAGTTGCAAATCTGGTCCACTTGGACACATGGACTCACATGTGAATTGAAAATGTTGCAAGTGAGAATTCGGATCCTCACCCGCTAATCCATGGAATTTTGGCAATTCACTCATGAAACCATCTCGAAGCTCAAAATCTTCAGATTTGCCGGCTGCTACGGCCGGATAAGTGATGTTTGAAGGCACCATGCCTCCTTCAGTCAAGTGTCCATTTTGGTCTCTGATTGATGCCATTGATGGTTGTGGATCAGGTAGATCAAAGTTCAAATTTGTTGGGAATGGACTTTTAAGTAGCTCAAACTCCAGATCTTCGTGGAACAAAGGATTGAGTTCGCACGAGACGTTGGATGGAAATGGTGATGATGGAGATGCTATGTCACGTTGAAAGAGTGACGATGTGGAGGAGACAAATTGATGTTCGAACAATGGTGTGCTCGGTGATGCTTGCTCAGTTCTATCTCCACAAATTATGTTTAAGCGATCTTCATTTTCTTGTGACCAACCTGGAATGATGGACATTCATGTACCTGAGAATTTGTGAAGATCAAGTTGTCAATAGTTAATAACTAAAACGAAAGGCAAGTAAATTTTGTTTACAAGTTTAGTTAGAGTTAGGTGTTAGTGATATGTATTAGTAATATAAGTAACGAAAAATTACATTTAAAGTATAAATTTCGAACATATAAGAGTAAAAGAGTGTATATCACAAACAATGTATAAGTAAAACGTGTAAAACAAAGTGTAAGAGTATAAACATGTAAAAAGGAATAAACCACAATCAAAGTATAAGTCATACAAAATTTACAAGTATCAAATAATCATTTGGTTTATCAAGTAACGAAAGAATCAATTTAAACATCAAAACATTTCCGAAATTTTTAAAGAATAACATGTCGAATTCCTTAGTGTCTAATTACTTTTATTCACAACTTTAAAATTCAAGGTACGTGGAGAAGAGAAGATAACAGTGCAATGGGCTGAAACAGTCCAAGGTAGTATCATACTTTTATCCGATATACCTCAAAAATTTAAAGGTAACGTTTTAATTCAAGCTTTAAGACGTACTCATACTCAATCTACTTTAGGTTTCAAACCTCGGTGGTCGTGCGGCCTAGGTAATATCGTCTAGACACAACATTCTGTGGTTTCAGTAGGCTAGAACGAAAGTTCTACTATGGAGCAAGGCAAGACTCGTTGTTGGTTACCATGGAGAGCGAACTCCCTATCGCCCCCTTCACTGAGAAGAGATAGCTGTCTATGGCCCTTGAGATCTAGTTAAACAAACCTTGACATCCATAATAAAGACAAACGAACTAATAGACGAACTTTTGTGCCCCTTACTCAGTTTGGAATATTGTGTTGACTGTACCACTATTGTCTAATAAAAGCCGCCCTCAACCTCATAAAAATGGATTTGCCAAGTCGTCGCTCGTATGCGTGGGGGGCCAACAATGGACCAATTCCATCATTGAGCAGGACCCTTTTTCCCAGTCTACATAAAAGACGGGTCTGCCAAGGCAACATTCGTATGAAGGGCTAAGGCTATAAATTGACAATAGTGACCTTACCCATTCCTTCTTCCCCTCGAAACCAAAGTAAATAAAACATAAATAAACCTTTAAACTTCTAGCAATTTAACTAAGGGTTACAAACATATATCAAATTATAAAGTAAATTTCGGCAACATTATAAAACCTAAACTAAAACCCTAATTATTATTACAAACCGAAAAACTTGAAATTATACAAAACCAAAAATTAAACAATCTGAGATATAAACAAATAAACAATTGTTACAAAGTAACACTTAATGAAATTAAACAATTTTAATTTCCCCGGCAACGGCGCCAAAAATTGATGCGACCAAATTACGAGCACAATTTGTACCTGCAAATTAATCTCATATATATATTACCCTTCTTGTGTCGAGTGTAGTATTGACAAGTAGGGATCGTTCTATCCGGGAAAATCAAGGGCATTTAATCACACAAAGCATCACATATTGATATGGGGGGTTTTGGATTTATATCTAACAACTACTGATTTTTACGAAATTTAAAAGACTAAATTAATATATACATATGATCAACATCTCTTACATATAACACAAAACACATAACTCACACAATATATATCGAAATTAATCAAGGTAATTACGGCAGCAATATAACAATTAATCAAGAATCAAATTGGTTCCAATTTTAATTAGAGTCCTTGGCGGCTCATCTAATCATTAAGACTTCTTTAGTATTTAGAATTATCTTGGCGAGTAATCCTAAACATGGTGCTAAACGGTTTAAGAACACTTGGCGTAGAAAGTAAACACGAAGAACACATAAGCACAATAAGCCAAATTGGAGACATGCAACAAGTATGGCGTCACCTCACCTTGCTTTATGATAGGAGCACAATGTGCGACGATATTATATGCTTATGCCCTCGTTTATGCTTTGCTTAACCCTTATTTGTCTAAGATAGAGTCATAATTTAGTTTAGTGTTAATTTGGTAGAGTTTTGGCGAAAAATGGTTAAGAATCCGAAAAATGACTAAGTATGAGAAATCTGGAAAATAGTGCAAAATATGTCTTTTTCGTGATTTTGAGTTGAGTAAAAATATGATCTATCCTTGTCCGAATTCAATGAAATTTGGTGTGCTTAATATTCATATACTGAGGAATGTTTTGCCAAAATTTCAGATCAATTGGAGTTCGGGAAGTCACCAAAAAGATGGCTGCAAAACGGCAGTCCGAGCAAACCAATCCAGGGGCTTCCAGGATTTTCCTGAGACTTTGATCCAACTTCGAAAACTCATTCCCGACGACTCACAAGGAATTTGATCGAGATATTTTATGGAGAGATGGCTATATGTGTCTAGTTTATCTGAGACTTAGAATCGCATCAATCGGAGCTCCGAGGGTGGAGATATGCCGGAGTTACTGCAGTAAAGTATTTTCTGCCGATTCCAGGAACCTATTACCTCCTTTTCACAATTGCTGCTTTTCGATAGACCATATGATATACAAGTGCATTTGTGAAGATAATCCAAGCTTAAGGAAGGAAGGAGGATGACACCAAGCCCGGGCATTGAGGAAGAAAACGAAGAAAGAAGTTCTCCTAGTCAAACTAGGAGAAGCTGCCGAAAGAGGCAGATTCTGTGCCTTAATGTTGCTGCAGGCAATAGAAGCATTTTTGGTGGATCAAGACATGTCAATTGAAGTCCAAAGATCATAAAAGAAGTCCATGAAGATGTGAAGCCCAAGCCTTGAAGAAAATTTCAGAAAAAGAAAACCTAATTGAACTATGAAAGGAAGGTTTCAAATCCTTATCCCACTGGGTTTTCTGAATTCCTTTCGCAATAGGGCTGCCGGCAACACTCTCTCCTCTATATATACCCTCACTTTTTCATTCTGAAAATCATCTCATCTCAAGCATACAATACTAGCCAAAGCTCTACCAAGTTTCTTAAGTACCAAATACCTAAATACTTAGCCAAAACACCATCACCACCACTTCAAATTTCCGAATCCCTTCACCTTGCCTTCTGCCGATTCCTGCTTAGGCCGAGCACTAAGGAGCAGCAGCAAGTATCATCTCGTCATGTCTTGAGGAGTCTTCAAAGGTTCTAAAAGTGTGATCCACTCCCCCTATGGCTTTTATATTTGTTGTAGTTTGGTTGTATTGTATTAAAACAATTCGTTTCTTGGTTTTTATTGAACTTTTATGTAAGCCGAATACTTGATTGATGTTTATGTTCAAGTTTTGTGATTTTAGCATGTGAATTTCGTATGTATGGATAATTAGGGCAGTGGTATCTTGCATGTTCTAAGTTTGAAATTGGTTAGAAATCTAAGGATTGGGACTTAAAAACCGAAACATTAGTATTGGCTTGAAGCATGTAAATCTAGATGTTAGGTTTCATCAAACCCGAGTAATAACAAATATGGCTAGATACTCAAAAGGTTGCTTTGATTTGTTTTTGCTCACCTAGGGTATAATACTTTAGAGGTCTTGCATGTTAAAATAAGATGATTGACAACCTTGCTTGTTTTGCATGTCTCCGATTTAGACTATTGTACGTGATTAATTGTTAAGTCTCAAAAGGATTAACATATATTCTAGGGTCCATACTCAAAAGGTCGATCTTAAGAACTTGAGAAGTCTTACAACTAAGTTGTAGTCGGAACTAGTTTTGAATCTAAACATGTTGATACTTGTTCCTTACCTTCTTGCATACGAATCTATGTGTTAAAGAGTCTTTGTGTGAACTGTTTTGTGTGAGAGATGATGATAAGTTGTATATAGTAGTTTAGGTTTATTTTCTGTTTTATTTTCGTGTTTAGTATAATGCAACCCTATGGTTGCCGATCCATATAAATCCCCCATGTGTGATGTTTATGTGTATATGTTTGTATATATTTGTCTAACAATTTCATATCTCAGGTACCCTTAATCCCCGGCTTAGAACGATCCCTACTTACTCATACTACTAACGATTGTAGGGTTATCATTGTGTGCGAGCTTAGGCTCCCATCACTTTAACATGTATATTTTCAGAATTACTCTAGCCCTTTGAACCAACATGAGGTAAATCAACTTTGCGCATAATCAACCTCATGTAGTATTCGGCATATGAAGTAAATACACAAGTTTCGGCCATGATCAAGGCCGAACTCATGCATTAACTTGTGCTTTATACGAATTCAGAAAATAAACCAACATAATTAAAGAACAAAAATCGAAACATGCTCACATACAAACTCTGATTAGAAATCGCAATATATTATGAACAAAACTGAAACTTTAAACAACCATATAACAAATTCGGAAGTCTAAGTTTAAATTAGTGAAACCAAATAAACATTCACAAATCCTTACAATCTTCATAGACAAAGTATTGTATTTATACAGAAAAATAGAAGCCATGAGAGTAGAGTGAATCACACTTTGAAGAACCTTGAAGAAAGCTTCGGCAAAGGATGAATTCAATGGTAGTGGAGGTGCGAATTTGGTAAGGTGAGGGAGAGGGTTTCGGCTTGTATTATTCTTTGGAAGTGTGGTGCTATTTCGGCAGAGCTTTGGCTTGTGAAAAGTGAGAGAGAAGAGATATTTTTTCAATGGTTGTGCCGAACTATTTATAGAGGAGAGAAGAGAGCTAGGGTTTCATCTCTTAAGGTTTCGGCATGTAGGGTTTCGCAAAGAATTAGCGTTCGGCACAAAGTGTTTGTGCCGAATTCTTCTTCCTCTTTTCTTTCAAGGTAAGTTTTCTATTTTCTCTTTAATTCCTACCGAAATTCCCTTTAGGATTTCTGAAAATTCTTCCCTTCCTTCTTTATTTGATTCGGCAATAACCCTAAATGAATGTGCATGGAATCAAGTCTACATCCATTCAGGGTTTATTCTTTTAATTTGGCATGTATCTTCCTTTGGATAATTCGGAAACTTCTTCTCCTTTTGCAATCCGAATTCTTCTTCCTTGCCGTGCACTTCTCTTCTCTTGCATGTGCTCGGCATGCATTCTTCTCTTCCTAGTTGCATTGCAACTCTTTTCCTTAAATGAATTCGACAAAGATAGTTTCTTGTTGCTTTTCCATTCCAAATTCCATTTGTTAATTCCTGAAAAATAAGAGAAATAATTGTATTAACAAGAGACGATAAAAAGTAGCACAATTTATGTTTTGATAGATTCCTGATTCTGTCAGGATTTCCTGGTTCAACAAGGAGTCCTACTTTGATTGAAACTCTTAAAACCTTCGACGTTTTGAGAAACGTCGAAACATGTAGACTCCTAAACCGATTAGGATTCCTAATGGAATAAGGATTCCTAGTTTGAATCAAACTCTTCACAAATCATGCATTATTTTGATAGTTAGGCTCTTTTCACCATAAGTCTGCCAAAAGACTCAAAACTCGACTCGATGACTCTATATAACAACAATAAGGGTTAAACAATTGCATAAATGGGGATAAAACACATTAAGAATATCGCATTTTATGCTCTTATCACCCTCACCTTAGATTACTAACCGATTTTAAGTCCTAAACATGCATCATATACCTACTGTCCTAATTATCAAACATACAAAAATCACAAGTTAAAAATGCAAAACTATTACATAAACATCAAACAAGAATCGGTTCATATAAGAGTTTAACAAAAACCAAGAATTGAATCGAGTTCATACAATACACATAAACATAAACAAATACAGTAGCCATAGGGGATCAGATCAAACTTTAGAAACCTTTGAAGACTTCGAAAGACGTGGTGAAGATGCACGGCAACAAGTAGAACAATGGTTCGGAATTTTGGATGGTGGTGGAATCGGGTTTGGCTAAGTATTTGGTGTTTGGTGCTTGAGAGACTTGGTAGAGCTTTAGGCTAGTACTTGTGCTTGAGATGAGATGATTTTTATGTATGGAATTCAGCCTCTATATATAGGAGAAAGCTTGAACAAAGTCGGCAGGGATTAGGAATTGCAAATCCTAATCCGAATTGGTTTTGGTTTCTTGCCGGCCACTCTTAAATCTTCTAGATCTTCTTGTCCGAACTCTTCATGGATTACAGCCTTCATGGACTCCTTAATGGATTAAAAACATTTGCTTGATGGATCAAAGTCAATAGCATCAGTTCCAAGCTTCCCTAGCTCACCCGGGACAACTTTTTTCTAGAATCGGCAGCTTTCCTGCTTGCACTAGGGAATGTCTTCTTTCCATATTTTGTACTTCCTTTAGGCATGATTGACTCCCATATGCTTTATGTAGATCAGGAACTGTTGATCTATGCATTTAGATTCCATTTTGGTGAAAAAATACAAAAAGTCACGAAAATGGGCAGTAGGTATTCTTCTCAACAGGGCAGTGACCTTTCTGTCTTGTGACGGGCATAACTCTCTCCTCAAGAACGCTTTTGATGCGATTCCAAGTTCTATATAAACTAGACTCGTAGAGATTTCCATGAATGTATGGCACTCCATCTAGTTTCTCGTGAATCATCCTGGAGAAATTCTGGATGTTGGATGATGTGCCCAGGAAATTACAGAAACTTCTGGATTTTGCGATAGCTTTTCACTTGTAATTCCTGACATCTTCTTTTGCTCTGATTGGTATAACTCTTTCCATTACTGGATCATCAATATGTGTCCTATATATAAGAGAAGAAAAATCCATCAAAAGTATAGCCGAAGCTTTAGAGATCCAATGAAACATCTCTAAGACTTCATAAATCGGCTTCTTGACAATTTTATACATTTTTCCTATACTTAGCATGATTTCTTTGTAACTCTACCAAAATCACATGGCTCTATATTATGACTCGATCCTAAAATAATAAGGGTTAAACAAAGTACGAATGACTGTAAAAAAAATTAAGAACGTCGCATTTTATGCTCCTATCAACTACCCCACACTTATCTTTTACTAGTCCCTTAGCAAAACTAAATTAAACTAAGACTCTACACAAACTATTGCCCCTAACGATTTGTTTCAGGCTCGTTTAAACACATAGGTTTTAAGTTGATGCATGAGAATGCTAAGCACTAAAATCCCAAGTTTCATGAACATGTAACATTAATATGAACATGTAAGAACAACACATGAGCATGAAAACATGTAAAAGCTAATACAATCCTCCTCACTAGGCATACTCTCTCCTCTTTTCACTCAAGACATGGCTATTCACACACAAGTATATGCAAGTGAAAGATGATAAATATGAGAATAACTTGCATATTCCATAGAAAACGAAAAGCACTTTGTGAATATGATATAGAAAACTTCGTTTAACAACTATGTGCACCAATGAACCAAAACTATATGCTTACTCTTGAGAAAGACTCCACAAATCTTAAGAATCATGAGAAGATCAATAAAAAAGGATGTAATGGGGCTTGGCTAAGAGGTTCAAAATTTAGGATATGTGGTGCTAAAGACGTCTCTTTAACATAGCAAAGCTCAACTCGCTTTATGTCTCCTCGCCAAGGGCCGGATTTCATCTTGTTGGACCCTTTTCTTCATTCTTAACTCCGCAAACACATTGTGAAAACGAGCAAAGGTTCAATATAACAATGATAAGCCTTCAAATACATACACAACTCCAAATTCACGACACTTTTCAAAGATAGGACTTAGCTAATTTTTCTTTTTGAAATCGTGCCTTTGCTTTGATTTTTCTCGGATTCAATTTTTTTCTTTTCTTGTTTTTCTGTCCGATTTCATTCTTTTCTTTTCTCTTTTCACTAAGCACGGCACAATTTTATATAATTTGTAAATAAGTCTACCCCACACTTGTTCTTCTTCATCACTTCACGCGAAAACTCCTTCAAAAATCAAGATTTGCCAAAACTTTGAGACAAGGTAAGGGCATAACTATACTAAGCTCATGGAAAGTGTTTAAGGGTGATGAAAGAAAAGGATAAACGTTGGCTCAAGGGGGTTTACTAAGGTGTCCCACGATGGGCTCAATTAGGGCGCATGCTTTATTTTGTGGTTATGGTGGTAAACCTAAAATATCTTTTCAATCCTTTTCAAAATCAAGGTATTTTATGATGAAAAAGCTTTGAAAATCAACAAGAGCAAGTTCTAGCATTCTAGAGTTCATTAAAAATCTATGGCACATAATCGTTGAATATATAAAGAATAATGAGGTTCATACTAAGCATGCTCGAAAATTTTGAATTTTAGCGCTCATGAAGAAAGTGATAGGAGCACAATGTGCGACGATATTATATGCTTATGCCCTCATTTATGCTTTGCTTCTTATTTGTCTAAGATAGAGTCATAATTTATTTTAGTGTTAATTTGGTAGAGTTTTGGCGAAAAATGGTTAAGAATCCGAAAAATGACCAAGTATGAGAAATCTGGAAAATAGTGCAAAATATGTCTTTTTCGTGATTCTGAGTTGAGTAAAAATATGATCTATCCTTGTCCGAATTCAATAAAATTTGGTGTGATTAATATTCATATTCTGAGGAATGTTGTGTTAAAATTTCAGATCAATTGGAGTTTGGGAAGTCACCAAAAAGATGGCTGCAAAACGGCAGTCCGAGCAAACCAATCCAGGGGCTTCCAGGATTTTCCTGGGACTTTGATCCAACTTCGAAAAATCATTCCCGACGACTCACAAGGAATTTGATCGAGATATTTTATGGAGAGATGGCTATATGTGTCTAGTTTATCTGAGACTTAGAATCGCATCAATCGGAGCTCCGAGGGTGGAGATATGCCGGAGTTACTGCAACAAGGTCTTTTCTGCCGATTCCAGGAACCTATTACCTCCTTTTCACAATTGCTGCTTTTCGATGGACCATATGATGTACAAGTGCATTTGTGAAGATAATCCAAGCTTAAGGAAGGAAGGAGGATGACACCAAGCCCGGGCATTGAGGAAGAAAACGAAGAAAGAAGTTCTCCTACTCAAACTAGGAGAAGCTGCCGAAAGAGGCAGATTCTGTACCTTAATGTTGCTGCCGGCAATAGAAGCATTTTTGGTGGATCAAGACATGTCAATTGAAGTCCAAAGATCATAAAAGAAGTCCATGAAGATGTGAAGCCCAAGCCTTGAAGAAAATCTCAGAAAAAGAAAACCTAATTGAACTATGAAAGGAAGGTTTCAAATCCTTATCCCACTGGGTTTTCTGAATTCCTTTCGCAATAGGGCTGCCGGCAACACCCTCTCCTCTATATATACCCTCACTTTTTCATTCTGAAAATCATCTCATCTCAAGCATAAAATACTAGCCAAAGCTCTACCAAGTTTCTTAAGTACCAAATACCCAAATACTTAGCCAAAACACCATCACCACCACTTCAAATTCCCGAATCCCTTCACCTTGCCTTCTGCCGATTCCTGCTTAGGCCGAGCACTAAGGAGCAGCAGCAAGTACCATCTCGTCATGTCTTGAGGAGTCTTCAAAGGTTCTAAAAGTGTGATCCACTCCCCTATGGCCTTAGTATTTGTTGTAGTTTGGTTGTATTGTATTAACACAATTCGTTTCTTGGTTTTTATTGAACTTTTATGTAAACCGAATACATGATTGATGTTTGTGTTCAAGTTTTGTAATTTTAGCATGTGAATTTCGTATGTATGGATAATTAGGCCAGTGGTATCAGAAGCATGTTTATGATTTAATTTGGTTAGTAATCTAAGGGTGTTCCTTAATCCCCGGCTTAGAACGATCCCTACTTGCTCTTACTACTAACGATATTTTGTAGGGTTTATTATTGCGTGCGAGCTTAGGCTCCTATCAGAAAGTAATTTGGCTCTAAAGCTCACAAGGTAATTATGGAAACAAACTAGCTAAAACATGGATGCTTTAATAATCAACACGTCCTACATGCTCCTACCAATGCACATTATTCATGAAACTCACAATTTTAAAGTATGCACAACTATCATCTATGTATGCAAAGAGGAGAAAAACATCATTGACAATTTAGGGGCATCCTAAGGCTCGAAAATAAATCACAAAACAAAATTTAAAAACTCTATTTTTGTCTTACAATTTTTCTGAAATTTTCTTTTCTAAACTAAGCACACAAAAAAATAAACGAAACATATAATCCTACCCAACACTTAGAAAATTACATTGTCCACAATGTAAGCATAGAAATATAGTAAGTAATTTCCTAAGCATGTAATAATCGAACATGTTCCAACATATCATCACAAACTAATGAAAAAGACAAGGGTTAGAGAATTAAAACGCTCGTCGATGGCTCCTCCGTTTTTCATAGTCGACATGGGTTGCCTCCCATGTAGCGCTTAAGTGTTTATAGTCCTTTAGCCTAGACTCATCATCGTGTGTTCATCCGTTGTTCAAATATTGAAGTTTGGCAGCTAGGATGACAAAGAGGTGATTTTGGAAATCTTCGTTCGCATCGGCAACGTTGTATTCGCTATCGGCAGCATGACATTCACTATCAGCATCGTGGTGCGCAGGCTGCATGTCACTCTCGCCATCATCGACATGGGCTGCATCGGTAGAGTAAGCAGTCTCTCGGCAGTGGGTATCGGCTGTGCGGACTCGTCCCAGAATTTCTCTCTGAAAATACGAAACAGGTCCGAATAATAACCCAAAATCCACTAAACATCCCTTTGCTCCCAAACCACAACCGCCCACCCACTGGGAACAGGGACCGATCAATTCTTTTAGTGCTAAGCTTGACGTAAAACCCCGTTTTTAATCAACTTTTACCTTTTTCGGAAAATCGACAGTAACATTTTATAAAATCAAACGGTAATAGTCAAGTCAACAGTAAAAGTCAAAGTCAGAATTACTAATTACTATTCATTTTACTGTTTACCATTTACATCTACTATTTACTATTACTATTTTACTGTTCACTATTCACCTTTTACCATTTTACTTTTCACCTTTTTCCTTTCTTCCACCTCTCGCCGCCACCGCCGCGGGCAGCTCCGCCACAGAGGCCAAAACGCCTCCCATTCATCAAAATTCAACCCCAAATCGATCGCCACCACCACCGGATCTCTCCATCGTTGCCCCCGTCGCCAAACAACCCGCACAGCCGCCCCGTACGGCGGCAGGACCACACCACCTCCAATTTCATTCAAAATTCAACCAATCGGACTTCAAATCACACCTAATCTACTCCAAGCAACCTCCTGAACTCAAATTCAACATCCAAAATCATCAATTCCATCATTTCAATCACCCTAACCGAAATTCCCCAAAACCCTAGAAATTCGAATTCTAATTTCTCCTTACCTGGGTTAAATTGGTTCAATTCCTTCCGTGGGTTGATTGCACGGGCCGAGACCATCGATTCCCGACCGGAATCGTGTCGATTGGTGGCTGATGGATAGAGAACTCGGTTTGACACACTCGAGCCTTCTCAAGCTTCGACCGGTCGAACAACGGCGATCCGCCTCGAATACCTACCCCAGACATGAAGAGGAGAAGAAGACGAACCGATCGGCACTGGTGGCGCGCCGATCGATGGCCGGCGCCTCTGGGTGGGGAGCTCGGGCTCGAGCCCGATCGAGGGAGAGAGAGAGGGAAGAGAGAGAGAGAGAAAAGAAAGAAAAATAAAAGAAAAGAAAAGAATATTCCCCCTCTTTCCTAGAATATCCCCGTTCTAGAAAATTCCGCTCGTTTCTAGAAATTTCATCCCCTCTGATTTTACATCATAACTTTTTCATGCGAATTCCAAATTAAACTTGCTACGTGTCATCGAACTCGTTTTACCGTCCTCTATTTTATCGATAAATAAAATTCTTGATCGGGTCAACTTATTAAAAGTCAACACTTGAACCCTCTAAATTGTAGAACAAATTTTGGAAACGTCAAAAATAGTTTAAAACTTTTAGGGGGTATTTTAAGGTTCGGGTCGTTACATCGGCAGCATTGGTGAGGTGTGCGCAGGGCTGCTTAGCAGCGTTGGTGTCCGAATGTGCAGGCTGTGCGGGTGAGTTATCGGCAGCATCGACACTGACTGTCGACATAGCTCTGGGCTGTATCCGTACCCGTATTGGATACGGGACTTTAGAACTTAGACGTATCAGATATGGCATCGGATACGGTAACTTGGGCCGGATATGTGTCAGGATAGGTCTGGGATATGACAGCCGTATCTGACACACTCTGCAAGGACTCGGCAGGACACGGCTCGGCACCGGGAGTCTCAGGCTGCAGGGTATGAATTGCTGCATCGGCAGCGTGCGTGTAGGGCTCAGCGTCGGCAGTGTTCACAGCTGCAGCAGCATTGCTCTCGGTAGGGTTGGCTGTGGTAGAGGCTGCAGTTTGGCGAAGCTGGCACTACAGCCTACCAGTAGGAGCTTCCGACAATGGCTGCGCAGCGGCAAAGGCTGCAGCTGCTCCTTCGATTCTTGGTGAATTGTCGATGAGTGCGTCTTCCACCGTGTGCTTTGTAAACGCATCGTAGTAAGGCTTTAATCGATGACCATTTACTTTAACAGTGTTACCCGAAGCTTCATTCAATATCTCCACGGCTCCATGAGGGAATACTTGAGCAACAATGTATGGTCCTACCCATCGTGAACGTAACTTACCCGGAAAAAGTCGAAGTCTTGTATTGAATAAGAGAACTTTTTGTCCAACTTCAAACTTCTTTCCTCGAATCATCTTGTCATGGTAGGCTCGAGTTCTCTCCTTGTATATCCATGCGGCATCATAGGCTTCATTGCGAATTTCCTCGAGTTCGTTGAGTTGAAGCTTCCTATGTAGGCCGGCCGAATCTAAGTCCATGTTAAAGGCTTTCATGGCCCACCATGCTTTGTGCTCTAACTCCACGGGTAAATGACATGCTTTTCCATATATTAGCCGAAAGGGAGACATGCCTATTGGCGTCTTCTACGCAATTTTATAAGCCCATAAAGCATCATCAAGTCGATCACTCCAATCTTTCCTTGTTGGTCCTACGGATTTCTCCAATATTTGCTTGATCTCTCGATTGCTCACCTCGGCCATGCCACTTGTTTGATGATGATACGGTGTAGACACCTTGTGTGTGACTCCATACTTCTTTAATAAAGCTTGAATGGTGTGATTGTAAAAATGGGAGCCTCCATCACTTATCAAAACTCGTGGAACACCAAACCTTGAGAAGATGTTGCTCTTGAGGAATTCGGCAACTACTTTTGAGTCATTGGTGCGTGTTGGTTTTTCCTCTATCCACTTAGACACGTAATCAACCGCTAGCAAAATGTAGAGGAAGCCTTTGCTTGAAGGGAATGGTCCCATAAAATCAATACCCCATAAGTCGAAGATTTCTACTTCAATGATAGGCGTGAGTGGCATTTGGTCTCATGCCCCTATGTTGCCGGTTCGTTGACATCGATCACATGTGATACATGTCACATATGCATCTTTGAACAATGTCAGCCAATAAAATCCACAATTTAGAACTTTCAATGCCGTTTTCTTTGGGCCAAAGTGTCCTCCACATGCTTGGTTATGACAAAGGGAAAGGATGGATTGATACTCTTCTTTCGGAACACATCTTCGAATGACTTGATCGTTGCATTGCTTCTATAGGTACGGCTCATTCCATAAGTAGTGCCGAGCTTACTTTTTGATCTTGTTCTTGAGGTGACTCGGCATGTCTTTTGGAAAGTGTCGAATTGCTAAGTTATTGGCAATTTCGGCGTACCAAGGTTATTGTGTTGCATTGATTCGGAAGAGTTGCTCATCCGGGAAACTCTCAAGTAGTTGTATCTCGTCTTCTTCTTTCACAATTCGGCTCAAGTGATCGTCTACAACATTCTCACTTCCTTTCTTGTCTTTTATCTCAATGTCGAACTCTTGAAGTAGGAGAATCCATCGAATGAGTCTCGGCTTAGCATCCTTCTTTGTCATGAGATATCTCAAAGCGGCATGATCACTATACACAATAACTTTAGAGTTTGGTAGATATGATCTAAACTTTTCTAAAGCAAAAAATACCGCTAAGAGTTCTTTCTCGGTTGTGGAGTAGTTGAGAGTTCTCGAAGCATAGTATATGGCATTCGGCTTCTTCTCTATCCTTTGGCCAAGTACGGCTCCAAGTGCGTAGTCACTTGCATCACACATAAGCTTGAAAGGCTCCTCCCAATTTGGTATGGCCAAGATAGCTGCCTAACACAAGGCATCCTTCAACCGGCCGAATGCTTTCTCGCAAGCTTCATTCCATTCAAACGACACATCTTTTTGCAACAAGTTGCTCAACGGCTTTGCATCCTTGGAGAAGTTTTTGATAAATCGTCGATAAAATCCGGCATGGCCAAGAAAACTCCTCACGTCTCTCACATTCTTTGGCGAAGGCAAGTGTTGAATGAGCTCCACTTTGGCTTTCTGTACCTCAATGCCCTTTGTCGAAATTATGTGACCAAGCACAATGCCTTGCGTCACCATGAAGTGACACTTCTCCCAATTGAGCACAAGGTTGGTCTCTACACATCTTTCTAGTATCTCCTCCAAATTCTCCAAACATGAGTCGAAGTTGCGTAAATACACGCTAAAGTCATCCATGAAGACCTCGATCTTATTTTCAATAAAGTCGGAGAAGATGATGTACATGCATCGTGGAAACGTGCCGGATACGTTGCATAGGTCGAATGGCATCCTTCTATATGCAAAGGTGTCGTATGGACATGTGAAAGTAGTCTTCTCTTGATCATCCGGGTGTATCATGATTTGGTTGTAGCCGCTATATCCATCAAGAAAAAAATAAAACTCATGACCGTCTAACTTTTCGAGCATTTGATCTATGAACGACAAAGGCATGTGATCTTTCCTTGTTGTCGCGTTGAGCTTCCTATAATCGATGCACATGCGATGGCCAGCCACAAGTCTTTGAGGCACAAGTTCATTCTTCTCATTCTTCACAACATTTACACTACTCTTCTTTGGCACTACTTGCACTGGTGAGACCCAACGACTATCTGAAATTGGATATATAACTCCACAATCAAGTAGCTTGATCACCTCGTCCTTGACTACCTTCATCATTGTAGGGTGCAATCAGCGTTGCCCCTCTCTTGTTGGTTTCACACCACCTTCAAGCAAAATGCGATGAACACACGTTGTAGGGCTTATTCCCTTAATATCCGTCAAGGTCCATCCTATAGCGGTTTTATACTTCTTAAGCACACTTATCAAATCAACTTATTGCTTCTCACTAAGCTTTGAAGACACAATAACCGGTAAAGTATCTTCTTCTCCAAGATAAACATATTTCAAATGACTAGGGAGGTCTTTTAATTCTAACTTTGGGGCCTCTTCCGCACTTGGATGAAATTTGGTTGTGGCACTTGGAATTGACAAGAACGAATCCTTTCTTTTGAAAAATGGGGCAGCCTCTAACTCGGCTACAACTTGTCTCATGCTCGGCTCAAGTTCTTCTTCTTGTTCGTGCGTGATTCGTTCTCCCTTCTTGTCAAATCCGACCCCTTGCTCTGTGGTTTGTTGCTATGCGTCGAGTGAGGTCGACATGACTCACTCGACCTCCTCAATAACCTCAATAGCTCGGCAGTCCTCTTCTTTTACGACCGGATACTTCATGACATCGAAAACGTTGAACTTAATCACCTCACCATCAAACTCCATTATCATGTTGCCTTCGACAACATCTATATTGGTGCGTGCCGTCCTCATAAATGGCAAGCCTAATAGCAATTGAGTGCTATTAACAGGCGAGTCCTCCATCTCTACAACATAGAAATCGGCTGGAAATATTAGGTGATTCACTTACACAAGCACGTCCTCAACATAGCCCTCCGGATACTTGCTTGATCGATCCGCGAGTTGAATGATGACATTATCCTTCTTGAGAGGCCCTATACTCAACGTTTGATATACATTGAGAGACATGACATTGATCGACGCTCCCAAGTCAAGCATGACATCGTCGAAACGAGTGTTGCCGATCACACATGGCACGTTGAAGCTTCCCAGATCTTTCATCTTTGGTGGCAACTTTCTTTGAATAACGGCCGACACCGTTTCGCTCATAGTCACCACTCGAGTCTTCCTTGTATGTCTCCTTGTCGTGCAAAGCTCTTTGAGGAACTTTGCATACTTAGGCACTTGCCTTATACACTCCAACAAAGGGATGTTTACTTCCACTTTCCGAAAAATATCCAACACTTCCTCGTCGGACTTGTCCTTCTTCGACTTTGCAAAACGAGAAGGGAAGGGTATGCAAGAGTTCAACACCCCTCCTTTGTGTGCTTGGATCGGTATGGCTTCCTTCTTCGAGGTTGCGGGATCTTTCTCTAGTTCATTCCTCAATCTCTCTCTCTCGGTTGCAGCCTTTCTCTCGGCAGCACTGCCCTCGGTAGTGTGGCGTGCGACATCGACAGGGCTCTCTGCAGTGTTATCGGCAGAGGCAGGCTGGCACTCGGCATTGGTAGTGGCATCGGCAACTTCTTCTTCCTCCAAAATTCTGTCGAAAGTCACCTTCTTTGGAATTCTTGCTCGTGGCTCTTCCAACAATCTTCCACTACGTGTTGTGATGACCTTGGCATGCTCATGCCCCATATTTTTAATAACTCCTCCCGGTAGCTTCCCTTGCTCGGTAAACGTTCCCATGAAGTCCACGACTTGCCCCATTTGAGTCTTTAACTCGGCTATGTCCTTCAAGTGAGTTTGTTGCCCCGCAAGCAAAACTTGAGTAGAACTCGAAAGAGATTGGATCAATGCATCTCAGTAGGGGTTGCTTGTTGTTGCTTGAGCTTGGTTCGGCATAGGTTGAAATTGCACGACTTGGTTGCTTGGTTGCATAGCTTGATTCGGCACAAAATGGTTGTCTCGGCACAAAAGGTGCTCTTGGTTGAAAAGGGGCTGCATTCGGTGGCCTTTGAACATTGTCATTGTTAGACCATCGAAAGTTAGGATGATCACGAAATCCCGGATTGTAAGTGTTTCAGTAAGCATTATACGTTTGTCCTCCTTGGAAGCCGATTGCATTTGCCTCCTCATATCCCTCACTCAACACTTGAGGACATTGATCGGTTGCATGGTCTTCCTTGCACACTCAGCATACTTGTGCTCTCTTCCCTCGCATGAGGCTTGTTACCATATCTAATAGCTTATCAACCTTGTTCTCCAATGCAGAACAAGAAAAAGTCTCATTTACTTTGTGCTTCAAGACATTGTCTCGCGACATGCCAAATTGTTGACTATTTAATGCTCGGATTTCCAACAAGTTCTTGGCCGGTGTAGGATCAAGCTCAAGGAAGGAGCCTTGAGCTGTCGAATCTAGGAACTCCCTCTCCATGAGGCGAAGTCCTTCATAAAAGTATTGAAGCAATAGTCCCTCTCGAATGCCATGAGAAGGACAAGAAGTGACAAGGGCCTTGTACCTCTTGTGATAATCGAAGAATGTCTCAGCTCCTCCTTGCCGAATACTAGTGATTTGTTTCCTCAAATCTGTGATATGCGAGGCCGTATAATACTTGAGCAAGAACTCATTCACCATCGTCTCCCACGAAGTGATACGACCGGTTGATACCTCAAATAACCACTCCTTTGCTTGATCTTCCAATGAGAACGGAAAAGACTTCATCTTGAAGTGTTGAATGTTGGCACTTGTAGGACACATACTTTTGGTGGTGAAGTTAAATCATTGAAGATGCTTGTTCGGATCCTCACCCGCAAGTCCATGATACGGTTTCAATTGGTGAAGAAATCCACTCTTCAACTCAAAGTCACCACTCTTGCCGGTGGCACAAGGAGGGAAAGTGATGTTCGCGGGTGCGGTTCCCCATTTTGAGCACGAATTGAAGTCATGATTGGTGGCTCGAGAAAGTTGAAAATGAAATTTTCTTGCAAGAGTGGCCGGCTCGGCTAGCACTTGAAATTCTGGTTCCTCGATATCAAGATCACACGATGAAGTAACTAGAGATGCCGAACTAGGGCTAGAAGGTGGTGATGATACCGAGCTAGAAGATTCGGATGGGGGCAAGGGTGTGGCTAGTGCGAGCGTGAGGTCTTCGTTGATTCGTTGCAAGCGTCCGCGGCCGTCCCTTGTCCAAAGATCAGACATGCACTATTATGAAATTTTCAACACGAAGCAAGTTAGAATCATCGAAGACAAATAGAAAACAAGAATATACATTACATTACATTACAAGCCACGACATTGGCAATTTCAAACAAATTTCAAACAATTTCAAGCTATAAACACACGGAAAAGAAGAGATATATACGACACAAAGAGCAAAAGCACACGAAATTATTGTGATGGTGTCGAAATTTGTCTACGTCTAATTGCTTTTAAATTTGTTCTAACTCTCAAGGTACGTGGAGCAGAGGAGATATCAGTGCAATGGACTGAAACAGTTCAAGGCTTCATTCTTATTCCGATATACCTCGAAAGTTTGAAGCACAAAACGTTTTCTTTTAAGTCTAAAAGCTCACTCATGCTGAATCTACCTCAAATTTTGAAGCTCAGTGGACATGCGGCCTACGTTACATCGTCTAGACACAAAGTTTCGTGTTTTTAGAAGGCTAGTGTGTGTCATCCGAAAGTAGCTCAAGGCAAGACTCATTTGTTGGTAACCACGGAGGACAAGTCCCCTATCGCCCCTCAAAGAGAGAACAGTCTGTGGGCCTCTGAGATCTAATTTGACAAACCTTTGAGATTAAGTCGGGACAACACACACTAATAGGCGAACCTTTTGTCCCTTACTCAGTTAAGAACCTCGTGTTGACAGTTTCTACAAGTGTCAATAAAAGCCGCCCTCAACCTCATGAGACCTCGAAAAATAACATGAACGGTTAAGGCTAATATTAACAAAAGCCACCTTGCCTATTCCTCTTCCCCTCGAAACTCAAAATAAATCCAATACAAATAATCCTCTAAACTTCCAAACAATTTAACTAAGTTATTACACACAAACATTCGGCATACATCATATAACTTTTGAAATTTAAACTCTACATGCCGAAGCATATTTCTACTTTACAACAAAACTTCCAACAAAAATTTACAACACAACTTTACATCAATATGAAAATTTACAAAACAAAACACTTAAAACATATCAAGCTTTTATAATCCCAGGCAACGACGCAAAAAATTGACTAGTTGCCTAAGCACATCTTCAATAATAACCCTACAAGAAACGTTAGTAGTATATGATAAGTAGAGATCGTTCTACCCGGGGATTAAGGGTACCTGACATGTAAAAGGTTAGAAACACATAACCACACACAATACACATATTCACAAACATTGAAATGAAATTGGGATTTGAGATAAGGTTCGGCAGCAACAACGCTGCCTCTAACAGACCTAGACACGAAATTAAACCTAATTCTACTATATACAAGTGATCATCATCTTTCACACAAAGGATTTAGCACATAAGACTCTTTAACATGTAAATTTCACACATATGAAAGTAAGGAACAAGTATTGACACAATTTAGACTTAAATCAGTTTCAACCGTAACTAGAGCTTCCGCTCTGTACCTAGTTACTAGACTTCTTAAGTTCTTTAGAACAAACTTTCGTTCTAGCCCTAAAGATTTATGCTAATCCGTCAAGACTTAACATTTAAGCACAAACGTCTGAAATCGAAGACATGTAAACAAGTAAGGTTGTCAATCATCTTATTTAACATGCAAGTTCTAAGATTAATAGCCCTAAGTGAGCAACACAAATCAACGCAACAGTCACGTCTTGCAAAGTTTGTTATTACTCTAGCCGATTAAACCTAGTACCTAGATTACGTTCAAGACGACACTAAGTACCGATTTTCATGCCCTCACTTTAGATTACTAACCGATTTTAAGTCCTAAACATGCATCATATACCTACTGTCCTAATTATCAAACATACAAAAATCACAAGTTAAAAGTGCAAAACTATTACATAAACATGAAATAAGAATCGGTTCATACAAGAGTTTAACAAAAACCAAGAATTGAATCGAGTTCATACAATACACATTAACATAAACAAATACAGTAGCCATACGGGATCGGATCACACTTTAGAGATTGTGAAGAAAGTTAGCCAGTTCCCTGACAATATTCCAGATGCAACATCTCTTTAGAGATTTTTGGGAGTTGTTAACTTTGTGAGAGATTTTATTCCTCAAGTAAGTGGACTCACTACTCTTCTCTCTCCAAAGACAAGCTCAAAAAGGTAATGATCCTTTACAACGGATGATAGCAACACCGTTAAGAAAATTAAAGAACTCACAAAGCATCACCCTCCTTTACAATTACCCGAAGAAAGAGACTTGATCGTTTTACAGACTGATGCAAACGATTATAACTGGGCAGGGGTAGTTTTGGCGGTCATGCCAGATACTGCATAATTAAATTACTCCACAGCTGATAAGGAAGTACTAGCCTTGATAAAATCCATTAAGGGTGCAGAAGCCTTTTTAGAAAATAAGTTTTTAGTCAGAACTGATAACAAAAGAGTAAAAAACTAAAAAAATTCTAAATTGACAGATGCGGCTAATAGAGGAAGAGTTCTTAGATGACAGATGTTTTTAACTCAATATGAATATGATGTTGAAATGGTTGCAGGAGACAAGAATTATATGTCTGACGCTCTTACAAGAGAAATGGAGATGTTTGAAAGAAGTGAAGGTCGCAATCCAAGGAGCAGGAGACCAAGCCAGAGCATGAAGAAAGGAGAAGACCGGAGTTTGAAGAAAGAAAAAGACCGATGCCTGAACAAAGGGGATCGAAAACAGAAGAAAAAACCGTGTGGGAAAGATACAAAAGTGGAGACAAAACTGTAGGACCTCTACATGATGAACCAGGTTACCAATACATAGTGTCATATTCCCCTGCAGAATCAAGCCAGGCTTCAGAAAAGATTCAGCCAAATCCAGTAGTTGGAGAAACTATCAAGATGGTAAATCTAGAACTTCTTCACAGGATGAAACCCAGTCAGTTAATTCAGAAGAAGAAAGAAAACTCATAAATGAGGCATCCTAGAACTACGGCCATGGGTGACCGATTTCAAAGAAGATTAGCAAGACCACCTCGAACAACAGACGGAAAAGCAAAACTAATACATGATAGGATAACATCCTTCAAAAGTAAACAACTGGTTGTAACCGAAATCAAGAAAACCTTCAATCATTTGATGAGAATTTATGAAAGGCCAGTGTTCAGGACAGGCAAAATTTTACAATTTAACCAAAAGGTTATTATAGATAACATCCTGACTAGCTCCCGTGAAAAGAATGAAGCACTTGTACTTCAAGCTCTTGGAGTATTGACTGAAGAACTTTATAGTTACAATCAAGAAGAAAAGAAACAAACTACCACTGCCAGAAAAAAGGCTTTTCCCGACGAAATAAAAAAAAACGGCCGACGAAATAAAATTTTCGTCGGCTATTCCCAAGAATGGCCGACGAATTTTTTTTTCGTCGCTAAAAAAAAAAATCGTCGGCTATTCCCCTAGAATGGCCGACGATTTTTTTTTTCGTTGGTAAAAAAAAATCGTCGGCTATATTCATATTTTGGCCGACGATTTGAATTTTCGTCTGCCTTTCTCTGAAACTTTAGCCGACGAAAATTTTTGGAAGTATGGCCGACGAGTACTAGGTTTGATTTCGTCGGCTATGATTAAAAAAAAAAAAAAAAAAAACAGCTTCCATTTTCTATCACTATCGACAAACCATTGCTTCGTCCTTCAAATGCAAATGTGTCGTGAAATAAGATATGACCGAAATAATGAAATACATCTACGGTTGAAAAATGACAAGATTCCGACAAAATCTGTGTGCCGAATGTTGCGGTTAACTGTTTTTTACTTCTGTTTTCCTATGGGTAGCCTGACGGTCGGTAAATATTTTGAAGAAAATTTTTATACGATTAGTTGCGTCTCATCGATTTGAAACTATTATCTGTTGAAGGTCAGGCCAAAAAACGTCATTTAGACAGGCCAATTACCATTTCTAAGCGTTTAAAGGGTTGACTCACCCGGTTGACCGTCACGATCGAGCCTTTAACGTTGTCAGATGTAGTTGGATTTTTTTTCATACATGTATTTAATCTAAACGGTGATATCTGACGGTTGGAATAGATTTTCCAAACTTTTAGATTCAAAATCGGAACATATGCACTAATGTTCCTTGAATTGTTTACTAAGTGTTTAAGTGAATGTATAGTTTCAAATAGTTACTATACATACACTCTTCAAATGCAAATATGTCGTCAAATAAGATATGACCGAAATAATGAAATACGTCTACGGTTGAAAAATGACAAGATTCCGATAAAATCCGTGTGCTGAAATAATGAAATAAGTCAAAACCCAGTTTACTGTAGATTTGGCGTCCGGCGTCCGAATGATGATTGTGATACCATTACGGAAAGAGAACGACGCCAGGAATCAAACTCGTCGCTTTGCTATGACGTGTGGGCTTTTTCGGGCTTTCGAGTTCATTTAGGGCCTCAAAACGGCAGTTTAGTATTTTTTCATAGAATAGCCGACGAAACATTGTATTTCGTCGGCTATTCTCTAAGTATAGCCGACGAAATACAATGTTTCATCGGCTAAACTCTTGATCCGCGCCTTTTTATTGTCCGCCGTTGGATGGCTCAGATCCGACGGCTGTTGATTTTCCAAAGTATAGCCGACGAAATATATTAAATCGTCGGCTATTCTCTAAGTATAGCCGACGAAATATTTTAAATCGTCGGCTATTCTCCTTCTAAATCTTTTAAATCGATTCCTCCCGCCTTTTTTCTCTCCTCCTTCCCCTCCTCCTCCGGCCTCCTCCTCCTCCTTCCCCTCCTCCGGCCTCCTCCTCCTCCTCCTTCCCCTCCTCCTCCTCCTCCTCCGGCCTCCTCCTTCTCCTCCTCCTCCTTCCCCTCCTCCTCCTTCTTCTCCTCCGATCCGGTATTTTTTTTTTGCCCAAAATGTAGTTATAGCCGACGATTTTGGCATTATTTCGTCGGCTATAATCTCTATAGCCGACGAATTTTACAAATTTCGTCGGCTATACAACTTATAGCCGACGAAAAGTGCATTATTTCGTCGGCTATAACTAATTAATACCTATTAAAATAGTAATATATTTCGAAGAAATAGCCGACGAAAATTTATGAATTCGTCGGCTATACTTAATGAATTTCGTCGGCCATACTCGAAAATACCCGACGAAAATCGTCGGCAATTTCTCCCAGGTTTGGCCGATAAAAAATATTTTCGTCGGTAAATTCGTCGGCCATACTCGACTATAGCCGACGAATTGGTTTTTTTCGTCGGCCATTGTATTACCGACGGGGTTTTCCCGACGACTTATAGCCGACGAAAATTTCGTCGGTAGAAGGTATAGCCGACGAAAAATTGGCATAGCCGACGAAATTTTTTTTGTCGGCTATTCCCTCAGATCTGGTAGTGTACTGAAAAAAAAAACCTTAAAATATCATATCCTGAGAATCCTGAAAGTGCAAAAATCCCTATGGTAGCCTTATCAGAGTCTGAATGATTCCGTTTTCATAATCTCTTAGGAGATTTTAAGAATAAGAAAGAGCTCCAGCCAACTTTATCAGTCATAGCAAGTCCATACTAACACATCTTGACACTATTATAAAAATAATGACAAAATAGTGGTCACTCCTTATACTTTTAGCGCCTCGACAGTTTAGTCCTCGTGCTTTCAATTTCAACTATTCACTCTTCGTAGTTTCAATTTTCTACAAATTAGTCCAATCTTTCCAAAATGGTTGTTAACTATTTTCTAATTTCCTCTAATACCCATAGGTGTTGTTTTATTATTTTTTCTTCTTGTTTTTTTTTTCCTTTTTCTTCAAAACCAAAACCGAAGAATACATAACCCACCATGAAAGGCTATGTAGCCCAATTAAGTTTGAGCCTTATTGGCAAAAAAAAAAAAAAAAAAAATTAAGCCTAGCTAGTGTAGTAGTGTTGTTTGTAATCTTAATTATATGAAATGATAGTTATTTATATAGTTTCATTCGTGGGAGCTTAGAGAGTGATGTTAATACTCGGGATGATGATGAGAATTTATTTTAATCTCATTTTGGTTTAAATTGATATGATAGAGATTTGTTAGAATTTTATTTCATCGTGATTATGGTGATGTTATTTGATTTTGTTAGTAGTTATATATCAAATCAATTTGCATAATTTTTTTTTCCCGATTGTAATCAGTTTACAACTATAAAATTCTTGGAGGGAAGATCGACAATCATAAACCCAGATATTCTAGAGCTTCTCTCGGTTTGGTTTTGAAGAAGAGAAAGTAAAAAAAAATATGAAAAATAACCTAAGGGCATTTGAGGAAGTTGAAAAATAGTTAACATTCATTTTGGATGAAATGGACCAATTGGTAGAAAATTGACACCACAAGGAGTGATCAGGTGAAATTGAAAACATAAACACTAAACTGTCGAGACACTACAAATATAAGGAGTGATCAGTAATTTGTTTTAAAAATAATCAAACTTGCTTAGTATTCGCTTTGATCGATACTAACGCCTCCCTATTTGTGTTTTGTAGATGTCTGACACTCAGCGTCCATAATTTGATATCTTGGGGATGTCCAAGGTAAGGAAAACAAGAGGTGGGTCTCTGATGTCGAGAATACTTTCATCGGAAAGAGATTCACGGCCACCATATTCCCTCCAGATGATGAAAATCTGCAAGCCTCTCATGAACTTTCAGGCCCTGATGTTTCTCAGGCGCCACATCCATCCAACGCTCAAGAAGCAATATCTAAGGAAAATAGATCCCAAAGAGATGCGGGACATTCTCAAGGATCACTTCGACAATGTGCGTGATGCACAACTCCCTGACTTATTGTCTGATTGGGAGCAAATCCGCTTATTGGACTTTGATACAGTCCAGGAATATCATCAGACTATGCTCAATTTATAGTCTGATCTGAGCTTTTGTGGTGTCGAGAAAACTGACAAAGATATGATGGAGAAGACGTTCACAACGTTTCCAGAATCCGCCTCCATGTTGTCGCATCAGTATCATGATCTCCTTGAAAAAGGCACCATCAAGACATTTAGTGACTTGATGAATGTGCTCCATGAGTTGATCCTTACTACCAACAAGAGGCCTAGAGGTCCGAAATTTATTGCGAAATTTCACCAAGTCCATGGTTAAGCTCCAAAACAAAGGAATCAATCTCGTGAACGTCAAGCATCGCCACCACGTGCGCCAAAAGCAACACGCGGTGGCCGAAGAGGAAGAGGAGGCGCATGCCCTAGCCGGAACCTCTCTTGGAAGAGAGACGGCGGCGGCGCCGCCATTCCCCGTAGAGGGAACAGACCCGAATCCTACTCCAAGCGTGGTGGTCACACATCCAACCAAGCTTTGGCTTCTTGCTTCAAATGCGGCTCCAGGAATCATATTCAGCGCGATTGCAAGATAGTAGAGATATCCAAGCTGCCTATAAGAAACACAAGCAATATATGACTCAAGAAGCGAACTATGGAGACTTCGAGGAAGAATATGATGGGGAAGATACTCACCTCACCGTCGATGACTTCCAACCTACCAAGAAACGTAGGACAAAGGAGTATGATACTCCGGATTATGAATAAGCTTTTAGGCTTATGATTCATGTTCAAGTTTGATTACATTGCTACTTTTGGCTTGTTTTTAGTCACAGTTCATGACTTTGAAATAAGTCGTTTATTTAGAACATCCTCCGCTGCGAATCCGACACCGATTTTTTTTTTTTTTTTTAGCCATGGCATCGTCTTGTTTTCGGACTTGATATGCTTTGGACACAGCTCAACCTTAGCATCGGTTTACCCCACGCACGACCGACCTCGGCCTCGGTCATCTCCTCATGGCTATATAGAAATTCTCTACTCATGACATTTCCCCTGTGCCCGAACTTGGTTTCGCCAACTCTACATGATATATAGATGCCATACGTACATCATTGGCCTTCATACACCTCATTTTGTGATGATATATTGCCTATACACTCTCTAGGAAGAGGACATGTGTTCCGGCACAAAGCGATCCGCTCATCATCGATACTGTGAAGCCATCACACGGGATTGTCTCTGACTATACCTATGTCTAAGAATCAACTCAGAATTCCCTGGGGGACGCCTCAGACTCACCGTTGATGTTGGAGAACAAGGAAATCTCACTAAAATTCTTATGTATGCACAATCTTATGGAAAGGTCTTCCATGTACATTGATGAGGCATTCGCCTATGCCGTTGCTCAAGAAATCATTGACGATGACGAAATGGAACCCCGCTCTGTTGGTGAGTGCCAATGAAGGGCGGATTGGCCGAAGTGGGAAGAAGTAATCCAGGCTGAACTAGACTCTCTAAAGAAAAGGCAAGTATTCAAACCGGTTATTCCTACACCGCCAAAAGTGAAGCCAATTGGACATAAATGGGTCTTTGTTAGAAAGCGCAATGAGAATGGTGAAGTCCAGCGATATAAAGCTCGACTCGTGGCGCAAGGTTTTTCTCAATGCCCTGGAATTGATTATGAGGAGATATATTCTCCAGTCATGCACATCATTACCTTCCGTTATCTAATCAGTTTAGTAGTCTCAGAGAGACTCAGTATGTAGCTGATGGATGTTGTTATAACGCATCTGTATGGGGATCTAGATACCGACATGTATATGAAAGTAACTGAAGATTTTCGTTACCCAAATCAAGTGAGCAGAAACCACGAAGTGCTTTTGCTATCAAACTCAAATGTTCCCTATATGGACTTAAGCAGTCTGGTAGGATGTGGTATAATCGTTTGAGTGACACCTTGGTTGGGAAGGGATACAAGAATGATGAGTTATGCCCTTGTGTATTCATAAATAGAACAAGTTCAGGCTTTGCAATAGTAGCTATCTATGTTGATGATATGAATATCATTGGAACTCAAGATGAGATAAATGAAACCGCGAGCTACTTGAAATCTGAATTCGAGATGAAAGATCTGGGAAGGACTCGGTTTTTCCTAGGCCTAGTACTAGAGCACCGAAGTGGTGGAATCATTGTACACCAGTCTGCATACGTACGAAAGATGCTCAGGCGATTTAACATGGACAAAGTTATGCATCCTACAGGCACTCCCATGGTCGTTAGAAGTCTAGATATCAACAAAGATCTGTTTCATCCAAAAGAAGATGATGAATAGGTCTTGGGAGCTGAATATCCGTATCTTAGTGCTATTGGAGCTTCGTTGTACTTAGCTCAGTGCACTAGATTAGACATTGCATTCTCGGTGAACTTGTTAGTTAGATTTAGCACTGCGCCAACACAACATCATTGGACTGGGATCAAGACTATCTTCCGATACTTGAAAGGAACCAGTGACTTGGGCTTGTTCTATCGATACACTCATCAGGATTCGACCATCGGCCGAACCCTTATACCCCACGACGGAGACCGTGACTCGGATCACCATGGGACAACTATCAGTCTGTCTCCGGTTCGACTGCCTGCCACACCGCCACCGCTGCCGCCGCTGTCCCTGATCACGAGGATGCCAAAGCGTGGTCACGATATGGTTTCGGTAATACCCCCTCCTACCAAGATACACCGAATGACGTGATGGTAGGATTGACTGATACTGGATATTTGTCTGATCCACATAAAGGACGTTCCCAAACAAGTTATGCTTTTACCATGGGGAATACGACGATATCTTGGAGATCAACTAAGAAAACCCTTGCTACTACCTCCTCGAACCATGCTGAGATCATTGCACTACATGAAGCAGTCAAAGAATGTGTTTGGCTTCGCTCAGTTATATCTCACATTCGAGAGTCAAGTGGACTTGAGTCTACTACGATGGGACCAACTTGCATAAATGATTATAATACAACATGCATTGAGCAGATGAAGTTGTGATACATCAAGAGACTTTGAATATTCAAACAAAGCAAGTCAGCTTACAAGATAATGTCGCTGATCTCTTCACCAAGTCTCTACCCAAATCTACATTTGTGAAGCATGTGAAGTGCATTGGTATGTGTCGCTTATCCGAATTCAAAGACTGATTTATTCATCAGGGGGAGTTCTCATGTAGACTTCAGGGGGAGTCTATTTACGCATGTCTTATGCACTTGTAGTTGGTGCGTTGTGCTCTTTTTCCTTCGACCATTCTTTTATATTTGCCCAAGAGGTTTTTGTTTTGCTGGCAAGGTTTTAACGAGGCAACACCTTATGCACCATTAGGTACGTGACACAAGGAGGAGTGTTTAAGGAAGGTTAATTTCGTAACTTCTGTGGTGTGTCTTGACCTAATTAGACTAGATATGTAGTATCTTTAGTAGATAGGGAATCCCTGATTTTTTGAGATACTTGATGTAATGCCTATATATAGGCCTCCTTATCAAACAATAAAATTACGCTTTGCTTATCCTTTGTTTCTCCTATAACGCTTGGCATTAAAGAAAAGAAAAATAATATCTAGCAATTACAAACAAATATTTGCACCGAGACCCGAAAGGAGGCTGCTAGAAATGAATATAAAAGGCGTTAGTCCAAATCCAGCCTGCGCCAACCCTAATAGCTCAATAACACTACGTCCTTCTCTCTCAGTCTCTCTCTGTGTTTCTTCCTTCATTCTCTGATTCTATTTCTTCTGCTCTCTCCTCACTAACCCAAGTCAACTCTCTCTCTCTCTCTATATTTATAATATATATGTGGTCTTATAGGATTGGATTCTTTTCCACATTCCTGCAGTGATTCGATATCCCATTCTCTGTAATTAGATATAATTATTTAGCTTCTGATACATGCAATTGCAGCTTAGGGTTTTCGTATCTCTGTGTTGATTGTTGTTGTTAAATTTGCGATTATGATTTTGGAAAGGGGATATTTGACCAAGGAGATTTATAATCAATGGGTCGGAAGAAGCCGACTGCTCGCGGCGATCATGAGAATCCGCAACCGGCGGGTGGCGGTGGGAAATCGAAGAAGAAGAACCTAGTGATCGAAGACAACGACTATTCCGTCGGGACTGAGCTGTCTGAGGAGAGCCAGGTCCAAGAGGAGAAGGTTGTTGCTCCTAGTAAAGGGAAGAAGGGCAAAAATGGGAGTTCAAAAGGTGCCAAAGGTGTCGATGAGGAGTTTGAGGCCGCCGGGGAGGATGAAGACGAGGTTGCGCCAGTTGTGTTCACTGGGAAGAAGAAGGGGAAGTCGAAGAAGAGCGGTGAGAGCTCGTTTAGCTCGTCGGGGTTCGGGTTGCTTGAGGATGAGGATAAGGATGGGGAGGATGATGAGCGGTCTGCAGTGACGGGTGATGATTAGGAGGAGGAGAAGGAGGAGGAGGAGGAGGAGGATGCTCCGGTGGTGAAATTTTCGGGGAAGAAGAAGCTTCGAAGTCGGGGAAGAAAGCTGGGGGTTGTTTTTTTATGGGGTCGACTTTTGATGTGATAGGCAATGAAGAGGATAGTGACAGCGAGTTTGATGATAATAGTAATGCAGATGAGGATGATGAGAATGACGATGAGTTTGCAATTGTTTTTACGGGGAAGAAGAAGGCTTCCAAGAAGAAGGGTGGGAGTGTGTTTCCAACTGGTGGCTTTAGTGCCCTGGATGATGCAGAGGACGATAAGGAGGAAAAGAATGATAAGGATCACGATATTCCTCAGATTACGTTCTCTGGTAAGAAAAAGAAGTCGTCGAAGTCTTCAAAGAAAAGTGGCGGTAATTGTTTTAGCGCATCATTGCTTGATGAGGAAGATGAGGAAAATGCTTCCATTTGTAAACCAATTAGAGCCGGTGATGATTCAGCCGAGGATGAAGACGATCTTTGATTATTCGGGATACTTGATGTAATGCCTATATAAAAGCCTCCTTATCAATCAATAAAACTACGCTTTGCTTATCCTTTGTTTCTCCTATAACACTTGGCATTAAAGAAAAGAAAAATAATATGTGGCCATTACAAACAAATATTTGTACCGAGACCTGAAATGAGGCTGTTAGAAATGAATATAAAAGGCATTAGTCCAAATACAGCCTACGCCAACCCTAATAGCTTAATAACACTGTGTCCTTCTCTCTCAGTCTCTCTCTCTCTGTTCCTTCATTCGTTCTATGATTCTATTTCTTCTGCTCTCTCCTCACTAACCCAAGTAAGCTCTCTCTCTCTCTCTCTCTCTCTCTCTCTCTCTCTCTATTTATAATATATATGTGGTCTTATAGGATTAGATTCCTTTCCACATTCCTGTAGTGATTCTATATCCAATTCTCTGAAAATTAGATCTAATTATTTAGCTTCTGATACATGCAATTGCAACTTAGGGGTATCTCTTTGTTGATTGTTGTGGTTGAATTTGCGATTAGGATTTTGGAAAGGGGATATTTAACCAAGGAGATTTATAATCGATGGGTCGGAAGAAGCCGACTGCTCGCGGCGACCATGAGAATCTGCAACCGGCGGGTGGCGATGAGAAATCGAAGAAGAAGAACCTGGTGATCGAAGACGACAAGTATTCCATCGGGACTAAGCTGTCTGAGGAGAGCCAGGTCCAAGAGGAGAAGGTAAGTTGTTCCTAGTAAAGAGAAGAAGGGCAAAAAGGGGAGTTCGAAAGGTGTCAAGGGTGTCAATGAGGAGTTTGAGGCCGCCGGGGAGGATGAAGATAAGGTTGCGCCAGTTGTGTTCACTGGGAAGAAGAAGGGGAAATTGAAGAAGAGCGGTGGGAGCTCGTCCAACTCGTCGGGGTTCGGGTTGCTTGAGGATGAGGATAAGGATGGGGAGGAGGATGAGCAGTCTGCAATGACGGGTGATGATGAGGAGGAGGAGGAGGAGGAGGAGGATGCTCCGGTGTTTTTTTATTGTTTTTCTAAACCCTACACCCTAAACCCTAAAACCCTAAACCTAAACCCTAAAACCCTAAACCCTAAACCCTAAATTGTGTAATAAGATCTTCATGGTTGCAATTGTTGGTTAATCTTAAATCTCAGCAACAATTGTGTTCAGTTTCCATCAAGATGATATCCCCTTGCCTCGCTGGTAACTATTTACCTCCGGTGGCTCTTACACTGCTACGAACGACAGTAATTCTTTTTAGATGGTATCAGTTGGCTAATTTTGATCTAAGATCAAGATCAAAACATGTCATACCAAAGCGTGACTCTGTACCACTAAAAGGCTAAACCATTGGGACTGTGGGTAGCTACAAGTTTTGTTCAACTAAAGCATATGATGATTCTTAGGGATGGGCGTTTGTGCCCGAAAAAAGCCCGAAACGGGCTGAGCTCTAAATTTTTAAGGACCGGCCCGATGAAGGACCGGCCCGAAATTGTAAAAGTTGGTCCGAGCTTGGGCTTTATTTTTTATGGGACCGAAAGCCCGGCTCGGCCCGTTATGGTCAAATCCATCTTAATGATGTCAACTCCGTCCTCGCTGTCCTCGCGTTGATGATGTACATTAGGCTCGGTTGAGTCATAAGACAGAATGAATCCCCAATTCCCCAGCCCTAACCTCGCCGTCCTTGCCTAGTCGCCTCCTCATTCCAGACTTCTAGAATACCAGATTCTAGCCCCGCAGCCAGTACTCCAACGCCAGTGGCCTGACTCGCCTAGTCGCCTTTCTCCCACTCATGTAAATACCCAATTTTACACACACACACAAACAAACCCAATTCATCCAAATCAAAATAGCTCCACTCTTCTTCTTCTTCTTCTCTCAGATTAACCACCACCACCACCTCCATCACCGTCGTCGGTTTCAAGCCTCCGTCTTTATTCCCCTAACTAGATTCCTTTGGTTTCTGAATCTCTGAGATCGGAGTCGTCGCCGTCGTTGGTTTCGGCTCGTCTTTCCAGCGCCTCAAAGCGTTACCAATCCTCTCTTCAATCTCGATCTGGTTAGCTCTTTGTTTGATCTTTTTGTTTGGTTTTGGTTTGATACTGATTGAAATGTTTGAAACAGCTTTAATTATTCGAGTTTGAGTTTAATTTCATAATTGCATTAGATCATTTGAGTTTAATTTCATTATTCGCCTAGTCGCCTGACTCGCCTCCTCATTTCAGACTTCCAGTGCGATCCAGAATTCCAGATTACAGCCCGTACTCCTCATTCCTCAACGGATTCAACTCCGCCTCCTCATTTCATTACTGTTCTCTTTTTTGGCTTTGGCAGCTTTCCATTGTGTGAGAAGGTTACAAAACTGAATGGCTTCAGATGAGAACTGAAGCTCAAATTCTGGCAATGGCAGTGCATCAGACAAGTATGCTTCCAATTCTGTAACAGGCTAATTTTGGGCCCGAAAAACCCGAAAACCAGGCTCGGCTCGTTATGGTCGGGTTCGGGCCAGTCCTCAATCTCTGAAAAGCCCGGCTCGGCTCGGCCAGAAGGTGTCGCATTGGGTCGGGTTTCGCAAAATTTGGGCTCGACCCGGCCCACGCCTTTGTGACAATCTAGATTTTCTTAATAGGTTGCTTGATTTATTTGTTTTTCTAATTAAGTTTTGGTATGATTATAATTTGGTTGCAAACTATATTGCTTATTGCATTTTATGTGTTTTACATTAATCGTGGAATTTGATAATTATTTTGGGTTGAGTTATTTGCTTTTTGTTAAAAACAAAAATAAAATATGTTATTTTCTTAAGTACCTAGTTGTTTTGTGAGCACCTTTCTATTCACATGTTATTTTCTGATTTCTCTCGAGCAAAATTTGTCAGTTCAACCTCATCTCTTCTCTCTTGTTCCTTGTTCCCGACAAATTAACCTTCCTTCATTTATCCAAAGCTATGCCGAGCCTAAAGGGATTATGATAGGAGCACAATGTGCGACGATATTACATGCTTATGCCCTCGTTTATGCTTTGTTTAACCCTTATTTGTCTAAGATAGAGTCATAATGTAGTTAGTGTCATTTTGGTTGAGTTTTGGTGAAATATGGTTAAGAATCCGAAAAATGACTAAGTTTGAGAAATCTGGAAAATAATGCAAAATATGTCTTTTTCGTGATTTTGAGATGAATGAAACTGTGATCTATCCTTTTCCAAATTCTATGAAATTTTATGTGCTTAATATTCATATGTTGTGAAATGATGTGTTAAAATTTCAGATCAATCGGAGTTCGGGAAGTCACCCAAAGGTTGGCTGCAAAAGGGCAGTCCGAACATTCCAATCCAGGGGCTTCCAGGATTTTCCTGGGACTGTGTCTCAACTTCGAAAAATCATTCCCGACGACTTGCATGGAATTTGGCCGAGATATTTTATGGGGAGATGGCCCTATGTGTCTAGTTTATGTGAGACTTGGAATCGCATCAATCGGAGCTCCACGAAGGAAGATAAGCCGGAATTACTACAACAAGGTCAAATCTGCCGATTCCAGGAACCTACTGCCCCCTTTTTGTGTTTTCTGTTTTTAATGGACCAAATGGTGCACAAATGCATATGTGAAGATGGTCCAAGCCTTATGAAGGGAAGAGGAAGACACTAGGCCATGGCATTGAAGAAAAGCATGAAGAAACAAGTTCTCCTAGTCACACTAGGAGAAGCTGCCGATTCTGGCAGATTGCTGCCTCTGTGTGCTGCCGGCATTGTGGGGCATTTTCAATGGATCAAGACCTATCAATTGAAGTCCAAGATCATACAAGAAGTCCATGAAGATGTGCAGCCCAAGCCTTGAAGAAAAATCAGAAAAAGAAAATCAAGAATGCAAATATTTATTCAACAAGGAAACATAAACCTAGTAGGAAAACCAAAACCTACCTTTTGCATTCTTGTGGCCGGCAGCCTCTCACCCCTATTCCTCTATATATAGCCATCTCTTATTCAGAAAAACATCATCTCATCTCTTGCAAAGCACTAGCCAAAACTCTACCAAATTTTCTACCCAAAGTTCTAACCCGAAACCCTAAATACAAAGTCACCCGATCTCACCACCATACACCACCGAACCATTCCCTGCCATAGCTGCTGCCGAATCTCTTCCACCACACCAAGACGAAGCTCTCCAAGGTTTCTAAAGTGTGATCCATCCCTATGTCTTGTATTTTTAATTTCGGTTTAGTCACATGTATTGTTATAAAAATACTTTGTTTTCGTTTGGTTTTGTATGATGAACATAGATTGCGATTCTTGTTGGAATTTATGTGATGACTTTGCAATCTTTAATTCATGGATTTTGTATGTTTAGATAACCAGGGCGATAGTATTAAAAGCATGTTTAGGATTTAAATTGGTTAGTGGGTTAAGGATGTTCCTTATAAACCGAAACATTAGTTATGCTTAAGCATTTGTTGTTTGCATGTAAATCTAGGTGTTAGGTTTCATCTAACCTGAGTAGAATGAATAAAACTATAGGCCTAGCGGTTGTTTTGATTTGTTGTGCTCACCTAGGGTATAAAACCTTAGCTAAAACTTGCATGTTAAATAAGATGATTGACAACCTTGCTTATTTGCATGTTCTCGATTTAAGACTCTTGTGCGATATATGTTAATCCAAAACCCTTCATACGAGTGATGCCATGTTAGGTATGTTTTTGTGTAGATTGGGAAACGGGCCCTGCAATGTTGGAATTAGTCCATCGTTGGCCCCCCACGCATAAAGACGCTAACTTGGTATTATTTTTATGAGGTTGAGGGCGGTTTTAATCAACACTTGAGACCGCTAGGGATCCGTGTTTGTTTTACAAAGTATGGGGAAGTTATGATCATAGATATGGTTCTCAGGTTTGTTTAACTGGATCTCAAGGCCCATAGACTGATGTTCATTCTCGGTGAGTGAGTCGATAGGGGGTTCGCCCTCCGTGGTGTCCAACAACGAGTCCTGCCTGGTTCCTGTAGGGGGTTCGCCCTCCGTGATTGTAATGACCTTTGAAACGTAAAATCCGCACGACCTAGTCGACAGCTTGTGCCGAAGCATCACCTCACTTTAGACGCTAGAACATAACTTGACATATGTGGCCTATTTTCTTCAAAGATAAAACATGTTGTGTGGTTCAAACTCTTGAGGTATATCGGATTAAGCATGATACTACCGGGGGCTGTATCAGTCCATTGCACCGTTATCTCCTCTGCTCCACGTACTTCGAGAGTTAGAACAAATTTAAAAGAAATTAGACTTAGCGATTACATGATCATGGACTTTTTGATATCTTGTTGGCGAACCATATTTGTACTTTGCCGAAATGTATTGTTGCCGTGTGTGAATTTTGTGCTTTGCCGATTGTCTATATGTGTGTAATCATTGTTGAAATTTGTTGTATCGCCAATGCCGTGGCTTGTAATGATGTATATTCTTGTCTTCTATTTCTTTATAAGGTTCTAACTTGTTTAAATGTTGCAAATTTCAGAAATAGTGCATGTCCGAATCTAGTATTTGGGCAAGAGATCTTCAAGGCCGTTTGCAACGTTTAGATCAAGAACTCGCTATTGCTCGTTTTGTGCCATTACCACCATCGTCACCAACCAGTTCATCAGTACCATCATCCTTGCCGAGTTCACCTATTGTGCCGTCCATTTCATCATCAGTGCCGAGTTCACCATCAGTTGTGTCATCATCGTGTGATCTTCAGAATCCAGAGTTTGAAGCCTTTGCCGAATTAGAAGAAGAAGAAGAGATCATGGCATCAATCAGATCACAGAATGGTCATGTTGCTGGAGCTGGAGTTGCTCCTTCGAATATCACTTATCCTCCTTTGGAAACTGACAAGACTGGAGAGATTGAATTGAGGAGTGGATTCCTCCATAAGCTGAAATCATTTTATGGAATACCGAGTGAGGACCCTAACAAGCATCTATAGTGGTTTAACTTCACCACGGAGTCTATGTGTCCAAGAGGGACCGATTTGCAACACTTCAAGATGAAGGCATTTCCGTTTTCTCTCGAAGATCAAGCAAAGGAGTGGTTGTTTGAGGTGCCTAGTGGTCGCATTGTTTCGTGGAGTACTATGATGGATGAGTTTTTGCTCAAGTACTTTCCTGCTTCACGTATCACTGATTTGAGGAAGCAAATAACAAGTGTGAAGCAAGCCGGAGATGAGACTTTCTTCGACTATTACAAGAGGTTCAAGTCCCTAGTTTCTTTGTGTCCATCGCATGGCATTAGCGATGGGCTCTTGCTACAATATTTCTATGAGGGATTGCGCGTCATGGAGAGAGAGTTTCTTGACTCGGCCGCGGGAGGTAGCTTTTTGGAGTTGAACGCCGGTGCGGCAAGAAGTTTGTTGGAAGTTCGTGCATTGAACAACCAACAATTTGGCATGGCACGAGGCAATGTGCAAAGGAATGAGAAAGTGCATGAGACTTCTTCGAGCTCAAAGTTAGAAGATAAAGTGGACAAGCTCACCGACTTGGTGAGTAATTTGATGAAGAAGCGTGCTAGTGTATGTGGTATTTGTACCAAGGGCCATGAAACCGAACAATGCCCTCAATTTGGAGTTAATGAGGGAGTAGAGGAGTGCAATGCCATTGGTTTTCAAGGAGGCCAACGTTTTGGCAATTTCAATCCAAGGTTCAATGATCATCCTAACTTTCGATGGGCGAATAATGACAACGTGCTTAGGGCACCTATGCAACCGAGAGAAGGAGGAGCGCCATTTGCACCAAGGCCACCATTTGTGCCTCGGCAACCTTATCAGCCGAACCAAGGGAATTTTGGGGCAGTGCCGAACCAGCCACATGCACAAGTTGTGCCGTACCAAGGCCAAGGAGGGCCGAGCCAAGGCCAAGCCACGAGCAACCCTAACTACGATGCTTTGCTTCAATCGTTGTCGAGTGCTACTCAAGCACTACTCGCGGGGCAACAAAATCATCAAAAGGACATTGGTGAACTCAAGACTCAAATGGGGCAAGTTGTGGATTTTATGGGAAGGTTCAATGAGCAAGGGAAGTTGCCAAGCAATACTATTCCCAATCCGAGGAACGAGCAAGCCAAAGTGATTCAAACTCGTAGTGGAAGAGAGTTGTTTCCTCCAACAAGTCCAAAGAAGAAGCGAGTGACTTTCAAGGGTATTGAGGAGGATGAGAAGGCTGCCGGACCTGCAATTGCCGGCAGCCACATGCTTGAGGCCGAGAGGGGAACAACCGGCAGGGCAGCAGCCGAGCATGAAGAAGCCGAGCATAGCATTGCCGGCAGGGTTGTTGCTGCCGAGAAAGGGAGAATTGCCGAGCAAGGGCATGATGCCGGACATGATATGCAAGATAAGGGGCTGCGTAACGAGCTTGAGTACGATCCCGCCACATCCAAGAATGAGATATTGCCGAGCCAAGCAAGCAAGGGAGGGGTGTCATCATCTAGTGCCCCATTCCCTTCACGCTTTGCTAGAACGAAGAAGGACAAGTCCGATGAAGAGGTATTGGAGATATTCCGGAAAGTGCAAGTCAACATCCCTTTGTTGGAATGCATTAAGCAAGTACCGAAGTATGCTAAGTTTTTGAAGGAGCTTTGCACGGCTAGAAGGCATACTAGGGAGACTCGTGTGGTAACTATGAGCGAGACGGTGTCGGCCGTTATTCAAAGAAAATTGCCACCAAAGATGAAGGATCCGAGAAGCTTCAATGTGCCTTGTGTCATAGGCAATACACGATTTGAGGATGTTATGTTGGATTTGGGAGCATCGATCAATGTCATGCCACTCAATGTGTATCAAACGTTGAGTATAGGGCCTCTCAAGAAGGATAATGTTATCATTCAACTTGCGGATCGCTCAAGCAAATATCCGGAAGGCTATGTAGAGGATGTGTTGGTGCAAGTCAACCAATTGATATTTCCCGCCGATTTTTATGTGGTTGAGATGGAGGATTCGCCGGTCAACAACACTCAATTGCTTTTAGGGCGACCATTCATGAGGACCGCGCGTACAAAGATAGATGTGGCCGAGGGCAACCTAACTATGGAATTTGATGGTGAGGTGATCAAGTTCAATGTGTTTGACGCCATGAAGTTCCCCAATGTTGATTTGAAGGAGGGTTGTGCCATTGATGTTTTGGAGGAGGTCGAGCAAGTTATGTCGACCTCGCTCGACGCATAGCAATTAGCGATTGAGCAAGGGGTCGGATTTGACAAGAGGGGAGAACGAATCGTGCATAAGAATGAGGAAGAAGAGCCGGCCAAGCCAAGAAGTGCCGAGCAAGGCACCATTGCCGAGCCATTTATGATAGAGCCGAATGTGATGAAAGTTTGTGCCGAGCTAGAGGCTCGGCCCTATGCCCAAACCTTTAATTCGTTCTTGTCAATTCCAAGTGCCACAACAAAATTTCGACCAAGTGTGGAAGAGGCCCCAAAGTTAGAACTTAAAGAGCTCCCTAGTCACTTGAAGTATGCTTATCTTGGAGAAGGAGATACACTACCGGTTATTATGTCTTCAATGCTTAGTAAGAAAGAAGAGGAGGATTTGATTCGTGTGCTTAAGAAGTATAAGACCGCCATAGGTTGGACCTTAGCGGATATCAAGGGAATAAGCCCTACTACTTGTGTTCATCGTATCTTATTGGAAGAAGGAGCTAAGCCGACGAAGGAAGCTCAACGTCGACTTCACCCTCCCATGATGAAGGTTGTAAAGGAAGAGATTATCAAGTTGCTTGATTGTGGGGTGATCTACCCAATTTCGGATAGTAAGTGGATATCTCCCGTGCAAGTAGTGCCGAAGAAGAGTGGTGTAACGGTTGTCAAGAATGAGAAGAATGAGCTTGTGCCACAAAGACTTGTAACCGGTCATAGGATGTGCATCGATTATAGGAAGCTCAACGCTACAACAAGGAAGGATCACATGCCGTTGCCGTTTATGGATCAAATGCTAGAGAGGTTAGCCGGTCATTCTTACTATTGCTTTCTTGATGGTTATAGTGGCTACAATCAAATCATGATACACCTGGATGATCAAGAGAAGACCACTTTTACTTGTCCATTTGGCACTTTTGCATATCGGCGGATGCCATTCGGACTTTGCAACGCACCCGGCACTTTTCAAAGATGTATGTATGCTATCTTCTCGGATTTTATTGAAGACATTATCGAAGTATTCATGGATGATTTTAGTGTGTATGGAGGCACCTTCGATGCATGTTTGGGGAACTTGGAGAAGATACTTGAGAGGTGTGTAGAGACAAATCTTGTGCTTAATTGGGAGAAGTGTCACTTCATGGTCACGCAAGGCATTGTTCTAGGGCACATAATTTCGGCAAGAGGCTTAGAGGTTGACAAAGCCAAGGTGGAGCTAATTCAAGCATTGCCGAGTCCTAGGTGTGTGAAAGATGTGAGAAGTTTTCTTGGCCATGCGGGGTTTTATCGACGATTCATCAAGGACTTCTCTTCAATTGCCAAGCCATTGAGCAACTTGTTACAAAAGGAGGTGACGTTTGAATGGTCGGAAGCTTGTGAGGAAGCCTTTTGCCGATTAAAGATGCTACTTTGCTCGGCACCTATTCTTGTTTCCCCTAATTGGGACGAGCCGTTTGAGTTGATGTGTGATGCTAGTGATTATGCACTTGGAGCGGTACTTGGACAACGAATTGATAAGAAGCCATGCGCCATTTACTATGCTTCAAGGACTCTCAACGATGCACAACTCAACTACACAACAACGGAGAAGGAACTCTTAGCGGTAATATTTGCTTTGGAAAAGTTTCGATCATATCTTTTGAATTCCAAGGTTATTGTTTATAGTGATCATGCCGCTTTGAGATATCTTATGACAAAGAAGGATGCTAAGCCGAGGCTTATTCGATGGATTCTTTTGCTTCAAGAGTTCGATATTGAGATCAAAGACAAGAAAGGAGTAGAGAATGTCGTAGCCGATCATTTGAGTAGACTTGTGCACAAGGAGGATCGGCTGCCCCTATGTGATACCTTTCCGGATGAGCAACTTTTTCGACTTGAAGTACATGAGCCTTGGTATGCCGACATTGCAAATTTTCTAGCCACAAACCGATTTCCCAAAGAGATGCCGAGCCACCAACAAAAGAGAGTAAGGAAGCAAGCTCGACACTTCTTGTGGGATGATCCGTACTTATGGAAGCAATGTGGTGATCAAGTGATTCGAAGATGTGTGCCGGAAAATGAGCATCGCTCCATCCTTGCTTTTTGTCATAGTGAGGCGTGTGGAGGTCATTTTGGACCAAAGAAAACGGCTTTGAAGGTACTTTCGTGTGGATTCTTTTGGCCTACAATTTTCAAGGATGCATTCATGTTTTGCAAAGCATGTGATAGATGCCAAAGAATGGGGAACATTGGAGCTAGAGACCAAATGCCGCTCACGCCTATCATGGAGGTGGAAATTTTTGATTTATGGGGTATTGATTTCATGGGACCGTTTCCTTCAAGTAAGGGCTTTCTCTACATATTGCTTGCGGTTGATTATGTGTCAAAGTGGATCGAAGCAAGGGCTACACGCACCAATGATGCCAAAGTGGTAGCCGAGTTTCTCAAGACCAACATATTTTCCCGTTTTGGAGTTCCAAGAGTCTTGATTAGCGATGGAGGATCCCATTTTTGTAACCGCACCATTGAAGCCTTATTGAGGAAGTATGGCGTCACACATAAGGTGTCTACACCTTATCACCCCCAAACAAGTGGTATGGCCGAGGTAAGTAATCGAGAGATCAAGCATATATTGGAGAAATCGGTTGGACCTTCAAGGAAGGATTGGAGTGATCGTCTCGATGATGCTTTGTGGGCTTATAGGACCGCGTACAAGACACCGATAGGTATGTCTCCTTTTCGGTTAGTTTATGGCAAAGCCTGTCACTTACCGGTTGAGCTTGAGCACAAGGCATGGTGGGCAATTAAGGCCTTCAACATGAGCATTGATGATGCCGGTCTTCATAGAAAGCTTCAACTCAATGAACTTGAAGAAATTCGCAATGAAGCTTATGATGCCGCTTGGATATACAAGGAGAAAACAAAGGCTTACCATGACAAGATGTTACGAGGAAAGACATTCGAAGTGGGGCAAAAAGTTCTTTTATTCAACTCAAGACTTCGACTCTTTCCGGGTAAGCTACGCTCACGTTGGGTTGGTCCCTACATCATCACTCAAGTTTTTCCTCATGGTGCAATAGAAATTTCAAGCCTCACCTCGAGCAATATTTTCAAAGTAAATGGTCATCGTCTCAAGCCATTTTATGAGTCTTCCTCCAAACACATCATTGAGGAGTGCCTTGTTGACGACGCACCACTTTCGAGCCATCAAGAGGACAATGCCGGCAGCCCCCACATGGAAGAACCGGTCTCACACAAAGATGCCGAGAAGCAGCAGCCGATCCAGGCCTCACCACCACCACCTGCCGGACCTGCCATTGCCGGCAGGGTTGACATACGGCCATACAAGGCCGGACACAAGGGCGACACGCCCTCGGATACGCTAGAAACGAAAGGACAAGGGTCGGACACGCCACCCAAACCGGATACAGGAACTTGGACAGATTCGGATACAAGTTGCAATACACTTCTTCTTGAACTTCTTCTTGCCGATTTGGAATGCTTTGGAGCACGATGAACACATGCAAACACGGTGAAAAGTCTAAGCAATGGACTATAAACACAAAGCGCTACTTGGGAGGCAACCCATGTCGATCAAAGAAAAGTGAAAGGAGCCATCACCGAGAGTTTGAAATTTCTTAACCCTTCTCTTTTCCTTTGATTTGTGATGATATGTTGGTATATGTTAGACTATTGCATGCTTAGGAAATTCGTTGATATAAATTTGTGCTTACATTGAGGACAATGTAATTTTCTAAGTGTGGGGTGGGATAACGTATTCCGTTGTTGTTTTTGTTTTTGTGTGCTTAGTTTAGAAAAGAAAAATTCAGAAAATTGTAACACAAAAATAGAGTGTTTAAATTGTTGTTTCGAGTCTTAGGATGCCCCTAATATGTCAATGATGTTTTTCTCCTCTTTGCATACATAGATGATGGTTGTGCATACTTTTAAAATTGTGAGTTTCATGGATTATGTGCATTGGTAGGAGCATGTAGGACTTGTTGATTAATTAAGCATGCATGTTTTTAGCTAGTTTATGTCCTAAATAACCTATGTGAGCTTTAGTGCCAAATTGCTTTCTTCTTGAGCGATAAAAGATAAAATTCGATAGATTCGTAGGAAGCATGAAACCTCATAATTCTTTGCATATTCGATGACTATGTGCAATAGATTTTTAATGAACTCTAGTATGCTAGAACTTACTCTTGTTGATTTTCGAAACGTTTTAGTCATAAAATACCTTGATTTTGAATGTGATTGAATAAAGATCATTTAGGTTCACCACCAAAGCCAAATAAAGCATGTGCCCTATTGGAGCCCGTCGTGGGACACCTTAGTAAACCCCTTTGAGCCTATGTTGAGCCTTTTCTTTCATCACCCTTAAACACTTTCCATGAGCTTAGTATAGTTGTGCCTTTACCCTTGATCAATGTATTGGCAAGGCTTGAATTTTGAAGGCGTTTTTGCGTGTGTGATGAAGAAGAACAAGTGTGGGGTAGACTTAGCCATGAATTTGTATGTATGCATGCCGTGCCCTTAGAAATAAAAAAGAGAAGAAAAATGCTCGGATCAAAAGAGAGAAAAATGCCGAGAAAAAGAAAGAAAAAAAATATGAAAAAGAAGGGTACGGCATAAGGCATAGAAAATTAAAATTTTGTGCATGGCTATTGTCTAGATTATTGTTGTAATGTTGTATGGGAAGAAAAGAATGAAGTATGGGTCCAAAGCATGTGCCCTATTGGAGCCCGTCGTGGGACACCTTAGTAAACCCCTTTGAGCCTATGTTGAGCCTTTTCTTTCATCACCCTTAAACACTTTCCATGAGCTTAGTATAGTTGTGCCTTTACCCTTGATCAATGTATTGGCAAGGCTTGAATTTTGAAGGCGTTTTTGCGTGTGTGATGAAGAAGAACAAGTGTGGGGTAGACTTAGCCATGAATTTGTATGTATGCATGCCGTGCCCTTAGAAATAAAAAAGAGAAGAAAAATGCTCGGATCAAAAGAGAGAAAAATGCCGAGAAAAAGAAAGAAAAAAAATATGAAAAAGAAGGGTACGGCATAAGGCATAGAAAATTAAAATTTTGTGCATGGCTATTGTCTAGATTATTGTTGTAATGTTGTATGGGAAGAAAAGAATGAAGTATGGGTCCAACAAGATGAAATTTGACCCTTTCGGCGAGAAGACATAAGGAGATTCGAGCTTTGCTAAAGCCTTAGTGACGTTTCTAAGCCTCCTTATCCAAATATCGAATACCTCTTTGCCTAGCCCCATTACAACCCTTTTATTGATCTTTTTCATGATTCTTAAGATGGTTAAAATTGATTTGTGGAGATTATCTCAAGAGTAAGCTTATGGTTTTGGTTCATTGGTGCATATAGTTGTCATATGAGGTTTTTCCATCAAAATTCACAAAGTGCCTTCGTTTCTTTGATATATGCAAGTCACTCTTTGTATTTCATGATCTTTCGCTTGCATATACTATTGAGTGAATAACCATGCTTCGAGAGAAAAGAAGAGAGTATGCCTAGTGAGGTGATTTGAATTAGCTTTTAACATGTTTACATGCTTACCTTTTTGCTCTTGTATGTTCATATTGATGTCACATGTTCATGAAGCTTGGAATTTTCATGCTTAGCATTCTCATGCATTAACTTGAAAGCTATGTATACATACGAGCCTGAGACAAATTGTTAGGGGCAATAGTTTGTTTTGAGTCGTAGTTTAATTTAGTTTGCTAAGGGACTAGCAAAGGATAAGTGTGGGGTAGTTGATAGGAGCACAATGTGCGACGATATTACATGCTTATGCCCTCGTTTATGCTTTGTTTAACCCTTATTTGTCTAAGATAGAGTCATAATGTAGTTAGTGTCATTTTGGTTGAGTTTTGGTGAAATATGGTTAAGAATCCGAAAAATGACTAAGTTTGAGAAATCTGGAAAATAATGCAAAATATGTATTTTTCGTGATTTTGAGATGAATGAAACTGTGATCTATCCTTTTCCAAATTCTATGAAATTTTATGTGCTTAATATTCATATGTTGTGAAATGATGTGTTAAAATTTCAGATCAATCGGAGTTCGGGAAGTCACCCAAAAGTTGGCTGCAAAAGGGCAGTCCGAACATTCCAATCCAGGGGCTTCCAGGATTTTCCTGGGACTGTGTCTCAACTTCGAAAAATCATTCCCGACGACTTGCATGGAATTTGGCCGAGATATTTTATGGGGAGATGGCCCTATGTGTCTAGTTTATGTGAGACTTGGAATCGCATCAATCGGAGCTCCACGAAGGAAGATAAGCCGGAATTACTACAACAAGGTCAAATCTGCCGATTCCAGGAACCTACTGCCCCCTTTTTGTGTTTTCTGTTTTTAATGGACCAAATGGTGCACAAATGCATATGTGAAGATGGTCCAAGCCTTATGAAGGGAAGAGGAAGACACTAGGCCATGGCATTGAAGAAAAGCATGAAGAAACAAGTTCTCCTAGTCACACTAGGAGAAGCTGCCGATTCTGGCAGATTGCTGCCTCTGTGTGCTGCCGGCATTGTGGGGCATTTTCAGTGGATCAAGACCTATCAATTGAAGTCCAAGATCATACAAGAAGTCCATGAAGATGTGCAGCCCAAGCCTTGAAGAAAAATCAGAAAAAGAAAATCAAGAATGCAAATATTTATTCAACAAGGAAACATAAACCTAGTAGGAAAACCAAAACCTACCTTTTGCATTCTTGTGGCCGGCAGCCTCTCACCCCTATTCCTCTATATATAGCCATCTCTTATTCAGAAAAACATCATCTCATCTCTTGCAAAGCACTAGCCAAAACTCTACCAAATTTTCTACCCAAAGTTCTAACCCGAAACCCTAAATACAAAGTCACCCGATCTCACCACCATACACCACCGAACCATTCCCTGCCATAGCTGCTGCCGAATCTCTTCCACCACACCAAGACGAAGCTCTCCAAGGTTTCTAAAGTGTGATCCATCCCTATGTCTTGTATTTTTAATTTCGGTTTAGTCACATGTATTGTTATAAAAATACTTTGTTTTCGTTTGGTTTTGTATGATGAACATAGATTGCGATTCTTGTTGGAATTTATGTGATGACTTTGCAATCTTTAATTCATGGATTTTGTATATTTAGATAACCAGGGCGATAGTATTAAAAGCATGTTTAGGATTTAAATTGGTTAGTGGGTTAAGGATGTTCCTTATAAACCGAAACATTAGTTATGCTTAAGCATTTGTTGTTTGCATGTAAATCTAGGTGTTAGGTTTCATCTAACCTGAGTAGAATGAATAAAACTATAGGCCTAGTGGTTGTTTTGATTTGTTGTGCTCACCTAAGGTATAAAACCTTAGCTAAAACTTGCATGTTAAATAAGATGATTGACAACCTTGCTTATTTGCATGTTTTCGATTTAAGACTCTTGTGCGATATATGTTAAGTCTTAACCGGATTAGCATAAAAATCTTTAGGGCTAGAGCGAAAGTTTGTCCTAAAAGAACTTGAGGAAGTCTAGTAACTAGGTACAGAGCGAGAGCTCTAGTTGCGGTCGAAACGAATTTGAATTATGAACATGCTAAATACTTGTCTCTTACCTTCTTGCATATGAATCTATGTTTTAAAGAGTGTTTTGTGTTATGTGATGCGTGAGAGATGATGATCAAACTTGTAAATATTAGATCTAGGATTTTATTTTCTGTTTTTATTGTTGCCGAACCTAGCAATAGAGGCAGCTTGCTGCCGAATTACTTTATACCCCCATGTGTGTGATGTTTCTTGTATATATGTGAATATGTTTGTGTCTAACAATTTCATATTTCAGGTACCCTTAATCCCCGGCTAGAACGATCCCTACTTATTCTATACTACTAACGATTGTAGGGTTATTATTGCTTGATGCTCGCTTCGGCGACTCATCAGATTACTATGCGAGATCTTTACCTTAAAATTTCAGAGCTTCTTCATCTGTTCAGGTCTGAGTCCTGTAAGTTTGAATTGCTACTGTTCCAGAACTCTATTCGACCTCAATTAAACTATTTCCAAGAGATGAGAGTTTGATTCATATTCACAATCCGTTTTGTTAGGTGGCTGGATTTGCTTTGGTTGATTGGGTTCTTGTGTTTGGAGGTTTTGTACGATTTTCTCTTGGTTTGTTTGGCTGCCGATATCGAAAGATTGAGGTAGGGAAAATAAAATTTTCTATATATTTTGGATCTAGTTGGGCCTGTAATTGATGTTTTCTTTTTGGAATAACTCCTATGCTATTCTTCTTAATTGCTACTTGACCAGCATTGCTCGTTTGTCAAGCTGAAAATCCTATTGATATGATATTACTTTGGGTCCTAAGTTCCTACTGATGGTGATGATATGAATAAGTAGATAGCCACTTATTCATGGCAGTAAATATCCATGTTTTGGATGCTTTGATCTTGATATTAAACTTGTTTTTGAATACCCTTATTGAATTTGCTCTACAGACCACGTTCTTTCCCTTCACAAATTCCTTATTATTAAGGTTTAATTGCAGCAATGATGCTTTAGACTTTACCAAAATGTTCTATTGAAAATCTGATCTATGTCTTCCTCAGTTTCAAAGTGATGCTTTGTAATTTTACAGATGGCTATATTTGAGTCTGTTTCTGATTTCATTCTTGTCATCTGCAATGTTTATATATAATTCTTTTATTTAAGTCTTGTTGATAAAGTTGTTTCTCTTGAACAGCTGTAAAATTGATTTGGTCTTAGTAACTCATAAAAAGAGTTCACTCTTTTACTAATCATTTTGGTCCATCAATTTTGTTACAGAACTTATGTTCTGAGAATAATGTATAAAGTAGCCACTTTCCAATTGATCAAAGTTAATCTTTAAAGTAATCATTCTTGCTGTGATGACTTGAATCACAAGATCCAACCTTCTGTATGGATTTATTTAAACAAGCTTCAATCCTTTTTCTCATTCCCTTACCATTATGTTAATCCAACCATGACTCTTTAAATCGTGTTTTACTATCTAAATCTAATATGCCTATGTTGTTTAAATTACTAATTCTAGTTGAGCTTTATTCCCTGTCGAAGTGGACATTCCAAACTATCTCTAAACAAGTTTTGTCTTTAAAATTTGGCTTCACTGAAAGAACTTTATTTATGAGAATCTGCAGAATTTGACTTTTTCTGCACAGCAATTTTGGAGCATTATTTACCTATCATATTGATGTCCAAATTTCCTGAAACTTTGATATGTTGATCCTCTACTTGTTAACTATTGATCTGGGAGTTTTCAATTGATTTCGTTGAAAAATACACGCTCAGTGATTTTTCAAAGATTGGTATGCATTTAGATATGTTCCCATAAATTTCCGTGAACCTCCTTGATTTCTAATCCGTTTGGAATGCTCAATTGTTCAAATTAATTTTTGTTCCTTTTATGTGTGAAACTCTACTTCCTAATTGGGTTTCACGAACACTTTTTGAGAAGTCTGGGCTATTCCAACATATCATCACAACCTAAGTAAAAAGAGAAGGGTTAGAAATTTCAAACTCTCGTCGATGGCTCCTTCGTTTTTCTTAGGTGAATTGGGTTGCCTCCCAAGTAGCGCTTAATTTTTTATTGTCCTTTAGCCTAGACTCTTCATCGTGTGTTCATCCGTTGTGAAAGTAGCTTAGCTCGGCAGCTAGAATGGCACAAAGGTGCTCTTGGAAGATTTTGTTCGACTCGGCAGCATTTTGCTTGCTATCGGCAGCGTGGTTTGTAGCTGGGCGTGCGGCAGTGGCAGTATAAGCAGTATCGGCAATAGGTACATTGGTAGGCAGTGCGGCAGTTGCTTCGACAATGTGCGCATGCTGTGCACAGGGGTGCTCGGCGAGGCAGGCGTCAAGGTGCGCGGACTCGACAGGCTGCAAGGTGGAAAAGTGCTCAGCAGTATCCGTATCAGATACCGTATCTGGTTCTGTATCCGTATCTGTATCAGATACATTTAATTCAAGGTTTGGCATATTAGAATAAGTATCTGATACGGCGAATTGAGTCAGATACATGTCGGTTGAAGTCTGGGATACGTCCGGAAACAGCTTGATAAGCTGCAGTGTTGGCATAGGGTGCGCGGCAACGTTTTTTGGCAGGGTGGTGTGCAGCGGTATCGGTAGAACGGTGTGCAGCAGTATCGGTAGAGTAGTGGTTGTTGTTGCGCGTGGGCTGCGTTGCAGCAGAGGCTGCAATGTCAGCATCCTGGCACTGCAGCCTATCAGCAGGGGCTGACACTACCAGAAAAGGCATTATAGCCGACGAAATTGCAAATAACGGCCGACGAACTATTTATTCGTCGGCTATAATGGTTATAGCCGACGATATCGTCGGCTATAATTATTATAGCCGGCGATTTCGTCGGCTAAAATGGTTATAGCCGACGATATCGTCGTCGGGTATAGTTTTGCCGACGGCGTATTTCCGAGGATGTTATAACCGACGATATGTCGTCGGGTAATGGTTATAGCCGACGAAATCGTCGGCTATAATAATTATCGTCGGCTATAACCATTATAGTCGACGACTTAAATTCGTCGGCTATGATGCCTTTTCTGGTAGTGTGATATCTCGGCAGCGTGTAGCTCAGCTGCGGTAGAATGCTCTATGTGTGGTGCGTCTTGCACGGGTTCCTCCTCGACCGTATGCTTTGAGAAAGCTTCGTAGTAAAGTTTTAGTCGATGACCATTAGCTTTGAAAGTATTACCCGAAACTTCATTTAAAATTTCCATGGCTCCATGAGGGAATACTTGAGCAACTATGTAAGGTCTAACCCATCGCGAATATAACTTACCCGGAAAAAGTTGAAGTCTTGTATTAAATAAGAGAACTTTTTGTCCTACTTCAAACTTCTTTCCTCGAATCATTTTGCTATGGTAGGCTCGTGTCTTCTCTTTGTAAATCCACGTGGCATCATAAGCTTCATTACGTATTTCTTCGAGTTCGTTGAGTTGAACCTTCCTATGAAGGCCGGCCGAGTCTAACTTCATATTGAAGGCTTTCACGGCCCACCATGCTCTATGCTCTAGCTCCATGGGTAAGTGACATGCCTTGCCAAATGTTAGCCGAAAGGGTGACATACCTATTGGCGTCTTAAACGCGGTTCAATAGGCCCATAAAGCATCGTCAAGTCGATCACTCCAATCTTTTCCTTGTTGGACCTACGGTTTTCTCCAATATTTGCTTGATCTCTCGATTGCTCACCTCGGCCATGCCACTTGTTTGAGGATGATAATGCGTTGATACCTTGTGTGTGACTTCATACTTCTTCAATAATGCGTCTATGGTTCGGTTACAAAAATGGGAGCCTCCATCACTTATCAAAAGTCGTGGAACACCAAACCTTGAAAAGATGTTCCTCTTGATAAATACGGCAACAACCTTGGAGCCATTGATGCGTGTAGCCTTTGCCTCTATCCACTTAGACACATAATCAACCGCGAGTAAAATGTAGAGGAAGTTTTTGCTTGAGGGGAATGGTCCCATGAAATCAATACCCCATAAGTCGAAGATTTCTACCTCAATGATAGGCCTGAGTGGCATTTGGTCTCTTGGCCCTATGTTGCCGATCCTTTGGCACCGGTCACATGAAATGCACATTGTGTGTGCATCTTTGAACAATGTCGGCCAATAAAATCCACAATTGAGAACCTTTAATGCTGTCTTCTTTGGTCCAAAGTGTCCTCCACATGCTTCGCTATGACAAAAAGCAAGGATGGATTGATGCTCTTCTTCCAGAACACATCTTCATATGACTTGCTAGCTATATTGTCTCCATAGGTACGGCTCATCCCATAAATAGTGTCATGCATGCTTCTTGATTCGGCTCCTTTGGTGGCTCGGCATGCTTGGTGGAAATCGCTGAGTTGCAAGATGATTCACAATGTCGGCAAAGCAAGGCTCGCTTGTTGCATCAGTCCGAAATAGTTGCTCATTCGAAAAGTTCTCAAGTATGGGCAGCCGATCCTCTTCTTTCACAATACGGCTCAAGTGATCGGCTACAACACTCTCACTTCCCTTCTTATCTTTGATCTCTATGTCGAACTCTTGAAGTAAAAGGATCCACCGAATGAGTTTCGGCTTGACATCTTTCTTCGTCATTAGATATCTCAAAGCGGCATGATCACTATATACAACAACTTTGGAGTTAATAAGATATGAACGAAATTTTTCCAAAGCAGAGATTACCGCTAAGAGTTCTTTCTTGGTTGTGGAGTAGTTGAGTTGAGCATCGTGGAGAGTTCTCGAGGCATAATAGATGGCATTCGGCTTCTTCTCAATTCTTTGGCCGAGTGCAGCCCCTAAAGCATATAATCACTTGCATCACACATCAACTCAAAAGGCTCCTCCCAATTCGATGTGGCCAAGATTGGTGCCGAACACAAGGCTTCCCTCAACCGATTGAAGGCTCTCTCGCATGCTTCAGTCCACTCAAACGACACATCCTTTTGCAACAAGTTGCTCAGCGGCTTTGCATCCTTGGAAAAGTCTTTGATAAATGGTCGATAGAATCCGGCACGGCCAAGGAAACTTCTCATGTCACTCACATTCTTTGGTGAAGGCAAGTGCTGAATGAGCTCCACTTTGGCTTTGTCTACCTCAATGCCCTTTGCCGAAATTATGTGGCCGAGTACTATGCCTTGGTTCACCATGAAGTGACACTTCTCCCAATTTAGCACAAGATTGGTCTCTACACACCTCTCTAAAATATTCTCCAAGTTCTCCAATCAAGTGTTGCAGTCGCTTCCATATACGCTAAAGTCATCCATAAAGACCTCGATCATACATGCATCGTTGAAATGTATCGGGTGAGTTGCATAGGCCGAATGGCATCCTTCTATAAGTAAAGGTGTCGAATAGACATGTGAAAGTAGTCTTCTCCTGATCATCCGGGTGTATGGCGATTTGATTGTAGCCACTATATCCATCTAAGAAGCAATAAAAGTCATGGTCGGCCAACCTTTCGAACATTTGATCCATGAACGACAATGGCATGTGATCCTTCCTTGTTGTCGCATTGAGTTTCCTATAATCAATGCACATACGATGACCGATCACTAGTCTTTGTGGCACAAGCTCATTTTTCTCATTCTTCACAACCGTTACATCACTCTTCTTTGGTACTACTTGCACGGGAGACCCAGCGACTATATGAAATTGGATAAATAACTCCACAATCTAGTAGCTTTATTACCTCATCTTTAACAACTTTCATCATTGGAGGGTGGAGGCGTCATTGGCGTTCTCTCGTCGGTTTAGCTCCTTCTTAGAGCAATACCCGGTGAACACACGTTGTAGGGCTTATTCCGTTGATATCCACCAAGGTCCAACCTATGGCGATCTTGTATTTTTTAAGCACATGTATCAAATCAACTTCTTGCTTCTCACTAAGCTTTGAAGACACAATAACATGTAAAGTATCTTCTTCTCCAAGATAAACATACTTCAAATGACTAGGAAGCTCTTTTAGTTCTAATTTTGAGGCCTCTTCCACACTTGGACGAAATTTGTTTATGACACTTGCAATTGACAAGAACGGATTACGTCTCTCACACAGTGGGGCAGCCTCAAATACGGCCACCACTTCCCTTAAGTTCGGCTCAAGCTTCTCTCTTTCTTCTTCACTAATCCGTGCTCCCTCCTTGTCAAATCCGACCCCTTGCTCGATTGCTAGTTGCTATGCATCTAAGGTGGCCGACATAGCTAGCTCGGCCTCCTCAATAACCTCGTAAGCATTGCATTCTTTGAAATCGGCAACCGAATACTTCATAGCCTCGAACACATTGAAGCGTATCACATCACCATCAAACTCCAACGTTAAGTTACCCTCGGCCACATCAATCTTGGTGCGTCCCGTTCTCATGAATGGCCGGCCAAGTAAGAGTTGCGTGCTATTAACCGGCGAGTCTTCCATCTCCACAACATAGAAATCAATCGGAAAGATAAGGTGATTTACTTGTACAAGCACGTCCTCGACATAGCCCTCTGGATACTTGCTTGAGCGATCCGCGAGTTGTATGATGATGTTGTCCTTCTTGAGTGGCCCTATACTCAACGTTTGATACACATTGAGCGGCATGACATTGATCGATGCTCCCAAATCCAACATGACATCGTCGAACCTTGTATTGGCGATCACATAAGGCACGTTGAAGCTTCTTTGATCCTTCATCTTTGGTGGCAACTTTCTTTGAATAACGGCCGACACCGTCTCGCTCATAGTCACTACTCGTGTCTCCCTTTTATGTCTCCTTGTCGTGCAAAGCTCTTTGAGAAACTTTGTGATAGGAGCACAATGTGCGACGATATTATATGCTTATGCCCTCGTTTATGTTTTGTTTAACCCTTATTTGTTTAATATTGAGTCATAATGTAGTTAGTGTCATATTGGTTGAGTTTTGGTGAAATATGGTTAAGAATCCGAAAAATGACTAAGTTTGAGAAATCTGGAAAATAGTGTAAAATATGTCTTTTTCGTGATTTTGTGACGAGTACAAGTATGATCTATCCTTGTCCGAATTCTATGAAATTTTGTGTGCTTAATATTCATATGTTGAGGAATGTTGTGTTAAAATTAAAGATCAATCGGAGTTCAGGAAGCCACCCAAACGTTGGCTGCAAAACAGCAGTCCGAACATTCCAATCCAGGGGCTTACAGGATTTTCCTGGGACTTTGTCCCAACTTCGAAAATTCATTCCCGACGACTTACATGGAATTTGGCCGAGATATTTTATGGGGAGATGGCCCTATGTGTCTAGTTTACGTGAGACTTGGAATCGCATCAATCGGAGCTCCGAAGGTGGAGATATGCCGGAATTACTGCGACAAGGTCAAAACTGCCGATTCCAGGGACTGATTGCTTCCTTTTCACAAGTGCTTCATTTCGATGGACCATATGATGTACAAGAGCATTTGTGAAGATATCTCAAGCTTATGGAAGGAAGGAGGTCGACACTTAGCCATGACATTGAAGAAAAACATGAAGAAAAACATGAAGAAACAAGTTCTCCTAGTCAAGCTAGGAGAAGCTGCCGATTCTGGCAGATTTGCTACTTTTGAGTGCTGCCGGCATTAGGGGCATTTTCGATGGATCAAGGCCTATCAATTGAAGTCCAATGATCATACAAGAAGTCCATGAAGATGTGAAGCCCAAGCCTTGAAGAAAAATTCAGAAAAAGAAAACCTAGTTGAACTAGAAAAAGGAAGGTTTCAAACCTTATCCCATTAGGTTTTGTTTTTCCTTGTACAAGATGGGGCTGCCGGCAAAGACCTAGTTTCTCCCTATAAATACCCAACTTTTCCTACAGAAAAACTTGTCACATTCTAAAGCAAAAACCCTAGCCAAAGCTCTACCAATTTTCAGCCAAAGATCCTACATAAAAACACAAACCAAAAGCCACCACCACCACCATAAAAATCCTGCCGATTGTCTCCATCATTCATCCAGCCACCACCGAACCACTTTCCATTGGATCCACACGACTTGAAGCCCTCAAAGGTGTCTGCAAAAGTGTGATCTACCCCCTACTCTTGGTTTGTAATAGTTTTTATGTAGTTATGTGTAGTTTTGTCTATGAAACTCATGTGTATGTTTGGTTATTGTGTTTTCATGTCTATGTGAAAAACAATTGTGAATTTGGTTTTATAATGATGCATGTTAATTTAATTCTTATGGTATTAATAAGGAATTTCAAAGATAAGTTTCGAATTGCATGCTAAATTGCAATGAAAATATGAAGTAAAGAGATAGGATTAGATAGGCAAGCATGTTCACTCTGATTCTAGTAATTCGTTCTTGGTTTAGTCTTTAAATCCGTGTGCCTCAAAGATTGGTACTTAGCATATTTGCGATGTGTTTTGAGTATTGGTCTTGTATCCGTCAATAATAGGACTAGAGTGGTTTAAATGACTATGCATGTTAACAAGAAGTGGTGACGCCTTGCTTGATTGATATGTTTCCGACTAAAAAGACCTTGTGCCTAATTACTTTGCATGTTTGATTTCGACGATAAGTGTTCTCAAATGTGTTTAGTATAACTTTAGGGTTAGACGATAAGTTAATCTTGAAGTATTTGAGAGTCTTAATCGATTAGTAAACCGATAAGGAGCTAATTAGGTTGGAACTAAGTCGGATCTAGGATATTGTGTGCTCTTGCCGTGTCTTATCTTATAACTTTGCTATGTGTTTTGAGTGCTTTTGTGTTAGTAATTTGTGGAAGAATGTCGACCAACCTTGTATATAGTAATTTAGGATTTTTTATTTCTGTTTTTATGCATGATTTAGAGGCAGCCCTTCTTGCTGCCGAACCTAGGAATTTCTTGTTTTAAAGATTGTGCCGTGTGTAGTTTAGGGCAGCCTAGCTGCCGAATCTTTTCACCCCCATATGTGACGATTTTGTATATATGTTTGTATATATTTGTCTAACAATTTCATATCTCAGGTACCCTTAATCCCCGGCCTAGAACGATCCCTACTTACTCATACTACTAACGATATTTTTGTAGGGTTATTATTGCATGCGAGCTTCGGCTCTCGTTAAATTTTTGGCGCCGTTGCCGGGGATTATAAAAAGCTTGTTTTATGTTATTGTTGTGTATATATGTTGCTGGAAATTTTTGTTGTAAATTTGTAAAGTTGTAACTTTTAATTTTATTTTGGGATTTTGTAAAGTAGAAATATGCTTCGGCATGCAGAGTTTAAATTTCGAAAGTTGCATGATGTATATTGATGTATGTTGGTAATCACTTAGTTTAATTTCTAGGGAGTTGATAGTGTTGTGTATGTTTGAGTTTATTGTAGTTTCTAAAGTGTAACATGTAGGTGAAGCCACTTTTGTTGATCATAACCAAAACCCTTCATGTGAATGGTGCTATGTCGGAGGCCGTTTCTATGTAGATTGGGAAACGCGGGATACTTCCCCCCCACGCATATAAGCGTTTCTTCGGTAATAGTATTACTTCCATGAGGTTGAGGGCGGTTTTAATCAACACTTGTAGACTACTAGGGATCCGTGTTTGTTTTACAAAGTATGGGGAAGTTATTTTCATAGATATGGTTCTCAGGTTTGTTTAACTGGATCTCAAGGCCCATAGACTGATGTTCATTCTCGGTGAGTGAGTCCATAGGGGGTTCGCCCTCCGTGGTGTCCAACAACGAGTCATGCCTGGTTCCTGTAGGGGGTTCGCCCTCCGTGATTGTAATGACCTTTGAAACGTAAAATCCGCACGACCTAGTCGACAGCTTGTGCCGAAGCATCACCTCACTTTAGACGCTAGAACATAACTTGACATATGTGGCCTATTTTCTTCGAAGATAAAAACATGTTGTGTGGTTCAAACTCTTGAGGTATATCGGATTAAGCATGATACTACCGGGGGCTGTATCAGTCCATTGCACCGTTATCTCCTCTGCTCCACGTACTTCGAGAGTTAGAACAAATTTAAAAGAAATTAGACATAGTGATTACTTGCTCATAAAATTTTCCGATTTTTGCTCCTTATTGCCGATTGTATGTTATGCTTTGCCGTGAATTTCTTTGCCTTGCCGAATGTTCATATGTGTATCATTGTTGAAATATGTTGTGTAATCGCCAATGCCGTGGCTTGTAATGATGTATATTCTTGCCTTCTATTTCTTTACGAGGTTCTAACTTGTTTAAATGTTTCAAATTTCAGTAATAGTGCATGTCCGAATCTAGTATTTGGACAAGAGATCTTCAAGGCCGCTTGCAACGTTTAGACCAAGAACTCGCTATTGCTCGTTTTGTGCCATTACCACCATCGTCACCAACCAGTTCTTCAGTGTCATCATCCTTGCCGTCCTCCCCTATAGTTCCGTCCGTATCTGATTCAGGGCCGAGCTCACCATCAGTAGTGTCATCGTCTTGTGATCTTCAGAACCCAGAATTTGAAGCTTTTGCCGAATTAGAGGAAGAAGAAGAGATCATGGCATCAATCAGATCACAGAATGGTCATGTTGCTGGAGCTGGAGTTGCTCCTTCGAATATCACTTATCCTCCCTTGGAAGCTGACAAGACAGGAGAGATTGAATTGAGGAGTGGATTCCTCCATAAGCTGAAATCGTTTTATGGGTGCCGAGTGACGACCCTAACAAGCATCTGCAGTGGTTTAACTTCACCACGGAGTCTATGTGTCCAAGAGGGACCGATTTGCAACACTTCAAGATGAAGGCTTTTCCATTCTCATTAGAAGATCAAGCGAAGGAGTGGTTGTTTGAGGTGCCTAGTGGTCGCATCGTTTCGTGGAGTACTATGATGGATGAGTTTTTGCTCAAGTACTTTCCTGCTTCACGTATCACTGATCTGAGGAAGCAAATTACTAGTGTGAAGCAAGCCGGAGATGAGACTTTCTTCGACTATTACAAGAGGTTCAAGTCCCTAGTTTCTTTGTGTCCATCGCATGGCATTAGCGATGGACTCTTGCTACAATATTTCTATGAGGGATTGCGCGTCATGGAGAGAGAGTTTCTTGACTCGGCCGCGGGAGGTAGCTTTTTGGAGTTAAACGCCGGAGCGGCAAGAAGTTTGTTGGAAGTTCGTGCTTTGAACAACCAACAATTTGGCATGGCACGAGGCAATGTGCAAAGGAATGAAAAAGTGCATGAGACGTCTTTGAGCTCAAAGTTAGAGGAGAAAGTGGACAAGCTTACCAACTTGGTGAGTAATTTGATGAAGAAGCGTGCTATTGTATGTGGAATTTGCATCGAGGGCCATGAGACCGAACAATGCCCTCAATTTGGAGTTAGCGAGGGAGTTGAGGAGTGCAATGCCATTGGCTTTCAAGGAGGCCAACGTTTTGGAAATTTCAATCCAAGGTTCAATAATCATCCTAACTTTCGATGGGCAAACAACGACAACGTGCTTAAGGCACCTATGCAACCAAGAGAGGGAGGAGCACCGTTTACACCGAGGCCACCATTTGTGCCTCGGCAGCCATACATGCCGAACCAAGGAGTTTATGGGGCAGTGCCGAACCAAAACCAAAACCAAGCCGTGCCTATCCAAGGCCAAGCCGCACCGAGCAATCCGAACTACGATGCTTTGCTTCAATCGTTATCAAGTGCTACTCAAGCATTACTCGCGGGGCAACAAAATCATCAAAAGGACATTGGTGAGCTCAAGACTCAAATGGGCCAAGTTGTAGACTTTATGGGAAGATTCAATGAGCAAGGGAAGTTGCCAAGCAATACGATTCCCAATCCGAGGAACGAGCAAGCCAAAGTGATTCAAACTCGTAGTGGAAGAGAGTTGTTTCCTCCAACAAGTCCAAAGAAGAAGCGAGTGACTTTCAAGGGCCTTGGGGATGACGAGAGGGCTGCCGGACCTGTCATTGCCGGCAGCCATAATGAGGGAGCCGAGAGGAGTGTTGCCGTGCATGATGATGATGATGCCGGCAGTGTTGTTACCGAGAGGGGCGGAAGTGCAACCGAGAAGAAGGGTGACGCCGGCCATGATATGAAAGATAAGGGGCTGCGCAACGAGCTTGAGTACGATCCCGCAACATCCAAGAATGAGGTGTTGCCGAGCCAAGCAAGTAAGGGAGGTGTGTCATCATCAAGCATTCCATTCCCTTCTCGCTTTGCTAGAACGAAGAAAGATAAATCCGATGAGGAGGTGTTGGAGATTTTCCGGAAAGTGCAAGTCAACATCCCTTTGTTGGAGTGCATTAAGCAAGTACCGAAGTATGCTAAGTTTTTGAAAGAGCTTTGCACGGCAAGGAGGCATACTAGAGAGACTCCTGTGGTAACTATGAGCGAGACGGTGTCGGCCGTTATTCAAAGGAAGTTGCCACCAAAGATGAAGGATCCGGGAAGCTTCAATGTGCCTTGTGTCATAGGCAATACTCGGTTTGAGGATGTTATGTTGGACTTGGGAGCATCGATCAATGTCATGCCACTCAATGTGTATCAATCGTTGAGTATAGGGCCTCTCAAGAAGGATAATGTCATCATTCAACTTGCGGATCGCTCAAGCAAATATCCGGAGGGCTATGTAGAGGATGTGTTGGTGCAAGTTAACCAATTGATATTCCCCGCCGATTTTTATGTGGTTGAGGTGGAGGATTCGCCGGTCAACAACACTCAATTGCTTTTAGGGCGACCATTCATGAGGACCGCGCGCACAAAGATAGATGTGGCCGAGGGCAACCTAACTATGGAATTTGATGGTGAGGTGATCAAGTTCAATGTGTTTGATGCCATGAGATTCCCCAATGTTGATGTGAAGGAGGGTTGTGCCATTGATGTTTTGGAGGAGGTCGAGCAAGTTATGTCGACCTCGCTCGACGCATAGCAATTAGCGATTGAGCAAGGGGTCGGATTTGACAAGAGGGGAGAACGAATCGTGCGTGAGAATGAGGAAGAAGAGCCGGCCAAGCCAAGAAGTGCCGAGCAAGGCACCATTGCCGAGCCATTTATGATAGAGCCGAGTGTGATGAAAGTTTGTGCCGAGCTAGAGGCTCGGCCCTATGCCCAAACCTTTAATTCGTTCTTGTCAATTCCAAGTGCCACAACAAAATTTCGACCAAGTGTGGACGAGGCCCCAAAGTTAGAACTTAAAGAACTCCCTAGTGACTTGAAGTATGCTTATCTTGGAGACGGAGACACACTTCCGGTTATTGTGTCTTCAATGCTTAGTGAGAAGCAAGAAGAGGATTTAATATGTGTGCTTAAGAAGTACAAGACCGCCATAGGTTGGACCTTAGCGGATATTAAGGGAATAAGCCCTACTACTTGTGTTCATCGTATTTTGTTGGAAGAAGGAGCTAAGCCGACAAAGGAAGCTCAACGTCGACTTCACCCTCCCATGATGAAAGTTGTTAAGGAAGAGATTATCAAGTTGCTCGATTGTGGGGTGATCTACCCAATTTCGGATAGTAAGTGGATATCTCCCGTGCAAGTAGTGCCAAAGAAGAGTGGTGTAACGGTTGTCAAGAATGAGAAGAATGAGCTTGTGCCACAAAGACTTGTAACCGGTCATCGGATGTGCATTGATTATAGGAAGCTCAACGCTACAACGAGGAAGGATCACATGCCTTTGCCGTTTATGGATCAAATGCTAGAGAGGTTAGCCGGTCATTCTTACTATTGCTTTCTTGATGGATATAGTGGCTACAATCAAATCATGATACACCCGGACGATCAAGAGAAGACCACTTTTACTTGTCCATTTGGCACGTTTGCTTATCGGCGGATGCCATTCGGACTATGCAACGCACCCGGCACTTTTCAAAGATGTATGTATGCTATCTTCTCGGATTTTATTGAAGACATTATCGAAGTATTTATGGATGATTTTAGTGTGTATGGAGGCACCTTCGATGCATGTTTGGGGAACTTGGAGAAGATACTTAAGAGGTGTGTAGAGACAAATCTTGTGCTCAATTGGGAGAAGTGTCACTTCATGGTCACACAAGGCATTGTTCTAGGGCACATAATTTCGGCAAGAGGCTTAGAGGTTGACAAAGCCAAGGTGGAGCTAATACAAGCATTGCCGAGCCCTAGGTGTGTAAAAGATGTGAGAAGTTTTCTTGGCCATGCGGGGTTTTATCGACGATTCATCAAGGACTTTTCTTCAATTGCCAAGCCATTGAGCAACTTGTTACAAAAGGAGGTGACGTTTGAGTGGTCGGAGGCTTGTGAAGAGGCATTTTGCCGATTGAAAGAAAGATTGTGTACGGCGCCGGTTTTGATGCCACCAAGATGGGATGAGCCGTTTGAGTTGATGTGTGATGCTAGTGACTATGCACTTGGAGCGGTACTTGGACAACGAATTGAGAAGAAGCCATGCGCCATTTACTATGCTTCAAGGACTCTCAACGATGCACAACTCAACTACACAACAACGGAGAAGGAACTCTTAGCAGTAATCTTTGCTTTGGAAAAATTTCGATCATATCTTTTGAATTCCAAAGTTATTGTTTATAGTGATCATGCCGCTTTGAGATATCTTATGACGAAGAAGGATGCTAAGCCGAGGCTTATTCGATGGATTCTTTTGCTTCAAGAGTTCGACATTGAGATAAAAGACAAGAAAGGAGTAGAGAATGTTGTGGCCAATCATTTGAGTCGCCTTGTACAAGATGTGGATCGGCTGCCCCTATTAGAGTCCTTTCCGGATGAGCAACTTTTTCGACTTGAAGTACTTGAGCCTTGGTATGCCGACATTGCAAATTTTCTAGCCACACGCCGATTCCCCAAGGAGTTGCCGAACCACCATCAATAAAGAATAAGGAAGCAAGCTCGACACTTCTTGTGGGATGATCCGTACTTATGGAAGCAATGTGGTGATCAAGTGCTTAGAAGATGTGTGCCGGAGAATGAGCATCATTCCATCCTTGCTTTTTGTCATAGTGAAGCGTGTGGAGGTCATTTTGGAGCTAAGAAGACGGCATTGAAGGTACTTAATTGTGGTTTCTTTTGGCCTACAATTTTTAAAGATGCGTACATGTTTTGTGAGTCATGTGATCGATGCCAAAGAATGGGGAATATTGGACCAAGAGATCAAATGCCATTACATCCCATCACTTCTATTGAGATTCATGATCTTTGGGGGATTGACTTCATGGGACCGTTTCCTTCAAGTAAGGGCTTTCTCTACATATTGCTTGCGGTGGATTATGTGCCAAAGTGGATTGAAGCCAAGGCCACACGCACCAATGATGCTAAGGTGGTAGCCGAGTTTCTCAAGACCAACATCTTTTCACGTTTTGGAGTTCCAAGAGTCTTGATTAGCGATGGAGGATCCCATTTTTGTAACTGCACCATTGAAGCCTTATTGAAGAAGTATGGAGTCACACATAAAGTTTCTACACCATATCATCCCCAAACTAGTGGCATGGCCGAGGTAAGTAATCGAGAGATCAAGCAAATACTTGAGAAGACCGTTGGACCTTCAAGGAAGGATTGGAGTGATCGTCTCGATGATGGTTTGTGGGCTTATAGGACGGCATACAAGACACCGATAGATATGTCACCTTTTCGGTTAACATATGGCAAAGCATGTCACTTACCGGTTGAACTTGAGCATAGAGCATGGTGGGCGGTGAAGGCTTTCAACATGAGCATTGATGAGGCCGGCCTTCATAGGAAGCTTCAACTCAACGAACTTATAGAAATACGGAATGAAGCTTATGAAGCCGCATGGATTTACAAGCAAAAGACTAAGGTTGCTCATGATAAGATGCTTCGACGGAAGGAGTTTGAAGTTGGTCAAAAAGTTCTCTTGTATCATTCACGACTCAAAATTTTTCCGGGTAAGTTGCGCTCTCGTTGGATCGGACCATTCATTGTTCTTCAAGTGTTTCCACATGGAGCTATAGAGATTCGGAATGAAGTTACGGGAAACATATTCAAGGTAAATGGACATAGACTCAAGCCGTACTACGAGCCATTTGAGCCCCTAAATGATGAAACCGATGTCCATGACCCCCCACCACATGATGTTGCCGAGCCTCCCACCACCCCCACACCACCATGTCAAGCTGCCGAACCTGCCATTGCTGGCAGCTTAAGGACCACACTGCCGAATACCCTGCCGGATACAAGCCACCCTGCCGAGCCACCATCTCCCACGTTTGCTGCTGCTAAACCGCCTGCCGGACCTGCCATTGCCGGCAGGATTGACCAGATACAACCAGTAACAGAGAGCAGCCAGCCGGATACGCCGGATACGCAAGCAGAACAGCCGGACACGCCAACTTCACTGGACACGCAGAGTGCACTACAATCGGATAGGCTGCTATTCCACAATGCCGAATCGGACACCTCATGCAACGATCTTCTCATCGAACTTCTTCTTGCCGATTTGAGTTGTTTTGGAGCACGATGAACACATGCAAAACACGGTGAAAAGTCTAGGCTATGGACTATAAAAACACAAAGCGCTACTTGGGAGGCAACCCATGTCGATCAAAGAAAAGTGAAGGAGCCATCACCGAGAGTTTGAATTTTCTTAACCCTTCTCTTTTTCTTTGATTAGTGATGATATGTTGGTATATGTTAGACTATTGCATGCTTAGGAAATTCATTGATATTGTTTTGTGCTTACATTGAGGGCAATGTAATTTTCTAAGTGTGGGGCGGGATAACGAATTCCGTTTTTGTTTTTGTTTTTGTGTGCTTAGTTTAGAAAAATTCAGAAAATTGTAATACAAAAATAGAGTGTTTAAATTTGCTTGTTTCGAGTCTTAGGATGCCCCTAATATGTCAATGATGTTTTTCTCCTCTTTGCATACATAGATGATGGTTGTGCATACTTTTAAAATTGTAAGTTTCATGGATTTTGTGCATTGGTAGGAGCATGTAGGACTTGTTGATTAATAAGCATGCATGTTTTAGTTAGTTTATTTCGATTATAACCTATGTGAACTTTTGTGCCAAATTGCTTTCTTCTTGAGCGATAAAAAGATAAAAATTCGATAGATTCGTAGGAAGCATGAAACCTCATAATTCTTTGATTATTCGATAATTATATGCCATAGCTTTTAATGAACTCTAGTATGCTAGAACTTACTCTTGTTGATTTTCGAAACGTTTTTATCATAAAATACCTTGATTTTGAATGTGATTGAATAAAGATCATTTAGGTTTACCACCAAAGCCAAATAAAGCATGTGTCCTAATTGGAGCCCGTCGTGGGACACCTTAGTAAACCCCTTTGAGCCGATATTGAGCCTTTTCTTTCATCATCCTTAAACACTTTCCATGAGCTTAGTATAGTTGTGCCTTTACCCTTGATCAAAGTATTGGCAAAGCTTGATTTTTGAAGGCGTTTTCGCGTGTGTGATGAAGAACAAGTGTGGGGTAGACTTAGCCATAATTTGTATGTAAAATGTATGCATGCCGTGCCTTAAGAAAAAGAAAAGAAAAAAATGCTCGGATTAAAAAGAAAAAAAGAAATGGAGCCGAGAAAAAGAAAAAGAAGAAGGCACGGCATAGGTTTGAAAAATAAAAATTTTTGTGCATGGCTATTGTCTTGAGTATTGTTGTAATGTTTTATGGGAAGAAAAAAATGAAGTATGGGTCCAACAAGATGAAATTTGACCCTTTCGGCGAGAAGACATAAGGAGATTCGAGCTTTGCTAAAGCGCACGGTGACGTTTTGAGCCTCCTTATCCAAATATCGAATACCTCTTAGCCTAGCCCCATTACAACCCTTTGATTGATCTTTTTCATGATTCTTAAGATGGTTAAAAATTTGATTGTGGAGATTATCTCAAGAGTAAGCATATGGTTTTGGTTCATTGGTGCATATAGTTATCATATGAGGTTTTTCCATCAAAATTCACAAAGTGCTTTTGTTTCGTTGATATATGCAAGTCACTCTTTGTATTTCATGATCTTTCGCTTGCATATACTTATGAGTGAATAACCATGCTTCGAGAGAAAAGAAGAGAGTATGCCTAGTGAGGCGATTTGAATTAGCTTTAACATGTTTACATGCTTACCTTTTGCTCTTATATGTTCTTATTGATGCTACATGTTCATGAAACTTGGAATTTTCGTGTTTAGCATTCTCATGCATTAACTTGAAAGCTATGTGTACATACGAGCCTGAGACAAATTGTTAGGGGCAATAGTTTGTTTTGAGTCGTAGTTTAATTTAGTTTGCTAAGGGACTAGCAAAGGATAAGTGTGGGGTAGTTGATAGGAGCACAATGTGCGACGATATTATATGCTTATGCCCTCGTTTATGCTTTGTTTAACCCTTATTTGTTTAAGATTGAGTCATAATGTAGTTAGTGTCATTTTGGTTGAGTTTTGGTGAAATATGGTTAAGAATCCGAAAAATGACTAAGTTTGAGAAATCTGGAAAATAGTGTAAAATATGTCTTTTTCGTGATTTTGTGACGAGTACAAGTATGATCTATCCTTGTCCGAATTCTATGAAATTTTGTGTGCTTAATATTCATATGTTGAGGAATGTTGTGTTAAAATTACAGATCAATCGGAGTTCAGGAAGCCACCCAAACGTTGGCTGCAAAACAGCAGTCCGAACATTCCAATCCAGGGGCTTACAGGATTTTCCTGGGACTTTGTCCCAACTTCGAAAATTCATTCCCGACGACTTACATGGAATTTGGCCGAGATATTTTATGGGAAGATGGCCCTATGTGTCTAGTTTACGTGAGACTTAGAATCGCATCAATCGGAGCTCCGAAGGTGGAGATATGCCGGAATTACTGCGACAAGGTCAAAACTGCCGATTCCAGGGACTGATTGCTTCCTTTTCACAAGTGCTTCATTTCGATGGACCATATGATGTACAAGAGCATTTGTGAAGATATCTCAAGCTTATGGAAGGAAGGAGGTCGACACTTAGCCATGACATTGAAGAAAAACATGAAGAAACAAGTTCTCCTAGTCAAGCTAGGAGAAGCTGCCGATTCTGGCAGATTTGCTGCTTTTGAGTGCTGCCGGCATTTGGGGCATTTTCGATGGATCAAGGTCTATCAATTGAAGTCCAATGATCATACAAGAAGTCCATGAAGATGTGAAGCCCAAGCCTTGAAGAAAAATTCAGAAAAAGAAAACCTAGTTGAACTAGAAAAAGGAAGGTTTCAAACCTTATCCCATTAGGTTTTGTTTTTCCTTGTACAAGATGGGGCTGCCGGCAAAGACCTAGTTTCTCCCTATAAATACCCAACTTTTCCTACAGAAAAACTTGTCACATTCTAAAGCAAAAACCCTAGCCAAAGCTCTACCAATTTTCAGCCAAAGATCCTACATAAAAACACAAACCAAAAGCCACCACCACCACCATAAAAATCCTGCCGATTGTCTCCATCATTCATCCAGCCACCACCGAACCACTTTCCATTGGATCCACACGACTTGAAGCCCTCAAAGGTGTCTGCAAAAGTGTGATCTACCCCCTACTCTTGGTTTGTAATAGTTTTTATGTAGTTATGTGTAGTTTTGTCTATGAAACTCATGTGTATGTTTGGTTATTGTGTTTTCATGTCTATGTGAAAAACAATTGTGAATTTGGTTTTATAATGATGCATGTTAATTTAATTCTTATGGTATTAATAAGGAATTTCAAAGATAAGTTTCGAATTGCATGCTAAATTGCAATGAAAATATGAAGTAAAGAGATAGGATTAGATAGGCAAGCATGTTCACTCTGATTCTAGTAATTCGTTCTTGGTTTAGTCTTTAAATCCGTGTGCCTCAAAGATTGGTACTTAGCATATTTGCGATGTGTTTTGAGTATTGGTCTTGTATCCGTCAATAATAGGACTAGAGTGGTTTAAATGACTATGCATGTTAACAAGAAGTGGTGACGCCTTGCTTGATTGATATGTTTCCGACTAAAAAGACCTTGTGCCTAATTACTTTGCATGTTTGATTTCGACGATAAGTGTTCTCAAATGTGTTTAGTATAACTTTAGGGTTAGACGATAAGTTAATCTTGAAGTATTTGAGAGTCTTAATCGATTAGTAAACCGATAAGGAGCTAATTAGGTTGGAACTAAGTCGGATCTAGGATATTGTGTGCTCTTGCCGTGTCTTATCTTATAACTTTGCTATGTGTTTTGAGTGCTTTTGTGTTAGTAATTTGTGGAAGAATGTCGACCAACCTTGTATATAGTAATTTAGGATTTTTTATTTCTGTTTTTATGCATGATTTAGAGGCAGCCCTTCTTGCTGCCGAACCTAGGAATTTCTTGTTTTAAAGATTGTGCCGTGTGTAGTTTAGGGCAGCCTAGCTGCCGAATCTTTTCACCCCCATATGTGACGATTTTGTATATATGTTTGTATATATTTGTCTAACAATTTCATATCTCAGGTACCCTTAATCCCCGGCCTAGAACGATCCCTACTTACTCATACTACTAACGATATTTTTGTAGGGTTATTATTGCATGCGAGCTTCGGCTCTCGTTACTTTGCATACTTAGGCGCTTGCCTTATACACTCCAACAAAGGGATGTTTACTTGCACCTTCTGGAAAATCTCTAACACTTCCTCGTCAGATTTGTCTTTCTTCGACTTTGCAAATCTTGAAGGAAATGGTATGCAAGAGGTAGGCACGCCACCCTTAGGTACTGCATTAATCGGCACACTCTCCTTCTTTGAAGTCGCGGGGTCTTTTTCCATTTCGTTGCGCAACATCTCTCTCTCGGCTGCAGCCCTCTCAGCAGCCTTTCTATCGGCAGCAGCCCTGTCCTCGACAGGCTGCGTGTCACGCTGCTCGGCAGCATCGGCAGAAAAGTTGTCGATGGCATCCTCTTCCTCTAAAATCATGCCGATTGCATCCTTGTTCGTCTTCTTTGGAATTTTGGCACGTGTCTCCTCCAACGCTCTTCCACTACGAGTTTTAATAGCCTTGGCATGCTCATGGCCCAGATTTTTAATAACTCCTCCCGGTAGCTTCTCTTGCTCAGTAAACTTTCTCATGAAGTCCACGACTTGCCCCATTTGAGTCTTCAACTCGGATATATCCTGCGATTGAATTAATGCATCATAATTGGGGTTGCTTGGTGCGGCTTGAGCTTGGTTTGGCATAGGTTGAAACGACATGGCTTGGTTGCTCGGTTGCCTAGCTTGATTTGGCACAAAGGCTCCTTGTTGCCTTGGCACAAATGGTGCTCTTGGTTGAAAAGGGGCTGCATTCGGTGGCCTTAGGACATCGTCATTGTTTGACCATCAAAAGTTGGGGTTATCACGGAATCCCAGAATGTAAGTGTTTGAGTAAGGATTATACTTTTGACCACCTTGGAAGCCGATTGCATTGGCTTCCTCATATCCCTCACTCAACACTTGTGGACATTGATCTGTTGCATGGTCTTCCGTGCACACTCCACACACTTGAGCTCTCTTTCCTCTCATTAGACTAGCCATCGTATCCGATAGCTTATCCACTTTGTTCTCCAATGCCGAACGAGAAGAAGTTTTATTCACTTTGTGCTTTAAGGCATTGTCTCGTGACATGCCAAATTGCTGACTATTCAACGCTCAGATCTCCAACAAGTTTTTGGCCGGTGTAGGATCAAGCTCAAGGAATGAGCCTCCGGCTGCCGAATCTAGGAATTCCCTTTCCATGAGACGCAGCCCTTCATAGAAATATTGAAGCAAGAGTCCTTCATGAATGCCGTGAGACGGGCACGAAGCGACTAGGGCTTTGTACCTTTTGTGATAATCAAAGAACGTCTCATCTCCTCCTTGCCGAATACTAGTGATTTATTTCCTCAAATCCGTGATACGCGAGGCCAGATAATATTTGAGCACGAACTCATTCACCATTATCTCCCAGGAAGTGATACGACCGGTTGGCACCTCAAACAACCACTCATTTGCTTGATATTCCAATGAGAACGGAAAAGCCTTCATCTTGAAGTGTAGAATGTCGGCACTTGTAGGACACATGCTCTCGGTGGTGAAGTTGAACCATTGCAAGTACTTGTTTGGATCTTCACCCGCAAGTCCATGATACGGTTTCAATTGGTGGAGAAATCCACTCTTCAACTCAAAGTCTCCACTCTTGCCGGCGGCACATGCCGGAAATGTGATGTTTGCGAGTGCGGCTCCTCCTCCGGTGCTATGTCCATTTTGAGCACTAATTGAAGTCATGATCGGTGGCTCGACAAAGTTGAAAACGAAATCTTCTTGTAAGTGTGGCTCGGCTAGAACTTGAAATTCTGGTTCCTCAATATCAAGCTCACTTGATGAAGTTACGAGAGAAGGTGACGATGGACTAGATGGTGGTGATGGTGATGCAGAGGTAGAAGACTCGGATGGGGGTAGTGGTGCTGCTATGGCGATGGTGAGATCTTCGTTGATTCGTTGCAATCGTCCGTGGTTGCCTCTTGTCCAAAGATTAGACTCGGACATACACTAGTCTGAAATTTCTTAACACGAAGCAAGTTAGAATCATTGAAGACAAATAAAAAGCAAGAATATACAAGGCAACAAGCCACAACATTGGCAATTTCAAACAAATTTCAAGCAATTATAAACTTATGCACACACGGCAAAGAAGAGATATACACGACAAGAAGAGCAAAATACACGAAATTTTTATGATGATGTCGAAATTTCTAAGTCTAGTTGTGATAGGAGCACAATGTGCGACGATATTATATGCTTATGCCCTCATTTATGCTTTGTTTAACCCTTATTTGTCTAAGATTGAGTCATAATTTAGTTTAGTGTTAATTTGGTAGAGTTTTGGTAAAATGTGCTTAATTGTCCGAAAAATGAAATCTGGAAAATAGTGCAAAATATGTCTTTTTCGTGATTTTGAGATGAGTACAAATATAATCTATCCTTGCCCAAATTCAATGAAATTTGGTGTGCTTAATATTCATATACTGAGCAATGTTGTGTTAAAATTTCAGATCAATCGGAGTTCGGGAAGTCACCCAAAAGATGGCTGCAACTCAGCAGTTCGAGCAAACCAATCCAGGGGCTTCCAGGATTTTCCTGGGACTTTGATCCAACTTCGAAAAATCATTCCCGACGACTCACAAGGATTTTGATCGAACCCTTTTATGGGGAGATGGCTATATGTGTCTAGTTTATCTGAGACTTGGAATCGCATCAATCGGAGCTCCGAGGAGGGAGATATGCCGGAGTTACTGCAACAACATCAAGTCTGCCGATTCCAGGATGCTACTGCCTCCTTTTTGCAAATTCTGTTTTCAATGGATCATATGGTGTACAAATGCATATGTGAAGATGGTCCAAGCTTAAGGAGGGAAGGAGGATCACACCAAGACAAGGCATTGAAGAAGAATATGAAGAATGAAGTTCTCCTAGTCAAACTAGGAGAAGCTGCCAGAAGAGGCAGATTTGTGCCAGGATGAAGCTGCCGGCAATGAGGACATTTTCAGTGGATCAAGACCTATCAAATGAAGTCCAAAGATTATACAAGAAGTCCATGAAGATGTGAAGCCCAAGCCTTGAAGAAAAATTCAGAAAGAGAAAACCTAATTAGACAATGAAAGGAAGGTTTCAAATCCTTAACCAACTTGGTTTTCTGGTTTCCTTGTGCACAAAGGGCTGCCGGCAACACCTAGCTTTTCCCCTATAAATAGCCAACTTTTACACAGAAAAACTTGTCACATTCCAAAGCAAAAATCTAGCCAAAGCTCTACCTAAATTTCCCAAGAGTCCTATACAAAAACCCTAGCCAAAACCACCTCCACCACACCCAAAGTTTCTGCCGAAACCTTGGTTCTTCTTGCTGCCGACACAACCACTGCCGAGCAGCAGCCTTTCGCCGATCACCACCAACCGCCGGATCCATACAAGACAAAGTCTCCAAGGTTTCTAATGTGTGATCCACTCCCTTCTCTTGGCTTTGTAATTTTTGTTGTAGCTATGTTAAACTTTGTCTATAAAGTTAGCATGAACTCTTGGTTTCAATTTGTATGTCTATGTATGAATTGGATTGAAATTTGGTTTTATGATTTGCATGTTCAATTTGTTTTCTTTATCTTTAAGTGGTGTTTGGATGTAAGGATATGGATTGCATGTTAAAAAGTAAGGAAAATATGATGTAAATTGATAGGGTAGGATTCGGCAAGCATGTTCACTCTGATTTTAGTAGTTCGTTCTTGGTTTAGTCTTTAAATCCGTGTGCCGCAAAGATTGATATTTAGCATAGTCATGATATGTTTTGAGTATTGATCTTATATCTATCAACATGATAGGACTAGAGTGGTTTAAACGACTATGCATGTTAACAAGAAGTGGTGACGCCTTGCTTGATTGATATGTTTCTGACTAAAAAGACCTTGTGCCTAATTACTTTGCATGTTTGATTTCGACGATAAGTGTTCTCAAATGTGTTTAGTATAACTTTAAGGTTAGACGATAAGTTAATCTTGAAGTACTTGAGAGTCTTAATCGATTAGTAAACCGATAAGGAGCTAATTAGGTTGGAACTAAGTCGGATCTAGGATATTGTGTACCATTGCCGTATGTCTTGTTTTGTCAATTTGCTAAGTGTTTTGATTGCTTTCGTGTTAGTGCTTTGTGGAAGAATGTCGACCAAACTTGTAAATATTAGATTTAGGATTTATTTTCAGCTATTTATTTCGTGTCTAGTGTTTAAAGGCAGCCTTGCTGCCGACACCTATTCTACCCCCCATTGTGACGTTTTTGATGTGTGAATTTGTATATTTGTACATGTGTTTTTATCTAACAATCTCATATTTCAGGTACCCTTAATCCCCGGCTTAGAACGATCCCTACTTGCTTATACTACTAACGATCTTTTGTAAGGTTATTATTCCATGCGAGCTTAGGCTCTCGTCAAGTTGCTTTTAAATTTGTTCTAACTCTCAAGGTACGTGGAGCAGAGGAGATAATAGTGCAATGGGCTGGAACAACCGAAGGTAGTATCATACTTATTCCGATATACCTCGAAAGTTTGAACCACAAAACGTTTTCTTTTAAGTCTAAAGGTTCACTCATGCCGAATCTATCTCAAGTTTCGAAGCTCGGTGGACGTATGGCCTAGGTATCATCGTCTAGACACAAGAAGGCTAGCATGTATCATCTGAAAATAGCTCAAGGCAAGACTCATTTGTTGGTAACCACGGAGGACAAGTCCCCTATCGCCCCTCAAAGAGAGAATAGTTTGTGGGCCTCTAAGATCTAATTTGACAAACCTTTGAGACTAATTTGGGACAACACACACTAATAGGCGAACATTTTGGCCCTTACTCTGTTAAGAACAACCTCGTGTTGACAGTACCACAAGTGTCAATAAAAGTCGTCTTCAACCTCATAAGACCTCGAAAGATAACATGAAGGGTTAAAGCTAATGTTAACAAAAGCGACCTTGCCTATTTCCTCTTCCCCTAAAAACTCTAAATAAATCCAACGCAAATAATCCTCTAAACTTCCTAACAATTTAACTAAGTTATTACAAGCATACATTCGGCATACATCATGAAATTTTCGAAAATTATAACTCTATATGACGAAGCATATTTCTACTTTACAACAAAACTTTCAACAAAAATTTACAACACAATTTACAAATACACGAAAATTTTACAAAATAATTAACACTCAAACATATCAAGTTTTTAAAATTTCCCCGGCAACGGTGCCAAAAACCTAGTACCTAGATTCATTCAAGACAACACTAAGTACCGATTTTCATGCCCTCACCTTAGATTACTAACCGATTTAAGTCCTAAATATGCATCTAATACCACTGTCCTAATTATCTACACACACGAAAATTACAAGTTAAGTTCAGAAAACTACTACATAAACATCAAACCGAGTTCATACAAGAGTTTAAAAAAAAACCAAGAATTGAAACAAGTTCTTACAAACTACACAAACATAAATAAATACATAGGCCATAGATGAAGCGGATCACATTTTAGAAACCTTGAAGATTCCAAAAGATGCGGTGGAATGATGCTCGGCAGAAGGTAAGGTGATGGTATGGTTTTTTTATGGAATGTGGTGGTATCGGGTTTGGCTAAGTATTTTTGTGTTTGGTGCTTGAGAGACTTGGTAGAGCTTTAGTCTAGTACTTGTGCTTGAGATGAGATGATTTTTCTGCATGGAATTCGGCCTCTATATATAGGAGAAAGCTTGAGCAAAGTCGGCAGCAACTAGGAGTTGCAAAACCTATCACGAGTTGGATTAGGTTTCTTGCCGACTACTCTTTGAAGCTTTTAGATCTTCTTGTCCGAATTCTTCATGGATCACAACCTTCTTGGATTCCTTAATGGATCAACAACATTGCTTCATGGATAAAAGTCCAAGGGATCGGCTGCTAACCTCTCTAGCTCAACCAGGAAAGCATCTCCTAGAACCAGAAATAAGTTTTTCTTTTCCTGTCCGAGCTAGGAGACTTCTTCATTTCATATTTTTATTTTCTTTATGGCTTGACTGATTCCTCTAACCTCCATTTAGCTTGTAAACTCTCATTTGATGCATTTGGTTTCCTTTTTGATGCACAAAAATAGAAAAGCGTAAAAATAGGCAGTAGGTTGTTCTTCTCGGCACGGCGGTGACCTTGTTGTCTTGTAACTAGCATAACTCTCTCCTCAAGGTAGCTTTTGATGCGACTCCAAGTTCTGTAGAAACTTAACTCATAGAGATTTCCATGCATATATGGCTCACATCTTGGTTCTTTGTGAATCGTGCTGGAGAAATTCTGGAAGTTGGATGATGTGCCCAGGAAATTACTGAAACATACTAGATCCGATTTGCACTTGTAATTCCTGGCAGCTTCTTTTGCTCCAATTATTGAAACTCCTTCCATTGCTCAATCATAAACATGTCTCTTGAATATAAGAGAGGAAAAATTCATCGAAAGCAAAGTCGAGACTTTACAGTTCCAATGAAACATCTCTAAGACTCCATAAATCGGCTATTGACAATTTTATGCATTTTTACTCTACTTAGCAAGATTTCATTGTAACTCTACCAAAGACTCATAATTCTATTATATGACTCGATTGTACCAAAATAAGGGCTAAAGCAAAGTATAAACGAGGGTAAAACACATTAAGAACGTCGCATTTTATACTCCTATCACTCACCACTCCACACCAACTCCACCACTCCTCTTCTCGATTCCGACCAAACCCACGACCTTGAAGAACAAGACCTCAAAATCAAAGATAAACTGAGGAGATGTCGTCAGGGTCGTTGTCCATGTCGACGATGATGAAGTCTGAGAGGCCGGCGAGGGTGGAGGATAAACTGAGGAGGCGAGACTTGAGGGATTGGGAGGAGGGGTGGTCGAGGTCTATTGGTGATGATGGAGAGGAGGGCGGCTTGGGTTTGCAGTAGGGCTGCGATTTTAAGACCGAAACCAGAAAACCCGGACCGATTTGGCCCGAAACCGACCCGATTGGGCCTGGTTTTAAGTCTGAAATATCCGGGTCGGGCTAAATCTAGACCGATTATAATACTCCCGGATTGGCCCGGGTTCCAAAAGTGAAAGACCGAACCGACCCGAAAGCCCGAAACCCTGATTTTTTAGGTTTTTTTTTTTCAATTATGCCCCACTCATTAAACCCTGATTTTCGAGTTTTCGTCTTCGACGCCTCCCTCAGACCCTCACTTCGTCCCTCAATCCCTCTCAGTCTCTCAATCTCTCAATCTCGAATCCAATCTCTCAATCTCTCAATCAAAACCCAGTCCCATCACTCCCTCAGACCCTTACTTCTTCCCTCAGTCCCTCTCAATCTCAAATCCAATCTCTCAATCAAAACCCAGTCCCATCACTCCCATGGATTCGTCTTTGGGAAATACAGTCGAAACAGAATCAGAAAGCTTCAAACCCAATTCGAATTCGGATTCGGATTCGGAGGATGTGGAGCCAGTGGAGGCTACAGCTGAAAATACCCTCATCCCTGCAACAATAACTCCATCTCCATCTACCATGGCATCCTTGCCACCAAAACCCCAAAAGAGATCGAGGAAGAGTTCGTCTCCTGTGTCTTCATCAGGGTCCAGGGAGCGTTCAATGGTATGGGAGTATTACGAGAAGTTTGAGCGGCCGGTGTATGAGTACAAAGATGGAAAGAAGGTCTGGGTTCGTAATGAGATGCGCGTCAAATGTAAGTACTGCTCAAAAGACCTTGCTTGCAATACTTATGATAATGGTACAAGTAGTCTGAAAAGACATATTGAGAATGTGTGTAAGAGATATCCGGGTAAGGCATATTTAGAACAACACCAGAAAGTGTTTGTTGCTGGTGGAAAATTGAGTGAACCTACCTTAGCAATGACAACATTTGATGAGGATAGCATCCTAAAAGCATGTGTTGAGATGATAGTAATAGATGAGATGCCATTTAACTCAACAGAGAAATCAGGGTTTAAGAGATTTTGTAGAGTTGCATGTCCTAGGTTCAAGGTTCCTGGTAGAGGCTTGGTTGTCAAAACATTTTGGGAGATGTATGCTGATCAAAAAAGAAAACTTAGGCAAGAGCTTTCTAGTCACTATGTGAATATAACCACTGATACATGGACATGAATTCGAAATATTAACTATATGGTGGTTACGGCACATTTCATAGATTGTGGTTGGAATTTACACAAAAGGATCCTTAACTTTTGTGTAATTCCTAATCATCAAGGGAACACCATAGGGAAGCTTTTGGAAGCATGCTTGCTTGATTGGGATATAGAGAGGGTTTTAACTATTTCAGTGGACAATGCATCAGCTAACAAGGTAGCCATCGCCTTAATTCGTGAAAAAATGATGGCTTGGGATAAACCACCTGTTTTAGGTGGTATGTGGATATTTTTCCTCACGTTCTTAACCTTATTGTGAAAAGTGGCTTAAGGATGATGGATAAATCTACGGCTTCGATTAGAAATGCAGTCTGTTATGTTAGGAGTTCTCCAGCTAGGCTTGATATGTTTAGGAAGTGTGTAGAGATCCTTAAGTTGGACAGTAAGAAGGTCTGCATATTGGATGTGCCAACACGTTGGAATTCCACCTTCCTTATGTTGGATATAGCTCTTCAGCTTCGAAAAGCTTTTGATCGTATGGCTGAAGAAGAGGATTCAAAGTATAAAAGTTATTTTGATGAGGAAGATGAATTTACTGATGATGAGGCAGACATAGCAGAAACAGCTCAAAACAAGCGAAAAGTTAGAGAAAAACGAGTAGGGCCACCAAATCCAAGTGATTGGGAGAGATCTACTGTGTTTGTCAACTTCCTTCAGGTATTTTCTAACTCCATCTATTAAAAATTCTAATACTTGCTGCCTAATACTTGCTGCCTAATATTTTTAGTTTTTTACTTGATGCAATAATTTTATGATGTGACCCTTCGAGCTTCTGCAACTAATACTCCCACAGCTCAGAAAGCATTCCATGATATCATGATTATTCAGCAAGAGATTGAGGACTTGTTCAATCAGAGACACCTTGAAGCTGGGAGCCAAACAGAGAAGATCTTGTTAGAGATGGCAAATAAGATGAGGGCTAAGTTTCAGAAATATTTTGGAAGTATCGACGACATTAATCAACTGCTTTTGGTGGCTCTGGTTCTTGACCCTCGCTATAAGCTGCGCTACTTTCAGTATATATGTGAAACTGAGCTGCACTATGACAGTACTAGAGCCAAGCAGAAGTCTGATGAGTTGAGGGACTTGGTCTTCAAGCTGACAGACCTGTATGTAACCTCAATGGGCACCAAAAAGGGAAAGTCAAGTGACAATGATGCAGAGAAATCTTCAACTACTTCCAAGAGCAGTAGTTGTAGATCAAAAACTTCTTCAAGGCTTAGTGGGAAGAGGGCAACAATGCAGGCTAATTGGTTACGAGCACTAGAAGATTCCTCTCAAACAGTTGTCTCACATGAGGTGGACCGATACTTGTTGGATCCTATTGACGACCCTCCAGAAGATGAAGATTGGATGCTTCTGGAATGGTGGAGGCTAAATGGTTCGAAGTACCCAAATCTTCAACTGGTTGCCAAGGATGTGCTTGCCATTCAAGTGAGTACAGTGGCTAGTGAAAGCTGCTTCAGCACATCAAAGAGGGTAATTGATCCATTCAGGAGCTCATTGTCTCCAAGGACAATTGAAGCATTAATTTGCTTCCAAAATTGGTTGAGGGTTGAGAGTATTCAGAACTTAAAATATCATCCAACCATTGAAGACATCATGTTATATGTACAAGCTGAAAGAGGTATATAGATTTATGAGTTCAAATGTTCAATGCCTTTCTATCTTTCATTTTTTTAAAATAAATTAATTTACTTTGTGATTTTTTTTATCATTCGTAGATGCTCTAAAGGACACAGCTGATCGTCAACACGGGAAAACCAAACAGAAACAAGTCAAGAAATGGAAGAAACTCAAAGGAGCAGATCAATCAAAAAAGAAAATGAAGACTGCTGCTGGGAGTGATGGATCTTCAAAGAAGACAATAAAATGAATAGAGATTTCAAGGTCAGTTTCTTATTTTGTAAATGTTGCTGTATGTTATTTGTTTTTCTGTTTTTTTTAAAACAACTTCATCTATTTAATATCTTAGTTGTTGCATTTTTAGACTTAATGAGTTGCTGGTGACTCCCACACCGGTCGTAGAGAGGATTGTCTTCCTTTTCACTACCGATCGGGGGCAGCTAGCACACTTGTAAATCTTGGCATTAGCATATCCTATTTTTATGGTAATTTTGCGCTCCAGCTTCTGTTTGAAACGAAGTAACGAACTGTATGGGTTTATGTCTTTATGTCTTTATGATGCTTGGATGTTGGCCATGGCCTGTTGAACTTTGTTGTTGTTGTTTCACTTGTAGTTGATTTGTTGTTGGACTGTATTTGCAATTTACATTGAGTTTGATAGGGCTGCGTTTGCATTGTTGTTGGATTGTATTTGGCTATTTTACAATTTGCATTGAGTTTGAGACTTTGAGACTTTGACAGTTTGAGACTTTGAGTTCAGTTGTTACGTGTTGGCTTATTTGCTTGTTGTATTCAATGTATTGTTGTGAATTACTTGTGATTTGATTTTGAGAAGTTGAGAAAGAGGAGTAGATGACAGATTTTGTAGGAATTTTCAAATTTATGAGTTTCTGTAAAAAAAACCCGAAAACGCGGACCGACCCGAATTGAAACCGGAATCACCGGGTTTAGCACTCTAAAAACCCGACCCGGACCGGCCTGAAAGTTTCTGGTTCTAGTTCGGTTTTGATTTTTTCCAGCCCGGACCGACCCAAACGCAGCCCTAGTTTGCAGATAGGGAAAGGAGGAGGAGTTTGGGGTTGTTTCCGTTTGTGTTTTGTGGTTGCCTACTACAAGTGTTTAATTAAAACATAACGAAACAAATTGATATCAAGGGACAATAATGCAGTGGAGATGCCACGGCTAACCTGTGTGGCAACCCGGGTTCGAGCCATGCTACATGCTTTTATCACTATATATTTTTGATTAATTTATGTATTTCGATATTTCAATATTTGGTACAGAACTAAATTAATTTAGTTAAGATGGGTATGATCGGTTGGTATGTGTAAACTGAGGGTCCAGATTGTGCCACATAAAAATTTTCTTTTTGTAAACTATTTATTTAAATTATGGAATCTTTCAATATTCTTAATAAATAATTTGAGTGTCCGAAAAGAAAAATATTTGTGTCCATACCAGTATGGATGTGTACGTTCATACTCTCTCTAATTTGCATGTCTGGGCAATGTAATCAACGATTTTAATCGTTTAAAAGTTGAATTAATCAATCAAGATCAGCTATGTAAAAAATGAATATCAACAAATATCATTTGCTTAACTGATTGTATCAAACAAATAGATGGCTGATCATGAGACTCCCAAGTTTCACTAGAACTGTTCATTTGTTTGATGCAATCGAATAAGCAAACGATTTGGGTTTATTCTAAATTTTCACAGAGATGATCTTTATTGATTAATTCAACTTTTGAACGGTTAAAATCGTTGATTACATTGCCCAAGATATATAAATTAAAAAGAGTATGGACGTGTGATATGAACACAAGTATTTTCCGTCCGAAAAATTCCATGAAAATTCTTACGTACTCATCATGACGCCTACTCTATCATAATGCCCTTTGTTTAGATAAATCATCGTCTTTGTAATATGGATCCTCTTGATGCGTGTATAGAGTTTAGGATAAACCGAGTTGATCGAGTGACTAACACGATGAATGTGGGTAAATTTGTGCCATTGCCAAATAATGTTGTCATGATCACATCCAACGGTTGAATTCTCATTTTGTAAATTTTAGTTATCTGAATCACAGTGCCTACTCAATTGATATAACTTGTTTATTATGTTATATTTATATGTATATATTTTTGAACCATCTATACCGAATAATTTAATTTTAATAAAATCGACCGTATGATGTGATCACTATAGTGGAATAAAGATATAGTAGAAAATTCACATATTTTTAGTAACGTTTGAGTCTTGATCACGCGGGAAAATTTCAGCAGAATCTCCTCACAGTTCCTTAAGTCCATGAATATCTATATACCTAGTATGCACTCGTAGAACAGTATTGGGAGACCCCGTAGAAAGCAAACGAATATACAAGCACAAACTGTGAAACAAAGTCCTCTGCTCCCAAACTGTCAAAAAATGGGACAATTCAAGAATCATATGCTAATTCTAAAACGGGATTTCTAAGAATATAATTGCATGTACATCAGTGAATAAAAGAATTAATCATTCTTTCATTCATAGCTAATTATAAATATAAATGATTTTCTTAAAATAATAACAATTATTAATTTAATTAATTAAGGCATTTTCAAAAATAATAATTAATATATATAATTCAACAATTTCACAAAAACCAACAATTAATTAAGTATGTATGGATCAACAAAAGGAATACTATCATCTCACAATATATATATACACACAAAACAAATATCTAACCGGAATTCTTCACCGGAAAATTTCAATGGAAAAAATGGCTATATTTGGTGAAAAAGATGAAGAAAGAAGCCATACCAAGTTAAAAATTGATGGGTAGTAGTGGAGAAGGCCTAGGAAGATCCGATTTGAATCATTTCACATCCAAAAATGAAGATAGGTGGAACAATTTTTTGGGAGGAAAATTTTTCAGCTTTTTCCTCTTTTTCCCGATTTGGAAAACGAGTTCAGTTTAAATAGTTAGAGAAACACTTAGGCGACGAAAAAATTCGTCCTCTAAGTATAAAATTCAACGTCTAAGACGAACCGTGGCAACAAAATCTTACTATTTCTTCATAAAAAAACGACAAAAGATTTCGTCGTCTAAGTACAATCTTACACGGGCGTTGACTAGGCCGGCGTAAGAGGCTCGAACAAGACCTAACAAAAGTATATTAGGGATTTCTTTCAACCTATTGCAGATTGAGTAATCTTACTTCGATTTTATGATGCAAAGCAGAGCAATAATTCAAGATCGCGGGGAATAGTTCTCCTCCAACCTGTAGCAGATTGGCTTATGTTTTGTTACCGGAGTAACGACTCGATTTGTTACTGACGTAGCGACTGACACTGGTCGCTTCAGCGAACGCAGACACGAGGCGAGCGTGCGACTCTGTATGTATGGCGCAGTATGCGGCTCTGTACGTATGGTGCAGGTGTGCTACGATATGCGGATGCTAGAAGCGATAGGTCTTAGCGACTCTCGACACTAATGCAAGGCACACTTCAACAACCGTGCAAGTATACAGCAACCGGTGGCGGGCGTAAAGTTGTAGCGAGGTTGGATGGTGGTTGTTTGCGGTTTGTGGAGGCAGTGCGCGTAAGATGCTCCGGGGAGACTTTGCAAGATTTGCGATGCGCAAAAGCTTGTGTATTTGTTTGATGGTTGTGAACCTTTTCTATGTTGGACAAGAGTTCTTTATATAGAGAATGTCAAACCCTAATACTTGCGCATCAAGCAACATAATAGATTTGGAGATCAATCAGGATTCAATTACCTTAAACCACCTCCTTCTCAGATTTCCAAAGGAACCCCAACTCCTTTCTAAGAAGGAAAGACTAAATATATATCAGATTTTTCTTTAATGAATAACCTCGTGGGCCTCGATCCACAATCTTGGACAAATGTCAATTTGGGCCCAAACAACGACAACAATGGTATTCGACGGGGTCTTCAAAAAAGCTGGGTGGATCTGGTTGACCATCTTGGTGATTAGCTTCCAACCTATTCAAATTCGATGCCAACTAGTTGGGTTGGTTCTTCTCCTTCGGATGTCAATAGCTCGGTTTGGTGGGAGCCATTTAGGTGGGACGACGATTTGTGTCATATTTTGGGCAATGTGATTGGCATTGGGGTTGATCGTCATAGATTGGTGTTTGATGCAAGACTGGGTTTGACTGAAACCTTGATTGAGGGTGAGACCTTTTTTCTGCCGGTTTCCATGACTGCAACCTGCTTTGGTGGTGTCGTTGCTTACAGTAGTGACAGCGGCGACGCTGACTGCTTCTGTGGTTTTCCCTCGTGGGTCCGTTGGTGATTGGGCTTGGGCCATCATGAAAGCTAGTAACTTAGTTTAGGGCACTGCCTCTGGTGTGAGCTTGGTTGAACTGGGTCTTTATGGCCCAGAGTAAGACTTAAATTTGAATCAAGGACAGTTTTTGATCAGCTTGGTCGTTACCATTTTCTAAGTGTTTCGAGAACTGCTAAAGTAATGGTGCTATAAGTGGTCTTTAAAAGGTGAATGTATTTTTGATTGCTAGAAACGTTGGGGCAGCTAGGTGTTTAGTACTCACAGGGAATAATTCTTTCCGTCTGCCCAAATGGGTATGTTATTCCCTATGTTGTTTGCTGAGAAATACAACTGGTTGACATCTTGATTAAAGAAAAAAAGAAAAAAACCAAATCGGCTTAATTAAGACTTATTGGTGCATGTTTGATTACTTAGTTGTTATAGAGAATTATGATATTATTTCAAATCTTTGTAAATAGGGGTTTAGGCTCAATTAAAGTAGCCAGAAGACAAAAATAAGGGTGTCCCTTCTTTCAAAAATAGAAAGACAAAAATAACCAAAAGAGCTACCCTTCTTTCAAAAATAGAAAGACAAAAATAACCAAAAGAGCTAGCTAATTAAAGTAGGTTGGGTTGTACGTCATGTATATAGTTAGCATTTTTTTCCCTTTTAGTTATGGCAATGTATTTTTATATCTCATTATTCTTCTCATATATAGAAATTGTCATACAAGAAATATGTCGGAATACATCACAGTAAGTAAATTGCTAAAGAAAACAAAAACTAAAAGTAAAAGGGTCAGATCGATGCAAGATGCAAAATTGAACAAAATTGAAAAGAAAGGCCTCTCTTGGAGTCTTTGGATGTCTTCTAAATAGTTCGGTTGGTGTTCGGTTGGGTGTTGTTTTGTATATCAATGTCTTGTAAATCGGTGGTAGTTGGGGTATTCTTTATTGCTTGAGGAATACTAACGCTCTCAGCTTCTTTTTCTTTGTACTCCTTGTACTTGCCCCATAGAACCGAGTAGAGTCCCATGACTATTAGTAAAGCACCAAGAACACTGAAATTGAGACCACATAAAATTTACTTGATCAGATTCGATGAAACATGATTGTAATTACGAAGTTAAAAGTAATCAATAGTTAGAGATCGACGTACCCTCCGAGATAGATCTTCTCAGCAAGTATGAAAGAACCCATGACAGCAACAATGATCATCATAAGAGGGCTGAAAGCAGTGACAAAAACAGGACCTGTTTTCTGCATCACCAGCCCTTGAACGTAGTATGCAAGGCTCGATGATACTATGCCCTGCCATAAATACACGTTCATTTGTTAATTAACTGTTAATGATGGATCAGTTTAATGTAAATACTCGATCGAGTTACTTACAGCATATGCAGCAGCAAGAAGGTTCATGTCCCAACCAATGGTCCAAGCCGCCGGCTTGTGTTCCATGACGAAGGTAACCGCTATGGACTGCAGAGTGCCCAAGAAGCAGACGATTGCGGTGAGGGATAGCGGAGCTTGGTACCTCGTTTGTGTCACTGCCTGAATGATAAAGAAAGATGCCCAGGCAAAGGTGGCCAAGATGAGCAGAATGGATCCCTTGAGCCAGTCCTTGTCTTCATTAGTATTTGCACTAGAGGCAGTAGAGTTTGCTGAGTGAGCCGACCAGGGAAAGTTAATGATGTTTCCTTTGTACACGGTCATCAACATGGCTCCGGCCACTGTCACAATTGTGCCTATCAGCTTCGCTTGGCATCTAACCTTCTTCATGTCCAGCTTCTCCATCCTTAATTAATTAAACATCATGCTAATTAGCTACATATATATATCCATCTAGTCTATGATCTCTCTTTCTCTCTCGCTTAAGCAAACTTAACTTAATCTCAAAGTAGTTAATCATCCGTACCTGCAAAGGACGGCCATGACGAACGTCATTGCCGGGAGCATATTACTCATGGCACAAGAGAAGGTGGGGGATGTGAACTTCAGCCCGGCATAGTAGAAGTTTTGATCAATCACTGGCCTGTAAATACAATAGAATTAAGTTAATTAGCTAATAAATAATTGTACCTTCCGTTTAATTTGTGTACATTGTTAAATATATATACAGTACTTACCCAAGAAGACCGAGTACAAAAAGTTGCATGAAAATGGGGAATGTAATCTTCGGTCTTATTTTCCTCTCAAGAACAAGAGCAAAGGGAGCAATAGCTGCAGTGGCGAAGGCGTGCCTGTAAACAACAAGCACATAGTGGCTCATTCCACGGTTGAGCGAAACCTTAGTGATGATGTTCATTCCGGCATAGCCGAATTGCAGACAAATCATAGCTATGTATGGCTTTGAACTCTTAATGAAATTTCGAACACACCCGCCATTTCCCTCCATACTTGGCAAGCTAGCTAGCTAGTTAATAAGTTGGAAAGGAAATATAGTCACTGACTGAGAGAAAGGAATGAGGAAGGACACTTGAAGTTTGCTTGTGTGTCTCCTAAGGGAATACTAGTAGCAGCTACCATACATATAAGCCCCTCCTTGGGGACCACCATTTGCATTTGATTGATCAAAATTACTTGACAAAAGACTGTCGATGGTCATCATCAAACTCTTCATTATTAGATGGGTAATTTGTATGTGGCTTCATGCAAATTAGTTAACGAGTTTGTTTCTTAATTTGAGATAAACATTAAACTTTACGAGAGACACCACTAAGAGGTGCTTTTTCAAACTAAGTTTAAAAAGAGTAATAATTTTTATGTAAAATTATTTTTTTTATGGCAAAATAATTCTAAAAGAAAATTGCAATCATTATAGTGTCTAGCTACTGGGAGTTCCCCAACAAGAGTATATAAATAGGGGAGCGGATTCAACGCACCAAGGTGCATTTGTACTAATAGTGTATAAGTCACTCACGCAACCATTTTTTCAACTCTGTCAGTGTCTTTTAATGTCTCAATAACTGGGTATTGTGGACACTGCTTTTTATATAATCTTTTTTCTTGCGATTATTGTTGTTGCAAATCATGTTAACATAGTGGTTCCTCTCCAATTTTTAGTTATAGTATTTTACAACTTCATCTTCCTTACCCCTCAAATATTAGGACTATATGAATAATTGGTAATTAAACAAATAGTTGAAATTGTATATTTCATTGTCGGGTTCGCTTGTACCTTCGTGTGTTTGAAAAATTTTCTATAATTTAGTAAGTAACGAACTGCATCAGCTTTGCACTGACCGCAAATACAAATGATATAAGTTTCCGTAATTGTGTTTGTTTGTAAATTAAAGAAGAAAAAAAGAGTTAATGAGTTGTGCGTGGCAGCACTAGCGTACAAAAACAAAGGTGGTGGGACGGTTAATGCGTGCGAAGGTGTTCCCCAACCCACAAGTCTATTTCGACGCGGCATTCCGACTCACTCGTCTCATCTGTTTCAACAGTAATTTGCCTAACAATATCTCTTATTATAATTCCTAAACACACAAAGTTATCAACTAATTCCTAGTGCACATCTCCTGCACACAACATACCACTAATTTAACCTTGCTTTTCTTCATATTCTTTACTAATCTAATAACAATACAACGTTTTACATGACATCCTCTTCCACTATTTTCATCTCTCCAAAGTTTTCATAAACATGACACCATCAAAAATTTCTTTATAATCATAATGCTCCTCACCTTTTTCTTCACTTTTTTTATTTAAAAATAAATAAAAAAAGCAAGAACCGAAATTAAAAAGGGACCCTACGCAAAAACTATCACTACCAAATAACCGAAGAATTGTAAAGATAATTTCACACTTATAGCATATCTTAATCCCAGAATTGAAGTATTTATGAATGTTATTCCCAACTATAAATGTTTATGGGTGCGAGACTTTGACAGGGTCGTTGTACAACTCTAGAGAAGTGGAAGATCTTGTCCGGTGTATTGGATTACACCTCCTTAAATCTCCGCTTGACGGGTCGACATTTTTCAGTCAGGTCAGTGAGCGACGGCAAAGAAGAAGCAAACACGTAAGGGGATGTCCGGAAACATTTGGGACAATTTTCCTGCACGTTCAGACTCCAAATGTATATATGTGAGTCCACGTGTACGTCCACCTAGGGGCATATCTATGATCAAGCCTGAAGGGGTGTTGGCCCCCTTCCCCTAGGTTTTAAAATATTTAGACTTTCTTTATTTACATCTCGTAAAAAAAAAATTAATAGATTAACCAAAATAAAAAGCGTGAAGTAACACATGAACTTTCTTTACTTGTATGTTTTTAATTCTTTCACGAGTTTAAGAGATATGAATATACATATATATACAATGTAATTTTATTCATTTGAAGATAATTAATCATCTTCTACAAAAAAAACTGCCAAAATTTTTGAGTTTGGTAAATTTCTTTCCAAACTTTACAATTTCATATACTATATTTACATAATTACCCAAAACTACAATTTTGTAGTGATATTTACCAATAGCAAAACCTAATTTTTTTATACCATCAGCAGGGAATTAACAGTTAAGGGCTGTTAACCTATCCACTATTTAATGACATAATTAACCCTGAAAATTCATAAATTACAACTCATGTCATCTATATATATTAACATATTCTCACTCACATAAAGCCCTAATTGGGTTCGACTGAAAGAGGGACGCGGTGAACGGTGCGGCGAGGCGGCGAGAGACGCGAGCCAGCGGGACTGATAGCTCTCTCTCTCTCTCTCTCTCTCTCTCTCTCTCTCTCTCTCTCTCTCTCTCTCTCTCTCTCCTGGATCGGAACGACGGTAGCTGAAGAACGCCGCTGGCTTGAGCTCGTCGACTGCACAGCCTTCTCCCGGCCGGTCTCCTTCTCCGACGCGACCTTGCGCGTGAGGAAGAACGTCGCCTACTTCCGCGTCGGCGTCTCTGGATTGAACCGAAACGACGTCGCATTGTTTTTGCTGCGTTGGTGGTAGTAGTGGTGGGGCGGAGCGGGAGGAGGAGGGAGGGTCTTGTTGGAAGTGAAGTGAAGGGCATTGTTCAAGTCCGCTTTGGCTTTGAAGTCAAGAAGGGCAACAACATCTAATGTGTTCACTGAAGTAGTGCAAGAAACAGAGGTGAATAGTAGAAAGAGATGAACTAATTTCCATTTGTGTAGCATTGTGATTGGAAGAACTGGGTATGTTGCTAGTTGGCCATTGATTGGGGTGAAAGAGATGAGAGAAGGCAGACGGAGGGCGGAAGCAAGCAGTACGTGACAAGAGACAAAAGCGAGGACGACGATCATAACAAAATCTGTTGGTGAGAAAAGGAGTTTGGTTTGAGTTTTTGTGTTGGGGTTTTGCTTCGAGATCTGATCAGATCTGGGCGGAGAAATCAAATGGAGTATATGAAAGTTGATTTCTGAGGGTCAGTAGCATTGGAATCTCGGCGGAGGACGGCGGAAGTAAAGTTTCTGAGGGTCAGTAACATTAGAATCGCGGCGGAGGACCGTGGAGGTAAGTTTCTGAGGGTCAGTAACATTGGAATCGCGGCGGAAGTAAAGTTTCTGAGGGTCAATAGTATTAGAATCGCGGCCGAGGACGGCGGAGGTAAAGTTTCTGAGGGTCAGTAGCATTAGAATCGATTTGTTTCTGAGGTTCAGAGGTATTGATTTTTGAGACTCAGTGGTATTGATTTCTGAGCGTGATTTTATAATTTATGATGCGGGGTCTTTTCTATTAAACATGACTAGACCAAAATCAACTCAATAACTTGATTATTGAGAAGATTTTGTATGCGATTCAGATCCTGAAATAAACATAAGAGGCTTGACAGCGTGATAGCGTGGCGTGGGAGCTAGAAACGCACTGCGGTGAGGAGAATTGGAAAGTTTTCTAGGTTTCTGGTTCGGGAAGAGGTGAGGGGGTTGGAGACAGTTGTTTGGGAAGATGGTTGACTGGGCATGAAGCTTGAAGGCATGGAGGCTTGAGATGATAACAGGCTGCTTCTAGGCTTTCTAGGATTTTGCTGGCTGATCCCCTCCTTTACCTTGGCCAAGCTCTGCTTTTATCGACTCAATTGAAAGGGCCTTTTGACAATCCAAAGCACACAAATTTATGGGTTTCTTCATACACAAATTATGCCATAAATTGGGGTAAAAAGTTCTTTCTTGTGAAATGGGTATTTGGGAGAAAATGAAGGTCACTGCAGCCATGGACAAGAAAGAGCTGTCCTGGAATAAATCCTGGAACCCGCAAGACTAAGGGATTACGGGCTCGTTATTGAAGGAAGAAGAGGATACCTTTTGACTAGTTTGAAGGTTTCTTGGTTAGATGCGGTGATAATTCTGATGAATTTTGGTGTGGTTCGGACTGTGTATCTGGGTGCTGCGGGGAAGGAGCAGAGCTGCTGGGTATATGGTTGCAACGAGGAAGAAGGTAGTTGTTGCGGGTTGTGAGGTGAGGCGCAAAAAACAGGAAGAAGAAGAGCAGTCAAGTACTAGTATGGGCTTTGAGGTTAAAATTAAATAGAAGGGCTGGCCCAACCCAAAATTCTCAAGTTCACCGTTTCACCGTTGATCTAAGTTATTGGGCTTGGATTTCGGGCCCAAGACCGAAATCAGCGACAACGTTAAATCCACAAATGAGCATGTGCGTTCCCGTAACATTCCACACCATACCCACATATGCAAGCCCCAAAAATGCGTGGATGTGGCTTGGGTCCACATCTAAGGTGTATTTATTTGGCGTGTTTATAGTCGAGTAATGAACATAAAATTCTTATGAAACTAGAGGTTTAACGTAATTACATGACTATGCATGGTTTTTGTCGCGTGACAGCATAGTAACTAATTGCATGATTGTTCGGGTATCAACATTAGCCTCCATGATTATGTGGGCTGCTTGAAGCATGAAGTGGGCCACATAATCAGAATCCTTAGGGAGGAAAAAATCAGCCCAGCCCAAATTATCATTTAAGACTTTTAGTCTGCTTCTTCTCCTTTGAGGGGTTAATCAATTTTGTTCTTCTTCTTCTCTCTTCTTTCGATTACAGGGATTCAAAACCCACATCAAGCCTTCAATTTCTCTGGGTTCCAGGTATTGCCTCCTTTTGCGTCTTGATTCTTCGTATTTTTTCTCTCTTTTTTTTTTTTTTTCAATCGGCATTGCTTTCCCTCCTTGCTGCAGGGAATTGCTTGGCGTCTTCCTGAACAGAAGTTTTCTGAGCCGCCGTGGCCTTGAGGTGCGACTCAGGCATGAGTTTCATTGCTTTCCTCTTACTGCAGGGAGCCTATTACCAACGGGGTTGGTCTTCCAGTGTATTCCCTCTTTTTTTGTTTGCTTCAGCTCACAATTCGTGTTTTTCTCCTTCGCTGCAGGGATTACCTGGTGTTGGGACTGGCGTGAACTAATTCCTCTGACAAGAGTTTCTTCAATCACCGCAACATTAAGGTAAAGCCTGTACTCGGAATTTTCCAGATTGCTTCTCTTTTGAAGCTCTAAGATTTTTCTTTTCCATTCCCCATGTCTTTTGCTGCAGGGATTGCCTCCAAGAGCTTTTGCATCAAATTGGCTTCCCACATATGTCTTCAATTGGTGGAGTTGATTTTAGTCTGGAGTTCGAGACAACATCCTTTCTTCACTTCTGGTGATCTTCAGTTTTGTTTATTGCGTAGCTCTAGTGAATCTTTTGCTTCATGGAATATTGCAATTCACTTGATCGATATATTCTGGTTTGTTCTAAATGAATGCCGACATTAGATCAGTTTTTGTTTCCGCTGCTGTTTGGGAAATTGTCTGTAACTTGTTGCATGGCCTGACTTTGATGTGTTTAAAGTCACACAAGCTTCTGATTCCTACAAGCTTGACCTTGTTGCTTGGCTTAATTTCGTCATTTGGAATAGCAATTGCTCGAATAGTTCATAGGAATAGCTTGGAAACCTTGCTTGCACTTTGTGATATTTAGGAATGATTATTGCTTTGGATTTATTTGTTCTGCTTGGTTTATATTGCCTGCTTAAGCATAGTGTGGTTGGTTTTTGGTCTTACCAAGTATGGATAATATTTGGGACTTGTGCAGGGTGATGATTACTGTATTTAGCTTGGTATGAGAATTAACAAAGAAATGTAAAGAAATTGAGGTTGAATGCACTGGAATAGATTGATTAGCACAAGTTTAGGGTTAACTTGAAGGGATCTAATAACTAAGGGTAAGCTATGAAGATGGTTAGTGGGAATTTGCAGCAATACGGGCAGGCTTACACATGTCCAGTTTATGATAGAACAAGGAGGAATTGAATTTAGTTTGGCTGGATAGTTTGGTAGTTTGAAATATGGATTGGCATTTTGTGTAGGCATAGGGAAATATGTATGAAAAACCTATTTGGTCATCGTTGATTGATGTTGATTATAGACACCATCAATAACCTTGACTGTTACTGTAACTCGAAATAGAGTATGCATCACTGAAGTGTGTGAGTGACCCAATGATTGATAGAATCAGCATGTTTGCATGTCATCTACAATATGCGTTTGAGTCCTTGAACAATTTCCATCTTTGCAGTCCTTTTCCAAGTTGTTGACAAGTCATGTGACCTTGATTATTTGTTTCTCAAATCACTGCAGCTAAGGTTGCAGGAAGATTTTTGATTCTATTATGACTTGTGGAATCTTGCATAGGCATATATTAGGAACGTGTTTTGATTGCTTCGGTCTAGGGTTGTCTTTTGTATTTTGATGACCATGAGAGAGCACATATGCTTTGGGCATGGGCTTGGTATGACTCTATCATGGCTTTTAGAATGGATGCACAACTTTTAACAGAGGAGCGTGGCAAGATATGTTCATTGAATGTGTTAAATTTATGCATGTTTTTTATATGCTTGGAGTAATTAATCCTCTTAGTCGTGAATCCGCTTGGCATGGGGTGTGCTTGGTGTGATTGAAGTATGTATTGGCTTGTCGGGGTATATCACATTTGGAAAGGCAAATGTACATGTCATACCTTGGCTTGGCTTGGCTTGGCTTGTGCATCGCTTAGCTATCATATTTGTTTTTATGCATATGAATTACAACTTGGAGTTAATAATGGTTTTGCATGGCTTGTTCTTGCCTTGATACGAAGCGTTGTGCTTTTCTTGATTTGTCAATGATGGCAGGTCATATGGACATGACATATTTTTTTATGACATTGCATGTTTTATTGTTCATGAGCATGCTTGGGGTTCTGGGTGCTTAAAACCGTGTGGGGGTGACTTGTAGACTTTTAAATTGCGAGGCTGCATAAATAAATGCTCTGAGTTTGAAAAGGCTTTTTGCTTGATATGCATTTTGTCTATGAGCATAGATGTTTGCTTGATTGGCTTACTTTAAATGTACTTAGTTCAAGTGGAAAGGGCATGACAATATACGTAATTTTGTTACTGTGGTAAATGACTATTGATATAGGTGTAGGGATTGATGAAAGTTAGAGAAAGAGGGTATGATATATAGTCGAAGGGCTTAAATTTCAGGAACTTGGGCATGAATTTTAAAAAATGGTTGAGTTTTATGAGGCTAGGCTCTGATGACAAATGTGTAGGTACACCACCGCGGTAATTATGGTATTAACTCTGGGTTTGAGTTGATAAATTTGGTGCTGGAAATTCAGTGGGCAAAAGACTGAATTTGGGGATATCAGATTTGTGTTGCTTGGAGTTGTACCTTCTCTATGGTAGAGGACATAAAATGGTTGAGTATAGGAAATCTCTTGCATGACATGGGCTACTAGTATATGTTCTAGCATAACATAGAATTCTTGAGAACTGTAGAGAATTCCGCTTGCTACAGGAGTGAAACTTTGGGCATAGCAGTAATTAATTTGGTTTGAGAAAGACTTGAGATATTGTTTGAGTTTTGTAATCAGGATTGGTTGGGCATGGAATTTGGTATTATGCATGTATAGAGCTAAGTTCAGTGTTTGGTATTGTGTCCAATGTGGATTAGATTTGGATAGTATAATAGTTGTTGCAGTAAAGGCTTTTTGCTACAACGTGAGAGATAAAACTGGGAGTTGCGGGGAAAAATAATCATGAGATGAGACCACAGTGAAATAGGGAGTTGCAGGGAAAAACAATCATGAGAGGAGACCACAGTGAAATAAGGAGTTGCGGGGAAAAACAATCCTGAGAGGAGACCAGTGAGGTAGAACTGGGAGTTGTTCGGGTGATTTTATACAGGGGCTGCAATAATGGAGTAAATAGCTATCTTTATATATCTTTTCTGTTTTCACCTCTGAGTTCAAAACTGGGTCCAAAGCTTTAAATAGTTTTGTAGTGTTTTCCATCTCTCCCTGCAGTGATCTTACCCTGCTGCGGGGTAGTGATCTTTATGCTTGTATAGTTTGGACTTTTGATGACTGAGAGAACATGAAGAGGCTTGCAAGAAGGCATGTGGCGTGGGAGATAGAAGCATGAGTTGCAAGAGATGAGATGCTTGCCGAGGAGAAATGGTGTCATCTGCTGCGGTGAAGGAATTTGGTGTTTGACGATGGTGGTTGAGTTTAAGGTTTCCTAGAGCTTGATAGTAGTTATGGATTGGAAATTTGGAATGCTTAGCTTGTTGTTTGAGGTTTGCTTGAGGGATGTAGTATTGGGAGGCTTTGAGGTATGGTGCCTGGAGGTCGTATTGTTGCTGTGTGGATCACTGTGAAGTGGGTTTGGTATTTGCTGAGATCAACATAGTTAAGGCAGTGAGTTTTGGAAAAAGCATGACTGGTTTAACTAACTTTTCCATCCCCCTTCTTTTATTTCTTAACTTAAAGGCTTGAATGAATAAGCTTGCATTGCATTACAGTAAGATAATAAGAGTTCACTGCAGCTCACAAAGTATTAATGAAAGATACTAACTAGTTTCATTTAGTGGATAGCTGGATATGGATATACGAATGAAAAATTTATTCAGAGAACGGTATTGGAGCTTTGTGTGTTTGGTTATAATTTTGGTAAGCATCAAAGGCAATAGAATTTAGCTCGATAGGATTTTTTTTGGTTTGTTGAATAGCTGCCTTAATTACTTTGCTTGGCTTACTGCATGGTAGTAATAAGAACAATGCCTATAATGCTTGAATTGCTTGGACTGTAACATAAGATGCTCACATAAATGAGTTGGTGACTAAATTTCACAGTAACCCCAAATAAGATCGTCATCAGTTTGCTACCAAGTGCCATAGCATACCATTTGAGGGACTGACAATGAATACTGGATGTTACTTGAAATCAACTTGATTAAATATCACTTGCTTGCAATGATTGTTGTGAGTTTGATTGTGTATTTCTTACTACTTGGTTGAATTTTGTTTGCATGGTCTGATTGCTAGTGATGGCTTGATGGAGTAATGATTGCTTGATCTAATGAATTTAGCTTGACTGCATGATGTCATTGCAGGGCGATATAACCACAACGGTGTTGAGAGAAGATAGCTGCGAGGAAAGATCCAGGAAAATATAACCGCAACTATTTGCAAGGAACGATTTGATTTCCTACTGGATGAACACATTATATTCTTAAATGGAGAAGGAGACCAGGTGATCATAATTGCAGAGTATGCTCCTCTGACTTGCTGCACGTTTTCTCCTTTTGAGGTGACTGAGAGTTAAACTTTCATCACACAACCCTCATGTTTATTAGCTTGGAGTAATTATACTAAGCTTGAACGTCAATAGCATTGCAAGACCTCAGCATGGCTCTTTTGTGAATTTCATTGAATAAGCATGGCATGCTACTTGACCTTTTATTGAGAATGATCAGCAACTATGGTGGAACTTTGGCTCTAGGGAAAATATTTTGGTTTTAGAAAGGCTTGGATTAGTGAACTTGATTCCACATGAGGCTTTTATGCTTTGAGCTTGGAGAACTAGACAACTGTAGGTGAGTGAGCTTTGAATATGTTTTTTTTTTGTATGAGTTTTGGCATCAGTTGCAGGCTTATCTAGGTGCAAAAAGAAACTTTGGTTACTACAATCGAAGTTATTGCTTTAGCATAGATGCATTGGCTTTAGAAAAGCCGCTTGCAATATATTTTCTGGTTTTACTTCAAGAAGTACTTGACTAATAAGAGAGGCTATCTTTATTTAATTATTGTAGTGAACATCTGAACTACAATAAAAAGCTTGGGCTAGATTTTGGCAGTAGCTATAAAGAAATTTGGTTATTGCTGGGAAAACTATCAAGAATGTTTATGCAAAATGTTGTATAAATGGATTGGAGAGAACTCTGGAACTGCACTCGTCAGCCCCCAAGTGCGTGTATGCATGAACTATAAACACAATTTATCAGTGATAGAAGTTTTTAATGTGGATCACATGAACTGCCATCCATGATTAAGCTTGTTTGCATGGCTTGGGTTTTAGAGTTGCGGGTACTTTGTTGCAGCAATACAAATTGGTCTTAAGAAATGCCAGTAGCAAAGATTACTGGTATAGAGCACTTTTGAACATGACAGTAATATTTCATACTTCGCCAAAGAGGGCTGTAACTTGGAAATAGTCTTGCTAGATGAACTGTCTACTTTTCTACATTTAATTTCGCCATCGAGCATGTTGTTGTGACTGAGGTTTTTGGTGGAATAACAAATGAAGGAACTTGAGGTGCAGGTTTAGCTGTGACATAAAAAGCTTGTAATGAGGATTTAGAAAATTATAGTAGAAGGTGTCACTACAGCTTGATTTTGGCAATGGGAATGAAGTATTTGACTATAGCAATGAGTGCCTTCTTTCAGGACTTGTAGATTGCTGTCAAAAAGCATGTATACTGTTAGAATGCAGTAAAGCATGAACTTCTAGAATGCAGTAGAGCATGAACACTGCTGAATTGCAGCAAAGCATGAACACTGTTAAATTACAGTAAAGCATGAACATATCAAGTTTTTATTTCGGCATGGACATAAGTGAACGATCTTGACCACGAACTGAACCTTCACTCTTTAGACCCTAAGTTCATGAGCATGAATACATATGCAGATTGAGTACAACTCAAGATTTATACAACATGCTTGACGTACACCACTGTTATCGCAAGAATTGCATCCCCCAGCTTCTTTGCATAGTAGCAGCTGCTATTGTGAACCATAGCTGCGAGTACTTTTCAGCCGTAGTTTTCCTTACGTGGCTTGTGGATTTGCATGACTAGATTTTATGTTCTGTTGCGTGGCTTGTGTAGCTGAGGCATATTTTCATTTTTTTGCAGTTTATGCGGGGAGGTAGTTCTGGCATATGTGATGATTCAAGTGATGGGGCTGGTTCCTCATATGATTCTTCTGAGTCTGTGCAAGTGGCGGCTCCATCTCATCATCTGTTTTAGTGATATAATAAGCCTGGCTTGTTTCCTCGCGGCTACAAGTGTCGCTTGCTCCAATGCAGGGTGGCTTCTGATCTGTCTCCCTGTATTGAAACGCAGGCCCCAAATACTGGTTTCCATGTGCAGGGGTGCTTGCGCAGCAGTAGGCCTGCCTCTTCTGCTACTCTGTTGCTCCATCTCATCATCCATTTTGGTGATATAATAAGCATGGCTTGTCTTTATAGCATGAGCTACTAATTAAAACTACAGCTGCAGGGTCTTTTACAGTTCTGAGATTCATCGAGGCTTCTGATCTGTCTTCATGTACTGAAACGCAGCCCCCCAAGTACTGGTTTCCATGTGCAGGGGTGCTTGCGCAGCAGTAGGCCTGCAGCTTCTGCTACTGTGTTGCTCTATCTCATCATCTATTTATGAGATTCATCGAGCACAAGTGCATATGCAATGGAAACAATATTTGCTTGTATGCATTAAGTATGAATCTCCAAGTATGAATCTCCTTAACCGCATATAGCATGAGTGTTAGGCTTATCTCTGTAAAACTGTCACAGTAAAGAAACAATCATTAAGATCGATCGAGCATGTGCCAAAACAAAAACTGTTTTATGTGATCTAGGAACAAATTTATAAGTTCATAATGCAGGAACCAAAACTGAAAGTTCCAGATTTGTGAGAAACTAGCAGCATAGATTTTTGGTAGGCTAACTTTAAATTCTTTGTAAAAGAGGGTTTGGCAAAGGGAGTAAAGACTTCCTATGAGGAATCATTGCAATAGAGAAGACTTCGTATATGATCAATGATGATACTAGCTGCTGCTGTGAAAACTCATGATTTAGCAGGGAAGTTTAAACATGAAAAAGAGACTTGCAAATATCAACACCACATGTGAGACTCATCAATGAAAGTTAAGGATGTAACTCAAAGAAAGAGGCATTGCACAGAACTATCTGCTTTTGAACACTTGGCTTTAGCATCAAGAGTGTTTTTGCTAGTGAGATTTTGTTACACAGAGTTATCACTGATAGTGAACGAATTTAAGGTGCAGGGCTCATAGTTGAAGAATTCTCTATAGAACGGAAAAAAAATAACTTATCTTTTGGTATCTTGCATGTTGACAAAGACAGCAGCCCATACAAGCAAGGTTGAACCATAGAACTGCATGATAAAAAAGAATCGTCGTCTGAATCACAACTTAGTCCCCAGTGAAGTCGCCAAATGATGCGGGGTCTTTTCGATTAAGCATGACTAGGCCAAAATCAACTCAATAACTTGATTATTGAGAAGATTTTGTATGCGATTCAGATCCTGAAATAAACATAAGAGGCTTGACAGGGCAATAGCGTGGCGTGGGAGCTAGAAACGCACTGTGGTGAGGAGATTTGGAGAGTTTTCTGAGTTTCTGGTTCAAGAAGAGGTGAGGGGGTTGGAGACAGTTGTTTGGGAAGATGGTTGACTGAGCATGAAGCTTGAAGACATGGAGGATTGAGATGATAAGAGGTTGCTTCTAGGCTTTCTAGGATTTTTCTTGTTGATCCCCTCCCTTTACCTTGGCCAAGCTCTGCTTTTATCGACTGAATTGAAGGGGCATTTTGACAATCCAAAGCACACAAATTTATGGGTTTCTTCATACACAAATCATGCCATAAATTGGGGTAAAAAGTTCTTTCTTGTGAAATGGGTATTTGGGAGAAAATGAAGGTCACTGCAGCCATGGACAAGAAAGAGCTGTCCTGGCACAAATCCTGGAACCCGCAAGACTAAGGGATTACAGGCTCGTTATTAAAGGAAGAAGAGGATACCTTTTGACCAGTTTGAAGGTTTCTTGGTTAGATGCGGTGATAATTCTGATGGATTTCGGTGTAGTTCGGACTGTGTATCTGTGTTCAGCGGGGAAGGAGCAGAGCTTCTGGGTATATGGTTGCAACGAGGAAGAAGGTAGTTGTTGCGGGTTGTGAGGTGAGGCGCAGAAAACAGGAAGAAGAAGAGCAATCAAGTACTAGTATGGGCTTTGATGTTTAAATAAAAGAGAAGGGCTGGCCCAATCCAAAATTCTCAAGTTCACCATTTCACCGTCGATCTAAGTCATTGGGCTTGGATTTCGGGCTCAAGACCGAAATCACCGACAACGTTAAATCGACAAATGAGCATGTGCGTTCCCGTGACCTTCCACACCGTACCCACATATGCAAACCCCAAAAATGCGTGGATGTGGCTTGGGTCCAGATCTAAGGTGTATTTGCTTGGCGTGTTTATAGTCGAGTAATGAACATAAAATCCTTGTGAAACTAGAAGATTTTACGTAATTACATGACTATACATGGTTTTTGTCGCGTGACAGCATAGTAACTAATTGCATGATTTTTCGGGTATCAACAATAAGTTAATAGATTCTGTTAGTTTTGGATGGAAATTTGCTAGTGGTAAATTTAAAAACCAATCTTGCTACTGGTAAATATTAACACAAAATTATAGTTGTGGGTAAAAACCTCTACTATATTTGGACTCCTCCTTGTTTCAAATCGTAGTTCCGCCAATGTGTCCGGCAATTCAAGTGTGGGCACATTCACACTCCTAGACGTGGTACACGTACTCAGCGGGTGGTATGCACCAATTGAAAAAGAGTTTTTGTTGATAACTTTTCGAGTTTCAAATAGAGTAGTTTTAAATACACTCCCCTAACCTCTTAATACACACTCCTTACTTAATACACTATCCCCTAAATTTTTCATTTCAATATTAGACTAGATACACATCCCCAAGTACCTTACCATTATGCTAAAAAACCCTGAAATATCCTATTAATATATACTGAATTTTTAAAAATATTTTCAGGTATTTGTTATCATACTTTCTACAAGTTTCGTCAATAAATTTTTAAAATTTCAATTCAAAAGATCATTGGTCAATTGATAATTAAATTGAGAACTGTTGTTACAACTCTAACATCATTCAATAGTCCAACATTAATCAATAGTCGGACAATATAAAATTTCAAAATTAAGATGTATAAGATTACAACTGTATTGCGTCATTTAGTTTTTTTTCTTAGTTTTTTTTTCTTCTAATGATAATTGATGTCTGTTTTGGTCATTTAACCTATTTATAGAATCTGATTTGAGATATAAAATAATTGAGGTGTGTATTAAGTGGTTTGTGGAGTTTATATAAAATTTCTCTTTCAAATAAGAACCTCTTCAAATATGGCAGAAACAATTAGAGAAAAAGTGTACTCAACATTTGATCTGTAAGCCTCTAGTACTTTAAATAGTAACTGGTTTAAGAATAGTAGCCAGATACTGAGCATTAATTCAGTTTACATAAACCTAATTGAGTATGGATCCTATATAGTATATGTAGTATTGTCGATACAAACACATATTCCCTCAAGGAAAAATCCCGCATCATAAAAGTAGGTGGATAATATAAAATTGTACAGAAGTTTTTGATAATTAAAACTTAATAGCTTACAAGTGGTTAAGATGTGATATTGTTGTATCGATAGTAATTCAGATGCCACGCTTGTCGTTGTTCAATAGCACGAAGCCTCATATCAGAGACTAGTTTCGTGCAAAAGCACCCATGAAGGGCGAGGGTGACCGCCACCAACTCTCAATGATATTTCTTTTTTCTAATTTCATATATTTTGTGTTGTAGGCATGCTAGTCATTTAAAATGATCAACACCATATAAAATATATAGAAATAAAGCCTTGAATGAACTCAAGAAATATATGTCGACCAAAATAAATTCAAGTGGTAGTATCTGAATGGGTACGTAAGTGGAGCATAATGAGAAGCATTTGTATGGGTAGGTTAATGTGGGGATCTAATCACCATCCAATTAATAATCGGCCTCTCGACAATATTGGCAATCATAGAATAGTGTAGCAAATTGCATGGAGTCACCCCACTTTCGAATTTGTGTCACAAGGAAAATCATTTGGGATTTGTTTGCCTAACATAATATAAGAAAAACAGAAACAGAAAAAGACATGGATGCTTGATGACTAAGCCATGCCTGCCTTATTCCCAAAATGAAACCCTTTTCAATTGAAAAATTTGTATCCTACAAATACAATATCTAAATCAATCAGCAGCCAACCAAGCAAATATGTCCCGGAAATTAAACCAGTGTTGAGATACTTTATCCTTCCTAGGCTAAATGGATTTTAAGGTGAATCCGTTGATATTAGTTTCATGTCAAAATTTGGAGGTTTTTTTTACCTATCCTATAATTTGACTAATGAGGCAAGGACCTTAAAAACTAAGAAGCAAGGACGCGGACACGAGTGTCCTGTGTCCATATTGGACACAATACGATACATGAACACGTAAAATGAAAAATATTTTGAACATGACATATGATAGACATATTAATTAAATATTATTTCTAATATATATATATATATAAATAGAAGAAAAAAGGTTGGATGGGCAGTAAATGTATAAAGATTTTGGTAAGTTTTATTCTTTTGGTCAAAATCTTTGATAGTTGAACTAAGAGGGATAGAAGCCCGTGATCTACTCCCCCAAACATGCTAACCCTTTTTTTTGTCTATTATCTTCAGAGACTTCAACCTTCAACAACACAACCACCGTCGGCCACCCAATTTCAGAATTTTAGACCTTTATGTATATCCCCAATCTCATTTCGAGATTTCTAAACCTTTATATATATATGGCCCTCTAGTGACGCATCATTTTTAGAAGAAAAAAAAAAAGATGGTCATTTGACAAACTTTTCAATCACAATCACATCTCTACCGTTCAGTTTGTAAGTCTATATGAGTAGATCATTTATGTAAGTTTTCAGAAAATTTGGTGATCGCTAAGGCGTTTAAAAATTTTAATAATTTAGAACGGTTCAAGTTTGTCTAAAAGTGTAAAACTTTTTTACTTAATCTTAACAATTCAAAGTCATTAAAAAACAGATATAATAGTGAATTTCTATCCTTGTTTTTTGTTCTAAAAAAAGGATCCTCACTAGAAGGGTCCTCTATATATATATATATATACTCAATCCAAATCTAAATTCCACACAGCAATAGGAATCCCAAGAATCATAGAGAAGAACAAATTGATGTAAAAGCTTTATATATACCTAATTCCAACCAGAGAATAGAGAGAACCAATCGATTCAAGCTTGGAGTTTCACAACCCAATCGAAGAAGGCGAGCGTCGTATTGTACTTATTTGCGTGTCCATTCAGGATACGCACAATCCAGGTCCAAGTAGAATACGCGTGTCTGGAGGTATTTTTGCGTGTCAGGACGTGTTCGATTTTTTATCTGTGTCCAACACGGGATACGCGTGGCCTCTACAGTGTCTTTACTTCTTAGGCTTAGTTTGGTATTACGTTTTGGGGTGAATAATAACTTATAATTATCATTATGAGTTAATTATGTGTTTGGTAAGTGTTTTATAAGGTGCTTATTTATAATATTTAGTTGAAACAACCACGATTTTAAAAAGCAGGTGAGATGTTGCTTATTTAAAACTCAGTTTTTCTATATTTGAATTTTTTCACCTCAATACCAAACTAAGCCTTAGCGTATAAGTAATAATTTGGAATAGGAAGCGGTAAATCCACTATTATATTACATTGACGATATAAGACTGATGGTTAGTTTCTCGGACATATATAATGCATGAACTAGGCTGCAAAGTGATTAAAATTGTATTTGTAGAATTTATCTTATCCATTGAGAAGGACTTGATTTCGATCCAAAATTGATTATAAATTCATTAAACAACTTTGTTTTCAATAAAGAAAGTCGATCGGAGGTTCCCGACGAGAGCCCCACTTGCATGCATTCGTGCACTCCAGCTCTTCTTCATCTTTAATAACCAACGTTGACATATATATGATATATGAATTATGGCCGATCGAGGCCATCGCGCAAGTCACATTACAACTTTGTTTTCGTTTTCTTTTCAACTCTTCGATCAGCTTTCTTTACCGTACGTCCAATTCCGAATAGCAATACAGAAACGTAACCATTGATTGATGCCTATAGTTTTCAATCATACACACTAATTTGTCCACGAGCTATACCTTAATTCTTGCTTTCATATCATAAGCTTTCTATCCCCACATTCCTTTTTCTACACCAAACAATGTCTAAAGTATATAAAGAATTGAAACAGATCCAGAAAAGCTTAGGTTTCGAACAAAAAAAAACGGAGAAGGAAAAAGCTTAGGTTGATAATATTTCAGTCGTCCATTGGTGCTCTTTATAGTGACAATTACAACCTTTCAATTCACACATTTCATTTCATTTCATTGATCGAAGATATGAAAGTAAAGGTTGCTCTCTCTATTATTGAGAGACCGACCGAGTACGCTATAGCAAATCTCTATTATCTGTTTGCTTTGTCTTCCAATATAATTGAAGAAAAAGTTTGGTCAAAGATTCATCTCTCCCAATCTATATCTTATTAATTTGATTGATCTTTACGATCAATTATTTAAGTAATCAGGTGTGTTGCTTTGAATCTTAACCTTTCTAAGTTTCTAATGTAATATATTTGCCTAAGAAACAAAAATCATGCATGCATGCATCACTTAATTACTTAAAGGAGAATATAATTTTTCTACATACGTGCTAGTTGCATAGATGGTTTTCTTTTCCATAAAAGCCAAACAATAAAGTAAAGTAGGACCAATCCAAAACCAATTGAAAATAGATGAAGTAACCCAAAGAGGGGTTTTGATTTTGTAGATATAATTATTTAAAAATAATTTATAATTAAATAATAATTATAAATAAAAGAATATCAACAATTATCGACGAATGTTGAAAAAGAAAAGGAAGTTGAATTTGTTGAAGTCAGAGTCATGTGTATTACACACTTTCTTTAAGACAATTATGCCGCCTCTATCAGTGCAAAATAACTACTTAGCGTTTGTCTCCTAAGATATAACGACATTTCGAGTTCTGTTGATGGTAGCAACAGAACGGCTACCGAGGCTCACGGACCCGCAATAAGGCCTGGAATGCAAACCCAGATGCTTGAAGATCGAGACCTGGTAGTCGAATGCCCGAATGAGGTCGCGGGGTTGGTGGGAAAAGCCCAAGAAGAAGGGGAAAAACAAGCATCCAAATTGTGCAGAAGGAGCTACCAATCCCACATCGAGGGATGAGCTCAGCTCATGCAGCTAGGAGTGACAGGACCCGCCCCATATTTCCCCCTGATGAGGCCCTGCGGGAACACCTTAAGACTAACTCTATCGATAAATCGATAAGTCAATCTTAAGATGGACAACCTTAAAACCTGCAATGAACAAAAACACTTCTAAATCCAGTTCCAAGCTCAATACCTGAAGTCATCTGCTTCTCAAATCACAACAACTGCCACAAATAAAAAAAAAATCAATCTTAACTAATACTCAATTGGCTCACAGGTAATCAGAGCAGTCTAATACAATGAAGTGGAAATACAAAATAGAAAGGTAAAGGATCAACAGATCCCACCAAGCGAAAGCAAAGACGATGATGACTATGCCTCGACTCCGAGTACTTTTGACCTCTGATAAACTAATCTGCACACTGGGCGATTTAAAACGAAAGACCCAGGAGAAAGTAAACTAAAAACGTTAGAGTGAGTACGTGGATAAAACAATTTAATATAATACCTTAAATAAAAGTATCACATTACTTTCCCGATATTTTTAAAATATAAAAACCACGATGTATGCATTTTATCAAACGTCCCACGTTTCAGAAAAACCATGGTTATAAATCAGCCCCGCTGTATATCGAATAATCAATTAATATTTTTAAAGAAATATATTTTCGAAAACCAAATGATAAATAACTGGACCAATCCCCTTGGTCCATTCCCAAATATTCGTGTAATAAAAAATCCAGCCTCACTGGTTCGGGAATTTATTAAATAATTGAAAGTCTCATAAGAGAAAATATTCTCAAAAGTCAAATAATAACATATCATGACCAATCCCATTGGCCATATAACAATATCGAATAAAACAGGGTAATGTCAGCACCATGTAATAAGCCTCTCAGGCTAAGGGTCTGAGCCTCTCAGGCTCTGTAGCACTCTGCGCTACCAAGCTCCTCAAATAGTCGACCACCGAGGCGAGTTTGACCTATCTGGTCAAATCATCCCTCGTGGGCTTAAGGAATACATCAGACGCTGATATAGTGAATAAAATCCGAAAACAAAACAGAAAACACGCTTCCCCTATATATCATAAACCAGTACGGTCCCCGACCGCACATCTGAGGCTCATAAATATAATCAAATAGAACAATAGCCTCAAAGAAAATATGTATCACCGGCATATCCCATATGCCGTAAAATAATCTCGAAAAATTTATATATATAACATCGACATGTTTCACATGTGGTGAAATTCACAAATAGTGAAATCATAAAATCACCGAAAATCTCATTTTCGGATAAATGTACGTACTATTTAAAAATAGTCGTAAATGTATAACTCAAATTCATATTTCACTTTAAATATTAAATGCATAAATATTTGAGTTATATATATATATATATGAATTATCGATCTTCGATAATTCATTTCATACTTAAAACATCATAAAAATAAATTGCATTTCATAAATATATGCATGCATTATTTAAAATAAAATCCACTTACAGTACGGCCGAGCTTGCCGCTGTTCCGAGCTCTCGTCAGCTCGAGTATCCTCTCGACTAGTAACAGAGACGTATTTATAAATATTCATGAACTCGGAATTAATTTATAAAAGTTAAATCTACGGACGTCCTCACTCGCACAAAACTTCCCAATTTTGTCCAAAATTACTCAGGACACCCATCCCGAGTCCGATCAATTCTTTTACTGGTTATTTCGTCGTAAAACCCTTTTATTAAGCTTTTATCTTTTTACGATAAGTCCACAGTAATATTCTACGGTCAAACTAGTTAATGATCAAAGTCAAATTACGATTTACCATGATACCTTTACTGTTTACCATTTTACTTTTACCGTTTTACCATTTACTTTTCACTTTTTACCGTTTTACCATTTACCTTCTACCGTTTCACCATTTACCTTTTACCCTTGTCCTTCGCCCCTTGCTGCCGCCGGCAGCAGCAGTGCCACCACAACGCCAAAATCACCTCCAATAACGTCCAAATCAACCAAACAAGGTCGCTACCACCCCAGGGCTTCATCCCCTTCGCCTCCCGCCGCCAAAAACCCTCCCAGCCGCCGCGTACGGCGGCCGACACGGTGGCAGGAACTCAAACATCTGCAATTTCACAAAATTTCCAACAATCGAACTTCCAATCACACCTAATCGATTCTAAACAACATCCTAAACACGATTAAAACCTCCAAATCCACTAATTTCATCATCTCCAGTACCCTCCAAAAAAAACCCGAAACCCTTGAATTTTAAATTCCAAATTCTCCTTACCTCGGTTGAATAGGTTCAATTCCTTCCATGGAATTGTTGTACAGGCCGAGACGTTTGATTCCCAACTGGAATCAGGTCGATTAGTGGCCGGAGGAGGAAGTTTCCTGTTCGACACTTCTTGGGATTCGCAAGGCCAAACGGCGGCAATTCACCTTGAACCATCACCGCAGATGTGACGAGGAGGCCGAGGCGAGTCGAACAGCACCGGTGGCGCGCCGATTGGTGGTCGGACGACAGAGATAGGAGGTCGGCGCGGTGGTCGGTGGAGCTCGGGCTGAGTCAGGGAGAGAAGGAGAAAAAGAGAAACAAAAAGAGAAAGAAAGAGAAAAAGGAAAAAGGAATTTCCGTTTCATGAAATTTCCTTATCGACTATTTATACTCGTCCAAAAATCGGAAAGTTATGTATTTTACATCCTTACTTTTTCGTATGAACTCCAAATTAAACGTGCTACGTGTCCACGAACTCGTTTTAACGTCCTCTATCTCGTCATTAAATAAAATTCTTAGTCGGATCAACTTATAAAAAAGTCAACCTTTGTAATTTCTGAATCATAAAAAGAATTCCTGGAACGTAAAAATAAAAGTAAAACAGTCAGGAGGTAATTCGAGGTTCGGGTTGTATCAATTCTCCCCTCCTTATAAAAATTTCTTCCTCGAAATTTACATACATGCCAAGAGGATGGATGGGGGTACTAACGTCTCACTCACTACCAGAATAGAACAATTAGACGATGAAAAATTTTCGTCTCCTAAGTGGTATTTTCGTATCCTAATACATGTTGAGACAAAAAAATCGTCGTCTAAGTTTCGTCGTCTAGAAGTGGTATCCTAACTACTTAGACGACGAAACCTAAATATTTTCATCCCCTAAGAAACTACTTAGGCAATGAAACTTTTTTCGTCACAAAAATATTCTGGAGACGAAACATCCTTCTTAGAGGACGAAAAAGCTTCGTCGACTTGAGTTTAAGCCAAGAACCTGGTACTCTTAGACGACGAAATATTTCGTCACAAAGTATCTAAGAAGACGAAACTATTTGTGGCAAATAATTTAATTTTCGTCGACAACTTATATGACGAAATCTCATTTTCGTCGCCATAGTTGTTCACTTAGGAGACGAGTATTAAATATTTTGTCGCTTTACTTGTTCACTTAGGAGACGATTAACTCATTTTTCGTCGCCTAAGTTGTATTATTTTTTTTTAAAAGGGAAAATTGAGACAGAATATAAATATTAATATATTAATAAATTTGTTCATACAAATTAAATACTTAATATTAATAAATTTGTTCATACAAACTAAACGTTAGGGATAAAGAAATTAAGCAACCAACATTATCGTATGGGAGGCGGTGGAGCCTACTTTTGGGTTGAGTGCAGACTTGCAAACAGGTTGAACTGTTCCTTCAACTGACTAAGACGGTCTTTGCCTTCTCGGTTCTCCTGCTCAAGTAGTGCGATACGTTCTTTGGCCTTTCATGCATCCTCCTCTACTCGTGCGACACGGTCTCTAGCCTTTCGGGCCTCCTCCTCCGCCCGTGTGATAAGCTCATTCGCCACATTTGAAGACCGACAGCGTGCAGTGAAACTTTCCGCTTGAGATGATTGGGAGGTGACACGAAAGGTTACTCCTCTTAACCCCCGAACCTCACCGCTGTATCGCGGTCCTAGTGCTTTTATATATAAGAACTTGAGCCTGAACCGGCTTGTCAAAATAGTGAATGATCTGATTTTTCAGACTGTCTAGATGCTTCTCCCTCACATCGGTCATCACCTTATCGACCTCGAGTCTGATCTTTCACTGCATTTGAAAATGAAGTGCATTAAAATGACAGATTTACTAGAATTATCAAAAGCCAACTCATAGCACATAAAAAACCAGCAAGCAAATTCACATAAGAGCCAGAAAAATGATGAATTTAAACATAATAGGAAACTTACTATATCATCTGCCGCTACCGGGTGATCAGGAGGATACGCCCACTACAAGAAAAAAAAAAACCTTAGGCAACGAAAAATTTTCGTCACCTAAGAGTTTTTTTCATCACCTAAGTACTTAGGCGACGAAACTTTCGTCATCTAAGTATGGTCGTCTAAGTACTTTGGCAACGAAACATTTAATGTTTCCTCGCCTAAGTGACTACTTAGGCGACGAAACCTTTTGGTCTTCTAAGTTTTCTGGTGACCTTTTCGTCTAAGTAATTAGGCGACGAAACATTTAAAGTTCCGTCACCTTAGTTGTTCAGTAATTATTATTTTTTTCTTTTAATTAAACTACTTAGGCGACGAAAGTATATATTTCTGTCGCCTATGTGGTTCACTTAGGAGAGGAATATAATTATTTCGTCACCTTAGTGGAAAACTTAGGTGTCGAAATTTATTTTTTTCATTGCCTAAGTAGTTTAATGTTTAAAAAAAATAATTCGAAAATTGAGAGAAAATATAATTAATATATTAAAAAATTTATTTATACAAAACTAAATACTTAATATTAATAAATTTGTTTATACAAAATTTATATCATTCATCTGGAACATTATTGACAACAAGTTTCATTGTTATACAGATTGCACAAAAACAAAAGTAGTACATGTATATATGTAAGTCAACAAGCCAACCCATTATACTTGAAAAGTTTCGATGCCAGTAGAAAGCAATCATCTGCTATATCAGGTCTGGAAGTAAATTCCTGCAATACTTGTATGTAAGTTAATAAGCCAACCCATTATACTTGAAAGAAAGCTCAATACATCAGAATGTAACCGTACTTGAATGCTCGTGAGAATACGTGTTGCATGTTGAAAGAGTGATTCAATCAAATTTCTCAAATAATCAGCACACGACGGGTCTGAGCCAAATATCTGCAACAGATGGATAACCAAATGCTCAATTAGTAGACAATAAATAAAAAAGAGATGAAACCATAAGAACACAATCATTTTCTATAACGTACCTTTATAATAACTTCACTAGAGAGAAGCGAAATAGCCTCTACTTTAGGGATTTGAGAAGCGGAATGTTCTTGATTTGGTTCATCAATGTCGCCATCATCTTCATCATCATGTTCTTCACCCCCTTCAACTGTAAACGCACTCCATATATTCCTATGTGACATCGGGTTAACTACTTTCTAAAATCCACCGGCCTTAGAATCATCAAGATAAAACACTTGTTTTGCCATAGTGCAGGTAAGAATGGACGGCTCATTTTCATACCAACTTGTGTCTGTATTCACTGATAACATGCCGTAATCCATCTTTGTACTCCTAGGAACACTTGGATCAGTATTGAATCATCTACACTTGAACAAGACAATGCTCATATTTCCACTAGTTCGACAACGGCGAGTAGCACTCCGTAGAAGGTTAAGTTGTTAATTACCATCTACCATGACCCCGCAATTTTGATTGTAGATATATCGTGATTAATTTTAATTATCTTTCAACTTCAATGGTATGAAATAGCACACTACATAAATTAGTCTTAATTATACTTGAATAGTTTCAATTTTTTTTTTTCATATGATTTCGTCACTTAAGACAATATTTTCGTGGCCTAAGTGACAACTTACACCACGAAAAATTTATTCGTGGCCTAAGTGAGTACTTATGATAGGACCTGCCCCGGATTTCACCCTGAAATCCGGATAAGATCCTGCGGGGACCACCTTAAGACTAACTCTATCGATAAATCGATAAGTCAATCTTAAGATGGACAACCCTAAAATCTTACAACAACCAAAACACTTCTAAAATTTCAGTTCCAACCATAACACCTGGAGCCACCTGCTCCCCAAATCACAACAACCGCCACCAATAAACACAAAATCTAATTCAACTGGCTCACAGGTAATCAGAGCAATCTAACAAAATGAACTAGAATTACAAATGGAAATATAACAAGAAATATAATATGAAATTAAAAGAATAAGGGATCACAGATCCCACCTAGCGGAAGCGACAACGATGATGACTATGCCTCGACTCCGAGTACTCTTGACCTCTGACCATTACTCTGCAACTGGGCGATTTAAACCGAAGGGCCCAGGGGAAAGTAATTTTAAAAACACGTTAGAGTGAGTGGATAAAATAATATCGAATAACACTTTATATAAAAAGTATTGTATTACTTTCCCAATATTTTATAACTGAAAACCACTATGCATGCATTTTTACAAAAACGTCTCGCGTTTTAAGAAAATTGGAATTTAAAAATCAGCCTCGCTGATATAATCCAATAACCACATAATTATTTTGTTTATATATATTCAAAAAAATATACTTTTGAAAATCAATTTATAATATTTCTCGACCAATCCCATTGGTCATATAAAAACCCCAGCCCCGCTGGTTTGGGAATGTATTAAAATCAGAAAGTCTCATAGAGAAAATATACTCGAAAACCACATAATATAAAAATCATGACCAATCCCATTGGTCATATAATAGGGGAAGGTTATCACCATTTAATAGTAAGCCTCCCAGGCTAAGGGTCGAGTCTCCTAGACTCTATAGCGTCCCACGCTAAAGCTCTATACAACCCTACGTCGACCACCGAGCGTGAATCTGACCTATATGGTCAAGTCGTCACCTCGCGTGGGATGAGGTTAATAAGCTAGCTAGCATCAATATATATACGGACCCTGATATGGTGAAAAAACTGAAAATCAAACCGAAAACACACTTCCCCTTATATATAATAAATCCGTACGGTCTCCGACCGCACATCTGAGGCTTATAATAATCATAAATATTATAATAGCCACAAAATATATTCATATATGTCCGACATATCCAATATGCCGTAAAATAATATAAAAAAAATATATAAACAACATCGACATGTCTCACATGTCGAAAAATCACAAATTCGAAAACATTAAATCGCCGGAAATCTCATTTCCGGTCTTTACATCAAAATACACATAAACTTATTTAAGCATAATCAAGTTATGATTAATTAACATACTATTTCCGAAAACCTCGTTTCCGGATAAAATCATATACTACTAAAATAAAAGCATAACCCCAAAACATTATTTCCTTAAATATCAATATCATTTTAATTTTACGGATTTTCATGCTTCTCAGATTATTTATTTAAATAAATTGTATTTCCTTAAAATATATATGCATGCATTTATTTAAAATAAAAATCCACTCAAAGTACGGCCGAGCGCGCCGCTAATCCGATCTCTCGTCCCGTCGAATAACCTCTCGACCTGTAATAGGGACGTAATTATAATTATTACGAAACTCGGAATTTATTTATAAACGTTAAATCTACGGACGTCCTTACTCGCACGAAACCTCCTAATTTTCCCTTTTCAGTTATCGGTATAGGAATTTCGCCTCAATACCGATTAATCTACGTCCGAAATAACTCATGACACCCACCCCGTGTCCGATTAATCATTTACTAGTTATTTCGTCGTAAAACCCCTTTAAAACAGCTTTTACCTTTTTACGGTAAGTCAACAGTAATAAACCAAGGTCAAACAGTAATTATTCTAGGCAAACAGTAATTCTGAAAGTCAAACAGTAAATGGTTAAAATCTAATTACTATTTACCATTTAGTTTTACTGTTTACGGTTTACTGTTTTACTGTTTTACTTTTCACCTTTTACCGTTTTACTTTTACCTTTTACTGTTCACTGTTCATTGTCTTCAACCTTTCGCCGCCGGAACAGTGGCGCCGCAGCCACCGCCGCCGGAGGCCAAAACACCTCTAATTGATCCCATATTTACCCAAAAGGATCGCTAGTACCTAGGGACCTCCTTTCCGCCGTCCCCGCCGCCGGAAACAACCTCAGCCGCCGCAAACGGCTGCCGACACGGCGGCCGAATCAATGCAAATCGAAATTCCTCCAAAATTCCACCAACCAAACCCCAAACTACACTAATTCGACTCTTTTCAACCTCCTAAACACAAATTTAACATTCAAATTCATCAAAAACACCAAAATCACATCCTTCACCGATTTGACCATAAACCCTAGAAATTTCATTTTCTAATTCCTCCTTACCTGCTACGAATTGGCTCAATTCATTTAATGGACGTGTTGCACAAGTCGAGGCCTTCAATTCCCCCCAAGAATCGGGCCAAGAGGTGGTCGGAGGAGGGAGAACCAGTTCCACTGTGCTTGAAGTTCCTGGGCTGGAATCGGCCGAACGGCGGCGAACCGAGCCGCGTCGCTGCCACAGAAAGGAAGAGGAGGAGGAGGCGGTCCAAACGGGACCGGTGGTGAGCCGAGGGGTGGCCGGACGGCGGAGTTCTGTCGGCGCTGGGTCGGTGGCTCGGGCTGAGTCGGGGAAGAGGAGAGAGAAAGGAGAGAGAAGAAAAGAAAAGAAAAAGAAAAAGGAAAGTTTCCCGTTCGGGAAATTTTTCATTTCTCGCTATTTATACTCGTCCAAAAACGGCAACTTTCGGGTTTTTAGGTCATAACATTTTTCATGCGAGCTCCAAATTAATCGTGCTATGCGTCCACAAACTCGTTTCAACGTCTTCTACTTCATCATGAAATAAAATCCTCGGGCGGCTTAACTTATTTAAAAGCCGACCTTTTGCACTTCCGCATTGTAAAAATTAAAGATAAAACTGTCAAAGTTAATTCGAGATTCGGGTCGTATCAACTTAAGCCACGAAAAATTCATTTGTGGCCTAAGCAGGTTCACTTAGACCACGAATAAATATTTCGTGGTCTAATTAGTCACTTAGGCCACGAAAAATGTGACTTAGAGGATGAAAATGGTTTCGTCGCTTAAGAGCTACTTAGGTGACAATTTTTTTTTGATTTCGTCGCCTATGGTTATTTTTCTGGTAATGACCATCTTATAATTCTTCACCAATGCCAATAGTTCACCATTTTCCTTCAGGCCACGAAAAATGTGACTTAGAGGACGAAAATGGTTTCGTCGCTTAAGACCTACTTAGGTGACGAATTTTTTTTGATTTCGTCACCTAAGGTTATTTTTCTGGTAGTGTCCATCTCATAATTCTTCACCAATGCCAATAGTTCACCATTTTCCTTCAACTCGAGCGCCCCATAGATGAAAGACATTGAACCGGACCGATGGTGCAATGTCTTCTTATCCCGGTTGATTGTGTTGGCGGCCGATCGTCTCTGTAGAAGTATAAATGGGACAAATGAGCACTCAAACAAAACAAAAATCAAGAATGTTTACATTTGAAAGCGCAGACCAATGTTAGAAATTGTATACCTGGAACTCAGGGCTCTAGAAGTGTTGAAGCAGGCAAGACCACTCCTCCTTCCTACTTTTAAACTCTTTTGAGATTTTGTTAGGGTGCTTAATCCTAAGCCTACTGAGCTTGCTCTTAAACCTTTTGTAGGTCTTGGCAGCATGCTCGTTAACCCAATTACACATCTTCTTATCACCCCAAGAGATGTTATAAACAATCTGTTACAAAAAAAAATGAATTATTGTGCAAACTGACTTAGGTATAGAAAAATAAAATATTAAAATTCTGACTTGTTTTCTCCTTACTTTGAGTTTATCTACAAGCTTCTGTTTATACTCCCCAGCTAGTTCCCACCAACTACATGCATTCATGGGAATGATGTCCCGAATAATATGGTCGATATCATGAGTCAGCCAACTGTTAAGTCCTTTGGTGTGTGGCCCGTGCAAGAAATCCACATCCATGATGATTTTCACATTCTCTTTATGTTGTTTCCAATATGCATAGGCTTTTAAGCCTTTGAACAACCCCTGTTTGCGTTTGGGGGGAGGTGCTACCAAAATAATAGAAGTTTTGTTATATTGCACTACCAGATCGAACAGAATAGTCGACGAAAAAAATTTCGTCGACTATGCCGAATTTTCGTCGGCTATTCCTTCTGCCGACGAAATTTTCGTCGGCTATACGTCGTCGGAAAAACGGCGTCGGTAATACCAATGGCCGACGAAAATAACGAAATCGTCGGCTATTCTCGGGTATGGCCGACGACAGTGCCGACGAAAATTAATTTTGTCGACCAAACCTGGGCAAAATATTCTACGAAATTCGTCGGCTATGCTCGAGCATGGCCGACGATATCGTAAACTATAGCCGACGAAATTCGACGGCTATTTGTTCTGAAATATAGCCGACGATTTCATCTATTTCGTCGGTTATTTCGTCGGAATATATTAATATTTTAATAGGCATTAATTAGTTATAGCCGACGAAATAATGTCATTTTTGTCGGTAATGAAAGTTATAGCCGACGAAAATTGGTAAAAATCGTCGGCTATAGTGCTTATAGCCGACGAAATAAAGCCAATATCGTCGGCTATTCTTACATTTGGGGGAAAAAAATTAAATTAATTTCTAAATTACCATTCCAAGCAACCTGCAAATCACAAAGACAATCCATGCATTTGCACCAACAAGAAACACGTCTAAATGATTTATTATTTAATTTATTCCAATATACATAAAATATAACCCTAATCATCACCTAAAGCACTAAAGTCCACCACGTCATCCCCAGCATCCTGCTCTCCATCATGCTCGTCATCATCGGGAGGTTGAGGCATTGGAGGTTCAACTAACGGCTGAAACGGGGGCGGGGGTTCAAGGGCTTGTTGTTGTGCCGCGAACATATCACACCACCAGTTTTGTTGGGCGACGTAGTTGTGTTGCCGAACTCTGTCGCATTCAGCATGCTAACTGGCCAGATCCAAATGATACTGTTGTGTTATGCGGCGTAGCTCTTGTGATCTCTGGGACTCGGCCGCCAATCTTGCGGCCAATCTCTGCACTTCCCCCCTCATCTGTTGGCTGTCCCCGCCTCCCCTCCCTTAGTGGTCTTCAGGAGCCCTATTCCAGAACTTTCCAAACCCCGGCAGTAGTATTGGTTTGACCGGTCTGGGAAGGCTGCGTCGAACATCCTCGCTGCCGTTTGGACATTCGATCGGTCGACCTGGTGCAGGGCTTCTTCCAGATCTGCCTCTGAAATGTTCGGTTGTGTCTCCCGAACTACTTGCTGGAACACCTCTTCTTCGGCCTGGTTTACCCTCTCCTAATTGAACGGGAAAAAAAAAAATTATTATTCTAACAAATATATAATTAAGTAAAATTAATAATTAAAATTTTAAAATCGTAATCAACGACTTACAAGCTGTTCTGTTGCTTGTGGATAAGCGATCTTGAACGTCTACACGTACGGGTTGCTATCAGGATGATCTCTAAGCGCCTCCTCCTGATATTGTGCAAACGACCTAGAACCACCATGATGGGGGGTTGTGTTACGGCGGCGGTTCGCAGAGTTTACCCGAGACCGTTCCTTCAAACAAATAATAAAATATTAGAAAAATACATAAAAAAATATTAGTGTAATAATTATAAAATAATTAAACTAATAATTAAAATTTTAACAAAATAAACATTTATAGTTAAGTTTAGTATTTACCTGCATAAGGGAGTTGTTGAAGTCTACTCTCTTCAACCAACGCCACTCGTACTCCCTGAACATGAACTCTCTGGGAGTACCCATACGACCACGGTTGTCGTATTGGTTAAAGTGGGAACGAAGCTCGTTCTTCCACTCTTTGAACCTACGGACAAAACAAAAGTGCATTAGAAATATTATTAATATCATAAAATATTTCAAATTATAAGATAAGGAATTCCCAACGTACCTCAACGACTGCATCGCGTCCGCCCAATGCTGCTTATGTTCTGCAATCTCGAAGTATGTCTGAAAGATAATATTTTATTAGTTTTACAATTATAGCAATACCGAAAATTATTAAATATTACGTAAAATAAATTAAATTTTTTAAATTACTCACCGACGCGGCGTTGTTCACCTCCCTCTTGATCTCTTCGGGCGCATCAGCCCACCGCCTCCACAACATAGGGACTATGTCCCTAATCAGTGCCCCCACGCAACCCGTGTAGTCGCGGCGTTTTTTCCCCTGAACCTCCTGATTAGGAGGTTCGTTAATCCGGATCCTCCCGCTGCTCTCAACAGTTCTCCTGAGCATGTCAAAACATATGACACCTCTCGTATTCCTCGTTGAACTGCTAGCGGCTGTCCTAATCACATAAACGACGATTGGTTAATAAAATTAAATATTAGTGCGTTAATTTTAATAAAACATTTAATTAATAAAATCAAATGTTACCTGAACTCGATGACCCGTCTGTCGACTTTCCTTTTCTCCTCGCCGAAATCAGGAGGTCAGGGTTCTCAAATGGCTGCTGCTGGTATGCCTCCGCAGCACTCATGTACTGAGGCATAGCAGGCTATATGGGCACACCTCGAAAATCGACCTCGGGTATCGCAGGAATGTTGTACGGGAGGTAGAGTTGATTTGGGAGAGTAGGCCCCTCAGTCGAGTCAGCAGTAGACGTCGTCGGACTCGTTATCGGCTCCCGATGAACCTCAGGCATACGGACCTGAGGAACGTCTACAGCTATCTCGTCCTGAAATAGCTGCCTACTGAACCTCGGAGCATCTGGCCCGACAGGGGGACGTGAACTGCTCGACGGCCGTCCCTCCTGGAGAAGGGTCTGGTGCCGAGAACTCACACTCCTCCGCGGCTGGGATGAATCCACAGGCCTCCGCGGCTGGGATGAATCCACACTCCTCCGTGGCTGGGTGGTGGTCCTCTCAGGCTGGCTAAGGGTCCTGTCAGACTCTGCGGAACCGGCGGAACTTCCAGAACCCCTGGATCTGGAACGACGGCCTCCGAAGAACTGTCTGAATGCATCGGCCATCTGCAGCATGAGGCATTAATACATTAATTAATATTAAATTATATTACATTAAATAACAAATTCTAATTAATATAATAACCAATAATACTAACATATTTCAAAACATACTAACAAATTAATATTTAAATTTGTACTAATTTTAAATAATACTAATCATTAACCAAAATATAACTATTTATATACAAATATAACTATATTTCATTATTAACATATATATAAATAAAAATAACCATTTATATATTAACAAAAATATATAACAATTTATATAATTAAAATTAAATATATAACAAATATATAACAATTTATTATATAACAATTTATATAATTACAATTAAATATATAACAATTTCTATACCTAAATTATAACAAATATATGACAATTTATATAATTAAATTAAATATATAACAAATATATAACAATTTATTGTATAACAATTTATATAATTAAAATAAAATATATAACAAATATATAACAATTTGTTAAAATTAAATTTATTAACAAATATATAACAATTTATATAATTAAAATTAAATATATAACAATTTATAAAATTAAACTAAATTGAAAAAAAAAAAAATTAACCGGATCGGAGGAGGAGGCCGGAGGAGGAGGGGAAGGAGGTCGGACGAGGAGGGGAAGGCGGAGGGGAAGGAGGAGGAGGAGGAGGCCGGCGGCTTGGAGGAGGATTTGAGGAAGGAGGAGGATCGGAGGAGGAGGAGGCCGGAATTGGAGGAAGAGAGGAAAAGCCGATTTGAGGAGGAGGAGGGCGCGGCGGAAACGAACGTGAGAGGGCCGGTTTGGAGCAGCAGCAAGAGGAGGAGGAGGAAGAGAGGAAAAAGTCGGCTAGGGTTCGACAGTTTCTGATTTATACCCGAAAGAATAGCCGACGATTAAAACAGATTTCGTCGGCTATTCTTAACTATAGCCGACGAAAACTTTAACATCGTCGGCTATACTTTGAATGTCGTCGGCTATTCTTTGAATGTCGTCGGCTATACTTTAGGAGATCAGCAGCCGTCTGCTCTGAGCCATCCAACGGCGGACAATGAAAAGGCGCGGATCGCAAGAGTTTAGCCGACAAATTCAAATATTTCGTCGGCTATACTTTGGAAAATGAGCAGCCGTTGGATCTGAGCCATCCAACGGCCGACAATAAGCGGATCGCAAGAGTTTAGCCGACGACATATAATTTTCGTCGGCTAAACTGTTGGTCAAACCACTAAGTCAAACCTCTAAACGCTTTAAAACGGAAATTAGTCTAGTTAGACGATGGTTTTTGGCCTGACCTTCAACAGATAATAGTTTCAAATCGATGAGACGCAACTAATCGTTTAAAAATTTTCCTCAAAATATTTACCAAACGTCAGACTACCCATAGGAAAACGGAAGTAAAAAACAGTTAACCGCAACATTCGGCACACAGATTTTGTCGGAATCTTGTCATTTTTCAACCGTAGACGTATTTCATTATTTCGGTCATATCTTATTTGACGACATATTTGCATTTGAAGAGTGTACGTATAGTAATTATTTGAAACTATACATTCACTTAAACACTTAGTAAACAAGTTAAGCAACATTAGTGCATATGTTCCGATTTTGAATGTAGAAGTTTGGAAAATCTATTCCAACTGCCAGATATCACCGTTAAAATTAAATACATATATGAAAAAAAATCCAACTACATCTGACAACGTTAAAGTCTCGATCGGGACGGTCAACCGGGTGAGTCAAACCTTTAAACGCTTAGAAATGGTAATTGGCCTGTCTAAATGACGTTTTTTGGCCTGACCTTCAACAGATAATAGTTTCAAATCGATGAGACGCAACTAATCGTAAAAAAATTTTCCTCAAAATATTTAACGAACATCAGGCTACCCATAGGAAAATGGAAGTAAAACACAGTTAACCGCAACATTCGGCACACAGATTTTGTCGGAATCTTGTCATTTTTCAACCGTAGACGTATTTCATTATTTCGGTCATATCTTATTTGACGACATATTTGCATTTGAAGGATGAAGCAATGGTTTGTCGATAGTGATAGAAAATGGAAGGTGGTCTTTTTTTGTTTTTTGTTTTTAAATCATAGCCGACGAAATCAAACATAGTACTCGTCGGCTATTCTTTTGTCGTTTTCTGTTTAAAATAAAATATGTATTTTTCAATATAGTTTTGGCCGACGAAATCACGCATTTTTCGTCGGCTATAATTAGTATAGCCGACGAAAGAATGCATTTTTCGTCGGCTATTCTTTGAAAAAAATTAAAAAATCAGTGGTGTTACACCTCTCGTATTCCTATGTCCTGTTCATATATAACCAAAATTGAACATAAAAAAAAAACAGAAACCCAACAGTCAACATATTTCAAATTTGGAACCCAGCCTATGCTGGGAGGCTCATCCCCACGCCCGTTCATTAGAAAAGAGTGGATTACAAATGAAAGGATTACATCATCTAAATTACTTAATCCGTCGGATTGTAATCGGAATCATCGGATGAGTCTTCTTCGGTTTCTGAATTGCTCGATAGGGGTAATCTATGTTGTTCCTCACCACTAGAGTTCTCGTTAGTTTCTTCATTTGGATCAACAAGCAGTGGCTCTTCACGTCGAATTCGCACCGGCGTGTCTAGGCGAATAAAAGAGGAGTCAGGAATACCGTTTGAGTTGGGCTCTTGATACGCGGTGCCCCCTTCCTCGTTCTCTTCAGCCACTCTAAGTGTAGACGCCCGGTAAATGTTGCGTTGGTGGATAGTGTTGACTACTTTCCACGGGTCACCCTTGGCGAGATCATCAAGATAAACCACTTGTTTCACCCATGTGGCTAAAACGAACGAGTCGTCCTCATACCATGATGTACTAGTTTTCACAGAAGTTATGCCGTATTGATCGGTTTTCATGCTCTGCGGCCGTGTGTCAAACCATCTACACTTGAAAAGGTGCACTTTCATGTCTTCCCCATAATGCAGTTCCAAAACTGAATGGAGAACACCGTAATAGTCAACTCCATCATCCCCACCATGTGCCATAACCCCTGAATTTTGTGTTTTCAGTCTGTGGTCTCTCTCTTCACATCGAAATAACACAACATTCACCTTGCACGTCGCATAAACTTTTGAATAGACCGGCTTCATCGCCATAAGTCTGAGTTCGTGTGACCAATTTGGGTGATTATCATTTTTAATAAGGTCCATCTGCAACCATCAGAATCAACTATAAATATGAATAATTATACACAATAATATATAAATACGTATAGAATAGTGTTAAAGTTACGTACCCAGCGGCCGAAATACTCTGCGAATGTCCGGTTGTGGTAATCGAGATCACCTCCTACTTGGTCACAGTTTAGATGCATGTTCTTCCAAAATTGAACTTCTGGACAGTTAATTAGTACCCACCAATGTGCAATGGCTACCTCATAATCTTTCAACTTGTAGGAAACTGACATGTTTCCATCGAGTACAACATCGTCGGAGAGTATGGAAAGATTGAATTGTGAAGGTACATCTTCCGGTATGCTTTCCTGTAACGCTCCTAAATACAGCTTCATGTAGGTGACGCACTCGTGCGCAATATATGCTTCAGCTATACATCCTTCAGGTGCGGATCTGTTTTGGACGAAATCACCGTATTGTCCAAGTTGCCTATAAATCAAGTTTTTAAAGTGTTATGATAATAAGTTAATACTATATCACATATATTGATGAGGAAATTAACATAAGGTGTAAAATACGTACCTTTCCATCGGATACATCCAAGTGAAGTGCACAGGACCGGTAAGCAACAACTGCCGAGGAAGATGGATCATGAGGTGAGGCATGATGTCGAAAAAATTTGGAGGAAATATCATCTCAAATTTACACATGATATGAACGATGTCTTGTTGCATTTCCCGGAGGTCAGATTTTCTCACTTCCCGTGTGTATACCTTCTGGAAAAATCTTGCCAACGCTACTAACGGCTCCACAACGTGACGGGGAAGGAACGGTCGAATGAAAACAGGGAAGAGACGTTGTAACAAGATATGATTGTCATGACTTTTCAACCCGTAAAGATTGTTGAATTGTCTGTTCACACACTTGGCTATATTTCCAGCAAAGCCTGAAGGATACTTGGCCCGACTTATCAAATGGAAAATTTCTGATTTATGCTCAGGCTTGACGGTGTAAGGAGCTTGAGGCATTTTTCTCTTCCCTTGTTTCAACCATAGTTGTTTTCTGATATTCATGTTTTACAGGTCAGTGCGAGCCTTAGGACCGTCTTTCGTCTTCCCCTCCAAGTTCAGCGTTGTGCCCACCACACTTTTAGAAACATTTTTTTCTATGTGCATAACGTCTAGGAAGTGACGGATCAGCAACTCGCACCAGTATGGGAGTTCCCACAATATGCTCTTATGTGTCCAGAATTTGTACTCCTCAGGTCTTTCAGGTATTTCCGCTACAATATCGAGATGATTGCTGAGGGGCCCAAAATCGTACTCATTAAGCACTGCTAAAATTTCTCTTCCCGTCCATCTTCTGGGAGGACCACCGTGTTCTTCGGTTCCATCAAATGCGGCGGACTCGTAACGCCAGTGGTGATCCGCCGGAAGGAACACACGATGACCCATTCTGCATATCTTGTTGCAATGAGGGGTGCTCCCATAATCGTTGAGGCACTCTGGACAAGCCTTGTATCCCCTAACAACGCTGCCCGACAACATCCCATAAGCAGAAAAATCACTGATGGTACCAATAACCATGGTATGCATCTGGAACGTGTCCTCCTTGTACTTGTCAAAAGTGGGATGACCAACGTCCCACAATACCTTAAGCTCTTCAATCAATGGTCTCATATACACATCGAGACATTTCCCTGGGTAACCAGGCCCCAGAATCAACAACGTCAACATATTATATTCCTTCTTCATGCACATCCATGGAGGAAGGTTGTAAGGTACCAAAACCACTGGCCATATACTGTATGAAAGACTCATGGTGCCGAAAGGGTTGAACCCGTCGGTTGAGAGCCCGAGCCTGACGTTTCTGACATCTGACGCAAAATGAGAAAACTCATTGTTTATATGCTTCCAAGCCGCTCCGTCAGAGATGTGTGTCATGATATCTGCGTCTCCTGCGTCCCGCTCACCGTGTCATCTCATAGGTTTTGCGGTGGTTTCTGACATGTACAACCGCTCAAGCCTATCTCTCAATGGAAAATACCGAAGCACTTTCACAGGTTTCCTATTGCCTAGTCCCGTCAACTTATATCGGTCAGACTGACATATCAGACATGCGTCAAGGCTAGCAAGGTCATTCCCTTCTGCATCTTTACCCCAGAAGAGAACGCAGTCAAATGTGCATGCATGGATCTTAATGTAGGAAAGCCCTAGATCTTTGAGGATACTTCGGACCTTACGGTGATTGGTAGGATTACGATGACCCTCCTCTAACAACGAAGAAGTGTACTGTAGATATTCATCCACTTGCCTGATAGTCGATTTTGTCTCGACTTTAATCCTCATTACCTACATCACACTTTGAAGAACTGTCTTCTCAGAACTTGAAGACACAGGGGTCTGTTGCAATGCAATCAGTTTGTTGTACTTGTCAAAGGAAGCAGTGTTGACAACTTGTGGGAAGGGTAGCACCGGGTCATGCATATATTGTTCCCCACGTACACCGCTTTCAAAAGGAAACACGTCGTTGACGAATGCCATTGTTGGATCGTTGGATGTACTACTACTGCCCGTCTCAAAAAACTGCCCATGATCATGCGATCCATCTAATGATGGCTCCCCGTGATATATCCAACGTTTGTACTTCGGCCAAAACCCATTACTCTTTAGGTGCTCCCATACTGTCCTAATCGGAAATCGACACATATCACTGCGACACTTACATTTCTTGCACGGGCAATAATGGTAATCATTCCCGTTTGCATTTTCCTTGACGAACTGCAAAAAATTCACAACTCTTGTAGTGTATCGTCGGTCATGCCTTGGAAGCGAAATACAACTCTTATCCAGACTCATATATAGCCTGATAATAATATATATATATAACTTTAAATAATAAGAAATTAATTAACACATACATATATACATATATATATATATATAAATACTTAATAATTAATTACATTACAATATATATTATTATCAACATCAACTCATATATATATACCATTAATTAACAACCATTATTTAAGTTACACTATATATCAACCATTATTTAAGTTAATTAATTACACTATATATCAACAACTATTAATTAACATATATATATATATATATATATATATATTTTAACACTAATTAAAATAACATCAAATTAAAACACATATATAATTAAACTAAAACTCAAAAGCAACATATATACATACATTCTAACACTAAAACAACAACAAATTAAACAAAAAATCACTTAATAAATCAAAATCACTAAAACTCAAAATCAACTCAACTAAAACTCAAAATCAACATATATATATACATTCTAACACTAAAACAACAACAAAACAAAAAATCACTTACTAAATCAAAATCACTAAAACTCAAAATCAACTCAACAAAAACTCAAAATCAACATATATACACATGTACGTACCTATATATAGCTCCACAATGTAAGAGAGGACGGATTTCAACAATACCCACAGATTTTTCACTCTTTCTCCCGTTTTTCCCTTTTTTTTTTAAATGAGCAGCTGCTGCCCAGATCTGAAAATATATAGACTTATAGCCGACGAAAATGTCAACTTCGTCGGCCATACTTCAAAAAATTTTCGTCGGCTAATGTTTCAGAGAAAGGCCGACGAAAATACAAATCGTCGGCTGAAATATGAATATAGCCGACGATTTTTTGAAAATACCAACGAAAAAAGGTTTCGTCGGCTATGGTTAAACTATGGCCGACGATTTTTTTTTTTTTTTACCGACGAAATAAAATCGTCGGCTATTCCTTAGAATTACCGACGAAAATTTTAATTCGTCGGCCGTTTTTTTTTTCGTCGGGAAAACCCTTTTTTCTGGTAGTGTTGTAATAACACATTTATAACTGAATAACTTAAAAGAGTTGTTTTTACCTCCATCAGGCCGAGGACGAGGTGTGCGCTGATAATTAATTTCTTCACCATCATCGTCTTTGGTTTGAGAACCGATTTGTGTTAATGAAGGGGCTGAACTATCTTCCACCGGCAACAGGGGAGGGATAGGTGGTGTTGATCCATGCGTAGGTGTGACCATAGTTGGTTGTGACGAACTCTCTTCGGAAGCATTTAACCTGTAAAGGCGTGATAGGAGCACAATGTGCGACGATATTATATGCTTATGCCCTCATTTATGCTTTGTTTAACCCTTACTTCGAAAAATCATTCCCGACGACTCACAAGGAATTTGATCAAACTGTGTTATATGGAGGTTGCTTTGTGTGTCTAGTTTATCTGAGACTTGGAATCGCATCAATTGGAGCTCCGAGGAGGGAGATATGCCGGAGTTACTACAACAAGGTCGTTTCTGCCGATTCCAATAAGCTACTGCCTCCTTTTCACAATTACTGTTTTCAATGGACCATATGGTGTACAAATGCATATGTGAAGATGGTTCAAGCTTAAGGAAAGAAGGAGGATGACTCCAAGCCAAGGCATTGAAGAAAAATACGAAGAAGAAGTTTTCCTAGTCAAGCTAGGAGAAGCTGCCGAAAGGGCAGATTTGTGCCAATTCTGTGAATGGCCGGCTGGGGCATTTTTCCATGGATCAAGCTCACCAAATGAAGATGTCAAGACCACATTTGAAGTCCATAAAGATGTGAAGCCCAAGCCTTGAAGAAAAATCAGAAAAAGAAAACCTAATTAGACTTTGAAAAGGAAGGTTTCAAATCCTTAACCAACTTGGTTTTCTGAATTCCTCTTGCACTAGGGTTGCCGGCAGCCTCTCATCTATATAAAGCCTCACTTCTTCATTCTGAAAATCATCTCATCTCAAGCTTAAACACAAGGCCTAAACTCTACCAAAATTCTCCAACGATCCTAGACAAAAACCTAAACCGAAATCCACCTTCACCTCACCTCAACCAAGTTTTCTGCCTTGCCGAAACCTTGGACTTTCTGCCTCCATAACCTACTGCCGACGTGAATCACTGCCGTGCAGCCTCACCCCAGCCTCCATACTTCGCCGGATCCACACAACGTGAAGCTCTCAAGGTGTCTCAAAGTGTGATCCACTCCCTTCTTCGGTTTAGTAATTTTTGTTTAGTTATGTTTAGTTTTGTCTATGAAACACTCATGTATGTTTGGTGTTGGTTTATATGTCTATGTATGAATCGATTTTGGTTTTATAAGTTGTATGTTAAAGACTTGTTTGAATCGATGCTTAGATTTATGTTTAGGTTTCGACAAGAACAATGAATTTTGCATGCTAATTTGTAATATGTAACTTGTAAATTCATGTGTTAGATAATTAGGACAGTGGTATAGATGCATGTTTTAGGTTCGAAATTGGTTAGTATCTAAGGATTCGGCATGAAAATCGGTACTTAGTGTTGTCTTGAACATTGATCTAGGTGCTAGGTTTAATCAGCTAGAGTAATTACGAACGTTGCCATACTCAAAAGGTCGCTCTGTTTTGTGTTGCTCACTTAGGGTTTAATACTTTAGATACTTGCATGTTTAAAATAAGATGATTGACAACCTTACTTATTTTGCTTGTCTCCAATTTAGACCATTGTGCACAATTGTTAAGTCTCAAAAGGATTAACATAACTTTAGGGCCCATAACCAAAAGTTCGGTCTTAAAACTTGAGAGGTCTTACAACTAAGTTGTAGTTGGAACTAATTTTGAACTTAAGCATGTTGGTACTTGTTCCTTACTTTCTTGCATGTGAGTTTATATGTTAAAGAGTCTTTGGTGCTAAATGTTTTGTGAGAGATGATGATCACTTGTATATAGTAGTTTAGGTTTATTTTTGTGTTCTTAGTGTTAGTGGCAGCTTTGCTGCCGATCCATATCAATTCCCCCTATTGTGACGTTTTGTGAATACATGTGTATATATTTGTCTAACAATCTCACATTTCAGGTACCCTTAATCCCCGACTTAGAACGATCCCTACTTGCTCATACTACTAACGATATTTTGTAGGGTTATTATTGTGTGTGAGCTTAGGCTCCCATCAAGGCGCTCAAATGTCTTCTACCTTTGCTTATTTTTCCCATTAGTCGGCGGCATATTTTTTCTGTCAAGAAACACGAATTTATATCACAAACACAGCACAATACCTCTATTCAAATTATCAGCATATATCACAAACAAAACATATATCAACATCATATATAAACTCATAATCAGATTGTTTAGTATGTTTACAAACCAAGGTTTCTCACAAGTATTGTTTTAAGGTTGCAAACTATGTTTTAAAGAGAACAGCTTTACTGGTTTTCCTCAAAACAAAATTCTGCTGTGCTCATTTTGCCAATTGATATGAATTTTTGATATGTTTCCCTTCTATTAGTTAGCTATTTATCAGGAAGTTTTCAGCTGATTTAGTTGAAAAATGAATGCTCAGTGACTTTCCAAAGATTGGTCTGCGTTTGGAAATGTTCACAGAATTTTCAGTGAACCTCCTTGATTTCTGTTCTGTTTTCAATGCTCATTTGTTCCAATTATTTTTTGTTCTTTTTATTTGTGAAACTAGACTTCCTAATGGTCATTTGAGAACTGATTTTAAGTCATTTGGATTTAATATGAATTTTTGATGGATTTTCTAAGTTGTCTTTGCTGCTGCTAAATTCTGCTGAGTCCTGAATCTAATGAACCTAATGTTCACATGAAAACTAATAACCATATATGTACAGATTTGGTACTTATAATGAACTAACATGAAAGGAAAAGCAAATTCTTTCATCGATTGCATAAATCATTCTTCTATGATTACAGGCAAGTAAACAGGAATACCCAATGCACTACCAGATCGGACAGAATAGCCGACGAAAAAAATTTCGTCGACTATGCCAAATTTTCGTCGGCTATTCCTTCTGCCGACGAAACTTTCGTCGGCTATAATTTGTCGGTAAAATGGCGTCGGTAAAACCAATGGCCGACGAAAATAATAAAATCGTCGGCTATTTTCCAGTATGGCCGACGATATTACCGACGAATATTCATTTTGTCGACCAAACCTGGGCAAAATATCCGACGAAATTCGTCGGATATTTTCGAGTATGGCCGACGATATCTTAAACTATAGCCGATGAAATTCGTCGGTTATTTGTTCTGAAATATAGCCGACGATTTCATCTATTTCGTCGGTTATTTCGTCGGAATATAATAATATTTTAATAGGCATTAATTAATTATAGCCGACGAAATAATGTCATTTTCGTCGGCTATAACGGTTATAGCCGACGAAATTTGGTAAAAATCGTCGGCTATAGCACTTATAGCCGACGAAATAATGCTATTTTCATCGGCTATTCTTACATTTTTGGGAAAAAAAATTAAATTAATTTCTAAATTACCATTCCAAGCAACCTGCAATTCACAATGACAATCCATGCATTTACACCAACAAGAAACACGTCTAAATGACTTATTATTTAATTTGTTCCAATATACATGAAATATAACCCTAATCATCACCTAAAGCACTAAAGTCCACCACGTCATCCCCAGCATCCTGCTCTCCATCATGCTCGTCATCCTGCTGAACGAACTCGGGAGGTTGAGGCATTGGAGGTTCAACTAACGGCTGAAACGGGGGCGGCGGTTCAAGGCTTTGTTGTTGTGCCGCGAACATATCATGCCACCAGTTTTATTGGCCGGCGTAGTTGTGTCGCCGAATTCTCTCGCATTCAGCATACCAACTCGACATATCCAAATGATACTGCTGTGTTCTGCGGTGTTGATCCTGTGATCTCTGGGACTCGGCCGCCAATCTTGCGGCCAATCTCTGCACTTCCCCCCTCATCTGTTGGCTGTCCCCGCCTCCCTTCTTTTGACCTCCCTTAGTGGTTTTCAGGAGCCCTATTCCAGAACTTCCCAAACCCCGGTAGTAGTATTGGTTTGACCGGTCTGGGAAGGCTGCGTCGAACATCCTCGCTGCCGTTTGGACATTCGGTCGGTCGACCTGGCGCAGGGCTTCTTGCAAATCTGCCTCTGAAATGTTCGGTTGTGTCTCCCGAACTACTTGCTGGAACACCTCTTCTTCGGCCCGGTTCACCCTGTCCTAATTGAACGGGAAAAAATAATAATTAATATTCTAACAAATATATAATTAAGTAAAATTAATAATTAAAATTTTAAAATCGTAATCAACGACTTACGAGCTGTTCTGTCGCTTGTGGATAAGCCTTCTTTAATGTCTCCACGTACGGGTTGCTATCAGGATGATCTCAGAGCGCCTCCTCCTGATATTGTGCAAATGGCCTAGAACCACCATGATGGGGGGTTGTGTTACGGCGGCGGTTCACAGAGTTTATCCGAGACAGTTCCTTGAAACAAATAATAAAATATTAGAAAAATGCATCAAAAAATATTAGTGTAATAATTATAAAATAATTAAACTAATAATTAAAATTTTAACAAAATAAACATTTATAGTTAAGTTTAGTATGTACCTGCATAAGTGGGTTGTTGAAGTCTACTGTCTTCAACCAACGCCACTCGTACTCCCTGAACATGAACTCTCTTGGAGTACCCATACGACCACGGTTGTCGTATTCGTTAAAGTGGGTACGGAGCTCGTTCTTCCACTCTTTGAACCTACGGAAAAAACAAAAGTGCATTAGAAATATTATTAATATCATAAAATATTTCAAATTATAAGATGATGAATTCCCAACGTACCTCTAGTTTTGCATCGCGTCCGCCCAATCCTGCTTGTGTTCGGCAATCTCGAAATATGTCTGAAAGATAATATTTTATTAGTTTTACAATTATAACAATACCGAAAATTATTAAATATTACGATAAAAAAATTAAATTTTTTAAATTACTCACCGACGACCCATTGTTGACCTCCCTCTTGATCTCTCCTGGCACATCAGCCCACCGTGTCCACAACATAGGGACTCTATCCCTAATCTGTGCCCCCACACAACCCTCGTAATCGCGACGTTTTTTCCCCTGAACCTCCTGATTAGGGGGTTGTTGATCTGGATCCTCCCCCTGCTCTCAACAGTTCTCCTGAGCGTGTCAAAACATATGATACCTCTCGTATTCCTCGTTGAACTACTAGCGGTTGTCCCTATCACATAAACGACGATTGGTTAATAAAATTAAATATTAGTGCGTTAATTTTAATAAAATATTTAATTAATAAAATCAAATGTTACCTGAACTGGATGACCCGTCTGTCGACTTTCCTTTTCTCCTCGCCGAAATAAGGAGCTCAGGTCTCTCAAATGGCTCCTGATGGTATGCCTCCGCAACACTCACGTACTGAGGCATATCAGGCCATATGGGCACACCACGAAAGTCGACCTTGGGTATCGCAGGAATGTTGTACGGGAGGTAGAGCTGATTTGGGAGAGTAGGCCCCTCAGTCGAGTCAGCAGCAGACGTCGCCGGACTCGTCATCGGCTCCCGATGAGCCTCAGGCATACGGACCTGAGGAACGTCTGGAGCTATCTCGTCCTGAAATAGCTGCCTACTGAACCTCGGAGCATCTGGCCCGAGAGGGGGACGTGAACTGCTCGACGGCCGCCCCGCCTGGAGAAGGGTCTGGTGCCGAGAACTCACACACTACTACAAAAAACTCAATACACAACGGTGCTGCACCGTTGTGTAAGTTCGAAAAAACCGTCGTATATCTCGAGCTTGTGTGATGAAACGTCCAACAACCAGATTATAATTTCTGTTGTACAACTTATATGCCATGCCATGGCTGGCTTGGCATTCGCTGCACTGACATGTCTAGTTCATACAACAGAATATACATACTTTTATGTTGTGTAAGTTTTAAACATACAACAGAATATTGCAATTTTATTCTGTTGTCTCATTCGCACAACAGTTTTCATCTCCCACTTATTTAGTTGTCTGATTCAGACAACTGGTTTCGTTTCATATTTATTGAGTTGTATGATTCACACAACTGATTTAATCATCTAACTAGCTTGTTGTAATGTTGTATCACACAATAGACTTAAGCTTTTGGTCATATAAAAATTTGTTGTCTGAACTTCAAACATACAACATATTTAACACAAAAGCATGTACACTGTTGTACAAAACCTGCACCATTACCGCAAAAAAAATTAATCGAAACCATTGCATATAAATTAAGCTTTAATACATTTCATTCAAGTGATCATTGTACCACATACATGTAAATAGCCTAAGCTGCTACATTCCTAGCTATAATTAAAAGCTGCACACCCTCTACCACATACAAATTCAACCAGGATGTACTGATTGACCAACAGCAGTCTGTGGAAATAAGATTTAACATAAAATATAAAAACATCATATTCTGGACAGCAAGTCCTCTTACAACAGTTAGCCCATCTACATGCACCACGATCACTGTAATATCATCTGTACGGGTTTCATACTGCAGCCAAAGTTTATAAGATTCGGCAACAATTGCAGCACAAGCATCGCGTGGATCTTTATATTTCGCAACCTATAAAATATAGTAGCGGATTAAGAAAATTAAGAGAAAAAGATGGGGGATCTTACAGGAATAAATAAAGAAATTGTAAACAATGTGCAGGCATGGAATCCTTGTTAAGAGAAAAAAAAAATAAAACCCAAAAATAAGTAGATTAAGAAAATATAGCAGCAGATTAAGAAACTTGGGTCTTTAGCATATAGTAGCAGTTTAAGAAACTCGAGTTTCTAAAACTACATAAAACCCCAAAAATGTAAAACACAATTCTTTAATGGGGGTAGTAAAACAGATATAGAAGATTGTAATAAGTTTAAATCCAAATGTATAATTCATTATATTTTTGCATCATCTGACCTATTAGTAATAAGTTTGTCTCAAGCTGATCAGCATCATATCAAGTTCTTTCATATTAGCACTTAATCAGGTTCAAGTATTTAGTTATGTGATGAATCAGCAAAGCTCTAGTTGTTTATTCTTACTCTAAGCAGCAATTGATATGACAGGGTTGCAATAGCAAACCTACACCTCAGAAGTGACTGTCAGTAAACATACCCTAGGATGAGCCGCCATGGGTATGGAAACTAGTTCCATAGCAGCCTCGGTTATCTCTGTGCGTACTGGCTGCTGGTTACCAGAAAGCGTTACCTAGGGGACAAAATTTACTGAATTATACACGTAGGCAAACCAGACACAAGAGTACAAAGTTCTATATTTGCAATTGGACAAGGGAAGACTGGAAGTCCCATGTAACTACTGATGAAGTCATAAAACAAAAGAGGTTAAGGAAAACCTTCTTAGGGAACTTGCAAGTTAAACTACCATTGAGATACAAGTAAACAAGCAAAGCTTGGAAGGCCAAAATTCTACACATAAAGTATTCCCCTTTAGCAAGAGTATATCATACCTTTATTATCTCACCTTCACAGTAACCATCAATTTAGCCTAGCTACCCCATATGTATACAAAAAATCAATTTAATATGAACAACAAGACCCCATAAGCCTTGTACCTGATATCTAAACCATTGCCCTTGATTTAAAATCTCCTAATCCACCAAATGATGCAAGATATAGAGTCTGATAAGTTGATAGATATGTGACAAACACATGCTGGGTGAAGTAAAATTGGAAATCCATTGAGGTTAATATCATCTAGTATCTACAATTTCGACCATATCAATGGTGGTATTCCTCTTTGTTTCCTTTTCATTTTCCATCGTGGTCTTTTACTTAGTTTACTGATGAAGCAGTTTGGTATGTAGCTTCCTGGTTGGTGAGGTGCCCGTATATGGGCAAAGTGCAAGGGATTCATAGTGTCACTCACAGCAACATTACAGTCCAATTAAGTAAACTGCTGCATTACTTAATCACAATTCACCCGGGATTGGATATAACGAGACGGAAAGAGCATGAAAAACTTTCAGGGTTTTGCTAGTTTTAAAGAATAAACCATATCCAAATTAGTAATTTGATTCAAATGCATAACAGAACATAAATGAATTTAGAGGCAGCTAGCCTCACTGATAACCTCCTATATTCAAGCTAATCCTCAGACTTAATATGCATTATATACAGGAGTCTCAAATTCACATATTGAACTTCAACATTCAGACTTAACATCAAAATCCGTAAACTTACATCAATATCACTCGCTGGTAGATATAGCCCCGTCTTGAATGACCCAAAAACCTCAACCTGCAAAGCAGCATTCAGAGGACAGCATCAGCTTATTATGAGCTTTTAACTACACTCACGCATACTCATCCATACTAACCCCCACAGCCAATAAAAATCATACCTCGCATCGAGGCCATATATACTTGATAACCTCTGAAACACGTTCTACTGCTGTCCTCCGTGCCTCTTCCTCTTGCGGAGTTGGGGATAGAAACTCACAAAAGTCCAGAATCTCTGACATACCAATCAACAAACTTCAAATTACACATTTACCACATTACAACTAAACATCCTTCTCCTCAGAAAGGTCCTAACTTTCTATGTAAATATCAAAAACACGAAAAACCCAGCTCAAAATCAAACCTCAACCAGTAGAAAATAACTTCTGAGACTTCACATTACAGATTAAAGACTATGATTTCCTCATACAAAGCTAAAACAATCAAATTAACCACTTTCACATTGACAAAATCCAATCTTTTGCAAACAAACAAAATCAAAAGCCTCAATTGAATTACTTGGCAACAAATGTAACCTGAAGTAAACTATTAGGACATGAAATTAGGGCAATACCTTTATGGAGCTGAAGCATAGGGCTCTTGAATTTACTACGGCCGCGAAACCATCCGCTCTCGAGCTTCGGCTCCGGTACCGGAGTCTTTGGCTCGGCTTCCAGAGACTCCCAGGCCGATTTCGGAAGAATACACCTTTTCATTGAACCAATTTAGGTGGAATATACACATTACACAATGTTCTATGCTCAAATTCAAATTCCAAACAAACTCGCACAAAATCAAGCCAAAGGGAAAATGGCTTGGAGGAGTTCCTACGTCACCCAAAAACTTCCATTTCCTACAAAACAACTAAAATTTTCAACCCCCAACTATAAGCTCATCTCAAAATTTTGCCCCATAAGAATCACACATTTAACCAAATACAACCAAGTACCCTAAATATTTCATGAAAACAACAAATCAAAAGCACGATGCATAACACTAAACATGAAACACTGCAAAATCAACCAAATTTCCTCGAAAATTTCAACCCATTTCACTAAATTCTGAACTGGGTACCTCCATAACGTCATGAATTCATAGCAAACACAAGCAAAACTATCAGACGAACACAAAATCCAAAAGGGGCCTGAGAGAACAGTGAGAAGACTAACCAGTGGAGCTTGAGCTCTATATCCTCTTGAAGACTGTACAGCGTTTGAGTCCATCAGAGAAGCACAATCTCATAGAAAAAAAAAAGATGGCACCTTTGGGTCGAATCAAAACCCCCAAAGCAAATCCTGAAAACCCAGATCGAGATTCACCTTCAATTCCTTGAATCTGATCCAAAACTGAGAAAAGCTTCTGTCTTTGGATTTTGTATTGTAAATTTCTAGGAAGGTATTTAAAGAAAAAGATTATGAAGTGAAACATAGAGAAAGAGATAAGCCACAACTAAACACTTAAACTTGGAGTCTGATAAAAACATAAAAGCACCATTTGAACAGAAGAGATACCTGAAGAAGGGTCATGGCGTAAGTGATGTAGTTGCGCATCCTCCCCTTGCTGGTAATCCTAATCTCATTTTCATCAATAGGCGTCTCTGCTTTTGGCTTCTCCACTCTCTGGTACCGATCCATCTTTTCCGTTTTCAAAACACCAAAACAAAACCTCATCAGAGCCACGCATCCAAATCAAGGAGCTGACTCCCAAACTCAGAATAACAAGGATATTAAAAGGAGGGAGTGAGAGAATCGAATCGAAGGAGGCATACCGTGATGTTGAAAAAGGGATAAGTAGTAGCTCCACACAAAAAAGAGCCCGCCCTGTTCTACGGCTTCGTCTTTTCTTTTACGCCCTAATTCGCACACAGCGGTGTCTCTTGGTTTATATACCAACCCAATCCTCTTAAAACTACCCTAACCACCTACTTTACTTCTTTCTCTCCAGTTTAGTTACTTTCGCCCTAACTGCTGCTTCCCCCTACTTTGGGCCCGGGCCTTCAAGACCTTCCTTGTTCTCCTGAAAGATCAAAGACCACTATAAAATACGAATCCAATAAACTCTAGATTAGAGACTGACAAATCAATAACATCAAAGACAAAGACTTTCACTGGGATTGATAGTAATCAAACATCCAGCTTAACTCATCTAACCAAACAACTTCAGACCCAGTAATCAGACATATAAGCAGTTCCAAACCCATTGAACATATAGTTTAATCACCATTAGGCACACAACATAAAAAGATTCAAGCTTTCTTTATCAAAATAGAAAAAATAGAGAAGAAAAAACGAATCATGATTGTGGCAAGATCATATACAACACAAGCTAACAAAGCTCATTCGACAACCCAACCTGCTCAATTCAACACTTGCAGTCATAAAATCAGCAAAGTTAACACCTTTTGTCAAACCAAAGTGTGAATTCATACAAAATTGTGGCAAAAACCAAACTATGAAAGAGAGACAGAGACAGAGAGAAAGAGGGAGAGAGACAGATCGAGAGAAAGAGAGAGGGAGAGACAGAGAGAACAAGAGAGACAGTGAGAAAGAGGGAGAGAGAGAGAAAGAGAGACAGTGAGAAAGTGGGAGAGAAAGAGACAAAGAGAGACAGCTCGGGTTCGAGAGGGAGAGGCTGGGGCAGGGGGCGGCGACCTAGGCGAAGGGGCGGATGCCAAGAGGCGGAGGCGGGAGCGGCGACCGAGGCGGAGGGCAGGAGCGGCGAGGCGGAGGAAGAATCAGAAGAGGATGGAGAGCTTTCAGGCGGCTGCGAGGTTCGGCGGCGGGGACTGAGAAGCTGACGAGAGTAATTGTGAGAGAGGACTGCGCTAGAGAGGAGGCTGGGTTTGTAAGAGAGAGTTGTGGGTTTGTGAGAGCTGTGGGTTTGTGAGAGCGAGGGTTTCTCTGGGTTTGTAAGAGAGAGCTGTTGGTTTTTGTGAGAGTAATAGAGATATGGGTTTTTGTGAAGAGAGGGAACCCGAGAGTACGTTCAATTGAATGTGTCTTAAAATTTGCCTAACTTTCTGGCACAACAGAAAATAAAAATTTGACTCAAACATTTGGTAAAAGAGGGAAATTTGCCGCTCTCCTAAAATTTGGCAAGTTTGGCATGACCTTATTAGGTTTACATTCACACAACTAAACACTTTTAAACAGTTGTACCAACTTACTTTGCTTTATACTAGGTATTCCATAAGAGTGTTCTTGTAGAAGCAGCAAAACAATTGCACAACAGAATCAAAATACACTGTTGTGAGAATTGTAGCACATGTATGTTTTTCAAAACCAAAAAACCATAGAGGCAACTTTCCCGCTTTCAGAAATGCTACCTCTGCCATTGGAGCCAAAATGAAAATGGGGCAATGACAAGCAAACCAACTCATACAACAAAACTACGATATTCTGTTGTACAAGTATTTGTCACTTTGCACTTGGTGACACCTAATGCAGGATGTGACATTATCACACAACACAAAACAATAACTATGTTGTCTGTCCATCTAGACCTTGCCCAAATTTGAGTTTCAATGTCGGAGGGAATTCTGCCCCTTGATTTTCATTAATCATACAACAGAAAATGTGTCTCAGAGTTGTGTGACAAAATCTGGAAATTTTTTTTTCAGAATATGAAAAATGTGTACCATCATACAACACAAATTATTCACTTTAGGTCGTCTGAAACAGTTCAGTGATTCACACAACATGTAACTTTCAAAGTGTTGTCTGATTTGTGTTGTGTATTGAGTTTTTTGTAGTAGTGACACTCCTCCGTGGCTGGGATGAATCCACAGTCCTCCGCGGCTGGGATGAATCCACTCTCCTCCGCGGCTGGGATAATCCACACTCCTCCGCGGCTGGGATGAATCCACAGTCCTCCGCGGCTGGGATGAATCCACACTCCTCCGCGGCTGGCTGGTGGTCTTCTCAGGCTGGCTAAGGGTCCTGTCGGAGTCTGCGGAACCGGCAGAACTTCCAGAACCCCTAGATTTGGAAGAACGACGGCCTCCGAATAACTGTCTGAGTGCTTCGGCCATTTGTAGCTTGAGGCATTAATACATTAATTAATATTAAATTATATTACATTAAATAACAAATTCTAATTAATATAATAACCAATAATACTAACATATTTTAAAACATACTAACAAATTAATTTTTCAATTTTAACTAATTTTAAATAATACTAACCATTAACATAAATATAACCATTTATATAATTAGGCTACCAATTTATACGTATAAATTATACAATTATACCTAAATTATACAATTAAAATAAATTTAAAAAAAATTACCTAAATTATCATAAATACCTAAATTAACAATTATATCTAAATTAACATAAATACCTAAATTATACCTAAAAAAATTACCTAAATTAACATAAATACCTAAATTATATACCTAAATTATAAAATTAAAATAAATTGAAAAAAAAAATGGTAATTGCCTTCGGATATGTTTTGGCGGAGGAGGAGGAGGGGAAGGACCGGAGGAGGCCTGATTTTGTCCGGATGGAGGAGGAGGCCGGATGGAGGTGGAGGGGAAGGAACGGCGCCGATTTGAGGAGGAGGACGAGCAATGGTCTTGGAGGAGACGCAAGGCCGATTTGAGGAGCGGAGGAGGAGTTTTTGCGGATTTAGGGTTGAAAAAATCGGGCTGCTGCGTTTTTCTGCTTTTATAGCAGAAAGAATAGCCGACGAATTAAAAGATTTCGTCGGCTATTCTTTGAATGTCGTCGGCTATTCTATGAACATCGTCGGCTATACTTTGGAAGATCAGTAGCTGTCTGATCTGAGCCATCCAACGGCGGACAATAAAAAGGCGCGGATCGCAAGAGTTTAGCTGACGAAAATTATATTTCGTCGGCTAAACTTAAAGCATAGCCGACGATTTAAAATATTTCGTTGGCTATGCTTTGGAAAATCAGCAGCCGTTGGATCTGAGCCATCCAACGGCGGACAATAAAAAAGCGCGGATCGCAAGAGTTTAGCCGACGACATATAATTTTCGTCGGCTAAAATGTTGGTCAAACCAGTAAGTCAAACCTCTAAACGCTTAAAAACGGAAATTAGTCTAGTTAAACGACAGTTTCTGGCCTCACCTTCAACATATAATAGTTTCAAATCAATGAGACGCAACTAATCGTATAAAAATTTTACAAAATTGATTTAACGAACGTCAGGCTACCCATAGGAAAACGGAAGTAAAAAACAGTTAACCGCAACATTCGGCACACAGAGTTTATTGGAATCTTGTCATTTTTCAACCGTAGACGTATTTCATTATTTCGGGCATATCTTATTTCACAACATTTTTGCATTTGAAGGATGAAGCAATGGTTTATCGTTAGTGATAGAAAATGGAATATGGTCATTTTTTGTTTTTTTTTTTTAAATCATAGCCGACGAGAGACTCGTAGTCGTCGGATATTCTTTTGTCTTTTCCTGTCTAAAATAAAATATGTATGTTCCAATATAGTTATAGCCGACGAAATAATGAATTTTTCGTCGGCTATTATTAGTATAGCCGACGAAATAACGTGTTTTTCGTCGGCCATTATATGAAAAAGGTAAAAAAAATCAGTAGGTTTACACCTCTCGTATTCCTATTTCCTGTTCATATATAACTTAAATTGAACATCAAGAAAACAGAAACCCAGCAGTCAACATATTTCAAATTTTTTTTAAGGGGTTTGGAACCCAGCCTAGCTGGGAGGCTCATCCCCACGCCCGTTCATTAGAAATTTTGAGATTACAAATGAAAGGATTACATCATCTAAATTACTTAATCCGGCAGATTGTAATCGGAATCATCGGATGAGTCTTCTTCGGTTTCTGAATTGCTCGATAGGGGTAATCTATGTCTTTCCTCACCACTAGAGTCCTCGTTAGTTTCTTCATTTGAATCAACATCAACAAGCAGTGGCTCTTCACGTCGAATTCGCACCGGCGTGTCTAGGCGAATAAAAGAGGAGTCAGGAATACCGTTTGCGTTGGGCTCTTGATACGCGGTGCCACCTTCCTCGTTCTCTTCAGCCACTCCAAGTGTAGACGCCCAGTAAATGTTGCGATGGTAAATAGTGTTGACTACTTTCCACGGGTCACCCTTGGCGAGATCATCAAGATAAAACACTTGTTTCACCCATGTGGCTAAAACGAACGGGTCATCCTCATACCATGATGTACTAGTGTTCATAGAACTTATGTCGTATTGATCGGTTTTCATGCTCTGCGGCCGTGTGTCAAACCATCTACACTTGAAAAGGTGCACTTTCATGCCTTCCCCATAATGCAGTTCCAAAACTGAATGGAGAACACCGTAATAGTCAACTCCATCATCCCCACCATGTGCCATAACCCCTGAATTTTGTGTTTTCAGTCTGACATCTCTCTCTTCACATCGAAATAACACACCATTCACCTTGCACGTCGCATAAACTTTTGAATAGACCGGCTTCATCGCCAGAAGTCGGAGTTCGTGCGACCAATTTGGGTGATTATCATTTTTAATAAGGTCCATCTGCAACTATCAGAATCAACTATAAATATGAATAATTATACACAATAATATATAAATACGTATAAAATAGTGTTAAAGTTACGTACGCAGCGGCCGAAATACTCTGCGAATGTCCGGTTGTGGTAATCGAGATCACCTCCTATTTGGTCACAGTTTAGATGCATGTTCTTCCAAAATTGAACTTCTGGACAGTACCCACCAATGTGCAATGACTACCTCATAATCTTTCAACTTGTAGGAAACTGGCATGTTTCCACCGAGTACAACATCGTCGGAGAGTATGGAAAGATTGAATTGTGAAGGTACATCTTCCGGTATGCTTTCCTGTAACGCTCCTAAATACAGCTTCATGTAGGTGATGCACTCGTGCGCAATATATGCTTCAGCTATACATCCTTCAGGTGCGGATCTGTTTTGGACGAAATCACTGTATTGTCCAAGTTGCCTATAAATCAAGTTTTTAAAGTGTTATGATAATAAGTTAATACTATATCACATATATTGATGAGGAAATTAACATAAGGTGTAAAATACGTACATTTCCATCGGATACATCCATGTGAAGTGCACAGGACCGGTAAGCAACAACTGCCGAGGAAGATGGATCATGAGGTGAGGCATGATGTCGAAAAAATTTGGAGGAAATATCATCTCAAATTTACACATGATATGAACGATGTCTTGTTGCATTGCCCGGAGGTCAGATTTTCTCACTTCCCGTGTGCATACCTTCTGGAAAAATCTTGCCAACGCTACTAACGGCTCCACAACGTGACGGGGAAGGAACGGTCGAATGAAAACAGGGAAGAGATGTTGTAGCAGGATATGATTGTCATGACTTTTCAACCCGTAAAGATTGTTGAATTTACTATTCACACACTTGGCTATATTTCCAGCAAAGCCTGAAGGATACTTGGCCCGACTTATCCAATGGAAAATTTCTGATTTATGCTCAGGCTTGACGGTGTAAGGAGCTTGAGGCATTTTTCTCTTCCCTTGTTTCAACCATAGTTGTTTTCTGATATTCATGTTTTGCAGATCAGTGCGAGCATTAGGACCGTCTTTCGTCTTCCCCTCCAAGTTCAGCGTTGTGCCCACCATACTTTCAGAAACATTTTTTTTCTATGTGCATAACGTCTAGGAATTGACGGATCAGCAACTCACACCAGTACGGGAGTTCCCACAATATGCTCTTATGTGTCCAGAATTTGTACTCCTCAGGTCTTTCAGGTATTTCCGCTACAATATCGAGATGATTGCTGAGGGGCCCAAAATCGTACTCATTAAGCACTGCTAAAATTTCTCTTCCCGTCCATCTTCTGGGAGGACCACCGTGTTCTTCGGTTCCATCAAATGCGGCGGACTCGTAACGCCAGTGGTGATCCGCCGGAAGGAACACACGATGACCCATTCTGCATATCTTGTTGCAATGAGGGGTGCTCCCATAATCCCTGAGGCACTCTGGACAAGCCTTGTATCCCCTAACAACGCTGCCCGACAACATCCCATAAGCAGAAAAATCACTGATGGTACCAATAACCATGGCATGCATCTGGAACGTCTCCTCCTTGTACTTGTCAAAAGTGGGATGACCAACGTCCCACAATACCTTAAGCTCTTCAATCAATGGTCTCATATACACATCTAGACATTTCCCTGGGTAACCAGGCCCCAGAATCAACAACGTCAATATATTATATTCCTTCTTCATGCACATCCACGGAGGAAGGTTGTAAGGTACCAAAACCACCGGCCATATACTGTATGAAAGACTCATGGTGCCGAAAGGGTTGAACCCGTCGGTTGAGAGCCCGAGCCTGACGTTTCTGACATCTGACGCAAAATGAGAAAACTCATTGTTTATATGCTTCCAAGCCGCTCTGTCAGAGATGTGTGTCATGATATCTGCGTCTCCCGCGTCCCGCTCACCGTGTCATCTCATAGGTTTTGCGGTGGTTTCTGACATGTACAACCGCTCAAGCCTATCTCTCAACGGAAAATACCGAAGCACTTTCACAGGTTTCCTATTGCCTGCTCCCGTCAACTTATATCGGTCAGACTGACATATCGGACATGCGTCAAGGCTAGCAAGGTCATTCCCTTCTGCTTCTTTACCCCAGAAGAGAACGCAGTCAAATGTGCATGCATGGATCTTAATGTAGGAAAGCCCTAGATCTTTGAGGATACTTCCGACCTTACGGTGATTGGTAAGATTACGATGACCCTCCTCCAACAACGAAGAAGTGTACTGTAGATATTGATCCACTTGCCTGATAGTCGATTTTGTCTCGACTTTAATCCTCATTACCTCCATCACATTTTGAAGAACTGTCTTCTCAAAACTTGAAGACACAGGGGTCTGTTGCAATGCAATCAGTTTGTTGTACTTGTCAAAGGCAGCAGTGTTGACAACTTGTGGGAAGGGATGCACCGGGTCATGCATATATTGTTCCCCACGTACACCGCTTTCAAAAGGAAACACGTCGTTGACGAATGCCATTGTTGGATCGTTGGATGTACTACTACTGCCCGCTTCAAAAAACTGCCCATGATCATGCGATCCATCTAATGATGGCTCACCGTGATATATCCAACGTTTGTACTTCGGCCAAAACCCATTACTCTTTAGGTGCTCTCATACTGTCCTAATCGGAAATCGACACATATCACTGCGACACTGATATTTATTGCACGGGCAATAATGGTATTCATTCCCGTTTGCATTTTCCTCGACGAACTGCAAAAAAAATCACAACTCCTGTAGTGTATCGTAGGTCATGCCTTGGAAGCGAAATTCAACTCTTATCCAGATCCATATATAGCCTGATAATAATATATATGTATAACATTAATTAATAAGAAATTAATTAACACATACATATATATATATAAATCCTTAATAATTAATTACATTACAATATATATTATTATCAACATCAACTCATATATATATACCATTAACAACCATTATTTAAGTTACACTATATATCAACCATTATTTAAGTTAATTACACTATCAACAACTATTAATTAACATATATATATATATATATATATATATATATTTTAACACTAATTAAAATAACATCAAATTAAAACACATAATTAAACTAAAACTCAAAATCAACATATATACATACATTCTAACACTAAAACAACAACAAATTAAACAAAAAATCACTTAATAAATCAAAATCAACTCAACTAAAACTCAAAATCAACATATATACATACATTCTAACACTAAAACAACAACAAAAAAAAAAATCACTTACTAAATCAAAATCACTAAAACTCAAAATCAACTCAACTAAAACTCAAAATCAACATATATACACATATACGTACCTATATATAGCTCCACAATGTAAGAGAGGACGGATTTCAACAATACTCACAAAATTTTCACTCTTTCTCTCGTTTTTCCCCTTTTTTTTCGTTTTTTTTTTAAATGAGCAGCTGCTGCCCAGATCTGAAAATATATAGACTTATAGCCGACGAAAATGTCAACTTCGTCAGCCATACTTCCAAAAATTTTCGTCGGCTAATGTTTTGGAGGAAGGCCGACGAAAATACAAATCGTCGACTGAAATATGAATATAGCCGACGATTTTTTGAAAATACCAACGAAAAAACAGTTTCGTCGGCTATGGTTAAACTATGGCCGATAATTTTTTTTTTTCACCGACGAAAAATAAAATCGTCGGCTATTCCTTAGAATTACCGATGAAAATTTTAATTCGTCGGCCGTTTTTTTTTTTTCGTCGAGAAAACCATTTTTTTCTGGTAGTGATGCTTCATTTTACTTTGGGACAGAATATAATGTCCAGCATTCCCCAATCTTAGCCGACAGAACTTTACCGAGAAAAGCAAGCAAAAAACTAACTGAAGAAGAAGCACAACATGTAATATATGCTAATAGAAGAACAAATATCAAATTGAGGAGCATATTTTTCCTGTCAAAACAAAAAGAAGGGAAGGGAGATGAATTCAAAATGAAATTATTTCACTTTCTTTCTCCTTTGCTTCTTCATTATTAGGTCGAGGGGCCTAATTGCCTTAACATAGAGACACCAAAGGCCAGGGGCGGGGGGAGCAGATGAATCTCAACCAAACCAAACGGACAGAAGCAGAATATCATACTGTGATATAAAACCCAAGGATATAACTACATTATAAAAACTAAAGCTGTACAATCACTGGACTATCATTTCCCACAAGTGATACTGCTAAGGCAACAGCCACCCTACTGTTACAATATGTATGATCAGTTTGTCTTCCATGAATCTTATTGATAGGATAATAGCCTACTTGGCTGTGGACAATGGATACGACTGTTTCAAGAACCAACCAGGTTATCTCATTGCTTCAAAAACAACACCAAAAACAGACCATAGCCAAACAGCTACAAAGCAACCCTAAACTAAAAAATTCCCGAAATTCATCAACACAAAACTAAAAAATTTCCCAAAATCCATTTCACAATTAATAGTAAACCCTAAACCGATTCTTAACTCAATCAACAGAGAAGAAGAAGAGTAGAGAGAAATAAGAGAACATACCCGATGCAGCGATCCCAAATGTGTAACCTAATCGACCTGGGGGAGAGAGAGAGAGAGAGAGAGGTCGCGCGAAAGGACTGATGAGGCAGAGGCGGGGGCGGTGGCGGTGATAGAGACGGTGGAAGATGGAGGATCAGAAGAATTAGGGATTTGAGAGAATGAAGCAATCGATTAGGAATTGCAGAATTTCCCAAGCATATATATGGATCTTACCTAGGCGACAAAAAGAACTAATTCGTCTCCTAAGTGAAAAACCTAGGAGACGAAAAGAATTTCTTCGTCTCTTAAGTGAAAACCTACGCAACGAAAAGAATTTATTTGTCTCCTAAGTTAATTTCGAATTTTGGCCAAAATATATTAGAGGAAAATTAAGCCGCCAAATATGTTAAAGCTTTTGCGACGAAGATGTAGGTGCATTTCGTCGACTCGGACCCCATATATATATATAATTAATACAAACAAAAAACACTTGTTATTAGAAGTACATATATATGTATTTGTAATTATACATCACAAATAAATTTATTGAAATATTTAAAAACATAATTTAAATAATCATGCTTCTCTATCATAATCGTCATCGTCTGTATCATCTGCATCTTCAATTATTTCAGTAAAGTCATCAGTGGAATCCTCATCATCGTCTGATTCCTCATCATCCTCGTCATTAATGAAGTCTTCATTGACTCTGTTTTGAGATATAGGTGCATTTATGACTGCAATTGAATTGATCAGAAGTGACGAAATGTAAGCGTTTGTTGTCGCGAATAGCCTCTACATTAGGGATTTGAGAAGCCGAATGCTCTTGATATGGTTCATCAGTGTCGCCGTCATCTTCATCATCATGTTCTTCACCCCCTTCAATTGTAGATGCAGTCCATATATTCCTATGTGACATCGGGTTAAACACTTATCAAAATCCACCGGCCTTAGGATCATCAAGATAAAACACTTGTTTTGCCATGTTGGCAAGAATGAACGACTCATTTTCATACCAACTTGTGTCTGTATTCACTGATAACATGCCGTAATCCATCTTTGTACTCCTACGAACACTTGGATCAGTATTGAACCATCTACACTTGAACAACACAACGCTCATATTTCCATATATTAGTTCGATAACGGCGAGCAGCACTCTGTAGTAGGTTAAGTCGTTACAATCTACCATGACCCCGTAATTTTGCGTTCTACGGTTTACATCTCGTTGAAGTGTCACAAACTTGACGCCGTTGACAAAATACATCGCTCGCACACTGTGGGAAATAGGCGTTTTAGCTAAACAGTGCAATTCTGGCGAGTACCAATCACTCTTCGGTTTTTAGAGATTTTCCACCTGCCATGTTGTGATGACCCGACCTGACCTGGCTAGAGAAGCTAGCAGGTAGGTAGGTCACACATCTCACATCGCCCGGGGGAGAGTGGATGCTGTGCTTTATGTGTAGAGTTAGCTCAATACATAAGGACGCGTTTTGGGAGCTCAATGGCTTCGGAGGGGATGAGAACTCCGAAGTTAAACTTGCTGAGCTCAAAGCAATCCCAGGATGGGTGACCTACTGGGAAGTTGCTCGTGAGCCTCCAGAAACAAATCTGTGCGGGCCGGTGGGCCAAAAGCGGACAATATCTTAAGTGTATGGGCTGGGTTGTTACACATGTTGTGATAAAATATTTAAATTGAGCTGACCACAATCCTAATATTGAAATGGAGATATTCTAACACAATAAATGTTGTGACGTACCCATTTACGAAAGTAATGAGGAAAAGTTTTTTTATGTGTCTATTTCGGCCTTAGGTCTCTACGATTTTCTTCAGTGAGCTTTAAATGCTCACGCATGAAATATTGTGTTTCGTCACAGTGTTGTAGTACACACCAATGAGATTCAATTAGCTTAGCATTTGTCAATCTATGTGAACTTTGTAAATTCCCATACGGTCGTACATCACTAGAAACGACTGAAAAATTGAAGTATGGTACTGTAGGGGCCACTGTAGAAGATTCTGTCTCGTCACTATTACGGAGATATAAGTTGCAGTATGTTACACATTCATGTGCAATGTACTGGACCAGTAAGCAGTGCTTGATCTGGAAGACGGATCATCAGATGAATCATACTGTCAAAGAAAGTGGGGGGGGGGGGGGGCAATCCTCTCCAATTTGCACAAAAAATGTAGAAGATGTCTTTTTTGAGAATGAGAACAGCTGACTTCTTCAGCTCTTTAACGCATAATTTCTGAACGAACCTACACAATGCTATTATAGGTTCCACCACATCTGGATGCATATAGGGTCGGATAACCACTGGAATAAAACGTTGAAGAAAAATATGACAGTCATGAGTCTTCAATCCATTAAACCTATTATCCCCCAAGTTAATGCATCTAGATATATTTTCTGAATACCCATGAGGATACTTTACTCCTTTAAACCATATAAAAACCTCCTTCTTGAAAGCTGGTTTAATTGTGTAAGGTGCAACAGGTATTATCATCCCTGACGTCGTCTTCACTGGCCACAAGTGTTCTCGTATTCCCCTTTTCTTTAGATCCTCACGTGCTTTCACAGTGCCCTTACTCTTTCCTTTAATATAAAGAACTGTTTCCACAAGGCTGTCACTTACATTTTTTTCTATGTGCATGACATCTAGGGTGTGCCTAAGCATCAATTTAGACCAGTAAGGCAAATCATATAATCTACTATTGTGTGTAAAACACTTGTACTCCTCAGGGAGTTCCGAAACTGGTATTGTGGTATCCCCGCTCAACACGTTGAAGTCAAAAGAGTTCAACTTCTCTAAAATTTCATCACCATTCTAGGGACGGGGTTTAGAACGAAGCTCTATTATTTTGTCAAATGCTAGTGATTCAAATTGCCACAGGTGGTTAGCTGGAAGCCATCTACGGTGACCCAAATAACACACCTGCCCAGTGCACCAAACAAAATGGACTTCGTTCAAGTAAACACGACAAGTTTTGTATCCTTTAGTGGCCTGAGATGACAACATCCCGTAATCAGGAAAATCACTTATGGTAAACATCAGAATTGCTCTCATCACAAATGATCTTCCACTGTGCCTGTCAAAAGTAAGAGCTCCATTTTCCAATAAATCTAACAGTTCGTCGATCAAACGTTGTAAATACACATCCAGACACTTTCCTGGAGACTTTGGACCGGGAATTAACAAAGACATCATACTAAATTCCTTCTTCATTCACATCCAAGGAGGCAGGTTGTACGGCACAAGAATAACAGGCCATGTATTATGACTCAAACTCATATTTCTATGGGATTGAATCCATCTGATGCAAGGCCGAGTCTTACATTTTGAACATCTTTTGCAAAATCTGAAAATGATCTGTCAAAGGACTTCCATACCTCAGCATCTGTAGGGTGTCTCAGAGTATCATCATCTGTCATTCTCTCTCCATGCCATCTCATTTCTTTTGCTATGTGTAAAGACATGTAAAGAAGCTTCAATCTAGGAATTAAAGAGAAATGACGAAGCACCTTCACAGGAACACTGTTTTCCTTAACTGTGCCTTGCTCCCACCTCGACGCGTGGCATATGGGTTATTCATCAAGCTCGGTTTTTTTTTTTGTAAAACAAAACACAGTTATTCTTACAGGCGTGGATTTTGTTATAACTGAGACCGAGATCGCCCAATATCTTTTGAACCTTGTAATAACTATCCGGTTGATAGTCAGGAACATGAAGAGTTTCCTTATAATGCTTTAACAGACTATCAAAAGAGTCATTTGTCTACCTATTCTTGACTTTCAACTGCATCTGTGAGATGATGGTCCCTAAAACAGTTTTAGGACTATCCTTGAATAATGAGATATGCACTTGAGCAAGGAGTCTGGTATACTTATCATAATCACCACTGTCATCAAGAGGAATTGTGTCATCAGTGGTGTCATCATAAACTGCCTCTTTAAATTCCTCTTCCTTGTGTATTGAAGCAAATGTAGGAAAAGTGTCATGTAGAATGTTCATAGCCGAGTCTTCATAAGCCTCGAAACCACCACTAGATGTCCGGTCATGGTATCCCGCTTGGATTTCGGCAACCGTAGGTTCATTATCCTCTGCTTCACCGTGTTTACTCCATGTTGTATAATTACACATAATACATCTGTTACTTAGGTGATCGTAGATTCTTAATATTGTCTTGCACTTAGTATTCAGACAACTTAAGCATGGACACCTGTGTTTTTTCTTTCCTTCACCATGTTCACGTACAAAATCAATAAAACTTCGTACTCCTTCTTGGTATTCAATGCTCCTCCCGGGGTACTGCATCCAACTCTAGTCTTTATCCATCACCTGCATATATAAGAGAAACAACAAATAATCACAAATTAAGCAACAAACAATTTATATGCATGTTTCTGCTCGACCTTATGCCTCCGATTAGGGTACTAATCCCATTCAGGAGCACAAGACTTTGTTTCACAATTTGTAGGTCTTGTGTATTCGTTTTCAGTCGTGAAAAAATTTCGGCACCATCTCCCCACAGTTCCTCAAGTGCATGAATATATATATACCTAGTATGCACTCGAAGAACAGTATAGGGAGACCCCGTCGAAATATAGAACCACGACCGCAAACGAATACGTACACAAGACCTATACAAACTGTGAAACAAAGTCCTCTACTCTCAAACTGTCTAAAAATGGGACAATTCAAGAATCATATGCTGATTCTCGAACGGGATTTCTAAGGATATAAATGCATGTACATCAGTGAATAAAAGAATTAATCATTCTTTCATTCACCGCTAATTAAAAATCATTTCATAAATGATTTTCTTAAAATAATAACAATTATTAATTAAATTAATTAATTAAGGCATTTTCAAAATAAATAATTAATATATATAATTCAACAATTTAACAAAAACCAACAATTAATTAAGTATGTATGAATCAACAAAAGTAATACTATCACCTCACAATATATATATACATATATAACAAATATGTGACTGGAATTCTTCACAGGAAAATTTCATTGGAAAAAATGGCTATAATTGGTGAAAAAGATGAAGAAAGAGACCATACCAAGTTAAAAATCGATAGGTAGTAGTGGAGAAGGCTTAGGAAGACCCGATTTGAAGCATTTCACATCCAAAAATGAAGATCGGTGGAACAATTTTGTGGGAGAAATTTTTTTTCAGTTTTTTCCTCTTTTTAATAAGATCTGGAAAACGAGTCCAGTTTATATAGTCATAGAAATACTTAAGCGACGAAGTAATTCGTTCTCTAAGTAAAATATTTGACGTCTAAGACGAACCATGTATTGGATTTAGTTCTTCATGTGGATTATGTTACAAGTCTCGTAGTGATTTTTACCTGTAAAGGTTTCTACTATAGTTAAATCTTTGTCTTCCTCTTAAGTTTGTGTATGATTGTTTACATAAGTGTGTTAACCAAATTTGATCATCTCTTCATCATCTAGTACTTTCAAGCATTTCAACAGTAGCCTTGCAGTGCGCTGCCATGTTGGCAGTCCTAGCCTCCTTGTATAAATAACCTTCAAGTCATGAGAGTAGCCAAATCATCATAAATATGCCTCAAGATTGAGGTGTTGCAACCATCCCTCCTAGTGGACAAATGACTTTGCACAATCCGAGAGTCAGTCGCCAATATAGTTAGGAAAAATTCATGTTCAACTACAAATTGAGCAGTCATATTGCACGCCCTAGCCTCTATATGTTCTGGTGATAACAGACCAATTAAAACTTCACCCCCTAAAGCAAGCATAATGCCTTGGAAATCTCTAATCACAAAACCAGCAGTACCACTTCTTCAAACATGATTGAAAAAACCATCAACATTCACTTTAAACCACCCCACAAGAGGTGTCTTCCAACGAACCACCCTCTCCATTCTTACGCCACTTGGTCTACATTTCAAATTGTGAAACCGAAACTCATTCAACCTTGCAACAACCTTGATCAAGACCTCTCTGACTTGACTATTTTTGTGCTCCCACACCCTACTGTTGGGTTCTTTCCAGACTCCCCAGAGTAGATGCACAAACTCATCTAGATTATTCAATGACAAATCTTTTGCACAAAAGTTTAACCACTCCAAGATATTGTAATGCATAACAAGATGATTGTAGCATACACTTGGTAAAATACACCATTGGACTGGAGCAAATGTTTAGTAAAGGGACAATCACAACACAAATGTAGAGTAGTCTCTAAAGGATTAAACAAAGAGGGCAGACTGTGGTCTCCAATGATACTCTCCTAGAAGCCAAACGTTTGTGGTGCCGCCACGTGTGGCTGCGTGTTCCATGGTAGTTGTACCAGCTTCTAAATCCACTTATAAGAATATGCACTAGTCACGTCACAACATTTCTTACACAAGCCTTGACTCAAAACACTACCTGAGTCAACAAGGAAACCCCTTTCCCATAAGGCTATACTATAAGTGACAAATAAAACGTCTCGAACAAATCACCTGGCCTTGCCGTGCAAAACAAGTAGGAAAACTAAATACTCGTGACTCATAATACTGTTCTCAAGATTCACTTTACTTAATGAAGTCAATTGATTTATTAGCGTCCTCTGATTGAGTCACACCATTCAATTCGTATCCCATGCTGCAACCAATGACTTCAATATCGATAACCCCCTTTATGGCTCTACAATCACGACAATTTGGGATGCCACCGTCCACACGCCTCTCATAAATGTCAAATTCAGAACAGAGCCGATATGTTTGCTTGACAAGTGTTCTATGATTAACTAAATAGTCAACGTCAACATTCGCCGTCAGCCAGACAGATAGAATTCCGGCTCAACTATGAAAAATGGTTAAAATAGCTCTGGAGCTCGAAAAATACTTCCTGGAAGTCACCGTTGGATTTCACTCCAACCACCATAGATAAGTATGTGACTTCAATACGAACCAAAAGCCATTAACGGATCTAGAATCGGGATTACGGATCAAAAGTTATGATCCGTCGAAGTTTCGTTGCGACTGCTCGAAAAATAAAAACAAAAGGGACTAAAGAAGTGGCTGATCAAATACAAATACAATCATTTATATAATGACCAGTCGATGAAAGCCATTTGTCGAATTCTGGTGTAACTACCAGAATCTTCTCATCTGAATTACCGAGCTAACCATGCAATGGTCGAATAGATCCCCGATATAAGTATTTCGGATATCATCTCCAGCTGCTCACGTGGTAAAGCAATGTCATCAAGCCCAAGCCATACATCATCGTAACATGGTGATACCGAAGCCACAATGACTATATCTCAAAATTTACGCCGCATGGAATCACTAAGCATCGCCAACTTCCATTCATCACTGACCTCCCAATGTTATCATGATCACATATTCAAATCTCTTTCCCCTCAAATACCACGTATTTCAAAACAAAATATCTCGAATATGGGTCGCTATATCAATTTCTAATTCTTCATTTATCCAATCTCCCGATTAAGGTCACTAACAATTAGAATTATTTATAGCTCCCACAATCTCTATATGGCTCTCCATTCCTTCCGTCATAACCGATATGTCCAAAATCAAAATAAGACGGTTATGAGATTCATAAAAACAACACATGTACACTGCCACTTAAATGTCCACTGACTCATTTTCTCTACATACGCCAAATCCATTGGTCAATCCATAAAATATAGCTGAAGAGTGGCTCTAACACATACTCGTAACAATCTAAAATCACAGTCTGATTGTTACAAAATCAATTTCCCCACTCACTATAGCAAAGTCGCTACAACGATAATCATCTCACTTTAGCCTTGTCGAAATTTCCAAAATCAATCACTTAAATAGGCTGCTCAAGAACTAGGGCTAAATCCCCGTACACAACGTGAATAAGAGACCAAGGTCTCAATGTGTAGCCCTCTCAGGAATAACATCTTCCTATCTCAAAAGAAATAGGGCTGAAACATCCGAGTTCCCAACTCGTAACCTGACGCTAAAACTACTGATAAGCGTCAAAGCACAACCGAATAGGTATAACCCACATACCTATTATGTACGCAAGGATAACGTCCTAAGAGGTCGATGTACTCGAGGGATAGTCCAAGAGATACGACTCGATACCTGAAATGTACTTTACATACTTAATAATGACAATAGCACCAAGGAGCACGATGGGTATCTGCTGCAGTCGTATCCATCAGTCGGAGGTACTAAGCATTACTAAGCATATAAAATAACTGAATAGAATAGTACTCTACAGAGTACATAACAAGACACCAAAGAATCAAAGTCACTCACTTAATGAACACACTAGCATCAAAGTATATGATGGAAATCCGCCGCGGTCGAACCATCAATCCAAAATACTAGGCGTCATAAAGTATAAAAGATAACATGACTCAAGGAATGAAAGGACCTAATGCTCTGATACCAAACTGACAGGACCCGCCCTGGATTTCACCCAGAAATCCGGATAAGATCCTGCGGGGACCACCTAAGACTAACTCTATCGATAAATCGATAAGTCAATCTTAAGATGGACAACCCTAAAACTTGCAACAACCAAAACACTTCTAAAATTTCAGTTCAACCGTAACACCTGGAGCCACCTGCTCCCCAAATCACAACAACCGCCACCAATGAACACTAAATCTAATTCAACTGGCTCACAGGTAATCAGAGAAATCTAACAAAATGAACTAGAATTACAAATGGAAATATAACAAGAAATATAATATGAAAATAAAAGAAGAAGGGATCACACCTAGCGGAAGCGACAACGATGATGACTATGCCTCGACTCCGAGTACTCTTGACCTCTGACCATTACTCTGCACACAGGGCGATTTAAACCGAAGGGCCCAGGGGGAAGTAATTTAAAAACACGTTAGAGTGAGTGGATAAAATAATATCGTATAACACTTCATATAAAAAGTATTGTATTACTTCCCCAATATTTTATAACTAAAAACCACCATGCATGCATTTTCGTAAAACGTCCCACATTTAAGAAAATCAAAATAATTAATCAGCCCCGCTAATATCTCAAATACACAAATAATATTTTGTTTATACTTTCAAAATAAATACTTTGAAAATCAAATAGTAACATACCACGACCAATCCCGTTGGCCGAATCCCAAATCATTTTATAGTAAAAACCCAGCCCCACTGGTATATCGAATAATCAAATAAAATATAACTGGACCAATCCCATTGGCCCATTCCCAAATATTCTTGTAATTAAATATCCAGCCCCGCTGGTTCGGGAATTTATTAAAATCAAAAAGTCTCATAGAGAAAATATTCCCGAAACCACATAATATAAAAATCATGACCAATCCCATTGGTCATATAATAGGGGAAAGTTATCACCATTTAATAGTAAGCCTCCCAGGCTAAGGGTCGAGTCTCCCAGACTCTATAGCGTCCCACGCTAAACCTCTATACAACCCTACGTCGACCACTGAGCGTCAATCTGACCTACATGGTCAAGTCGTCACCTCGGGTGGGACGAGGTTAATAAGATAGCTAGCATCAATATATATACGGAACCAAAAACACACTTCCCCTTATATGGTGAAAAATCCGAAAATAAAACCGATATGGTGAAAAATCCGGAAGCTAATCGCGGTTCTGGTGATGGTGATTTTGGTAGATTCGTGGTTTCTACCATCGAGGACTTGAGACTTGACCGGGGAGCCCCCAGGGATGTGCGGCCGGGTGAGAGCAGGAAGAAGACTGTGGAATTGGGTCTTCGGGTAAGTCTGATCGCGTACCTGTGTGAAGCTGACGTTCTTCTTTTGTGTACTTGTACCAGCTGGTTCACAGCCTTTACGCCGCTGATATGGTGAAAAATCCGAAAATAAAACCGAAAACACACTTTCCCTTATATATAATAAATCCGTACGGTCCCCGATCGCACATCTGAGGCTTATAATAATCATAAATAGTATAATAGCCTCAAAATATATTCATATATGTCCGACATATCCAATATGCTGTAAAATAATATCGAAAAATTACAAATTCGAAAACATTAAATCGTCGGAAATCTCATTTCCGGTCTTTACATCAAAATACACATAAACTTATTCAACATAATCAAGTTATGATTAATTAAAACATACTATTTCCGGAAACCTCTTTTCCGGATAAAATCACATACTATTAAAATAAAAGAATAACCCCAAAACTTTTTTTTTTTTAAATATCAATATCATTTTAATTTTAGGGATTTTCAGGTTTCTCAGATTATTTATTTGAAATAAACTTGATTTCATTAAAACAATTATGCATGCATTTATTTAAAATAAAAATCCACTCACAATATGGCCGAGCGCGCCGCCAATCCGATCTCTCGTCCCGTCGAATAACCTCTCGACCTGTCACAGGGACGAAATTCTAAATATTACGAAACTCGGAATTTAATTATAAACGTTAAATCTACGGACGTCCTCACTCGCACGAAACCTCTCAATTTTCTCTTTTTCAATTATCGGTATAGGAATTTGGCCTCAATACCGAAAATCTACGTCCGAAATTACTCAAGACACCCACACCGTGTCCGATCAATTCTTTTACTAGTTAATTCGTCGTAAAACCCTTTTAATCAGCTTTTAACCTTTTTACGGTAAGTCAACAGTAATAATCCAAGGTCAAACAGTAAATTCTGAAAGTCAAACAGTAAATGGTTAAAATCGAATTACTATTTACCATTTACTGTTTACTTTTACTATTTTACTATTCACTTTTTACCGTTTTACTGTTTCACTGTTCATCGTCTTCAACCTCTCACCGCCGGAACAGCAGCGCCGCCGCCGGAACAGCAGCGCCGCCGCCGGAACAGTAGCGCCGCCACAAGAGGCCAAAACACCTCCAATCGATCACAAATTTCCACAGCACCGTCGCCACCACATCGGGGACTCATCCATTCGAACTCCAAAAAAATCCCAAACTCCAATTTCTCCAAAACTCAACCATTCGAACCCCAAATTATACTCAATCGACTCCAATCATCGTCCTAAACCCTAATTCAACCTCCAATTACACCAAAAACATCAATTACACAACCTCCATCAAAAATCACCAAAACCCTAAAAATTTTAAATCCTAATTTCTCCTTACCTGGATCGATTCGGTTCAATTCATTTGGTGGGATGCTTGTGCGAATAAGGATCTCCCTTTCCCCCCTAAAATCGGGCCAAGAAGTGGCCGGAGGAGGGAGCTCTGGTTCGACTCTGTCGGACCCTGTCGGTCGTCGCACGGCCAAACGACGGCGTTTCACGCCGTGCCGCTGCCACAAACGCGAAGAGGAGGCCGAGCCGGTCCGAACGTGACCGGTGCGCCGGCCCAGTTCGGTCGGACGGCGGAGAATCGGTGGTGGTTGGGCCGAGTCGGGGAAGAGGAGAGAGAAAGGAGAGAGAAGAAAAAGAAAAAGAAAAAAATGGGGGATTTCCCTTTCGGGAAATTTTCTCCCGGCTATTTCCGATTTTACATCGTAACTTTTTCGTACGAACTCCAAATTGAGCATGCTACATGTCCACGAACTCGTTTCAACGTCTTTTACCTCGTCATGAAATAAAATCCTCGGTCGAGTCAACTTATTTAAAAGTCAACCTTTAGAACTTTCAAATCGTAAAAACAATTCCCGAGGAGAAAAATTAAGCATGCTACGTGTCCACGAACTCGTTTCAACGTCTTTTACCTCGTCATGAAATAAAATCCTCGGTCGAGTCAACTTATTTAAAAGTCAACCTTTAGAACTTTCAAATCTTAAAAACAATTCTAGGTTCGGGTCGTATCACTTATGCCTGAAGTATATATTTGCGTACATTGTGTTGAGCGATATGGTTCCCCTTCGGAAAGGCCATGTTCTGGGGATTTTGATATTGGTCCACTTTGCCCTTGTGCAATTAATCTTGCTTTGGCTTTTTGGGTATATTTTTGCCATATTTTGATAGGAGCACAAAGTGTTAAGTTCTTAAAATGTTTATGCCTTCATTTATATATTTTTTAGCCCTTATTTACTCAAGATCGAGTCATAATATAGTGTCATGAGCTTTTGGTAGAGTTTTAATGAAATCGTGCTTAAAAGTCGGAAGTTTACAGAGATTTGACTAAGTGCTAAAAAATCGAAGTCCTTAAATGTTTTGTTAAATCTTTAAAGCTTCCATGTTGATTTTGATGGAATTTTCTTCTCTTATAAGTAGTATATACATTAATTATTGAGAAATGGAAAGAGTTAGAGTAATCGGAGCTAAAGAAGCTGCCGAGAATTGCTATGCAAGTTCGGATCCTGTAAGTTCGAGGAATTTCCTGGGCACATCACTCGACTTCTAGAATTTTTTCAGAACAGCTCACTTGGAACTAGATGGCGTGCCATATATGCATGGAACGATCTCTGAGTCTAGTTTCCACAGTATTTGGAATCGCATTAATAGCTATTTTTTGAAGGAAGTTATGCTTGATTGAAGATACAAAGGTCAAATTGGCCGAGAAGAAAGTAAAGAATCAGCCTCAGCCCCTGCTGATGGGCTGCAGTGCCAGCCTCGCCAACCTGCAGCCTCTGCCACAGCGCAGCGCTCGTAGCCTGACACTCGCGCTGCCGTACAACCTGACATGCAGCCTACTGAGCATGGCTTGCAGCCTGCCAAGACGCACTCGCGCTGACACTCGCGCTGTCGAGTCGTGTCCGATCATGACATGCCCGTATCCGACACAAAACAGGACGTATCCCAGGCGTATCCAAGATGTATCCACGTATCCATGTCGACGTCTGTCGAGGTCATGCCCATATCGGATACGTCATCCGATACGCTGTGGAGAGATGCCGATGCTGAAATTACCGCTGCCGAAGAGCTGCTGCGCAGCTGCGCAGCAACCATCCTGCACATACCGAGACCCATGCGCGCCAGCACTGCACCATCATGTTTATGCCCTTGCACATGCGCTGCACTGCCGAAGTTAATGCGCTGCAACTACGCTAGCAATCCGATACGCTGTCAAGAGAAGCTTCCGAGAGCCTCACTACCATGCGCTGCGTTGCGCGTATCCTGCCGAATCTGCCAAGAGCATCTGCTAAGCTGCCGATAGGGCTGTAATCGATCAAAACATGTCTTCAAGCATCCTAGAACGTTCAAGAAGCTTCCAAGGCATATCCTAGACACAAGAGGAAATCCTAGGCCGGCAAAGAAGAAGAAACCAAGTTCAACTAGGGAAAGCAAGATCAAAACCTTTTCAAAGTGGGAAAATATTAAAGAAGGATTCCTAGCCCGTCTTGGTCTAGAAAAACTCTCCCAAATCAGCCCTTTTCTTCTCCTATAAATAGAGGCCGGCACCCCCTCTCAAAACTTGTCACATCTTAAGCCAAAACACAAGTCACAAGCTCTACCAAATATTCTACCCTTAGTCCTACATAAGAAAATAAGCTGAAAATCCTTACCACAACCATCCTAAAAATCCATTTCGAATTCCATTATCCTCCATCCGATCAACACAGTTCTTCGTCTTCAAAGGTGTTTAAATGTGTGATCCACTCCCTTAGGCTTATAATTTTATGGTTTTATATTTCTATGTTTGTAGAATGTTTGTTCTTAGGGTATTTGTTTTTATGTCTATGTAAAGACAATTTGTTTATTTAGTTTTGCATGTTTAATATAGTGTACGATTTCAATATCTTGGATTACTCTAAGTGTCGAACTTGTTTGGTTTTCAAAAGATAAAACATGTAAAGAAAATATGTAACGAATTGTAGGTCTAGGTAAACGGCAAGCATGTTCACTTTGTTTTAAATTTGTACTTGGTTAATTCTTTAAAATTTGTGTGCCTTAAAGATTGGTGGTCGAATTTGGTCATGACGTTTAGGGTATCGATCTCACTTAACTGAAATAAACATGAGTCTAGTCTAGCGCTACGTTGTCTTGATTTGTGTTAATAGGGTTGGAGTAGTTTAAAAGAATTTGCATGTCGATGTGAGAAGAGTGACACCTTGCTTGCTAATATGTTTCCAACTATAAAAAGACTTATGTGCTTAAGTGTTAGTTTGTTTTAGAGTCCACGCTATGTAACTTAAAAATCAATTAGCATAAAGATTAGGATGATGCGTTACGATAAGTCCTAAGTACTTGTGAAGTCTAAAATCAATTAGTAACCCGCTACGGAGCTAATTAGGTTGGAACTAAGTCGAGTCTAGAATAAGTTGTGCTTGTTGCCGTGCCCCTTTACTTGCTCTTTGTTATGTGTTTTGATTGCTTTTTGATAAGTGATTTGTGTGAAAGATGTCGACCACATGTATATAGTAATTTAGGTTTTATTTTCTTGTTTTAAATTTAGGTTACAAATTCCAAATCGAAATCCCCCATTGTTTGAAACGTGTATATATGTTAGTAAATGTGAATTTGTGTCATAACATTCTTATATTGCAGGTAACCCTTAATCCCCGGACTGAACGATCCCTATTTATCATGTGCTACTAACGTCTATTTTGTAGGGTTATTATTGTGTGCGTGCTTAGGCAACACATCATATTTCTCCAACTAGTTCGCAATTTTTTGCTTTTTCACGATCATCTCTCTGCTTATTCCTCGTTGTAGAAGGTTTGACGTCAGTGTAGAATATTCTAGTATATTTACTTTCCTTATGTGTATAGGTGAATTATTCTGTGTAATCTTAGAAAATATTTTTCATTGTAGATGTAGGCTTGTATCCCTATATATATCTCCTTATGGAGAAGAATAATACACAAACAAACATTAAACCATTCTTTTCGACTTGGTATCAGAACTAGCACAAAACCAAAATCCTACATCACATATTTGTTTTTCCGTTGTAAAACTCACCAAAAGGACAACCCCTCAAAGAGCATAATCACAAGCACAAAGCAAAAAGCACACAGACACAAACAGTACAAAAAGCAACGCAAAAGGAGGAACTGTAGAATATTGGAGCAGCCCAGCCGAGCCGCGCCACCAGCCAAGCCGACTCCACGTACTCCAGCTGACCGAGTCCACCTGCTCCAGTAGAAAAGTTCCTGCTCCAGCAGACTCCACGTGCACCTGCCAGACTGCTCTGTCTGTTCAGCCGGCGTGGGCCCCTCCCCTCACAACATATAAATTTTTTCTAGTCCTCCGTTTTTTTTCTCTCTTATGGCAAAGGATGAAGTTATCAAATCAAGTTCATCTGACCCTACAGCTTTAGCCAATATGTCCACTCAAATTGTCAACCACTATCACACCACCACCTAAGACAACTTGGTTTTTTCAACCAATGTTGTCTTAACCGAAAATAATTACTCCATGTGGGCACCCCTTATGGAGATGAAGATTGGACGCCGAGGCAAAGCGAGCTATCTCACTGGTGCTACGACAACACCAACTGAGGGCACTTCTGAATTTGACACTTGGGTCACAGAAAATCAAAGAGTGAAAAGTTGGCTCATTGACTCCATAGAGCTATATCTGGTGAAATGCTATATTCGACTTCCGACAGCAAAAGATGTTTAGGACGCCGTTCAGCAAACTTTTTATGACGATTCTGATGAAACTAACATCTTTGAATTAAACAGGAAGTGTTTTACAGTAAAACAAAATGGTCGTACTCTTCACATCTACTACAATGAATTGGTGGGGATGTTTCAGGAGATTGATCAGCGAACAACTTCTCAAAATCACACAGTTGGTACCGTTGTCCAGGAATCGACTGTCATTGCACGCCAGCGAGTCCACATCTTCCTGAGTGGGCTCGATTCAGAGTATGATCAGGTTCGTGGAGAGATTCTTCGCAAAGATCCCAAATTCACCTTGGAGGAAAGCTATGCATATGTCCGAAAGGTGTATTCGGAACGACAAGCAATGGGATATGCTGAGTCCTCCGTTATGGCTGTTCAACGTTGACAAGGACCCCCACCAGGCTTCCCAAGTGCTCAAGCTCGTCGCTTCCCTCCCAAATCTAATCCTTATGCTAACACAAAATGTCCTCTCTGTGGCGAAGTCGGACATAGTAAGAACTGATGCTTTGAAGTCATTGCTTTGAAGTCATTGGATATCCTGATTGGTGGGATTTCACTAGGAAGCCACGCAAGAGTCAAGCAAAAATCGTTGTAGCTACTTGTTGACAGTAGCCACAGAGGGGTTACAGTAGGCCCGCAGACCCGCAGCTAGTGCACCAGGGGCCGGCCCAGGGCCCGGGACTGGATCACCAGAACCCGGCCTCGGGGTCCAGCAGTCCATCCTACTATCAGGGGCCCGGGGTCCGGGGGCCCTTGCCTGCCTAAGAGGTCACCAAAGCTGCCCTTTGGTGTGCAAACAGAAGGGAACCAGTCCCACATCGAAGGTAAGGCCAGACCTCATTCCTGGCCACCTATATAACGGCCCGAACTACCCTCATTAATAGGTAACTGATCCTTCCTACCGCTTATATACGTGCTTAAGTTATATCTATTCCAACTATACTAACTTAGGCATCGGAGAGGAGAAGACCGGCCCGCCTGGTATTTCCCTTAGTAAGCAGGTTTGCAGGAGATAGCACGAAGATTCACCTGTCTCTACCAGGCCCCAGGGTTTGTGCAGAAACAATTGACGCCGTCTGTGGGAAGATTGGACAAGAAACCACGTAAGCACTATCGATGGCAGAGAGTTCGGAAGCAAGACAGGAAAGAAATACCACCGAGGAGCAGCGTGTTGCACCAGTGCAAACGCTTGTCTCCACCCCGGTCGTTATGCGAGAGCAACGCGGCGACCAGGGCGATCAGGAAGGCGGGAGCTGTGGGAGGCCGACCGGCACGCCGAGGCCAAACCATGATAGCTCGCGCGGCAAAGGCCCAGCAACTAAAGACAGGCCTGTGCACCGGGGCTTTTCTCTGACGTTCTCGGATGATCCGTGTGACCGAGAGGAGAGCCCGCACTGCAACAGTGACCGAGACACCACGTACAACCCCGACCAGAGCAGTATGGCGGGAGAGATACGGGCAATGGCCACAGAGGTCAGTCACCTGCGTGAGGAGGGCGACCGGGATAGAGCCAAGTCCAACGCCCGGTATGGAGAAATGGAGGCGGTAAACGCTGCCTTAGTAGCCGCCCTGGAGAGAGGACAACAGCGCAACGACGCTATGGTCAGGGCACAGGCACCCCCGCCAGTTCGATGTCAGCAGTTTGAAGCGGGGCAGTCATCGGGCGGTAGGCCCAGTGATCCCGGGCGAGCAGATTCACCGGCCGGCACGGCCCCGCCAAAGAGCACGCCGACGCCTCGCCAGCCCCACACTTCGTTCGAGGATGAAACCGTGACCCCAACTGCACGGGCATTGCAGATGCTCACCGACACTGTGTCGGATTTGAAGGCCCAAATAAAGGCCAACGAGAGAAGAGCGGCACGGCCAATGGAAGGTGCACGATTCAACGAGCACATGGGCCCCTTCTCGCACCGGGTTATGGAATCGGGGAGGTCCGGTAACCAGAAGTCCCTCAAGCTCACCTACTCGGGGTCCGGCTGCCCGTACCAGCACCTGGATAGTTTCCGGTCCCAGACATGCGCCAAACGCTACTGTGATGCAGTATGCTGCAACATTTTCCAGGAAACTCTGTCTGGGGAGGCGCTCAGCTGGTTTTATGAGCTTCCGGCAAATTCAATCGAGGCCTTCGAGCAGTTGGCAGACCGGTTTGTAGGCCGCTTCATTCTCAGGGTCGAGGGAGCCCGCACTTCGACCATCCTCTTCAATTGCATGCAAGCGCCCGGCAAGGAATTGAGGACTTTCGTCAACCGTTGGTAGACAACGATGGCCGGGGTTCGGAACCTTGACAAAGGTATCGCCGAGTTGGCGTTTAAGCAAGGGCTCCGGCCAGGAAAATTTTCATATGCCGTGCGGGTAGAACTCCCGCACGGGTATGACGAGTTGATGGCAATGGCCATCCGGCATGCCCAGGCTGATCACGAGACGTACGGGCAGCACCTGCTGAAGAGGAAGCGGGAAGAGTAGCAAGAAGACCACCCCCGGGAAGAGCACCCCCCACACCGACAAGGAGACAAGATAAGCCAGCGGACCGAGAACCGAGCCGCCCGGCCAAGCCGGCCTAATAGAAATTGGGGGCAACGGTAGCAGAAGCCCTATCATGACAGACCCCAGAACGAGCACAAGCCGGCGCAGTACCGGCAAGAACGCCCCCTCGCAATCATGCCAGCACAACCGGCCGGTCAAGAGGTCTTCACCGCTCTCACCTCTTCATACGAGGACATTTTGCTTGAGAACGGGAACATCATTCCACCACCGCCCAGGAGAAAGTACCCAAAGGGGAAGCTTACCACGGCGCAAACGGGCAAGTACTTCTCCTATCATGATGAGGCTACTCATCGAACGAGCCAGTACTGTGTTCTCAAAACAGCGGTGGAGGGTTTGATTAGTAACGGCCAGCTCCAACGGTATATAGGGAAAATGAGAGCAGATCCCGACCGGGAGCAAGATCGGGGCTGGTAGACTCGCCGAGCCTCCAAGCGGTTAGTTTGGCATATCGCCGGTTGGACCGCTGTAACATCAAGATGTATATACAAACTACTTTCAAGAAAAATTACACCGGTTCCACCAATTCAAGTACATTCATAGTCAAGGGATAATACAAGCAGAGGCCATTCCGGCAAGTTTACAAAAAAAGAGCAAGGGCAAAATCCTAAGGAGCTACGCCTCCACCCTCAGCGGGCAATCCACCAGCTTCTCCGGATGAAGCAGCCGCGCCTTCAACAATCTGAGGTCACCCTCCCCTTCCGGTTGCTCTTCCGCCGACTGCTCATGGATATCCGACTGCTCATGAATATCTTCATCAGCAGCCTTCGACATCCGGGAAGTATCCAGGTACACCTTCTGCTCCCATTCCGTGTACGCATCCGCGATACCCGATTCCCTGGCCTTCTCCAGGATCTGAAGGAACTGATCGCTCTCATGGTATTTGAGAACAACCCGCTCGTACAGTTCCGGGTCCTCTTCCCCGGCCGCAGCGGCAGAGGCGGGACGCACAGCGGCAGCTCCCACCTGGAGCTCGTCCACCTTGGCCTCCAGTTCGGCCTTCTCCTCCTCAGCCAGCTCCTTCTCCCTCTCCAAGCTCCAGACCTGCTCCTCCAGCTTGGCCACCTGCTTCTTGGCTCTCTCCTCCAATCTGGCCTTCTCCCGCTCCAGCCGGGACCTCTCTGCTTCCAGCCGCTCTTGGGCTTCTGTCAGCTCGGACACCTGTCTCTTCAGCTCCTCGCTCGGATCGGGCTGGTACAGATTGTACAGCAACTGCATAACAACAGAGGCAATTAAGCAAGCAGCAAAGGAAATAAGTTACGAGCGGTACAATAGCACCGGACAATTCTTACCTGCAGGACCGACTCCTTGAACTTTTGGCTCTTCCCGCCCGCTAAGGCTCCGGTGACCTCAGCCCTGTCCAGACCAAGGCCGGCCAAGTCTGCCGCCAGCTGCCAGGCGAGTGCACTCTCCGGGCTTCCCCTCCGTGCCTCCGCAGGCGCGGGGCTACTGTGCCGGGCAGCGGAAGCCTTCTCCCCAGCGGAACTCGATGCACCGCTGGTTACCTTGAGCCGTTTGGCCAGATTCTCACCTGACGACCCACCGGTCAGCGTCACCAGTGTGGAGGGAGGAACGTCCATGATCCGCCGCCTCTTCTCACCCTGGCCGCCAGGCGAAGAAGATTGCGTGCCTAATCGGGTTACCCGGGTGACGAGCGGGACTGACCCCGGCCGGTATGGAATCCGGCTCACTCCTCCGGGAATCTTCAGTGGCCCCCCGGTAGTCTTGCCCTTACCGGGTCCCGCCTTGGGCGCAACAGGATGGCTCTTCACACGCGCCAGGACGTAGCCCTCGTCCTCAACATCCATGGCCCGCAGTTCGAGATGAACCGTAAGCCGACCGGATTCCTCATCCACCGAGGTCCGTGAAACGGCCTCGCCTTTCTCCTTAGCCTCGCGAGAAGGTCTACACCGTCCATGGATAGGGTTGTTTCGGGTTTGATGACCGCCCGGGAAGATACACCTGCAGGACGAGCAAAGGTTAGTATTTAAAAGTTAGCAAAAGTGTCACCACTAGCACTCGCTACGCACCGGGATCTCGCCCGAGACAGCAATACTCCAACACTTCTCTCCGGATGAAGTTGTAAGAGCTCCGTTCGAGATCATCCCAACATCCGAGTATGGTCGTGATCCTCTCCTGCTCCAACTCGGACAGCTCGAACGATTGATCCCCAGGGGGCTGGAAGGCACCAGGAACCCGGTACATCTTACTCCTCTTCTGCCACTTACCGCCCGCCATCACCACCTTCTTCCTCCAGTTGTTATCCACCCAAGTAGGCATATTGGTGATGATAGGTTGAAAACACCGGGCGCTGAAGGACAGACAACCCCGGGACCCTCGCTTCTTCGAGTAGGACAGCCTGTACAGTGCCCGGAATTCGTTTACCGTTGGCATACTCATCCCGGAAAACTCGTACAGGCAGCCGAGGCTCAGCAGTCGCCTCCACTGGAGCCCTGGAAGCTGCGCGGGAGATACTTGCAGTGCACTGAGCATGTATTGCACGAAGTCTGGCAGCGGGAGTGAGAACCCGTGGCGAAACTGGTCTAGATGCACGGCAACCCAACCTGCCTCCGGGTTACAGGCTGACTCTCCGAGATTCAGCTGCCGTAGCGCCACCTCATCCGGGATACTCCACGTCTCCCGAAACGCAGCAATCTCTCTGGGGTTCATGCTACCCTCCGGCTCATCGCACACCACGGCACCCTTCCCTCTACCGATGGTGTAGCTCACGGGCGGAGCACCAGCAAGGCGCACACCGTGCGGTATTTCCTCAGAACCTGAGGACCTGGAAGACGAAGCCCCGCTCCGGGAGCGGTCAGCGGCTTCAGACACCGGGGATTCCGAACCGAGCCAGTCCTCCAGTCTCTCCTCATCATCCACAATGGGACGCCTGTCGGTCGATTCGGAAGCCTCATCAGAACTTGCAGAAGACATTTTCAACCTAAGGGGAAGAAAAAACAAAACCCTAGCGTTGGTCAGCAACTGGCTAGAACAGCGCCCTCTGCGGCCCCTCCCCAAGTTTACCGCAGACGCTCCGCTTAAAACAACTCAGTCGGCGACAGAGACCCCCCCCCCCCCCCCCCGCCGCAAAAACACCGAAAAGAAAAACAAGAACAACACCAGGCAAAGAAAGCAAGATCTTTCCGATTAGTATGCTCAACCGAGGAAAGTCCGCCCTGCGAAAGCAGCGAGTAATGATAGGAGTAAAAGAGCACTTGAGGCAACGGATGTCGCGGGGCACCTCCACAGAGTTTTCGCCGGATTTCTCTCTCTTATTCTCTCTGATCAAGCAGCAAAACAGAACTTGAGAAGGCAGAGGAGGCCTTTTTATAGAGAGGTCCGGTGCCCTAAGCACTTGTAATCCCCCCAAAGCACGCAATCAGAGCAACTCAAACGCCCGTAAATCCAGACCCTCCATCTCAGACCGCTCCCTACCAGCACGTGTCCCAGCATCAGTAAACTGCCCACGCCATCATAACTGATGGGACTGATGGACTTCCTCCTTAAATGCATGTCAGCCACTTGTCCCGCCTACTGGCGACAGGTAAGGGAGTTAGGAGCGGGAACCAAGGCGTCAGGCCCCCCCCCCCCCCCCCCCCACTTCCCCAGGCTCTACGGTTCCATGGCAGTTCACGGTTAGGTATCATTCAACCAGGCTGCATGGCATCTCTCACCGCTATGTGTTTTTCAACCGCTTCGAGAGCATTGTTTCGGGTATGAGCCATCTGGTTCCATGGCAGTTCACGGTTAGGTATCATTCAACCGGCTGCATGGCATCTCTCACCGCTATGTGTTTTTCAACCACTTCGAGAGCATTGTTCCGGGTATGAGCCATCCATCCGGTTCCATGGCAGTTCACCGTTAGGTATCATTCAACCAGGCTGCATGGCATCTCTCACCGCTATGTGTTTTTCAACCGCTTCGAGAGCATTGTTCCGGGTATGAGCCATCCGGTACCATGGCAGTTCACGGTTAGTTATTATTCTACTGGCTGCATGGCATCTCTCACCGCTATGTGTTTTTCAACCGCTTCGAGAGTATTGTTCTGGGTATGAGCCATCCATCCGGTTCCATGGCAGTTCATGGTTAGGTATCATTCAACCGGCTGCATGGCATCTCTCACCGCTATGAGTTTTTCAAACGCTTCGAGAGCATTGCTCCAGGTATGAGCCATCCATCCGGTTCCATGGCAGTTCACGGTTAGGTATCATTCAACCGGCTGCATGGCATCTCTCACCGCTATGAGTTTTTCAACCGCTTCGAGAGCATTGTTCCGGGTATGAGCCATCCATCCGGTACCATGACAGTTCACGGTTAGGTATCATTCAACCGGCTCCATGGCATCTCACCGGTTAGGTAACATTCAACCGCCCCGAGACCATCTCACCGGTTATGATCATCCAACCGGCTCGAGAGCAATCTTCCGGGAACGAGATCCACCCGGCCCCATGGCATCTCACTGGGGGACTCATCTCGATATGGCAGAATGCCGGGTCGAGGTCCGCCCGGTTCCATGGCATGACCCCGGTTATGAGAACATTCGACCGGCATGGGCTTTATACACCCGGGTGAGTTTACATCTAACACATGTACTCTTGTCCAGCAGGATAAAAACCCTGTATCGCACTGAATTGCGGTCAATATGGGGCTCTACGGCGAGCCTTGTCACCTCAACGCCACCCCATTTCCTCAACGCTTATTCCAACACAAGCTGAGAAGAACTAGCAAGTGTTAACCGGTGCTTCAACAAACCGCAACACCGGGGCCACCTCCTCGCAGCCTAGCAATATGGACTCGTCTCGATATGGCAGAACACCCGGTCGAGGTCCCATACTCCGACTCGTACCGATTTGGCAGAACGCCCGGTCGAGGTCGCAGCCTAGCAATATGGACTCGTCTCGATATGGCAGAACGCCCGGTCGAGGTCCCATACTCCAACTCGTCTCGATATGGCAGAACGGCCGGTCGAGGTCTGGTGCACAAGTTCAATTGGGGGACTCGTCTCGATATGGCAGAACGCCCGGTCGAGGTCTGGTGCACAAGTTCACTTGGGGGACTCGTCTCGATATGGTAGAACGCCCAGTCAAGATCCCATTCTCTCCGGCTCACTCTGATATGGCAGAACGCTCAGTCGATGTCCCATGCTCTCCGCCTCGTACCGATTTGGCAGAACGCCCGGTAGAGGCCCAGTGAACTTCTCTTCGTACCGATATGGCAGAGCGCCCGGTCGAAATTCCATGCACACATCTATTGCATGGCATCATCTCATATACTCTCCGGGTTTCACCCCACTCCATGCTCATAGCACCACAACACTTGAGCACAGTACTACTCATATTGCAAACGTACTCATAAATTGTTGCTCACTATCGGTAACAGGTACTCACCCCGGTCACGCCCAATCTTCAACGCGGACTTGGGGGACTGGGCACCGTTGGGTTGGTAACCCTGCGGGTCTGCAGGGCAAGGGCAAGACAGATTAAGTCCCCATTCAAGATTGCACTTGACCGGGAACTTGGGGGACTTGTTGACAGTAGCCACAGAGGGGCTACAGCAGGCCCGCAGACCCGCAGCTAGTGCATCAGGGGCCGGCCCAGGGCCCGGGACCGGATCACCAGAACCCGGCCTCGGGGTCCAGCAGTCCATCCTGCTACCAGGGGCCCAGAGTCCGGGGGCCCTTGCCTGCCTAAGAGGTCACCAAAGCTTCCCTTTGGTGTGCAAACAGAAGGGAACCAGTCTCACATCGAAGGGTAAGGCTAGACCTCACTCCTGGCCACCTATAAAAGGGCCCCAACTACCCTCATTAATAGGTAACTGATCCTTCCTACCGCTTATATACGTGCTTAAGTTATATCTATTCCAACTATACTAACTTAGGCATCGGAGAGGAGAAGACCGGCCCGCCCGGTATTCCCCTTAGTAAGCAGGTTTGCAGGAGATAGCACGAAGATTCACCTGTCTCTACCTGGCCCCAAGGTTTGTGCAGAAACACTACTATAGAGGACGAGCAGCCTTCTCCTGCCTCTGCTCATGTAGCACAATCAGGTATACATGGTGTTCGTACCTAAAACCCGTAGACCTGGTAGAGACAGATGAATCCAAGCGTGATCTCCTGTAAACCTGCTTACTAAGGGGAATACCGTGCGGGCCGGTCTTCTCCTCTCCGATGCCTAAGTTAGTACAGTTGGGATGAATAGATAACTTAAGCACGTATGATAAGCGGTTGGAGAGATCAGTTACCTATTAATGAGGGTAGTTGAGGCCCTTATATAGGTGGCCGGGCGTGAGGTCTGGCCTCACTCTTCGATGTGGGACTAGTTTCCTTCTGTTTGCACACCAAAGGGCAGCTCTGGTCACCTCTTTGGCAGGCTGGCGCCCCCGGTCCCCGGGCCCCTGGTCGTAAGGTAGACTGCTGGACCCCGGGTCCGGGTGCTGATGATCCGGTCCCGGGCCCTGGGCCTGTCTCGGGGACACTGGCTGCGGGTCTGGGGGCCTGTTGTAGCCCTTCTGTGGCTACTGTCAACAAGTCCCCCAAGTTCCCGGTCAAGTGCAATCTTGAATGGGGACTTAATGTCTTGCTCCTGTCCCGCAGACCCGCATGGTTACCAACCCAACGGTGCCCAGTCCCCCAAGTCCGTATTGAAGATTGGGCGTGACCGGGCGTTCGGTCAGGGGAGGCGTGGTGAGTACCTGTTAATGATGATGTGCGACAGTTATGAGTCTGTTTGCAATACAAATGGTATTGTGCTTAAGTCCTGTCGTGCCATGAGCATGGAGCGGGGTGAAACCCGGAGAGTGCATGGGATGATAATGGGGCGTTGAAATCCACCATGCAATAGATATGGAGCGGGGCAAAACCCGAAGAGTGCATAGGATCTCGACCGGGCGTTCTGCCATGTCGGAACGAGTCCCCCAAGTTCCCAAAATGATTGTGCATGGGATCTCGACCGGGCGTTCTTCCATGTCGGAACGAGTCCCCCAAGTTCCCAAAATGATTGTGCATGGGTCTCGACCGGGCGTTCTGCCATGTCGGAACGAGTCCCCCAAGTCCGGCCCAGCTTGTGTTGGGATAAGCATGGGGTAAGACTGCTAGCCTGCGGGGAGACCTGTTGGAGCGTGGAATAAGCCAACAGGTGCCCCGGTGGGTGTTGCGGCCATGTTGAAGCACCGTTTAACACTGGCTAGTTCTTCTCAGCTTGTGTTGGGATAAGCGTTGAGGTAATGTGCAGGTTTATTAGCCTGCGGGGAGACTTGTTCTGTTAGAGAAACAATCTGCCCGGTGGGGTGGCGTTGAGGTGACAAGTCTCGCCGTGGAGCCCCACATTGATCGCAGTTCAGTGCGATGCAGGGTTTTTATCCTGCTGGACAAGAGTACATGTGTTAGATGTAAACTCACTCGGGTGTATAAAGCCCATGCCGGTTGAATGTTCTCATAATCGGTGTCATGCCATGGAGCCGGTTGAATGAAACCTAACCGGTGAGATGCCATGGAGCCGGTTGGATGTCTCATCACAGGTGAAATGCTCTCGAGCTGGTTGAATGTTCCCTAACCGATGAGATGCCATGCAGCCGGTTGAATTATACCTAACCGGTGAACTGCCATGGAGCCATGCAGCCGGTTGAATGATACCTAACCGGTGAACTTTCATGGAACCGGTAGGAAAAAATCATAACCGGTGAGATGCCATGGAGCCGGTTGGATGTCTCGTAACCGGTGAAATGCTCTCGAGCCGGTTGAATGTTACCTAACTGATGAGATGCCATGCTGCCGGTTGAATTATACCTAACCGGTGAACTGCCATGGAGCCATGCACCCGGTTGAATGATACCTAACCGGTGAACTTTCATGAAGCCGGTTGGAAAAAGTCATAACCGGTGAGCTGTCGTGGAGATGCCATGCAGTCGGTTGAATTATACCTAACCGGTGAACTGTCATGGCGCCGGTTGGAAGATCATAACCGGTGAGAAGCCTTCGAGCCGGTTGGAAAAAATCATAACCTATGAGCTATCGTGGAGATGCCATGCAGCCGGTTGAATTATACCTAACCGGTGAATTGCCATGGCGCCGGTTGGAAGATCATAACCGGTAAGAAGCCTTCGAGCCGGTTGGAAAAAATCATAACCTGTAAGCTGTCGTGGAGATGCCATGCAGCCGGTTGAATTATACCTAACTGGTGAACTGCCATGGCACCGGTTGAAAGATCATAACCGGTGAGAAGCCTTCGAGACGGTTGGAAAAAATCATAACCTGTGAGCTGTCGTGGAGATGCCATCCAGCCGGTTGAATTATACCTAACCGGTGAACTGCCATGGTGCCGGTTGGAAGATCATAACCGGTGAGATGTCGTGGCTCTTGGGGAAGTGGCGGGGCTTGACGCCTCGGTTCCCGCTCCTATCTCCCTGACCTGTCGCTCGTAAGCAGGACAAGTGGCTGACATACATTTAAGGAGGAAGCCCATCAGTCCCGTCAGTTATGATGGCGTGGGAAGTTTACCAATGCTGGGACACGTGCCAGTAGGGAGCGATCTGAGATGGAGGGTCTGGATTCGCAGGCATTTGAGTTGTCCTGATTGCGTATTGGGGGGATTACAAGCGCCTAGGGCATCATACTCATCTATAAAAAGGCCTCCTCTTCCTTCATAAGTTCTGTTTTGCTCTTTGGCTCAGAGAGAAGAAGAGAAGGTTAGAGAGGAATCCGGCGAAAGCTCTGTGGAGGTGCCCCGCGACATCCGTTGCCTCAAGCGTTCTTGTTCTTTGCCTACCATTGCTCGGTGTTTTCGTAGGACGGACTTTCCTCGGTTGTGCATAGTAATCGGTAAGTCTTGCTTTCTTTGCGTGGTGTTTTTCTTGTTCTTTTTGGCGTTTTGCGGCGGGGGGAGGGGGGGCTCTGTCGCCAACAGTGAGTTGTTTTTAAGTGGGGCGGCTGTGGTAATCTTGGGGAGGAGCCGCAGAGGGCGCTGTTCTTGCCTGTTGCTGACCAGCGGTGGGGTTTTGTTTTCTTCCCCTTAGGTTTAAATGGCTTCTGCAAGCTCTAATGGGGCTTCCGAATCGGCCGACAGACGTCCCGTCATGGACGATGAGGAGAGACTGGAGGATTGGCTTGGTTCGGAATCCCCGGAGGCCGAAGCCGCTGACCGCTCCGGGGGCGAGGTTTCGTCTTCCGGGTCCTCGGGATCTGAGGAAATCCCGCACGGGGTGCGCTTTTCTGGCACTCGGCCCGTGAGATACACCATCGGGAGTGGGGAAGAGGCCGTGGAGTACGATGAGCCGGAGGGTAGTATAAACCCCGAAGAGGTTGCCGCCTTCCGGGAGAAATGGAGTATCCCCGATGAGGTGGCGTTACGGCCGCTGAATCTCGGAGAATCGGCCTGTAACCCGGAGGCGAGTTGGGTTGCCGTGAACTTAGACCAATTTTGCCACGGGTTTTCCCTCCCTCTGCCAGATTTCGTGCAGTACACGCTCAGTGCGCTGCAAGTGTCTCCCGCGCAGCTTCCCGGGAACCAGTGGAGGCGGTTGCTGAGCCTCGGTTGCCTGTACGAGTTGTCCGGTCTGAGCATGCCAACGGTGAACGAGTTCCGGGCACTATACAGGATATCCTTCTCGAAGAAGCGAGGGTCCCGAGGTTGTCTGACCTTTAGCGCCCGGTGCTTCCAGCCTATCATCACCCATCTGCCTTCTTGGGTGGATAATAGCTGGAGGAAAAAGGTGGTGATGGCGGGTGGGAAGTGGCAGAAGAGGAGGAAGATGTACCGGGTTCCTGGTGCCTTCCAGCCTATTCGCAATCATTCGTTCGAACTATCCGAGTTGGAGCGGGAAAGGATTACGACTATACTCGGATGCTGGGACGATCTTGAACGAAGCTCCTACAACTTCATTCGGCGGGAAGTGTTGGAGTACTGCTGTCTCGGGCGAGATCCTGGTGCGTAGCAAGGTTTAGCGATGGCATTTCTGCTGACCGATTTTTAAACACTAACCTTTTGCTTGTCCTGCAGGTGCATCTTCCCGGGCGATCATCAAACCCGACAATACCTTATCCATGGACGGTGAAGACCTTCTCTTAAAGCTAAAGGAGAAAGGGGAGGCCGTTTCGCGGACCTCGGTGGATGAGGAGTCCGGTCGGCTTACCGTTCATGCTGAACCGAGGGCCATGGACGTTGAGGACGACGCCTATATTCTGAGGCGTGTGAAGAGTCACCCTGCTGCGCAAGGCGGGGCCTGGGAAGGGCAAGACCACCGGAGGGCCACCAAAGGTTCCTGGTGGGGTGAACAGGATTCCATATCGGCCGGGATCAGTCCCGCTCATCACCAGAGTCACCCGGCCAGGTGCACAATCTTCTTCACCGGACGGCCAGGGTGAGAAGAGGCGGAGGGTCATGGCGCTGACCGGCCGGTCGTCAGATGAGAACTTGGCGAAGAGGCTCAAGGTGGCCAGCGGTGCGTCGAGTTCCGCTGGGGACAAGGCTGCTGCTGGTCCAAACTCTGCCAGTCAGCAGAGTAGCCCCGCTCCTGCGGAGGAACAGAGGGGGAGTCTGGAGAGTCCCTTCATCCGGAAGCTGGCGGCAGATGTGGCTGGCCTTGGTCTGGACAGGCCTGGGGTCACCGGAGCCTTGGCGGGGGAGAACCGTCAAAAGTGCAAGGAGTCGGTCCTCCGGGTAAGAATTGCTTGGTGCCATGGCACCGCTCATAACTCGTTACCTTTGCTGCTTGCCTAATTGGCTCCCTGTTGTTGTGTAGTTGTTGTACAATCTGTACCAGCCGGATCCGAGCGAGGAGCTACCGGAGCTGAAGAGGCAGGTGGCCGTTCTGACAGAAGCCCGAGAGCGTCTGGAAGCAGAGAAGTCCAGGCTGGAGCGGGAGAAGGTCAGACTGGAGGAGAGGGCCAAGAAGCAGGTGGCCAAGCTGGAAGAGCAGGTTCGGAGCCTCGAGGAGGAGAAGGAGCTGGCTGAAGAGGAGAGGGCCGAGCTGGAGGCCAAAGTGGATGAGCTCCAGGTGGGAGCTGCCGCTGTGCGCACTGCCGCTGCTGCTGCGCCTGGAGAAGAGGACCCGAAACTTTACCAGCGGGTTGTCCTCAGGTATCATGAGAGTGATCAGTTCCTTAAGTTCCTGGAGAAGGCCAGGGAATCGGGCATCGCAGACGCCTACGTGGAGTGAGAAGAGAAGGGGTACCTGGATACCTCTCGAATATCCATGAGCTGATGAGAATATCAATGAGCAGTCGGATATCCATGAGCAGTCGGTAGGCGAGGTGCAACCGAAAGGTGAAGGCGGGCCTCAAACTGCTGGAGAAGGTGCTGCGGCTTCATCTGGAGAAGCTGGTGGAACGCCCGCTGAGGGGGGAAGTGCGGCTCCTTAAGATTTTTGCTTTGCTCTTTTTTTTGTAAACCCGCTGGAATGGTTTTTGTTTGTATTACTCCTTGGATATAAATACATTTGCTCTGGTGGAACTGGTCGAGATTTTCTCAAAATAGTTGGCATACATATCTCATGATGTTACAGCGGTTGAACCGATGATATGCCAAACTAACCGCTTGGAGGTTTGAGCGTGCCTACCAGCCCTGGCCTTGCTTTCCCCTTTATACCGCCGGAGCTGGCCGTTGCTAATCAGACCCTCCACCGCTGTCTTGAGAGCGAAGCACTTGTTCGTCCGATGAGTAGCTTTATCGTGATAGGAGCAGTACTTGCCCGTTTGCGCCGGGGTAAGCTTCCCCTTTGGGTACTTTCTCCTGGGCAGTGGGGGAATGATGTTCCCGTTCTCGTGCAAGATGTCCTCGTATGAAGAGGTTAGGGTGGTGAAGACCTCTTGACGTTCTGCTGGCATGATTGCCAGGGGGCGTTCTTGCCGGTACAGCGCCGGCTTGTGCTCGCCCTGGGGTTTGTCATGATAGGGCCTCTGCTGTCGTTGCCCCCAATTTCTGTTGGGTCGGCCCGGTCGGGTACCCCGGTTCTCTCTCCGCTGGCTGGCCTTGTCTTCTTGGCCGGGAGGGGGGTGCTCCTCCCGGGGGTGGTCCTCCTGCTGCTCGCCCCTCGTTCTTTTCAGCAGGTGCTGCCCGTACGTTTCATGGTCGGCCTGAGCATGCCTGATGGTCATCGCCATTAGCTCGTCATACCCCTGCGGGAGTTCCACCCGTACGGCGTAGGAAAATTTTCCTGGCCGGAGCCCTTGTTTGAACGCCATCTCGGCGATACCCTTGTCGAGGTTCCGAACCCCGGCCGTCGCCGTCTGCCAGCGGTTGACAAACGTCCTCAGCTCCTCGCCAGGTGCCTGCATGCAGTTGAAGAGGATGGTCGATGTCCGGGCTCCCTCGACCCGGAGGATGAAGCGGCCTACGAACCGGTCGGCCAGCTGCTCGAACGCCTCGATGGAGTTTGCCTGAAGCTCATAGAACCAGCTGAGCGCCTCTCTAGACAGGGTTTCCTGGAAAATGTTGCAGCATACTGCATCGGAATAGCCTTTGGCGCACGTTTGGGACCCAAAACAGTCCAGATGCTGGTACGGGCATCCGGATCCTAAGTACGTGAGCTTTAGGGATTTCTGGTTACCGGACCTCCCTGATTCCAAAAACCGATGCGAGAAAGGGCCCATGCGCTCGTTGAATCGCGCGCCTTCCATAGGCCGCGCTGCCCTTCTCACGTTGGCCTCCATTTGGGCCTTCAGATCCGACACAGTGTCGGTGAGTATCTGCAATGCCCGTGCAGTCGGGGTCATGACTTCTCGAATGAAGCGTGTGGTTGCCGAGGCGTCGGCGTGCTCTTTGGTGGGGCCGTGCCGGCCGGGGACTCCGCTCGCTCGGGGTCGCTGGGCCTTCCGCCCGATGACTGTCCCTCTTCAAACCGCTGAGATCGGCCTGGCGTGGGTGCATGTGCCCTGGTCATAGCGTCGTTGTGCTGCTGTCCTCTCTCCAGGGCGGCTACCAGGGCAGCGTTCACCGCCTCCATTTCCTCATACCGGGCATTGGATTTTGCTCTATCCTGGTCGCCCTCCTCACGCAGGCGACCGACTTCCGCTGCCATCGCCCGTATCTCCCCCGCCATATCGTGCCGGTCGGGACTGTACGTGGTGTCCAGGTCACTGTCACCGAGCGGGCTCTCCTCCCTGTCACTCGGATCGTCCGAGAACGTCAGCCAAAAGCCCCGGTACGCTGGCTGGTCGTCCTTCGCCGGGCCTTTCCCGCGCGAGCTATCATGGTATGGCCCCAGCGTGCCGGTCGGCCTCCCACAGCTCCCATCTTCCTGGTTGCCCTGGTCGTTGCGCTGCTCTCGAGTGACGACCGAGGTGGAGATGAGCGCTTGCCCTGTTGCAGCACGCTGCTCCTGGGTGGCATTTCTTTCCTGGAATGCTTCTGAGCTTTCTGCCATTGGTAATGCTTACGTGGTTTTTATCGAACTTCCCACAGACGGCGCCAATTGTTCGTACCTAAAACTCGTAGGCCTGGTAGAGACAGATGAATCCAAGCGTGATCTCCTGTAAACCTGCTTACTAAGGGGAATACCGGGCGGGCCGGTCTTCTCCTCTCTGATGCCTAAGTTAGTACAGTTGGGATGAATAGATAACTTAAGCACATATGATAAGCGGTTGGAGAGATTAGTTACCTATTAATGAGGGTAGTTGAGGCCCTTATATAGGTGTCCGGGCGTGAGGTCTGGCCTCACTCTTCGATGTGGGACTAGTTCCTTCTGTTTGCACACCAAAGGGCAGCTCTGGTCACCTCTTTGGCAGGCTGGCGCCCCTGGTCCCCGGGTCCCTGGTCGTAAGGTAGACTGCTGGACCCCGAGTCCGGGTGCTGATGATCCGGTCCCGGGCCCTGGGCCGGTCTCGGGGACACTGGCTGCGGGTCTGCGGGCCTGTTGTAGCCCTTCTGTGGCTACTGTCAACACATGGTAAGGCCTCTTCGAATAGGTTTTCGATAATTGATACGGGAGCAACAGACCACATGACAAATGACCCTAGTCTCATAAAACACTTACAAAATTCTTCCCAACATAGTGTATCTACTGCTGATGGTACTCCGACTCCGGTTATCGGGGAAGGTTTTGTTGGCTTGTCAGATACTTTAACCCTTGACTCTGTGTTAGTTGTCCCTTCTTTAGCCCATAATGTGCTCTTTGTTGGTCAAATTATTTTGGCACTCACATGTCTTAATACCTTTTACCCATATTTCTGTGTATTTCAGGACATTCTAACTCGACGGATTTTTGGTTATGGTGTTAGAAGGGGGAAACTGTACTACTTGGACCTGACAGAGAGTGGCGAACAACGGTTTTTTGGACAAGTCAATCAAGTCAATAGCGTAGAGAATGCTAAGAAAACAGTTTGGTTATGGCACCGCCGATTAGGACACCTCTCCTTTGTTTATCTTAAAAACCTACAGCCGCATCTTTTTTCGATTGTTAGCGAATCAGATTTTCATTGTGATGTATGCGAACTGGCCAAGAGCCACCGTATGTCATATTCTCCTAGTTTAAATAAAGTCCTATCCCTTTTGTGAAAGTCCATTCTGATGTTTGGGGACCTGCCAAGATTCCATCTCTTTCTGGTGCTCGATACTATGTGACTTTTATCGATGATTGTACTCGAATGACATGGGTGTCATTGCTCAAGAACAAAAGTGAAGTTTGCGCCATGTTCAAGGAGTTTCACAAGATGGTGTCTACAAAACGGTGGAGAATATGTTAATGGCCCCATGCACGAATTTATGAGCACTCATAACATTCGACATCAAACTTCCAATACATACAGTCCACAACAAAATGGCTTAGCAGAAAGAAAGAATCAGCAACTCCTTGATGTCGTTCGAGCATCCTTATTTGGCATGACTGTCCCTCGTGAATATTGGGGAGAAGCTGTGAAATCTGCTGCCTATCTCAGTAACCATACTCCCCCTCGGGTAATTGACTTTCAAAATCCTCAACAGAAACTCCAGACTCTCCTCTCAATTCCATCTTTACCAAATTTAGAGCCGTGTGTATTTGGATGCGTCGCTTATGTTCATATTCCCAAGGCTCAGCGCACCAAACTTGTTCCTCGTGCCTAGAGATGCATTTTTATTGGCTATGCTAAATTTCAAAATGGCTATAGATGTTATGATCTCATCACTGACACGGTACATGTATCCCTTGATGTCTCCTTCCACGAAGCAGAACCCTATTTTTCGGTGTCTTCCCTTCAGGGGAAGAAAACTTATGAAGGGAATTCCAGACATGTATTTGAATTGGAGGAGTTTGCGGATATTGAAGCACTGGAAGAAAAATTTGGTGCTGATAGAAACAGGGATGCTTGACTGCAAGCCAGTTGAAATACCAATTGAGATGAAATTGAGAAAAATTCTAACGTAAGTATGTACTTGACTTGTTAGCAGAAATAGGAATGCTTGACTGCAAGCCAGTTGAGATACCAATTGAGATGAATCACAACCTTGCCATTTATCCAGATATCAAGTTCTGACAGACAAGGTGTCACGGGCCGACTTTGCTGGAGCGCAAAGAGGACCGTGCGGCACTTACTGTCCCTTCGAGAAGGTAGTAAGTCAGCCTTGAGCGTACCTTGCAAGGAACAATGGAAACCACACGATATTAATATATTGCACGCAACAAGTAAGTACAGTATAATATAGTTGTGGGGCGAGCTCGTCGACAAGCGAGCGAGCAATTGAATGCAAAGTTACAAAAGATCTCACGCGACACAGATGATTGAATAATTCCTCTCTTTATTGATGGTAAGACGTTTACAGGGGCGCAAGTACATGTGCACCGTCGCCGACTAGGAACTCCCCTGTATAGAGCAAATCGGCCAAATAGTAACTTGGCACAGGGGAAACATGAATATTAGGAAACATAAATTACAAAAATGCCACTAGCACACAAGCAACCGGCCATAGGCTTAACTCTTGACCTTGGACAAGGTTGCTTGTGGCGTTACAAGTTATATCCCTAACACAAGGGAAGGTATTATGTAACAGTCCAGCCCATACACTTTGAGATATTGTCCGGTTTGGGTCTCACCCTCACGGTTTTGTTCTTCGGATCTCACGAGCATCTTCACAGTAGGTCACCCATCCTGGAATTGCTCTAGGCTCAGCAAGCTTAACTTCGGAGTTCTCATCCCCTCCGAAGTCATTGAGCCCCGAAACACATCTCTATATATTGACCCGACTCTTTACATATAAGCACAGCATCCACTCTCCCCCGGGCGATGTGGCATGCGTGACCTACCTACCTACAAGCTTCCCTAGCCAGGTCAGGTCAAGTGATCACAATCCACCCCTCTTAGGGTCTGACGTCCTCATCGGCACACTTCCGGCCGGGGACAGGCTCTGATACCAATTGTAACAGTCCAGCCCATACACTTTGAGATATTGTCCGCTTTGGGTCCCACCTTCACGGTTTTGTTCTTCGGAGCTCACGAGCATCTTCCCAGTAGGTCACCCATCCTGGAATTACTTTAGGCTCAGCAAGCTTAATTTCGGAGTTCCCATTCCCTCCGAAGCCATTGAGCCCCCAAAACGCGTCTCTATATATTGACCCGACTCTTTACATATAAGCACAGCATCCACTCTCCCCCGGGCGATGTAGGATGCGTGACCTACCTACCTGCTAGCTTCTCTAGCCAGGTCAGGTCAAGTCATCACATATCAACGTCTAATAGGGAGACTCATTTATCTTTCTCATACTAGACCAGATATTGCGTATGTTGTGAGTGTAGTTAGCCAGTTTATGCATTGTCCCAGTGAAGAGCATATGGATGCAGTATATCGTATTCTAAAGTATCTCAAGAATGCACCTGGAAAAGATTTGTTGTTTGAAAAGGAGAATGAGTTAGAAGTCGTGGGATATATGGATGCTGATTGGGCAGGTGATAAGACTGAGAGAAGATCTACAATTGGATACTTCACCTTTGTTGGAGGAAATCTAGTGACCTGGCGTAGTAAGAAACATGAAGTTGTTGCTAGGTCAAGTGCAGAAGCAGAGTTTTAAGGTATGGCAGATGGCGTATGTGAGTTACTATGAATCTGAAATGTGTTGAAGGACTTAGGTATCAAGCTTAAGAAACCTATGGACTTACATTGCGATAACAAATCATCAATTGAAATTGCATATAATCTGGTTCAGCATGACCGAACTAAGCACGTGGAGGTGGATCGATTCTTTATCAAAGAGAACTTAGACAAGAAGGTCATTTGGTTCCCTTTCGTATATACAGAAGACCAGTTGGCAGATATTCTTACAAAAGGAGTGTCAAGGAAAGTATTTGACGATTCGATTGACAAGTTGGGCATGATTGACATCTATGCGCCAACTTGAGGGGCAGTGTAGAATATTCTAGTATATTTTCTTTCCTTATGTTTATAGGTGAATTATTCTGAGTAATCTTAAACTATATTTTTCCTTGTAGATCTAGACTTGTATCCCTCTATATATCTCCTTATGGAGACGAATAATACACAAGAAAATATTAAACCATTCTTTTCTACTGTCAGTTCTTCCCCTATCCGGATGTAGTTTTCTGCATGTTGTTGCAATTCATTGTAGGACATTGGTTGTTCTAATTTGCTTAGTGCGAACATAATTGGCTCCTCTTTAGTCTGTTTCAAAATACTATAGCTGACACTGCTTCATCCAAGCATTGGAATTGTGAAGTTACCTTGCAGAACCATGAGAGGTATGATTGTAGGCTCTCTAACTCTGCTTGGTGCATTTCGAAGAGTACTGAATGGTCTTCATATGTTTTCTGTTCCTCCGCATAATTCTTGAATATGCGGATGATTTGAGTGCTTAACTTTTGGAACGATTGTACTGTTTTGAGTTGTGTGTTGAAGAACCATCTCTCCGCTTTGTCGTACGACATTGTTCCAAATAGTCTGCATTATTCAACGTCGTTATATTTTGCATAACCTACGGGTTGCGGATATGAACTTTTCTACATGCTCGTACAGATTCCCTTTTTATTTGTATGGTTTGATCTATGCAATCTCATCCTGAATGTCATCAACTATGATTGGTGCGTTTGGGTTTTGTTGTCACAATGTGTGGTTAATTTTGCTACTGTTTGTGATTTCTTTTCCCAGATGTAGCGTTTGGATTTTTTGGGTATGCATTGTACTACTCTTGATTTTCATTGGTTTAGCTTTTGCTTGCCGCCCTTCGCTTATCCGATGAAGAGCTTTCGTGGTCAAATCGAGACCCGCAGACGGCCCCAATTGTTTACAAGTGTAATACAATGGGTGACTGTGAGAGATTGACTCCCGAAAATATGTTGATCTGGCGACTTCGGCCTCAGAAGATCTTCAACTCGTCCGTCTGATTTCTACAAGCGAGTTCTTCCTTCTAACCTGTAAAGAAAGTAAATAAATATTTGTAAATCAATTAGGAGATTGCATAGCAGTATACAGTAGGATTCTTTTCCTATTATGTTTCCTAGTTTGTAGTAGTATGCTTGTACGCAAAGACATCTAGTCTTACTCTCGAAGATATCTCATGTATATAACCCTTCGGGTATGTATCAATAAGATCATCTTCTGCCAATATAATTCTTTTCATGGTATTAGAGCAGGTACATAGAATTCCATAGCAGTAGACTTCTTATCCTTTTGTCATCGTGGTGAAAATAGATGGTGAGGACATTCTCATCCCTTCCCCTTTCGGAGGCAGCAATTCTATTGTCTCAAATCCCTTTTTCATTCACCAATCCTATCATCCCGGTTTGGTGCTAGTTTCAAAACCTCTCAATGGTGACAACTATTCGACTTGGCGGAGGGCCATGTCAATCTCTCTGAATGCTAAGAATAAACTTAGCTTTGTCAATGGCGTCATCAAGGCGCCTTCTGAAGAAACTGATCCGGATGATTATCCGGCATGGTCTCTTTGCAATGATATGGTGCACTCTTGGATTGTCAACTCAATTACCCCAAATATCTCTGATTGTGTGATTTACTACACTACTGCTCGTGAAGTTTGTGAGGATCTCCGAGAGCGTTTTTCCCAAAGCAATGCTCCACGCATCTTTCAAATTCAGCGTGAGATAGCCTACCTTAAGTAAGAATAACTTTCTATGGTAGCGTATTACACCAGTTTGAAGGGCTTGTGGGATGAATTGGCCTCTTATATTGTATGCACTTGTGGAATTCAGCAAGATCGTCAAAAATTGATGCAATTTCTTATGGGGCTCAATGAGTCTTATACTGCTGCTCGTGGACAAATCTTATTGATGAATCCGCTTCCATCTGTGCGTCAAGCTTACTCTTCCATATCCCAGGAGGAGAGGCAACGTAGCCTTGGAGCTGCTCGAGAAACCAATAGCGCTGCAATGGCGGTAAGGAGTGGAAGACAAAATACTTTTCGCTCTAATCAATCCAATAAGCGTTCTGGCTTTTCCAATGGAGGAGATAGACGTTTTGGTTCATCATGTGGCTCTTCTGGTAATTCATCCAGACCCCGTCCACACTGTACCTATTGCAACGATGATAATCATTTTGTTGAGACTTGTTGGAAGTTACGTGGCTATCCTCCTGGACATCCAAGGCACAAGACAAAGAACAATGGCAATCGTACCTCTGTCAACCTTGTCACCGATGGTGATGAAGATTTGGAACCAATGCTCACGAGTCTCTCAAATTCACAAATGGAACGACTTGTGACAGCTTGGGAAAAGAAAAACAAAGGTAGTGATGAAAAGACTCCTCAAGCTAATGCTGTAGCCAAACCAGATTTGTCCAAAGCTTTACGTCGTCGTTGGATTCTCGACAGTGGTGCTGATCACATAGTTTCATCATCAAACACGCTTTGAAACATATAAATAGAAATCATGCTTTGTCTCCATTATTATTGCCACAGATTACTTCCACCGGATCATCAGTACCATTAAATTCATATTTTTATCTTCATGATGTGCTATGTGTACTGAAATTTAAAGTTGATTTGTTATCTATTGGCCGGCTTACAAGGGGTTTGAACTGTTCGGTGACATTTTTCTCTTATTGGTGTATTCTGTAGGATCTGGCTTCGAGGAGAACGATTGGTTTAGGTAAGCAGCGTGATGGTCTCTATTATTTGGTGGCATTATCGACGGAGAAAACTTTGTCCAAATATCGTCCCTCATCATCCATTCAACCTTCCTGTCACCTCACCAAGTTTTCACCCAACCTTTTGATAGGAGCACAATGTGCGACGATATTACATGTTTATGCCCTCGTTTATGCTTTGTTTAACCCTTATTTATCTAAGATAGAGTCGTAATTTAGTTTAGTGTTGTTTTGGTGGAGTTTTGGAACTATGAGCTTAATGATCCGAAAAATGACTAAGTTTGAGAAATCTGGAAAATAGTGTAAAATATGTCTTTTTCGTGATTTTGAGATGAATGAAACTATGATCTATCCTTGTCCAAATTCTATGAAATTTGGCGTGCTTAATATTCATATGCTGAGGAATGTTGTGTTAAAATTTCAGATCAATCGGAGTTCGGGAAGTTACCCAAACGTTGGCTGCAAAACGGCAGTCCGAACATTCCAATCCAGGGACTTCCAGGATTTTCCTGGGACTGTGTCCCAACTTCGAAAAATCATTCCCGCCGACTCACAAGGAATTTGATTAAACTGTTTTATGGGGAGATGGCCATATGTGTCTAGTTTATCTGAGACTTGGAATCGCATCAATCGGAGCTCCGAGAGTGGAGATATGCCGGAATTACTACAGCAAGGTCAAATCTGCCGATTCCAGGAACCTACTGCCCCCTTTTTGTGTTTTCTGTTTTTGACGGACCAAATGGTGTAAAAATGCATACGTAAAGATGGTCCAAGCTTTATGAAGGGAAGAGGAAGACACTAGGCCATGGCATCGAAGAAAAACATGAAGAAATCAAGTCTCCTAGTCAAACTAGGAGAAGCTGCCGATTTGAGGCAGATCGGATGCAACTTCAAGCTGCCGGCAATGTGATGCATTTTTGGTGGATCAAAGCTTATCAATTGGAGTCCAAGACCATATAAGAAGTCCATGAAGATGTGAAGCCCAAGCCTTGAAGAATATTCAGAAAAGAAAACCTAATTGAACTAAGAAAGGAAGGTTGCAAAACCTTATTGCACTAGGTTTTCTGAATTCTTTTTGGCTAAAGGGACTGCCGGCACCCCTCTCCTATATATACTCTCACTTTTCCTACAGAAAAATCATCTCATCTCAAGCTAAACACAAGGCCGAAACTCTACCAAAATTCACCAAAGATCCTAGACAAAAACCCTAAACCGAAAACCACCACCACCACCATCCAAGTTTCTGCCGAAACTTGGAAAAATACCCTGCCGACATACCTTACTGCCGTGCAGCCTCATTCCATCTTCCATACATCACCGGATCCACACCAAGTGAAGCTCTCAAGGTGTCTCAAAGTGTGATCCACGCCCTTCTTCGGTTTAGTATTTTTGTCTAGTTATGTTTAAGTTTTGTCTATGAAACACTCATGAATTTTTGGTGAAGATTTGTATGTCTATGTATGAATTGATTTTGGTTTTTATAAATTGCATGTTTTGCATGTTGATTTGTGATATGTGACTTGTAGATTTTTATGTTTGATAACTAGGACAATAGGTATGCGATGTTGTTTGAGAACTTAATTCGATTAGTAATCTAAGGTTAGGGCAATAAATCGACACACTAGTTTTGTTTTAAGCATTTGTTGTTTGACATGTAATTCTAAGTGCTAGGTTTCATGTGATAGAGTTCATGGTTGAGTCATACTCGTAGTTTTCTTAAACCATGTGCTCACTAGGTCTAAATACCTTAGAACTTGCAAGATAATAAGAGGATTGACGACCCTACTTGTTCGCTTGTCTTCGATTTGTGATTCATGTGCTTAATTGTTGGCCCAGTAAAATCAGTTAACATATACCTTAGGATTATACTCGTAGTTAATCTTAGGACCTTAGTAATCAACGATTAGATGACCTCGTAGGCTCTAATTGGGATCGAAATTGGTTAAGTCGAAACAACATTCATACTTGTTCCTTACCTTCTTGCATAGTAATCTACATGTTAAAGAGTCTTTTGTGCTAAATGTTTTGTGAAAGATGATGATCACTTGTAAATATTAGTCTTAGGTTCTTTTTTATTTTCTGTTTTAATGCCGTATGTAGTACTAGGGCAGCCCTATGGCTGCCGATCCATGTTTATCCCCCCATATGTGACGTTTTTCAATGTATATATGTGCATATGTGTTGTGTCTAACAATTTCATATCTCAGGTACCCTTAATCCCCGGCCTAGAACGATCCCTACTTATGTCTATACTACTAACGATTGCAGGGTTTATTATTGTATGCGAGCTTCGGCTCCCGTCCAATTTTTGGCGCCGTTGCCGGGGATTATAAAAGCTTGTTTTATGTTATTGTTGTGTATATAATGTTGCTGGAAATTTTTGTTGTGAAGTTGTAAAGTTGTAAATTTTAAGTTTATTTTGGGATTTTGTAAAGTAGAAATATGCTTCGGCATGTAGAGTTTAAATTTTGGAAGTTGCATGATGTATAATGATGTATGTTGGTAATCACTTAGTTTAATTTCTAGGAAGTTGATATGTTGTGTATGTTTGAGTTTATTGTAGTTTCTAAAGTGTAACATGTAGGTGAAGCCTCTTTTGTTGATCATAACCAAAACCCTTCATGTGAATGGTGCTATGTCGGAGGGCGTTTCTATGTAGATTGGGAAACGCGGGATACTTCCCCCCCACGCATATAAGCGTTTCTTCGGTAATAGTATTACTTCTATGAGGTTGAGGGCGGTTTTAATCAACACTTGAGACCGTTAGGGATCCGTGTTTGTTTTACAAAGTATGGGGAAGTTATTTTCATAGATATGGTTCTCAGGTTTGTTTAACTGGATCTCAAGACCCATAGACTGATGTTCATTCTCGGTGAGTGAGTCGATAGGGGGTTCGCCCTCCGTGGTGTCCAACAACGAGTCCTGCCTGGTTCCTGTAGGGGGTTCGCCCTCCGTGATTATAATGACCTTTGAAACGTAAAATCCGCACGACCTAGTCGACAGCTTGTGCCGAAGCATCACCTCACTTTAGACGCTAGAACATAACTTGACATATGTGGCCTATTTTCTTCAAAGATAAAACATGTTGTGTGGTTCAAACTCTTGAGGTATATCGGATTAAGCATGATACTACCGGGGGCTGTATCAGTCCATTGCACCGTTATCTCCTCTGCTCCACGTACTTCGAGAGTTAGAACAAATTTAAAAGAAATTAGACTTAGCGATTACATGCTCATGAACTTTTCAAATTTTCTTCTCTTGTGCCGATTGTATATGTATGCTTTGCCGAATTTTTTTTTTTTGTTGCCGTGTGTTGTATTGCCGTGTACCTTATATTGTTGCCGATTGTGTATATGTGTTATGGTTTGAAATTTGTTGTGTAATCGCCAATGCCGTGGCTTGTAATAATGTATATTCTTGTCTTCTATTTCTTTACGAGGTTCTAACTTGTTTAAATGTTGCAAATTTCAGAAATAGTGCATGTCCGAATCTAGTATTTGGACAAGAGATCTTCAAGGCCGTTTGCAACGTTTAGACCAAGAATTCGCTATTGCTCGTTTTGTGCCATTACCACCATCGTCACCAACCAGTTCATCAGTATCATCATCCTTGCCGAGTTCCCCTATTGTGCCGTCAGTATCATCATCAGGGCCGAGTTCACCTTCATTTGTGTCATCGTCGTGTGATCTTCAGAATCCAGAATTTGAGGCCTTTGCCGAATCAGAAGAAGGAGAAGAGATCATGGCATCAATCAGATCACAGAATGGTCATGTCGCTGGAGCTGGAGTTGCTCCTTCAAATATCACTTATCCTCCCTTGGAAACTGACAAGACTGGAGAGATTGAATTGAGGAGTGGATTCCTCCATAAGCTGAAGTCATTTTATGGGATGCCGAGTGAGGATCCTAACAAGCACCTACAGTGGTTTAACTTCACCACGGAGTCCATGTGTTCAAGAGGGACCGATTTGCAACACTTCAAAATGAAGGCATTTCCGTTTTCCCTAGAAGATCAAGCAAAGGAGTGGTTGTTTGAGGTGCCTAGTAGTCGCATTGTTTCGTGGAGTACTATGATGGATGAGTTTTTACTCAAGTACTTTCCTGCTTCACGTATCACTGATCTGAGGAAGCAAATAACTAGTGTGAAGCAAGCCGGAGATGAGACTTTCTTCGATTACTACAAGAGGTTCAAGTCCCTAGTTTCTTTGTGTCCATCGCATGGCATTAGCGATGGACTCTTGCTACAATACTTCTATGAGGGATTGCGCGTCATGGAGAGAGAGTTTCTTGACTCGGCCGCGGGAGGTAGCTTTTTGGAGTTAAATGCCGGAGCGGCAAGAAGTTTGTTGGAAGTTCGTGCCTTGAACAACCAACAATTTGGCATGGCACGAGGGAATGTGCAAAGGAATGAAAAAGTGCATGAGACGTCTTCGAGCTCAAAGTTAGAGGAGAAAGTGGACAAGCTTACCGACTTGGTGAGTAATTTGATGAAGAAGCGTGCTAGTGTTTGCGGAATTTGCACCGAGGGACATGAGACCGAACAATGCCCTCAATTTGGAGTTAATGAGGGAGTAGAGGAATGCAATGCAATTGGTTTTCAAGGAGGCCAACGATTTGGCAATTTCAATCCGAGGTTCAATGATCATCCGAACTTTCGATGGGCGAACAATGACAACGTGCTTAGGGCACCTATGCAACCGAGAGAGGGAGGAGCACCATTTGCACCGAGGCCACCATTTGTGCCTCGGCAACCTTATATGCCGAACCAAGGACAATTTGGAGCATTGTCGAGTCAAACACAAGCCATGCCGTACCAAAGCCAAGGAGGGCCGAGCCAAGGCCAAGGCCAAGCTTCGCCAAGCAATCCGAACTACGATGCTTTGATTCAATCATTGTCAAGTGCTACTCAAGCATTACTCGCGGGGCAACAAAATCATCAAAAGGACATTGGTGAGCTCAAGACTCAAATGGGCCAAGTTGTAGATTTCATGGGAAGATTCAATGAGCAAGGGAAGTTGCCAAGCAATACTATTCCCAATCCGAGGAACGAGCAAGCCAAAGTGATTCAAACTCGAAGCGGAAGAGAGTTGTTTCCTCCAACAAGTCCAAAGAAGAAGCGAGTGACTTTCAAGGGTATTGAGGAGGATGAGAGGGCTGCCGGACCTGTCATTGCCGGCAGCCATGATGGAGATGCTGAGAAGAATGCATCCGGCCATGCAGCAGCCGAGCATGAAGCAACCAGCCAAGATACTGCCGGCAGCACTCATGTTGCCGAGAAGAGCATGAATGCCGAGCAAGGGCATAGTGCAGGCCATAGTGTGAAAGACAAGGGGCTGCGCAATGAGCTTGAGTACGATCCCGCTATATCCAAGAATAAGTTATTGCCGAGCCAAGCAAGTAAGGGAGGAGTGCCATCATCTAGTGCCCCATTCCCTTCTCGTTTTGCTAGAACAAAGAAAGATAAATCCGATGAAGAGGTGTTGGAGATTTTCCGGAAAGTGCAAGTCAACATCCCTTTGTTGGAGTGCATCAAGCAAGTGCCAAAGTATGCTAAGTTTTTGAAGGAGCTTTGCACGGCGAGAAGGCATACTAGAGAGACTCGTGTGGTGACAATGAGCGAGACGGTGTCGGCCGTTATTCAAAGGAAGTTGCCACCAAAGATGAAGGATCCGGGGAGCTTCAATGTGCCTTGTGTCATAGGCAATACACGGTTTGAGGATGTTATGTTGGATTTGGGAGCATCGATCAATGTCATGCCACTCAATGTGTATCAAACGTTGAGTATAGGGCCTCTCAAGAAGGATAATGTTATCATTCAACTTGCGGATCGCTCAAGCAAATATCCGGAAGGTTATGTAGAGGATGTGTTGGTGCAAGTCAACCAATTGATATTCCCCGCCGATTTTTATGTGGTTGAGATGGAGGATTCGCCGGTCAACAACACTCAATTGTTTTTAGGGCGACCATTCATGAGGACCGCGCGCACAAAGATAGATGTGGCCGAGGGCAACCTAACTATGGAATTTGATGGTGAAATGATAAAGTTCAATGTGTTTGACGCCATGAGATTTCCCAATGTTGATTTGAAGGAGGGTTGTGCCATTGATGTTTTGGAGGAGGTCGAGCAAGTTATGTCGACCTCGCTCGACGCATAGCAATTAGCGATTGAGCAAGGGGTCGGATTTGACAAGAGGGGAGAACGAGTTATGAAGAGAACCAAGCCAAGCCATGCCGTGCAAGAGGAGGCCGAGCCATGCAATCATGCCGAGCAAGAAAGTGACTCGGCAGGCCTTTATGCCGAGTCATTCATAATGTTGCCGAGCCTTAGAGAGGTGGTTGCCGAGCTTGAGGCCACAACATTGTATCCGAGGAACTCGTTCTTGTCAATTCCAAGTGCCACAACAAAATTTCGACCAAGTGTGGAAGAAGCCCCAAAGTTAAAACTAAAAGAACTCCCTAGTCACTTGAAGTATGTTTATCTTGGAGAAGAAGATACACTACCGGTTATTGTGTCTTCAATGCTTAGTGAGAAGCAAGAGGTTGATTTGATAAGAGTGCTTAAGAAGTACAAGACCGCCATAGGTTGGACCTTAGCGGACATCAAGGGAATAAGCCCTACTACTTGTGTTCATCGTATCTTGTTAGAAGAAGGAGCTAAGCCAACAAAGGAAGCTCAACGTCGACTTCACCCTCCAATGATGAAGGTTGTAAAGGAAGAAATTATCAAGTTGCTCGATTGTGGGGTGATCTACCCAATTTCGGATAGTAAGTGGATATCTCCCGTGCAAGTAGTGCCAAAGAAGAGTGGTGTAACAGTTGTCAAGAATGAGAAGAATGAGCTTGTGCCACAACGACTTGTAACCGGTCATCGTATGTGCATCGATTATAGGAAGCTCAACGCTACAACAAGGAAGGATCACATGCCTTTGCCGTTTATGGATCAAATGCTAGAGAGGTTGGCCGGTCATTCTTACTATTGCTTTCTTGATGGATATAGTGGCTACAATCAAATCATGATACACCCGGACGATCAAGAGAAGACCACTTTTACTTGTCCATTTGGCACGTTTGCTTATCGGCGGATGCCATTCGGACTTTGCAACGCACCCGGCACTTTTCAAAGATGTATGTATGCTATCTTCTCGGATTTTATTGAAGACATTATCGAAGTGTTTATGGATGATTTTAGTGTGTATGGAGGCAACTTCGATGCATGTTTGGGGAACTTGGAGAAGATACTTGAGAGGTGTGTAGAGACAAATCTTGTGCTCAATTGGGAGAAGTGTCACTTCATGGTCACGCATTATAGATTGGGCCATGTTTTATCTCCTCGTCTAGATTATATTGCTAGAAAGTTTTTAAATATTTCACCTATTTCCAATCATGCTTGCGATGTTTGTCCATTAGCAAAGCAAAGTCGTCTTTCTTTTGGCATTACTACTATTTCATCTGTCAGACCTTTTAATTTAATACATTCTGATATTTGGGGTCCTTATAAGCATTCTTCACTTTCCGGTGCTCATTACTTTCTTACTATTGTGGATGATTATTCCCGCTTTTCTTGGGTTATCTTGATGCAACATAGGTCTGAAGTTCAATCATTAGTCAATCTTTTTTTTGCCTATGCGTCCACTTAGTTCTCATCATCAATCAAAAGTTTTTGCAGCGATAATGGTAAAGAATTTCCCGCTCTTCACAGTTTTTTTAAAGAACAAGGAGTTTTATTTCAACATTCTTGTGTTTATACGCCTCAACAAAATGGGGTCGTAGAGTGCAAACATCGTCACATTCTCCTGGTTGCACGAGCTTTTCTTTTCCAAGCTAATCTGCCCAAAAAAATTTGGGGTGAATGTGTGCTCACCGCGGTCCATGTAATTAATCGTCTACCCACTCCTCTTTTTTCATTTAAAACTCATGTTGAACGTCTCTATTCTTCACCTCCTACCTATCATTATCTTCGTGATTTTGGTTGTTTGACTTATGCTACGAATGTTCATGTTACCCATAAGTTCGCCTCGGGCAATTAAATGCATCTTCATTGGTTACCCCGTTGGTCATAAGGCATATAAGCTCTATGATCTCTCTTGTTACAAAACTTTCACTAATCGAGACGTCGTTTTTCATGAAGATGTATTTCCTTATGCTACTGCCATAGAGCCCAATTCCAGTCCCTCTCTTCCTCTGGCCCAACCAAGTAACCCAATTGATATATCATCATATGTATCTTGTCACCCATAACGTTCTCTATCTTCCCAACACACGGCACCTCCTTCACCGACGCCGCATGCGTCCCCGATGACCCAATCGCCGCCTCTAAGTCTTTCGGCGCCAAATTCCTCTATTCTAGCTTCACCATCTCAATCCGAGTCCAATTCCATTCCTCTAAGTCTTCCGCCTCAAATCGACCCTTCTGCCGACTCTGTTCATCCCGAGCAGCCATCCTTTCCCAATTCACCACCCGCTCCACAACCACCGCCATCACCTCTCCCGGAACAACAACCTCTCAATCTGAAACCACCGCTTCTCCGTCGCTCTGCCCGGCCAACAGTTCATTCAGTAAAGTTGCGCTATTATGTGTGCTCTTTGATGACCTCTGCTGACCCATCGCCCTCGTCCTCTTCACCTCCAGGTCCCGCTAAAGGTACTCGTTATCCCCTCTGCAATTACATATCCTACCACTGATATACTCTTGTGCATCGTTCTTTCATTGCCCATATAACACAGGCTGTTGAACCACGAAATTATGCCGAGGCGACAGCTCATCCAGACTGGCAAGTTGCCATGAATTCTGAGTTGACAGCATTGGAGAATAACAATACCTGGACATTCACCTCCTTACATGCAGGTAAGACTCCTATTGGTTGTCGTTGGGTTGACAATATTAAGCATCGATCAGATGGTTCCATGCATTGAACGATATAAGGCACGTTTGGTTGCTCAGGACTTCACCCAGATGGAAGGTATCTATTATCATGACACTTTTTCACCTACTGCCAAAATTGTTTCAGTTCGTTGTCTATTATCATTGGATCTACTCAAAATTGGCCTTTGTATCAGTTAGATGTCAATAATGCCTTTTTATATGGTGATCTGGATGAGGAAATTTTCATGTCCTCCTGGTTTTCGACGACAGGGGGAACATTTAGTTTGTCGCCTTAAGAAGTCCTTATACGGTTTAAAACAGGCTTCCCGGCAATGGTTTGCCAAATTTTCTGAAGCTGTTAAATCATATGGGTATGTTCAGTCTAAAGCAGACTACTCTTTGTTTACTCACAAGAAGGGGAAGTCCTTTACTACCTTATTAATATATGTGGATGACATATTAATCACTAGTAATGATCCAGTAGCTATTTCTGCTTTGAAGATTTTTTGAATGGTCGTTTTCATCTTAAAGATATTGGTGACTTAAATTATTTCCTTGGTATTGAGGTTTCTCGTTCCAAGAATCGAATATATATTTCTCAGTGGAAATATGTATTTCAGATAATTAGCGATGCAGGTTTATCGGCAGCAGCCCCAGTTGTGCTCCAATGGAACGTGGCTTGAAATTGTCAAATAAAGATGGTTCCCGTTATAGAAGATTGGTTGGCAAGTTAATTTATCTCACCATCACAAGGCCTGACATAACTTACCCTGTACATGTGTTGAGCAGATTCATGCATGAACCACGCAATTCTCATATGGAAGCTGCTTTGCGAATTGTTTGATATCTCAAGAAAACACCAGGTCAGGATTTTTTTTTTTCTTCACAAAGTGATCTCAGACTTCGTGCTTATTGTGATTCAGATTGGGGTGGTTGTCCTATGACACGAAGATCCACTACTAGATATTGCATATTTTTTTGTTCTTCGTTAATCTCTTGGAAATCAAAGAGGCAAAAGGTAGTTTCACTATCTTCAGCAGAGGCGGAATATAGAGCTATGACAGCAACTTGCTGTGAGCTGACTTGGTTGAGATACTTACTTAAGGATTTGAACATTCTTCATTCAAAACCAGCCTTATTGTATTGTGATAATAGAACAGCCTTACATATTATAGCTTATGCAGTCTTTCATGAAAGGACTAGGCACATTGAAATGGATTGCCATTATATCAGGGACAAAATCCAAGATGGTTCAGTAGCTACACAGTTTGTGAAGTCTTCCTTCTAGCCAGTTGATGTTTTCACAAAGCCTTTGGGAAAAGAGGATTTCATTCATTTGATTCGCAAGTTAGGAGCTCGAGACATTCACTCTCCACCTTGAGGGGGAGTGTAAAGAAAGTAAAGTAAATATTTGTAAATCAATTAGGAGATTGCATAGCAGTATACAATAGGATTCTTTTCCTATTATGTTTCCTAGTTTGTAATAGTATGCTTGTACGCAAAGACATCTAGTCTTACTCTCCAAGATATCTCCTTTATATAACCCTTTGGGTATGTATCAATAAGATCATCTTCTGCCAATATAATTCGTTTCATAACCTGAATGGAGCGAACAAATGCGTTAATAGGACACCTGGAGGTTTCGGATGTCGACCTTTCGCGCTGAAGTCAAAGCTAGCAGATAGGATAAGGAGTGGGAGAGGAGAAAGGAATGAGGGTCAGATACATGAGAATGGCGAGCCGTCATTCTATTTATAGGCGGAGCTCGGAGCTTGATCATTGCCAACATGTAACAGTTGTCCCACACCTTCAGGTACCGGTCGCATTCGTGTGTCCATGTGTACGTCTGGTCATCCTAGGGGGCCGGGGATACATTCGCACCCCAAGGCATTCAATATGCTCAACAGGGTGTACACACCAACATTATCAGTGAATTTATTATGATTGAGTGACCTGAGAGTGATTGGACCTAGTCATATATCTAGTGTATTCCATGGTAACGAAATCATGAACCTCCAGAGGGGAAATGTCGATATGTCTGTTGAGCCTGTGTTACCTTAGTAGTATACATTATGGGTAATAATATTGAATTCCATATGGCAAAGGCCAGTGAATGGACATTCTCGCTAGCATGGAAGTTCACATGTGCGTCAATTGGCTAGGTTTGCCTCATAAGTCAAACCGTAGGCTTCGATCATGGGAACTGAGGCTGGCGCGGGCCGGGCTGAGCCCAAAATTCTCAAAGCCCGACTCAAATCCCGACACTCTCAGTCAGAGCCGAGCCGGGTTTTTTCTAAGATGAGGACTGATCCGAGCTCGACCAAGTCGGGCCGAGCCGGTCTTTCAGGCTTTTTTGGACCCAAAAAAACTTGTTATGCAAAGAGATACGGAAGGAATCACAATCCCAGATTCCCAGCTCCCAATTTGAAGAGAGATACAGAGAGGGAGAGGGAGAGCAACTTTGTTGATGTGACTAAGATACCATTCCTGTATGATGTCCTCTCCATTCTAATAGTTTCCTGAGATTCTCAAATAAAGAGATGTGATTCTGGATGATTAGTTCCTCTCCATGTCAAGAGAACTTCACGAGCTCAACTTTTAGAGGAGTGAATCACAGGTCAGGTTCCTCTCCCTCTCTGTATCTCTTTGCAAATTGGGACCTGGGATTGTTATTCCTTCCGTTTCTGAGTAGGAAAGTCTATTCCTTTTCTCTTAATCCCAATTCGATCGAAAAGCCCCAATTTTCTCAATCCCTAAAGCCCCGATTCGAGGAGGTTAGGAAGAGGGAGGTGAAGGAGAAGGAGATGGAGGTTGAGGAGGTTAGGAAGAGGGAGGTGAAGGAGAAGGAGATAGAGGTCTCATCGAAGTTGGCGATGACCTCCTCGACGAAGTACCTCGTCGGATTGAAGTGACCTCTCTCCCGGAGCAGTAACGACAACTTGGCTTCGTCGAAGAGGCCAGGGCCGACGTAGAGAATCGCCTCTAGGTAACTATTTATCCAGTCGAACCGGCCATTCTAGTACCCTCTAGCATCGTCGGAGCTTAATTCAGGTCAAATCTTGGGCGGAAGGTTTGATCGGTTTTGGCCGATCTGATAAGAAAAAGAGGTGATTTTATTTATTTATTTCATACATATATTAAAAGATCGGGCCGGGTCGAGCTTTCGGGCCCAAAAAAAATCAAGACCGAGCTCGGACCGACTTGCACAATGTCGGACCGGTCCTAAAATTTTTAAAACTCGGCCCGTTTCGGACTTTTTTTTCGGGCCAGACTTTCGGTCCTTCAGGCCCAAACGCCCAGCCCTTATGGGAACGAGTAAAAAGTCCGACAAGTAATAATTTTTTAGTACTCAGACCTATATGAGCATGTTGAATAAAATATATTAAAAGTCTTAATAAATGATTTTGCGACCTCACATACACACTTTAGCGCGCGCACACATACATGATCGATTACAGGTACAAGGTGCTGGCATGGGATGTATAGGGACTTAGTACTTTCTAATCGCTTAAGATTATAGTTCAATGGAAATTCGTGTTCCTTTGACTTCCTCCTTCTTGCTTGTTCATAAATGAATTTATAATTCTTAAATATTTGTTCGTCTTGTAAGCTTTAAGAGCTATCACATTGTTTTAAATTCGACCCTACTTCACGAGTATTTCTAGAATACACCGGCGCAAGATAGCGCCTTTAGACGGTGTTATAACAGAAGGACAATAACGTAATTTCCTTAGACTTAGTCAAATCAGATTTCACCAAGGGCCAAAATGTAACTCCCTGGCTGCACTCACCTGTCTTTTGGTCTAAATCAGTTTTTAATTTAGAAGTTCACGTCTTCTAAGACTACCAAACCTTAATAGAAGGAAAAATGTATCTGCTTCCAAAAACCTATTCAGTACTTGATTCTAAAAATAATTCAGTGCTTAATGTGGTGTAGGGAGGTAGAGGAGGGGAGGCAGAGTTGGGTGCAGCACAAGAAGGAGGCCATGTGGCATCCCGATGACCATGCCGGGCAGTGTTCCGATGATGAAGCCGGAGAAGCTCCTCAAAATTCCAGCCATGAATTGAAGTCTTTGTTCTCTTAAAATCCACAAGTGATCTTTGTCGGTGTTGTTTCTCAAATCCCAACAGTAGCACCTCAAGTCTCAGCAACAGTCTCTTATTGGCTCTCAAAGTTACGTCTGATACCTGCAACAAGCTCGCATTAAGATGCCACAATCTTCTGAGCATCGGATGTTCGAATGATAAAATAAATGACCTGCGACAATAGAAGCGTGGCTAGTCTAAACAGAGCACAGCCAGACAATCAATAAGCCAATAAAAGAATTAAAGTTTCTACAGCCAACATGTTGCTACAAAGATGAAACTGAGAATACGAAGACACAAAGAACAAGGAACAAGAGCTCCTGTTTCGGAAAACTCTGGTCAAAGATAAAAGCTTTTGCTGGCATATCCATCAACAAGCACGTAGTGCTTTAATTAATAAATATTGAAGCATAATTGTTAAAGTGTAGTGTGCCATAGCTACAGATTTGAAGGGGAGCTAAAGACAAAATTTGAGGAGGCAAAAGAATAAATAATTTTAAGCTCTTGCTTCGAAGCTTTCTCCATGGTAAAGCTGGAGCGGTGGTGTTCTGGTGAAAGCAAAATTTGAAGGCTTGAATCAAGTTTGATCAAAGGGGAATAAATCAAAAGGACATGTTGGTGGCCTGGTATTTAATACGAAGCTAAGCTCACCAATTTTGTAATCCAAATTTGCAATGGCACTCTCAAGAAAAAGTTTGCAGAGAGCTCGCCCAGCTCGCTCAATTAAGTTCCGATGTCGACAGCCCAAAAGCCACCAACAAAAGAGCTTTCAGTACTTGACGGACATAATCAAACAAAGAGGTGAAATAAGGATCGAAATTCTCACCCAATTTAATCTCAGAAGCCTTATATGCAGGCTCAATCCTACTAAGACCAGAATGCAATCGCCACCCATCCTCAATTCCGACTCCAATTCGACTTTTGTCTTTGAATCCATCTCAAGTGCTCAATGTCGGAGAAGGCGAGGAAGAGGAGGGAGGCGGTGGAGGAGGTGGAGGTGAAGATAAGGGAGATGAGGGAAGAAGAGGCGGCGTTTATGGGTCGGATTGAGAGCGAGTACAGAGAGCAGCAGAGGGAGGCGAAGAGCAGAGAGGCAAAGCTGGTTGAGGCTTGGTGTACGTAGTAAGCATGTTAGGCTTGCTAAGCTTGTGGATCAAATTGGGGGGTCATGGCCATAATTCTCATGCTAGTCATGGGTTTAACAGTTGAGATTACACCAAACAGAGTTGGTTTGTTACTTGTGCTTAATACTTTGTTAGAGATGCGATCGTTATGATGTGTTCTAGTTTCCTCAATCTGTTCTTGGTGTTTAGGTTGATTCAAGGATTTTGAGCTTAATGAATTGGATGTGCAGTGTTTGATTTGGGATTCTTTCGTTTGTGTGTGTGGGGAGCAATTCGTGTTTTGAAGTTGTGTTTGTGTTGTGTCCATTTTAGAGAATTTTTAAACATAATACAAAGACAAAACAGTGACACGTAGCGCATTGCAAGCTGTGTGTTTGTCCAATTTTTCTTTTTCAAATGATTTACAACTTTATAAAATCTTGATAAATACCTTGGGTACCTGAAAAATTTCTAAATAATTACCACACTCTCAAGATGCGTTATAAGTGCCCGTGAAAAAAAATTGAGATATTTATCTTCCTGTGACACGGCTGTCCTTAGAATGCAAGAATGAAACAATGATTGACCAAGTGGATCAAGACTCAAACCTTATCAAAAATATGTGATTTTTTTATCGTAATCATGTTACACTGCATCAATCATATCCAACGATCAGTTTTTCCAAATTTCATTCATTATATGTAGTTAGTTTGGAAACATATATATATTTACTCATAACATAATAAGCAAATTATACCACATTCGTAACCACGTACGAATTCACTTGTCTAAAACTAACAAAATGAAAATATGACCATCGGATTTGTTCACGATAGTAAAGTATTGTAATGGAGAAAATTTCACCTATTTTGGTCGATGTTTAGGTCTCGATCACGATTTAGACCCCATGTGTCCTCCTCCCTCTTTAAGAGTAGCCATATCTCCTGAAAATAAATTTTTTTAAATTTTTTATATGCATGGACATAGCGCATTATCATGAGAGCGTGGTAATTTTTAGAGATTTTATTGAGCACTCGACCTATTTACTATGATTTTCGAAAGATTTGAGCATTTTTAAAAGTAAGAAAAAGACAAAACAGTGACACGTGGCACCTTTCAGGCGGCCTATTTGCCAAATTTGGCTATTTAAAATTATTTACAACTTCAAAAAATCTAAATAAATAGCTCGGTTACTCGAAATATTCTTCGAAAATTACCACGCTCTCAGTATGATGCGATGTACGTACCCATGAAAAGTTTTTGAGATAATTATCCTTTCGTGACACGACTGCCCTTTAGAGAGCAAGAATAAAACAATGGTTAACACAATGGATCGAGACACAGACATTATCAAAAATATGTGATTTTTCTACCGTTATCATATTCCATTGAATCAATCATATCCTACAGTCGGTTTTTCCAAATTTTGTTTATTATGTGTAGTTAGTTTGGAAACATATACATTTATTTATAACCTAATGAACATATTATACCACATTAGTAGCCATGTAAGGATTCACTTGCCTAAACACAAACAAAATGAAAATATGACCGTCAGATTTGTTCACGATAGTAAAATATTGTTATGGTGAAAATTTCACATATTTTGGTTGATGTTTAGGTCTCGATCACGATTTAGACCCCATGTGTCCTCCTCCCTCCCTAAGAGTGCTGTATTACCCGAAAATAAATTTTTCTAAATTTTTATATGTATGGACAGAGAGCATCATCATGAGAGCGTGATAATTTTTAGAGATTTTATTGAGCACTCGAGCTATTTACTATTATTTTTGGAAGATTTGAGCATTTTTAAAATTAAGAAAAAGAGAAAACAGTGACACGTGGCGCTTTTAGGCCGCCTATTTGTCCAAATTTACTATTTAAAATTATTTACAACTTAAAAAAATCTAAATAAATAGCTCGGGTGCTCGAAAAATTTCTCGAAAATTACCACGCTCTCAATATGATGCGATATACATGCCCGTGAAATATTTTTGAGATATTTATCTTTCTATGACACGGTTGCCTTTTAGAGAGCAACAATGAAACAAGGGTTGACGCAATGGATCGAGACTCAAACGTTATAAAAAAATATGTGATTTTTCTACAATTGCCATATTTCATTGTATCAATCATATCCTACGGTCGGTTTTTCCAAATTTAGCTCCTTATGTCTAGTTAGTTTGGAAACATATACATTGACTTATATTCCAATAAACAAGTTATACCACATTAGTAGGCATGTAGGGAATCACTTGCCTAAAACAAACAAAATAAAAATATGACAGTCAGATTTGTTCATGATATTAAAGTATTGCTATGGTAAAAATTCCACATATTTTGGTCGATGTTTGGGTCTCGATCATGAGTTAGACCCATGTGTCCTCCTCTTTCCCTAAGAGCGGCCGTGTCGCGCGAAGATAAATTTTTCTAAATTTTTATATGGGTGGATAGAGCGCATCAGCGTGAGAGCGTGGTAATTTTTAGAGATTTTTTTGAACAACCGAACTATTTATTAAAGATTTTCAAAAGATTTCCTATTTAAAAAAATATTTAAAGTGTATTTTGTGCCATCTAAACCGTATTTTAACCACCCCTTATAATCCCTCCCAAATAAAATTGAGTTGGCAGCTCATCATTGGTGCAGTAGCATGTGGTTGCATAATCTAACAGTTGGTGCAGTAGCATGTGGTTGCATAATTGCTGGCATATACACATATTCTATAGACTTACACGTGCATCATCTAAGCATGTTTCTTGTCCCTTCTTCCTACACGTGCATCTTCCTGTCCCTTCCTACACGTGCATCATCAGAATCACTTGCATCCGAGTTGATAGGAGCACAATGTGCGACGATATTAATGTGTTTACGCCCTCGTTTATGCTTTTTTTAACCTTTATTTATCTAAGATTGAGTCATAATATAGTTAGTGTCAATTTTGGTAGAGTTTTGGTAAAATGTGCTTAATTATCCGAAAATTGACTAAGTGGTAGAAATCTGGAAAATAATGCAAAATATGTCTTTTTCGTGATTTTGAGATGAGTAAAAATGCGATCTATCCTTGTCCGAATTTAATGAAATTTGGTGTGCATATTAATCATATACTGAGGAATGTTGTGTTAAAATTTCAGATCAATCGGAGTTCGGGAAGTCACCCAAAAGATGGCTGCAAAACAGCAGTTCGAGCAAACCAATCCAGGGACTTCCAGGATTTTCCTGGGACTGTGTCCCAACTTCGAAAAATCATTCCCGACGACTCACAAGGAATTTGATCACACTGTTTTATATGGAGGTTTCTATATGTGTCTAGTTTATCTGAGACTTTGAATCGTACCAATCGGAGCTCCAAGGAGGGAGATATGCCGGATTTACTGGAGCAAGGTCATTCCAGCCGTGTTGCTGCCGGTCTTGTGTTCTTGCGGGTTTGGGGCATTTTTCCATGGATCAAACTCACCAAATGGAGTTTTCAAGCCTACACAAGAAGTCCATGAAGATATGCAGCCCAATCCAAGGAAGAAAATCAGAAAAAAAAGTTTCCTAGAAGAACCAAGAAAGGAAGGAACCAAAACCTTGTTGCACAAGGATTGCCTTTGCCGATTTGGACTAGGTTTTCTACCTAGGGTTTCTGCCGAATTTGCCTCTATATATAGCCATGTTTTCCTACAGAAAAACTTGTCACATTCCAAAGCAAAAATCTAGCCAAAGCTCTACCTAAATTTCCCAAGAGTCCTACATAAAAACCCTAGCCGACACCACCACCACCTCACCCTAAAAATCCTGCCGACACTACACCATTGCCGAGCAGCCATCTTCTCCACCATCCGCCGGATCCACACGAGTCGAAGTCATCAAGGTGTCTACAAAAGTGTGATCCACTCCCCTCTCTCGGTTTTGTTATTTTTATGTAGTTATGTTAAACTTTGTCTATGAAGTTAGCATGAATTCTTGGTTTCAAAATTTATGTCTATGTATTGTTTGGAGTGAAGTTTGGTTTTATAATTTTCATGTTCAATTCGTTTTCTTTATCTTTAATTGGTGTTTGGATGTAAGAATACGGATTGCATGTAAAAAGTAAGGAAAATATGAAGTAAAGAGATAGAATAGGATTCGGCAAGCATGTTCACTCTGATTCTAGTAATTCGTTCTTGGTTTAGTCTTTAAATCCGTGTGCCGCAGAGATTGGTACTTAGCATATTCGCGGTGTGTTTTGAGTATTGGTCTTGTATCTGTCAACATAAATAGGACTAGAGTGGTTTAAACGACTATGCATGTTAACAAGAAGTGGTGACGCCTTGCTTGATTAATGTGTTTCCAATTAAAAAGACTTCGTACTTCATTGGTTAATTGATTATCCTCTACGCTGCGTGTCTATAATCGGTTAGCTAAATATTACGGTTATGCGCTGAGCTAATTCTAAATACCTTCGTGAAGTCTGAAACAACTTAGATAACCGCTGAGGCCCTAGTTGGGTTGGAACTAAGTCAGATCTAGGATATTGTGTACCCTTGCCATATGTCTTGTTTTGTCAATTTGTTAAGTATTTTGATTGCTTTCGTGCTAGTAATTTGTGGAAGAATGTCGACCAATCTTGTAAATAATAGCTTAGATTATTTTTCAGCTTTCTTTTCATTTTATTTTCGCATCTAGTTTAGGGCAGCCCTATGGCTGCCAAACTTCATCTTCATCCCCCATGATAAATTCGTATATATGTATATAAGTGCGACAATTGTGTGCATATATGTTTGTGAATATTTGTGTTTAACATTCTCATATTTCAGGTACCATTAATCCCCAGCTAGAACGATCCCTACTTATTCTATACTACTAACGATTTTAGGGTTTATTATTGCGTGCGAGCTTAGGCACTCATCAGAATCAGATTGGTGTTGCTGCCCTCTTGCTCCTCCCACTGCGTCTCTATCTTCAGATGCATCAGACTAAGAATCATCAGAATAACTATGACTTCTTCTCCTTTTTTCCTTCCCACTCTTCCTATGTCGTCGACACTGTTTACCATCATCCACTGGAAGACTCGTATCTAGACATCTAGTACAAGGGCAAGCGGCTCGGATCCATATCAATTCAATTTTCCTGAAACCGTGGGAGCGACGGCGCGTACGGCTGCAAACTTGTCGCGTGATTTTCGATCGTAGCCTTCGATGAAGGTACTAACGATGATGACACTCTTGCAGTATATCATGGCGTTGTTGAAAGCCTTAATCAAAGACGAATTGATTTCGGTAATAGTTTGTTAATTTGTTCCTTGTGTTGTGTCTTTGATCCAGTGAAAGGTGTGGCTACCCAATCAACGCCATCGATTTCGTTTTCCTAACCATTTCTCCACCTGTTTGGTTTACTTTCATGAGTTCTTTTTGATCTGATAATAGTTAGTCTTCCCCTATTGATGCCCAGAATGGTCAGAGTAAGAGGGAGATTGAGATCGAGAACGATGATTATTGGATTTGCCATTAATGTCCTCAAAGTTTGACATTAGCTGAGTATTTTTACCAATAACGATCGTTAAGTGAGCAGTTACTGCTGCGCCCTTCTTTTTCAAAATTTGTGGACAACAATCAACCACATGGCTGTTCCATTTGCGGCGTGACTAAACGTCGGCGTAGTCCAACCCCTTCCCCTACTTCACCGCCTTTTGTTTTTCTTGTTGGTTGAAGATCACTTTAACTCCTAGACCCCCTCTTAGGTTGTGATAGTTCAGCTTGATGGTCTGATGGCAAATGACTGTGCCGATTGATCGGAGAGTACAATGTTAATAATTCTTTCGCTTTTGGGTCTGTAGAACCTACGTTTCGGTGGACAATGATGATTCTGGTGCGAAAAAAAAAAAAGATTCACTCCTCCGATGTTGCGCGGCACTGCTATGTTTTTTGGAAGCAGGTAAGAGTAGTTTAGGTTTCCAAAGTACTTCATGGGTATGGGTTGTTTTAAACTTTGTCAATGTAGGCTGAGCTTTTGCCACAATGCCACACAGCTGTTGAGCTCAGATCTAAGATCCAAGAGGTTGGTATTGGCTGATTGAGGCTCTGATTCAGAATTGGATTGGAGGCCCAGATTCATAACTCTTGTTTGCTTTCGCTCACTCGAGAGTCACATCTCGTTCTTCTAGTAGGATATATCTCCCAAGCGGCAGGTATGATCGTGGTTGCGGTTACTACATTTATACATATTTGGTGAAGCATACATAACAACGATGTTATTCGGCATCAAGTCACATAATTATCTTTCATTCTAGATGTATTTGTGCGGCTTGTTACTGTTTATTATCTTGTAATGGCTTATATTTGTGTTTGTGCATGTTGTAATGGCTTATATTTGTGTTTGTGCATGTTGTAATGGCTTTTTTTATTATTAGCATTTCTACCTTTCGATGCTTTAGTATCGCTCCATGTATACCTCAGTTAATAATTTATTATCGGTTATCTTCCTCGAAAAAATTATGACTAAACTGTTGGACTCTGTAAAAAAAAGAAGTGCATCTTATGTTTTGAACATTCAAAATTAAATTCTTTGCAAATCATCTGGAAGAAAATCAGTTCTACATAATTGTCCAACAATTATATAAGATAAGATAAGGAAACATATCCACAAGTACATAGAAAGAATGTCATTTTACCCTTCACATTTCCTTCCGTACCTTTGTGTTATATACAGTCTAATCTAATCTCATTTGGCAATAATGTACAGTATTTTATGTTTCTAAACTAGCAGGATGTTTTCAACGTTTTCTTCAAGCTCAAGTAATTTGTGCCCTTGAGGAGGATGTTGGGCAAAAGCTTCTCAAAATTGTCCAAGAACATATCCCATTCATCTTTACTCATGTCTCCGAAAGATACTGCTCCCGTTTCAAAATTGAAATTATTTACTGAGAAACTCACACTCTCCATCAAACCCCCTACCTTATGAACATCACTAGTACTACCATCAACATAAGCACTATTGCCTTTCATACTCTTACTATCATAATCATCATTGCCATGATTGCTTTCCTTAATAAGCGGGTAGATATATCCCTTGGTCAACTCCGTAATTGATCTCACAGATGAAAACCTTGCCATTCCAGGATAAATCTGTAAGAGTTGAGGAAGATCAAATTTCTCATCAAAACTTTCTTTAGGATCATTCTGAAATTGAAATATTTCACCATCTTTAACTGTTTCTCTGTTTTCATCACCAGAACCAAACATTGTAGCTTTAACTTGTACGCAAAGATTTTCTAATGCACTCAATCTTTCCTCTCCAGCACAGAACTGTCGAGTCATCATTTCACCTATATCAGCAAGGCAAAGCCCAGCAGCTGTAGCCCGCTTCAAGAAGATGGTGCAGAGCACGAGAACACGGATAGCAGCCTCACGTAAAGAAGGAATCTGAGTTCGTAGAAGCTCAGCATCTTTAGAGGGATCAAGATTGGATATGTACTCAATCTCAGACTCAGAAAATGGAACAGAAGCTTGAGGCCAATGCAGCCATTCAAAGTATGGATCATCAAGCCACTCAGGAAGACAAAGCCCATGGTCAATTGGCACAAGCTCAGCCATCCCAACTACATAATTATTCAGCTCATACTTCTTAACAAGCATATTACCTGCATGCCTATCAAGATTTAAAACTCTTACATCGAAAATTCCAATGTGATGAACTGAAGCTATTGAGAAGCCGGAAAAACCCAATTCTCCTGCATCAAAGTCATGTTCTACAAAGCGCTGAAGAGAAGCAATCTTGTAGGGAGTAGCTGAAATTGCAGCGGCATTATTATTAAAGTGGAATGCAACATGAGAAAGTTTTACTAAAGCGGTTGGAGGAACACCGGCAAATCCACCATGGTCAAGGAGATAAGCTGCTAATTCTCGAATTCCAGATTCACCAATCCGAACTGAGCGTTTCAAACCAGGTTGGCCCAGCATCCTACCTCCAAAGCCTTTAGGATTATTAAAGGCTAAGGGTTCTTCATCTATGGGCTTTGCTACAGCAATATTGTCACCTTTTTGACTGCATAAGAAGTAAGCCCCCCCTAGTCCACTTGGCACTGGCAATAGATCAGCACCGGAAGCCATAGCTATGGCAACCTCAACTACAAGAGCATGTACCCTAGGAATTCTGCTACCGCCAACAATCTCAATCCGTGGACTAGTGTCGAAGTCGTCATCCAATGAAGAAATTCGGGAGAGACATGGGGTGGAAAAGCTTTTGTGAATATTAGGAACTCCACATGTATTTTTTAAGGAGTGGGAAAATATGTTGTAATCAAGATGGGTGTAGGATTGTAATGTGCATCTCTGGGATCGGCTTAATGGCTTGATTCCATGATGTTGATCAACTACTACAGCCATTTCCACAGATCTCATGCAGGTAAGAAAGGAAGCAGTGCATGCCAGGGGCTGTTTATTTATATTTTTAACTTTTCACAAAATCCCTTGAGAATTAGTCTTCCCTGGGAGACTAGACATTATATATCTGCATAGTGTAAATAAGCACACTTATGTTAGTTTTAGAATCATTTCTCAATCTTCATCCAATTAATATAAATGATCAATTGCATAACAACATAGTAGACAAAAACAAAAGAAAAAGGAAAGAAGAACGAGAGACTTCTAACTATCCCCTCCTCGTTCATGACTGTTTTAGGACTGTTGACCCTCTTGCCAAACTCACTTTAAAGAAAAATGAATATCTAGCAATCCACAGGACTCACCATTTCTACTTCCTCTTTGTTGGTATCTTAAAAGTAAAAATACCTAAAAGTTAAATAGTTCACCGCATTACTGGGTTACCAATTTTTGTCCAGTGATAACATGACACAATAAGTATTATTAAGTGTTATATATTTTCTGATAAGGGAAATAAATTTCATATAATACCCAGCAAGAGGAAAATAAATAAAAATCAGCAAACCCAGTTATCTCTCTCTTCATATTTTTTTTCCTGGTGGTTGGCAAAAAATTCTTGTATGCACAGCCGTATATGTAAGTGAATTCTTCAAATAAATATTTTTGAAATGTCAAAGTTCACATGCGTCATGTACTTTTATGCATAAACAGACTTGAGTAGGTGAATTTCATAGAAGAAATGAAGCAATTCATTTGACGAGCAAAAGGAAGAGAAAGTAGAAAATCATACCAAAGAGTGGCATACAGGTGGTCAATGCTGGATTTAATACCATAATTTGTGAATGAGCAACGAACAATCAACTCAAACTGTATCCTTCAATTTGCAGGAACACATCACAACCTGCACATTTCAAATCCAGAAATCACAACAAGAAAGGAAAAAGAAAAGCGTAAATCTACACGAAAAAGAATAACCAACCTCTTGCTTGTTTAGCTTTGATAGTAAAAGAAGAACCTATTTTCCTCTCGCTCCACCGCACACAAATCGCCACGATATTCTGAAACAAATTAAGAACTAATTAAAATTGATCAATAGTTGGTAGCGAGAGAAAGAGAGATGAGATGGGTACCCTGAACACTGGTAAGGCATTCAGGGAGACGAACAGAAGGGGGGAGCGTGAGAGACGACGTCAATTCGTCACCCAATTATGTTTGCACAATGCGTATAATGTTATTAGTCTCCTTCCACTCTCTCCCTCCCACTCTCTTTTGATAATGAAGAAACCAATCAAACTCCGAGCCACCCCAGGCACCCCTAACCTCTTTCCCTTTTCCTTCTCTATTCGACCCACACCCTCCCTACTTTTTCTTATTTTGGACTACTTTTTTTTTTTTTGGATTTTTTTTTTTGGGGTCTTTCCTTCCTTTGGGCTGTTTTTTTTTTCCTACGATTCATGCGCTAACGTTTTTATTTTTTATTTTAGTCAATAACCAACGTTTTCCTATTTCAAGGTCTTTGTATGTGGTGGGTTTGCAATGTGAACCTAACCAACACAATTCATGTTTTTTTTTTCCTTTTTTTTTTTTTTGGTTTGGATCAAAATTTATTGAGGTTAAACCTCATGTACTTTTTTACTCACTCACACGTACGACTATGTCTAAAGGTGAAATTTTAGAATCATAAGCGCATTTTTTGCCACTAAATGCGCCGTTTAATTACATTCGCGTGGAGGAAAAACATATCGACTTAAAAAAACTTAAATAAAAGAAAACAAGTTCTTCCTATTTTTTACAAGAGCACCATTCCGACCAAATATCGTCGTCAACATAAAGGCAAGAAACCACCTCCATTGCATCTATATCAAGAACATGAGAACACTACTGTAGATCATGAATGTAGCGACGAAGAATAAAAAGAAAAAAAAAACTTCGTCGCTTAAACACATCCAAGCGACGAATATTGGACTTGTCGCTTCAAAAAATAAAGCGATGAAGATTTCTCAATATTCGTTGCTTCAATAATTTCCAAGCGACGAATATCGATAGTTTGTCGCCTTCGTTTATCCCAGAACAATTTTTTGGGAAATATAGCGACGAACTTCAATCTTCGTCGCTATCTAATTACTGAAGCGACAAAGTGTAGTAACTTCGTCGCTTGATTCAAAACGAAGCGACGAAGGTGGGGGCAATCTTTGTCGCTTCATTTTTTTTCATCTACCTCTGTCCTTCGTCTTAAATGCAACCTCTATATATAGGTAAAAAAATAAAATTCTGCATAACCCGATCTGCAGCTGGTTTTGGAGGAGAAGAGGGAGAAATTAAAAAAAAAAAAATGAGCTTTTGTTGCCAATTCTTTGATTCTTATGTAAGGTTAGTGCAATTTCCTTCTATTTATCACTCTTTAAGAGCATATTATGTAGGGCTAGGCACTTCGTACCGAAATCCTGATCCCGTACCGGTCCCGTACTAAAAGTTAGCGGGATGGGACGGGATAGATTTTGAAAATGGCAATCCCGTCCCGTTTTAGCATTATCATAACGGGACGGGACGGGATCGGGACAATCTCGTACAATCCCGTTCCGTCCCGTTTTTATGTATTATTTGATTATGTCCTTTCATTTTGTAAGTTGAATCAGATCTTATCTGTTCATTTCAATTCAATCCCCACCATCAACGCCCTTCTTCACTAGTTTTTTCCCATCCATAATCCCTCGCCTAAAAACTTGCTCCAGAACTCCAGAAGTCCTCCGATATGTTTCCTTTCCCTTTCAGCTTTCTCAACATCAACTACATGCGCTTGTCCATCAACAGCAGCTGCCCATGCTCCCTTCAACCTCTCCTCCTCTACCGCAACCACCACTGGCTCTGCCTTCCCACCCGAACCCAGCTCACTAACTTCATTTCCACCCAAACCAAAACCCATCTCAACCTCAACCGACTCCCCACGACCCACCTCCCCACCCTCCTCATCTCCTCAATTTGATCCCCAGTCTTTCAATTCAATCCCCAATCCTCAATTCGATCCCCATCTTGTTCATGGCTAGAGGGAAGAAGAGCAATTATTGCAATTTGGTGGTTCTTGTGTTGATTTTGGTTTTTCTTGGGTGTGTTTTGTTTGTGGTTTTGCTATCTGGGTGATGATTAATTCATGGCTTTTGTGATAAGAACATTGTTTGCATCAAGAATTTGTTTTGTTTTTGTAAAGGGAGTGCAGAAAGTTGTCTTCTTTGATCTTTTATACAAAGATTATAAACAAGAACTTTTCTCATTGGAGTGTACAGCTTCTTTGGCAAGCTTTTGGTTGTACAATTGGAGCTAGCAAGAATGTGTTAGCTCTGTTTAGTTCAATTTAGTTATTGCATGAGGGTGTATCTGAGTATTAGGGGACTAATGGGAGACTAGCTAATATGAATTCAATCTTACATATGAACTGTCTTTGTTGTATTATCATAGATTCATAATCGCAGGTCCTTGGTTGTGAGGGAATGCATCATGTCAGCCCTTGTTTCATTTGCCTATAGAGGCATATATGTTGTAATTCCAGTACAATGCACTTATTTAGTTTGCACTGCATTTTGCCCTATACAGCATTTGGGATGGCCCGATCCCGTCCCGGCCCCGGCTCGAACCTGAACCCGAACGGGATCGGGACGTGCGGGATGAATTTCTAAAATACGCATTCTCGTCCCGTCCGTCCCGATAATTTATTTTCGGGACGGGACGGGATTCGCCCAATCCCGTCCCATGCCCAGCCCTAATATTATGTATTAATTCAATTTAAATGGTTGTTTATGTTGGTTAATGGAAGTTGGATGATGTTGTGTTGAATTTTGTGTTTTTAGTGTTAGAATATGGAAATTGTGATAAACCATGTTTTGGGTTCATTGAAAATGTTAGCATTTTGGTGAAATTTAGTGAAATTGAGATTAGGTTAGTGATAGGAGCACAAAGTGCTACGTTCTTAGTATATTTATGCCTACATTTATGGTTTGATTAACCCTTATTTGTCTAAAATCGAGTCATAATACAAGGGTAGAGTACTTTGGTAGAGTTATCATAGAATTGTGCTAATTATAGGCAAAAATATAGAAATTCAACAAAATGCTAAAAGTGAATAAGAGACTTAGTCGAATAAGAGTCTTTAAATGTATCGTTGATTCTGTAAAGTCTCGACCGTGTCTTTTATGAATTTAACTTCTCTGATTTTATGTAGATACATTGAAGATTCAGCAATAGAAGGAGTTACAACAATTGGACCAAGGAAAGATGCCAAGAATTGCAAGAGAATCCGGATGCAGAATCAGTAAATTCTTGTGCACATTAGCCAACTTCCATAATTTCTCCAAAACGGGTCATTTGGAACGAAGACGTGTTCCATATATGCAAAGAAATATCTCTGACTGTAGTTTCTATAGAACTTGGAATCGCATCGATAGCTATTTTCTTGAGGAAGTTATACTCAAATCAAGACGCAAAGGTCAAATCTGCCGAGAAGGAAAATAGAGCATCGGAAGCCTGACTTGCAGCCTGCCGAGACGCACGCGCACTGACACTGGCGCTGCCGAGCCGTGTCCAATCATGACATGCCCGTATCCAATACGTTCTCAGACGTATCCGACACGAAATCAGGCGTATCCAAGACGTATCCGTGTCAAGGTCCGTCGAGGTTATGCCCGTATCGGATACACCATCCGATACGCTGTCGAGAAGTGTCGGCGTTGACACTCACGCTGTCGAGATGCTGCTGCACAGCCGCGCAGCAGCCAAGCTGCACATGCCATAACCCACGCGTGCGCTAGGCTGTCGACAACCATGCTGCAGCCTGCACATGCCCATGCGCGTGTCCTACCGAGAAAGCCTGCCAATTTTCGATACTTGCCAAGACGCTGCCGAGAGCCCTGCATTCTGCCGAGGAGCTTTCGAGAGACTGCTATGAGGCTTCAACAATGGAAAACATGTTTCCAAGTGGCTGCAATGATCCAAGACTAGTCCTAGAGCTGCTTGAAAGAGAAGAAAGCGTGTGAAGACCAAGTCAAAGTTCTAGAGCCACAAAGAAGAAGCAATCCTAGGAGGAAATGGAAATCCCATGCCGGCTAGGAAAGTATTCATTGCCGGCTGCAAGAGGAGAAGTTGTTCAAGCTCAACAAGGAGAAGTCTTGCCGAATCCTTAAGGGAAAAGGGAAGACATATTCAGCAACATATCAAAGGCAAATTGGCAAAGGAATCCTAGAAGAACAAGAAGAGGAAATCAAAACCACAACCAACAAGGAAAAACCCTTTTCCTTGGCCGATTCACATAAGGATTTCTTTGCCAAATTATCACAGCCTTTTTCCCTATAAATAGAGGCCGGCACCCTTGAAGAAAATTTGTCACATCTTAAGCAAAACACAAGTCACAAGCTTTACCAAGTATTCTACCCTTAGTCCTACATAAGAAAATAAGCCGAAAACCCTTACCACCACCATCCTAAAAATCCATTCCGAATTCCATCATCCTCCATCCGATCAATACAGTTCTTCGTCTTCAAAGGTGTTTAAATGTGTGATCCACTTCCTTCGGCTTGTAATTTTATGGTTTTATATTTCTATGTCTATGTAGAATGTTTGTTCTTAGGGTATTTGTTTTTATGTCTATGTAAAGACAATTTGTTTATATAGTTTTGCATGTTTAATATAGTGTACGATTTCAATATCTTGGATTACTTTAAGTGTCGAACTTGTTTGGTTTTCAAAAGATAAAACATGTAAAGAAAATATGTAACGAATTGTAGGTCTAGGTAAACGACAAACATGTTCACTTTGTTTTAAATTTGTACTTAGTTAATTCTTTAAAATTCGTGTGCCTTAAAGATTGGTGGTCTAATTGGGTCATGACGTTTAGGATATCAATCTCACTTAACCGAAATAAACATGAGTCTAGTCTAGCACTACGTTGTCTTGATTTGTGTTGTTTCACTAGGGTTGGAGTAGTTTAAAAGAATTTGCATGTTGATGTGAGAAGACTGACGCCTTGCTTGCTAATATGTTTCCCACTATAAAAAGACTTATGTGCTTATGTGTTAGTTTGTTTTAGAGTCCACGCTACGTAACTTTAAAATCAATTAGCATAAAGATTAGGATGATGCGCTACGATAAGTCCTAAGTACTTGTGAAGTCTAAAATTGATTAGTAACCCGCTACGGAGCTAATTAGGTTGGAACTAAGTCGAGTCTAGAATAATTTGTGCTTGTTGTCGTGCCCTTTACTTGCTCTTTGTTATGTGTTTTGATTGCTTTTTGATAAGTGCTTTATGTGAAAGATGTCGACCAACATGTATATAGTAACTTAGGTTTTATTTTCTTAATTTAGTTTCATGCCGTACGTAGGTTATAGAATCCAAATCAAAATCCCCCATTGTTTGAAACGTGTATATATGTTAATAAATGTGAAGTTGTGTTATAACATTCTTATATTGCAGGTACCCTTAATCCCCGGACTGAACGATCTCTATTTATCATGTGCTACTAACGTCTATTTTGTAGGGTATTATTTGTGTGAGCTTTGCTGTTCACATCAATTTTTGGCGCCGTTGCCGGGGATTATAAAAACTTGTTTTATTTGAATGTTTTGTTTGGTTCATAATTTTCGTGTGTTTTAAATTTTATTTTGTAAATTTCGGTTGGGAATGTTTGTAAAGTAGAAATATGCTTCGGCATGTAGAGTTTAAATTTCGAAAATTGTATGATGTATGCCGAATGTATGCTTGTAATAACTTAGTTAAATTGCTAGGAAGTTTTAAGGTTTATTTGTGTTGGATTTGTTTTGAGTTTCGAGGGGAAGAAGAATAGGCAATGTCGCTTTTGTTAATATTAGCCTTAACTCTTCATGTTATCTTTCGAGGTCTCATGAGGTTGAGGGCGGCTTTTATTGACACTTGTACAAACTGTCCACACGAGGTTCTTAACTGAGTAAGGGGCAAAAGGTTCACCTATTAGTGTGTGTTGTCTCGACTTAGTCTCAAAGGTTTGTCAAACTAGATCTCAGAGGCCCACAAACTGTTCTCCCTTTGAGAGGGGATAGGGGACTTGTCCTTCGTGGTTACCAACAAATGAGTCTTGCCTTGAGCTACTTTTGGATGACACGCCTAGCCTTCTGAAAACACGGAACTTTGTGTCTAGACGATGTAACGTAGGCCGCATGTCCACCGAGCTTCGAAACTTGAGATAGATTCGGCATGAGTGAATTTTTAAGCTTAAAAAGAAAACGTTTTGTGGTTCAAACTTTCAAGGTATATCAGAATAAGCATGATACTACCTTGAGCTGTTTCAGCTCATTGCACTGTTATCTCATCTGCTCCATGTACCTTGAAAGTTTGAGCAAATCTAAAAGCAATTAGACTTAGAAAAATTCGACATCACCAGAGAAATTTTCGTATATTTCACCCTTTATGCCGTGCCTATCTCTTCTTTGTGCCGTGTGTTTATAGCTTGAAATTGTTTGAAAATTGTTTGAAATTGCCAATATCGTGGCTTGTAATTGCCTTGTATATTGTTGTTTTCTATTTGTCTTCGATGATTCTAACTTTCTTCGTGTCGACAATTTCAGAATAGTGCATGTCCGATCTTTGGACAAGGGACGACCGCGGATGCTTGCAACGAATCAACGAAGACCTCACGCTGGCTATAGCATCGCCATTACCCCCACCCGAATCGTCATCTAGCTCGGCATCACCATCTCCTCCCTCTAGCCCGAACTCACCCTCCATTGTTACTTCATCAAGTCTTCAATCGTCTTGTGAGTTAGAGGAGACGGAGTTGTTAGCTATCATTTACCCTCACGATGAGTTTGATTTTAACTTTGCCGAACCACCAATCATGACTCGTGCTCAAAATGGACATGTTACCGGAGGAGGAGCCGCACCCGCGAACATCACCTTTCCGGTATGTGCAACCGGCAAGAGTGGTGATTTTGAATTGAAAAGTGGATTTCTCCACCAATTGAAGCCGCATCATGGACTTGAGGGTGAGGATCCGAACAAGCATCTTCAATGGTTCAATTTCACCACCGAGAGCATGTGTCCGACAAGTGCCGGCATTCAACACTTCAAGATGAAGGCTTTTCCGTTTTCACTTGAGGACCAAGCCAAGGAGTGGCTATTTGAGGTGCCAACCGGTCGTATCACATCGTGGGAGACGATGGTGAATGAGTTTCTACTCAAGTATTATCCGGCATCTCGTATCACTGACTTGAGGAAACAAATCACAAGTGTCCGGCAAGGAGGAGATGAGACGTTCTTTGATTATTACAAGAGGTATAAAACCCTCGTTGCTTCGTGTCCGTCTCATGACATTAGTAAAGGGCTACTTCTTCGATTTATGAGGGCTTGCGTCTCATGGAGAGAGAGTTTCTTTATTTGGCAGCTGAAGGTTCATTCTTGGAGCTTGATCCTACACTGGCCAAGAACTTCTTAGAAATCTGAGCATTGAATAGTCAACTATTTGGCATGTCGCGAGACAATGCCTTGAAGCACAAGGTAAACGAAACTTCATCAAGTTTGGCATTGGAGAACAAGGTTGACAAGCTATCGATATGGTAGCAAGCCTTATGCGAGGGAAGAGAGGACAAGTGTGTGGAGTATGCACGGTAGACCATGCCACCAATCAATGTCCGCAAGTGTTGAGTGAGGGATATGAGGAGTGATAGGAGCACAATGTGCGACGATATTATATGTTTATGCCCTCGTTTATGCTTTGTTTAACCCTTATTTATCTAAGATTGAGTCTTAATATAGTTTAGTGTTAATTTGGTAGAGTTTGGTGAAAAATGGTTAAGAATCTGAAAAATGACTAAGTATGAGAAATCTGGAAAATAGTGCAAAATATGTCTTTTTCGTGATTTTGAGATGAGTAAAAATATGATCTATCCTTGTCCGAATTTAGTGAAATTTGGTTTGCTTAATATTTATATACAGAGGAATGTTGTGTTAAAATTTCAGATCAATTGGAGTTCGGAAAGTCACCCAAAAGTTGGCTGCAAAACGGCAGTCCGAGCATTCCAATCCAGGGGCTTCCAGGATTTTCCTGGGACTTTGATCCAACTTCGAAATATCATTCCCGATGACTCACAAGGAATCTGATCGAGATATTTTATGGGGAGATGGCTATATGTGTCTAGTTTATCTGAGACTTAGAATTGCATCAATCGGAGCTCCGAGGATGGATATATGCCGGAATTACTGCAACAAGGTCTTTTCTGCTGATTCCAGGAACCTATTACTTCCTTTTCATAATTGCTGCTTTTCGATGGACCATATGTTGTACAAGAGCATTTGTGAAGACAATCCAAGCTTAAGGAAGGAAGACGGATGACACCAAGCCCGTGCATTGAAGAAGAAATTGAAGAAAGAAGTTCTCCTAGTCAAACTAGGAAGAAGCTGCCGAGAAGAGGCAGATTGTGTGCAATGTTGTGCTGCCGGCAATTGGAGCATTTTCTGTGGATCAAAACTTATGCAATGAAGTCCAATGATTATTGAAGAAGTCCATGAAGATGTGAATCCCAAGCCTTGAAGAAAAATTCAGAAAAAAAGAAAACCTAATTGAACTATGAAAGGAAGGTTTCAAATCCTTATACCACTTGGTTTTCTCTATTCCTTTTTGCTATAGAGCTGCCGGCACCCTCTCTCCTCTATATATACCCTCACTTATGCATTCTGAAAAACCATCTCATCTCTTGCAAAACACAAGGCCTAAACTCTACCAAAATTCACCAAAGATCCTAGACAAAAACCTAAACCAAAAACCACCTTCACCTCACCTCAACCAAGTTTCTGCTCTTGCAGAACCTTGGACTTTCTGCCTCCATAACCTACTGCCGAGCAGCCTCATCCCATCATCCATACTCCACCGGATCCACACCAAGTGAAGCTCTCAAGGTGTCTCAAAGTGTGATCCACTCCCTTCTTCGGTTTAGTACTTTTTGTTTAGTTATGTTTAAGTTTTGTCTATGAAACACTCATGTATGTTTGGTGTTGATTTGTATGTCTATGTATGAATCGATTTTGGTTTTATAAATTGTATGTTTCGCATGTTAATTTGTAATATGTGACTTGTGGTTTTTTATGTTTGATAACTAGGACAATAGGTATGCGATGTTGTTTGAGAACTTAATTCGATTAGTAATCTAAGGAGTATGCCTTATAAACCGAAACATTAGTTGTGCATAAGCATTTGTTGTTTGCATGTAAATCTAGGTGTTAGGTTTCATCAAATTAGAAAACATGAATAATTCATACTCGTAGTTGTCTTGGTTTGTGTTTTCGCCTAGAGTATAAAACCCTTAGAACTTGCATGTTAAACAAGATGATTCACAACCTTACTTGCTTGCATGTCTTCGATTTGTGATTCATGTGTTTAATTGTTAACCCAGTAAAATCGGTTAACATATACCTTAGGATTATACTCGTAGTTAATCTTAAGACTCTAGTAATCAATGATTAGATGACCTCGTAGGCTCTAATTGGGATCGAAATTGGTTAAGTCGAAACAACATTAATACGTGTTCCTTACCTTCTTGCATATTAATCTCCATGTTAAAGAGTCTTTTGTGCTAAATGTTTTGTGAGAGATGATGATCACTTGTATATAGTAGTTTAGGTTTATTTTCATGTCTAGGAATTTAGAGGCAGCTTTGCTGCCGATCCTATCTCAATCCCCCTTGATTTCGTGTGAATATGTATATATGTATATAAGTGTGACAATTGTGTGCATATATGTTTGTGAATATTTGTGTTAACATTCTCATGTTTCAGGTACCCTTAATCCCCAGCTAGAACGATCCCTACTTATTCTATACTACTAACGATTGTAGGGTTATTATTGCTTGATGCTCGCTTCGGCAGCTCATCAAGGAGGCCAATGCAATCGGCTTCCAAGGAGGACAAAAGTATAATCCTTACTCAAACACTTACAATCCAGGATTTCGTGATCATCCTAACTTTCGATGGTCTAGCAATGACAATGTTCAAAGGCCACCGAATGCAGCCCCATATCAACCAAGAGCACCCTTTGTGCCGAGACAACCCTTTGTGCCGAACCAAGATAGGCCGAACCAAGCCATGCCGTGCCATGTGTGATCGGAAATACAAGGTTCGACGATGTTATGTTGGACTTAGGAGCCTCAATAAACGTTATGCCTTATAATGTTTATGAGAAGATGAGCCTTGGACCACTCAAGAAAGACAATGTGATCATACAACTCGCGGATCGCTCAAGCAAGTATCTGGAAGGTTATGTCGAAGACGTGCTCGTGCAAGTGAATCACCTCATCTTTCCGGCCGACTTTTATGTGATTGAAATGGAAGTCTCGTCGGTCAATTGCACACAACTCTTGCTTGGCCGACCATTCATGCGCACGGCAAGAACAAAGATAAATGTTGCCGATGGCAACCTGACGATGGAGTTCGATGGTGATGTGATTCGCTTCAACATTTTTGAAGCAATGAAGTATCCGATTGCCGAGCTTAAATATTGTGATGCAACTGAAGTCATTGAGGAGGCTGGGCAAGTCATGTCGGCTACCCTCGATGTATAGCAACTAGCAATCGAGCAAGGGGCAGGATTTGACAAGGAGGAAGAACGAGTAAAGGAGGAAGAAATAGAAGCAATGAAGCCGAGCATCAAAGAAGCTTGTGCCAAGCTAGAGTCACGGCCCTATGTAAAGAATTTCAACTCATTCTTGTCAATCCCAAGTGCCACAAACAAATTTCATCCAAGTGTGGAAGAAGCCCCGAAGTTAGAACTAAAATAGCTCCCTAGCCACTTAAAGTATGTTTATCTTGGAGAAGAAGACACTTTACCGGTTATTGTGTCTTCATCGCTTAGTGAGAAGCAAGAAGTTGATTTAATACAAAACCGCTATAGGTTGGACCTTGGCGGACATCAAGGGAATAAGCCCTACAATGTGTGTTCATCGAATATTGCTTGAAGAAGAAGCCAAGAAGACAAGGGAGGGACAAAGACATCTCCACCCTCCAATGATGACGGTTGTTAAAGACGAAATCATCAAGCTACTAGATTTTGGAGTCATCTACCCTATTTCGGATAGCAAATGGGTTTCACCGGTGCAAGTAGTGCCAAAGAAGAGTGGTGTAACGGTTGTAAAGAATGAAAAGAATGAACTTGTGCCACAAAGGTTAGTGACCGGCCATAAGATGTGTATCGACTATAGGAAGCTTAATGCAACAATGAGGAAGGATCACATGCCTTTGCCATTCATGAATCAAATGTTAGAGAGGCTAGCCGGCCACAAGTACTATTGCCATACACCCGGATGATCAAGAGAAGACTAGTTTCACATGTCCATTCGACACCTTTGTTTATAGGAGGATATCATTCGGCTTATGCAATGCACCCGGAACGTTTCAACGATGCATGTACAATATCTTCTCCGACTTTATTGAAAATAAGATCGAAGTTTTCATGGATGACTTTAGCGTATATGGACGCGACTTCGACACATGTTTGGAGAACTTGGAGGATATACTAGAGAGGTGTGTAGAGACTAACCTTGTGCTCAATTGGGAGAAGTGTCACTTCATGGTTAACCAAGGTATAGTGCTCGGCCACATCATATTCGAGAAGGGCATACAAGTCGACAAAGCTAAGGTTGATTTGATTCAACACTTGTCGAGCCCTAGAAATGTGAGAGACGTGCGAAGCTTCCTTAGATATGCCGGCTTCTATCGACGATTTATCAAAGACTTCTCCAAAGATGCAAAGCCATTGAGCAACTTATTGCAAAAAGATGTACCGTTTGAATGGAATGAGGCATGCGAGAAGGCCTTCAACAAATTGAAGGATGCCTTGTGCTCGGCCCCTATCATGGTGCCACCGAATTGGGAGCTCCCTTTCGAGCTCATGTGTGACGCCTCCGACTATGCCTTAGGGGCAGTACTCGGCCAAAGAAGAGAAAAGAAGCCGTGTGCTATCTACTATGCCTCAAGGACACTCAACGATGCTCAACTCAACTATACCACAACCGAAAAAGAACTCTTGACGGTAAATTTTACTTTGGATCACCTAAGCCGACTTAGGTATAATGAAGACGTTCTACCACTATGTGAAACTTTTCCGGACGAGCAACTCTTTCACATCGAGGCAATAGAGCCATGGTATGTCGATCTAGAAAACTACCTTGCAACTAGGACGTTCCCTAGCTCAATACCGAGAACAACCAAAGCATGGATCAAGAAGCATGCACGCCACTTCATTTGGGATGAACCTTATCTATGGAAGCAATGCAGTGACCAAGTGATTCGAAGGTGTGTTGCCGAGCAAGAGCATGCACCGATCCTAAAGTTTTGTCATAGTGAAGCATGTGGTGGACATTTTGGACCGAGAAGGAGTACCCTAAGAGTACTTGAGTGTGGATTCTTTTGGTCGACGATCTTCAAGGATGCTCATGCCTATTGCATGACATGTGACCGGTGCCAAAGAACCGGCAACATAGGATTGAGAGACCAAATGCAACTCACACCGATTATTGAAGTTGAAATCTTCGATTTATGGGGGATTGACTTCATGGAGCCGTTTCCATCAAGCAAAGGCTTCCTCTACATCTTGCTAGCGGTTGATTATGTGTCAAAGTGGGTTCAAGCAAAGGCTAAACGCACCAATGATGCTAAGGTGGTTGCCGAATTCGTTAGAACCAACATCTTCACACGTTTTGGTGTTCCAAGAGTTTTGATAAGCGATGGAGGTTCTCATTTTTGCAACCGTACTATAGAAGCCTTGTTGAAGAAGTATGGAGTCACACACAAAGTCTCTACACCTTATCATCCTCAAACAAGTGTCATGGCCGAGGTGACCAACCGGGAAATAAAGAAGATATTGGAGAAAACTGTAGGACCCTCAAGAAAAGATTGGAGTGATCGAATAGATGATGCTTTATGGGCATATAGGACCGCGTATAAGACGCCAATTGGTATGTCACCTTTTCGGCTAACTTATGGGAAGGCATGTCACTTACCGGTGGAGTTAGAGCATCGAGCATGGTGGGTGGTAAAGCAATTTAACATGGACATCGATGATGCCGGCATTCATAGGAAACTTAAACTCAACGAACTTGAAGAAATACGTAATGAAGCATATGATGCCGCATGGATTTATAAAACATATGAATAGCAAAAGAATCAACAAAGTCGTGTTCGCCTGAAGGGGATAGGACCCAACCTGGAGGAATAAGGAGAAGAAGTGTTGGGACAGGTTTTGATTGTATCATAAATGTTGTGTGCTAACATTATGTATATTGTATGTTTATGTTATGACAGGAAACATGGATGATGTCCTCGATAAATCTTTTATGAATCATCATTATACACACCCTGACTACAGAACAAGCGTAGTTAACTTCATCAATTTTGTGAAGACTCACACTATTGGAACCAAGTATCTCCCTTGTCCGTGAGCAATTTGCAAAAATGGTCCTTATTATAAGAAAATCATAGAGATTTATCATCACTGCATGCACTGTGGTTTGGATCCGACTTACACAGTTTGACACCTATGATGTGAGCCTAAGCTCGCACGCAATAATAAACCCTACAAAAGATCGTTAGTAGTATAAGCAAGTAGGGATCGTTCTAAGCCGGGGATTAAGGGTACCTGAGATATGAAATTGTTAGACAAATATATACAAATATAAACACAAAACGTCACACATGGGGGTATGATATGGTTCGGCATTAAGCTGCCCTAGACTACACACGAAACTTAAATTGCTGAAAATAAATCCTAAGTCTAATATTTACAAGTGATCATCATCTTTCACACAAAACAGTTCACACAAAGACTCTTTAACACGTAAATTTGCATGCAAGAAGGTAAGGAACAAGTATCAACATGTTTAAATTCAAAATTAGTTCCGACTACAACTTAGTTGTAAGACTTCTCAAGTTCTTAAGATCGACCTTTTGAGTATGGACCCTAGAATATATGTTAATCCTTTTGAGACATAACAATTAATCACAATAGTCTAAATCGGAGACATGCAAAACAAGCAAGGTTGTCAATAATCTTAATTTAACATGCAAGAACTCTAAAGTGTTATACCCTAGGTGAGCAAAACAAATCAAAGCAACCTTTTGAGTATCTAGCCATATTTGTTATTACTCGGGTTTGATGAAACCTAACATCTAGATTTACATGCTTCAAGCCAACACTAATGTTTCGGTTTTTAAGTCTCAATCCTTAGATTTCTAACCAATTTCGAACCTAAAACATGCAAGATACCACTGCCCTAATTATCATACATACGAACTTCACATGCTAAAATCATAAAACTTAAACATAAACATCAATCATGCAATCGGTTTACATAAAAGTTCAATAAAAACCAAGAAACGAATTGTTTTCATACAATACAACCAAACTACAACAAATACAAAAGTCATAGGGGGAGTGGATCACACTTTTAGAACCTTTGAAGACTCCTCAAGATGTGACAAGATGGTACTTGCTGCTCCTCCTTAGTGCTCGGCCTAAGCAAGAATCGGCAGAAAACAAGGTGAAGGAATTCGGAAGTTTGTGGTGGTGGTGATGGTGTTTTGGCTAAGTATTTGGGTATTTGGTACTTAAGAAACTTGGTAGAGCTTTGGCTAGTATTTTAGTGCTTGAGATGAGATGATTTTCAGAATGAAAAAGTGAGGGTATATATAGGAGGCTGCCGGCAAAACCCTAGATGCAAAAGGGATTCACAAAACCTATTAGAATAAGGTTTTGAAACCTTCCTTTAATGGTTCAATTAGGTTTTCTTTTTCTGAAATTTTCTTCAAGGCTTGGGCTTCACATCATTATGGACTTCTTGTATGATCATTGGACTTCAATTGATAGGTCTTAATCCACCAAAAATGCATCATTGCCGGCAGCAACACAAAGGCACACAATCTGCCTCTATTCGGCAGCTTCTCCTAGTGTGACTAGGAGAACTTCTTTCTTCAATTTTTCTTCAATGCCATGGCCTAGTGTCTTCCTCTTCCCTTCATAAAGCTTGAACCATCTTCAAAAATGCATTTGTGCACCATTTGGTCCGTTAAAAACAGAAAACACAAAAAGGGGGCAGTAGGTTCCTGGAATCGGCAGATTTGACCTTGTTGCAGTAACTCTGGCATATCTCCATCCGTGGAGCTCCGATTGATGCGATTCCAAGTCTCAGATAAACTAGATACATATGTCCATCTCCCCATAAAACAGTTCGATCAAATTCCTTGTGAGTCGACGGGAATGATTTTTCGAAGTTGGGACAAAGTCCCAGGAAAATCCTGGAAGTCCCTGGATTAAAACGCTCGGACTGCCGTTTTGCAGCCAACTTTTGGGTGACTTCCCGAACTCCAATTGATCTGAAATTTTAACACAACATTCCTCAGCATATGAATATTAAGCACGCCAAATTTCATAGAATTCGGACAAGGATAGATCACAGTTTCATTCATCTCAAAATCACGAAAAAGACATATTTTGCATTATTTTCCAGATTTCTCAAACTTAGTCATTTTTCGGATTCTTAACTATTTTTCGCCAAACTCTACCAAATTAACACTAAATTACATTATGACTCTATCTTAGACAAATAAAGGTTAAACAAAGCATAAACGAGGGCATAAGCATATAATATCGTCGCACATTGTGCTCCTATCAACCTACACGGGGAAGTTTCTGGTCAACCCGCAATGATCAGTCGACGGAGACAGTGGCTTCAAGATAGAGTCGAGGCATCCAGTGTTGCCGGTCCTTTAGTGATCCCGCCTGTGGATTTTATACAATATGTATTTCTGTACTATCCTGGATACCATGGAGATGCACCGCATAATGTTATTGAAGAAAATGCTGAAGTTCAATTCAATGACATGGTAGATGATGATTATGCTAAGTATGAAAGGCTTTTAAGGGAGTCGCAAACGCTATTGTATGAAGGGAGTGAAGAAACTGTATTAAGTGTCATATTACATGCAATTGAAATGAAAGTTGAAAACGGAGTGTTGATAAATTATGTGAATGGTTGCATAAGTTTTTTAAAGGGGGCATAATTTCCCTGTGAGTTATTCGAGAATTAAAAAAATCCTCAAGGATCTTTCCCTTGGATATGAAAAAATTCATGTTTGTGAGTTCAACTGTTACCTATTCAGGGGGCTGAAAATAAAACCCGCAGAACTTGTCCAGTATGTGGTGCTGAAAGATATAAGCCAGATACGGATGACATTCCAAAAAAGGTAATATGGTATTTCCCTCTCACTCCAAGGTTGAAACGCCTATTTATGTCTCCACACACAACAAAGCATATACGCTGGCATAAGGAGAAGCGACCAGATGAAAGTACCCTCCGGCACCCATCTGATGGAGAAGCATGGCAACATTTTAACAGAACATTTCCAGGTTTCGACAACATTAAGGCAAGAAATGTGCTGCTTGGAGTGGCAACTGATGGTTTCAGTCCATTTGGAACAATGACAACCCAGCATAGTACATGGTCCGTGGTTGTGATGCCATATAATCTACCCCCTAATATGTGTATGAGGAAGGAATATAATATGCTGGCCGTGTTGATTCCTGGCCCTAAATCTCCAAGAAAGTGACTTAGTGTCCTCATTCGTCCATTGATTGACGAGCTCAAGTATTTGTGGGAAAAAGGAGTCTCTACTTTTGACAGAGTCGACAATGATGTCTTCACGATGAAGGTAGCGGTGATGTGTACTATAAGTGACTTTCCTGGTTTAGGGATGCTTGCGGGCTCAATGATGAAAGGGTACAAGGCATGTCCAATTTGTCTAGATGATCTGACAGCGGAGCATATTTGTGGGAGAATTATTTATGAAGGGCATCGAAAATGGCTCGACGAGAATAACTCGATGCGATCCAGTTTGGCATTTAAAGGGAAGCCAGAGTGGGAAAAAAGACCAGCTCATAAGGACGGAGATGAAATTTTGGAGGAAATTAGGTCACACAGTTACGCCACTCTTAGCCAGCATCCTGATTTTCATGTCCCTTACTCAACACACAACAGACAATGTTGGACCCACGAGAGCGTATTTTGGCTTCTTCCCTATTGGTCATCGTTGTTACACAGGTACTGTTTAGATGTCATGCATATTGAAAAGAACGTGGGTGACAATATCCTTCCCACCATTCTTGCAATTGAAGGGAAGACCAAGGATGGTCCAAGGGCCCGCGAAGCTTTGGAGAAGAGGAAAATCCGCAAAAGTCAACATCAATCGGAAGCTGAAAAGAAGACGGGAAATGTTCCTCATGCACCCTTTTTAGTTAAAGAGGATCATCGTGGAGAAGTATTCGAATGGTTTCGCGGTGGTACGTATCCACTTGGCTATGCGGGAATTTTGAGAAATAAGGTGAAACTAACCGAGAAAAAGTTCTATGGATTGAAGACGCATGATTGCCATGTCCTGCTTCAACGTCTTCTTTCAGTGGTTATCTGAGGATTTTTGCCAAATAACGTCATGAAGCCATTGATAGCATTGTCAAATTATGTGCTAGGGAGTTGAAGAAGGCAGATGTCCAACAGATGAAAGATGAGATAGTGATCATTCTCTGCAATTTGGAGTTGATTTTTCTCCACATTTCTTCGCCTCTATGGTTCATCTCATAGTTCACCTTCCCGAACAAGTTCTGCTTACAGGCCCAGTACATTTTACATGGATGTATCCGACGAAAAGGTATATGCACTAACCAAATATGTTTCTTTTTGTTAAAACTAAATTTACAATAACTTTATATATGCACTAATAATATTATTCATTTTATAGGCAATTTGGTGATTATAAAAAGTCAATGAGTAATACACGTTACCCGGAGGGGAGTATTGCAGAAAGGTACATATCATGAGAGTCGGTGACGTACTGTAAGTCGTATCTGTAATTGGAAGAACATGAAGAGCCCAATCCCCCAATATAGAATATTAGTTGTGTTTCTCAGTTAGTTCAACCGTGTATTATGGATACCACCGAAAATATCAGGTTAACAGAGAAGGAAACGGCTGAGGCTCACTGGCAAATTTTGACGGATACAGAAGAAGCTCAATATTATATGGACGCTCATTTGCAGAAGTGCATAGCGAAACATGGTGACGATTACGACCCTAAATTGAATTTTTTTTTCTTGTAAAAATATCCTAAACTCTAAATAGTATAAAACTAACACCATGTATTTTTCAGGCCAAGAGAATATATGATGCTCAAGACCCTGATTTTAACAGGGCAATATGGTCATTGGCTCGAGGTCAGTAATTCACCCAGATTTATAAGGCACTACCAGAAAAAAAAACATTTGCCGACGAAAAAAAAAAAAAAACGGCCGACGAAACCAATTTTCGTCGGCTATTCTCAATAATGGCCGACGAAAATTTTTTTCGTCGCTAAAAATTAAAAAATCGTCGGCTATTCCCCTAGAATGGCCGACGAAATTTTTTTTCGTCGCTAAAAAAAAAATTCGTCGGCTATTCCCCTAGAATGGCCGACGAATTTTTTTTTCGTCGGTCATTCTAGGGGAATAGCCGACGATTTGAATTTTCGTCGGCCTTTCTCTAAAACTTTAGCCGACGAAAATTTTTGGAAGTATGGCCGACGAGTACTAGGTTTGATTTCGTCGGCTATGATTTAAAAAAAAAAAAAAAAAACAGCTTCCATTTTCTATCACTATCGACAAACCATTGCTTCGTCCTTCAAATGCAAATGTGTCGTGAAATAAGATATGACCGAAATAATGAAATACGTCTACGGTTGAAAAATGAGAAGATTCCGACAAAATCTGTGTGCCGAATGTTGCGGTTAGCTGTTTTTTACTACCGTTTTCCTATGGGTAGCCTGACGGTCGGTAAATATTTTGAGGAAAATTTTTATACGATTGGTTGCGTCTCATCGATCTGAAACTATTCTCTGTTGAACGTCAGGCCAAAAAACGTCATTTAGACGGGCCAATTTCCATTTCTAAGCGTTTGAAGGGTTGACTCACCCGGTTGACCGTCCCGATCGAGCCTTTAACGTTGTCAGATGTAGTTGGATTTTTTTTCATACATGTATTTAATCTTAACGGTGATATCTGACGGTTGGAATAGATTTTCCAAACTTTTAGATTCAAAATCGGAACATATGCACTAATGTTCCTTAACTTGTTTACTAAGTGTTTAAGTGAATGTATAGTTTCAAATAGTTACTATACGTAGGCTCTTCAAATGCAAATATGTCGTCAAATAAGATATGACCGAAATAATGAAATACGTCTACGGTTGAAAAATGACAAGATTCCGATAAAATCCGCGTGCCGAAAGAATGAAATCAGTCAAAACCCGGTTTACTGTAGATTTGACGTCCGGCGTCCGAATGATGATTGTGATACCATTCCGGAAAGGGAACGACGCCAGGAACAAAACTCGTGGCTTTGCCACGACGTGTGGGCTTTTTCGGGCTTTCGAGTTCGTTTAGGGCCTCAAAACGGCATTTTAGTATGTTTTCATAGAATAGCCGACGAAACATTCAAATTTCGTCGGCTATTCTCTAAGTATAGCCGACGAAACATTGTATTTCGTCGGCTAAACTCTTGATCCGCGCCTTTTTATTGTCCGCCGTTGGATGGCTCAGATCCGACGGCTGTTGATTTTCCAAAGTATAGCCGACGAAATATTGTAATTTCGTCGGCTATTCTCTAAGTATAGCCGACGAAATTAAAATATTTCGTCGGCTATTCTCTAAGTATAGCCGACGAAATATTTTTATTTCGTCGGCTATACTCCTTCTAAATCTTTTAAATCCTCCCGCCTTTTTTCTCTCCTCCTTCCCCTCCTCCGGCCTCCTCCTCTTCCTCCTTCCCCTCCTCCTCCTCCTCCTCCCCCTCCTTCCCCTCCTCCTCCTCCTCCTTCCCCTCCTCCGGCCTCCTCCTCCTTCCCCTCCTTCCCCTCCTCCTCCTCCTCCTTCCCCTCCTCCGGCCTCCTCTTCCTCCTTCCCCTCCTCCGGCCTCCTCCTCTTCCTCCTTCCCCTCCTCCTCCTCCTCCTCCCCCTCCTTCCCCTCCTCCTCCTCCTCCTTCCCCTCCTCCGGCCTCCTCCTCCTTCCCCTCCTCCTCCTCCTCCTTCCCCTCCTCCGGCCTCCTCCTCCTCCTCCTCCTCCTCCTCCTCCTCCTTCCCCTCCTCCTCCTTCCCCTCCTCCGGCCTCCTCCTCCTCCTTCCCCTCCTCCTTCCCCTCCTCCATCCAAAGCATAATTTAATTTTTTTTTTGCCTAAAATTTAAGAATAGCCGACGAATTTTACCAATTTTCGTCGGCTATAAGTTGTATAGCCGACGAAAATTCTAGTATTTCGTCGGCTATAACTAATTATGCCTATTAAAATATTAATATATTTCGAGGAAATAGCCGACGAAATTTTATTAAATCGTCGGCTATAGTTAAAACACAATAGCTGACGAAATTCGTCGGCCATACTTAATGGATTTCGTCGGCCATACTCAAAAATACCCGACGAAATTCGTCGGCTATTTCTCCCACGTTTGCCCGACGAATTTTTGGATTCGTCGGCCATATTTAACTATAGCCGACGAAATTTTTTTTTTCGTCGGCCATTGGTATTACCGACGGCGTATTACCGACGACTTATGGCCGACGAAATTTTCGTCGGCAGAGGGTATAGCCGACGAAAAAATGGAATGGCCGACGAAAAAATTTTCGTCGGCTATTCCCCCGTATCTGGTAGTGAACCGCGAACTATGCCAAACTAACCGCTCGGCGCTAGCGGGTTTTACCAGGCCTGTTCACGTTCCCGGTCGGGGTCTATTCTTCTTTCCCCCAAGTACCGCTGGAGCTGGCCGTTATCAATTAAAACCTGCACCGCTGTCTTGAGAGCGCAGCACTGGTTCGTTCGATGAGTAGCCTCATCATGGTAAGAGCAGTACTTGCCCGTCTGCGCCGTTGTAAGTTTCCCCTTCGGGAACCTTCTCTTGGGCGGTGGGGGAATGACGCTTCCGTTCTCAAGTAGGATATCCTCGTAGGAAGTGGTGAGAGCGGTGAAGACTTCCTGACCGGCCGGTGGCGGTGCTGGCATGATTGCTAGGGGGCGCTCTTGGCGGTATGGTGCCCGCTTGTGCTCATTCTGGGGTCTATCGGAATAGGACCTCTGCTGCCGCTGCTGCCAGTTCCTGTTGTTGGCGTTCCGGCTAGGTCGAGCGGTGCGGTTATCGGTCCGCTGACTGGGTTTGGCTTCCTGGCCGGGCGGAGGGTTCTCTTCCCGGGGATGGTCTTCCTGCTGCTCATCCCGCTTCCTCTTCAGTAGGTGGTGCCCGTAGGTCTCATGATCGGCTTGAGCATGCCGGATGGCCATAGCCATCAACTCGTCGTACCCTTGTGGGAGTTCTACCCGGACGGCGTAGGAAAACTTGCCCGCTCGGAGCCCTTGCTTAAACGCCATCTCGGCGATACCCTTGTCCAGGTTTCGAACTCCGGCCGTAGCCGTCTGCCAGCGGTTGACGAAGGTTCTCAGCTCCTCTCCGGGTGCTTGTCTGCAATTGAAGAGGATGGTCGACGTCCGGGTTCCCTCGACTCGGAGGATGAAGCGGCCTACGAACCGGTCGGCTAACTGCTCGAATGCCTCGATCGAGTTTGCTGGAAGCTCGTAGAACCAGCTGAGCGCCTCTCCAGACAAAGTCTCCTGGAAGATGTTGCAGCAGACTACATCGGAGTAGCCCTTGGCGCAGGTTTAGGACCGGAAGCTGTCCAGATGCTGGTACGAGCAGCCGGACCCTGAGTAGGTGAGTTTGAGGGACTTGTGGTTGCCAGATCTTCCCGACTCTATGACCCGGTGCGAAAAGGGACCCATGCGCTCATTAAACCGGGCGCCCTCCATCGGTCGCGCGGCTCTTCTCTCGTTGGCCTCCATTTGGGCTTTTAAGTCCGACACGGTGTTGGCTAGCATCTGCAGCGCTCGTGCGGTCGGAGTCTCAGCTTCATCCACTGACGAAGCGCCGGGCTGGCGGGAGGTTGTCGCGCTCTTTGGCAGGCCTGCGCCTGCTGGCGGCCTTTCTCGCACAGGGTCACCGGGTCGACCGCCCGAAGATTGCCCTACTTCGGTGTGTTGAGGCGGAATCGGCGGGAGTGTCGCCTGGGCCTCGGCCATGGCGTCATTGCGCTGCTGTCCCCTTTCCAGGGCGGCTACCAGGGCAGTATTCACCGCCTCTATCTCTTCGTACCGAGCGTTGGACTTAGCTCTGTCCCTGTCGCTCTCCTCTCTCAGACGACTGACCTCTGCGGCCATTGCCCGTAGTTCTCCCGCCATACCGCTATGACCGGGGCTGTACGTGGGGTCCCGGTCCGGGCTCTCAGATCGATCGCTTGAATCATCTGAGAACGTAAAGGAGAAGCCCCGTCGCTCTGGACTGTCTTCCTCCTCTGCCGGGCCTTTCCCGCGCGAGCTGTCGTGGTGAGGATCCGGTATACCGGATGGTCCCCCACAGCTCCCTACTTCCTGACCGTTGCCCCGGTCGCCGCGCGGCTCCCGCGTGACGGCTGGGGTGGAGGTGAGCATCTGCACTACTATAAGGCGTCCCTCCTCGGCGGTACCTTTCTCTTGACTCATTTCCGAGTTCCCTCCCAACGGTGTTGCTTACACGGCTTTTCGTTCAAACTTCCCACAGACGGCGCCAATTGTTTCAGCCTAAACCCGGGGGTCTAGTAGATACTTGATGAATCCAACTCGATCTCCTGCAATCCTGCTCACTAAGGGGAATACCGGGCGGGCCGACCTTCTCCTCTCCGATGCCTAAGTTAGTATAGTTGGAATATATATAACCAAGGCACGTATGTAAGCAGGGAGAGAGATCAGTTACCTAATAAAGAGGGTAGTTGGGGCCCTTATATAGGTGGTTGGGGGTAAGGGCTGGCCTTACCCTTCGATGTGGGACTGGTTCCCTTCTATTTGTACCTTCTGGTGCCCTCTTAGGCAGGCTGGCGCCCCCGGCCCTAGGGTCCCTGGAGGCAGGATAGAGTGCTAGGCTCCGAGGCCGGGTGCTGGTGATCCGGTCCCGACCCTTGGGCCGGGCCCTGGTGCACTTGCTGCGGGTCTATGGGCCTGCTGTAGCCTCTCTACGGCTACTGTCAACACCCACCAACTTCTCTTACTAGCTTCCAAACCAAATACCTCTATTTCTTAATCAATCTTCAATCTTCTTACCACCCAACTTTTCCAATTACTGCAATTTAAGGACCTCAGATCATCAATTCAATATGATTAAAGTCCTGATGATTACTAAGGACACCCAATCCTTAATCCAACTCTGCATACTTTCTCATATCCATATTGTACGTTAACTAGATTTCCAGATTACTCTTGATACCCTTGTCTTGTTCTTCAATCCAACATTCTTCTTAATCAGTAGCAAGTAGCATAGTTAATCTGAATATGCATCCCCTATTATATAATTGAGTCTTGTGCTCCGTCTTGTCCTCTAGACCACCATTTTCTTTAATACCAAAAATAAAGTTGTAAACGGCTACGAGCCTACAACCACCTACCAATATCATCCCCACCTTAAGCATGATTTCCCATTACCAATTTCCATCTTTCTAGAGTTTCAACTATACGGCCCAGCCTATATATATATGCATCGACTCAACTCCACAGTCTTTCCAATTAAATGAGCAACTAACATGAACATTAACCAAATGGTTCAACAGTACCCGAATTCCCAAAACTCAACTCCTCAAATTTCTATAATTCAAAGATTGCAAATGATCAACTCAATTCCAACATATAAGGCAAAGCCTGAAATCAATTATGGCAACCACCACCAGCAACAGCAGCAACAACAGCAATAAAACCCCAAAACTCCAAATCGTCTATTTCTCCAATTCTCAACCAAAATGAAAACCAATTACAAAGGAAGATAAAGCCCAACGAGGTGCTTAATTGTGATACTTGAACTGCAATCAAGCTCGCCAGAAAGCAGAGTACAAGAGTAGAGAACTACCCAAAAAAAAGACCCACCAACTCAAGAAGAAGCTATAGCCATCGGTGCCAGGCCAGGAGACGGCCGGAAGAGAGAGGAGAGGAGGAGCGGAGCTCCATTGCTGCAGAGAAGCTCCAGATGGAGTCGGTTTGCCGATGTTCAGGGAGGGAGAGTAAACTCGAAAGTTCTGGGTTCTCCCCTTCCTTTCTTATCCCTCCCTGAGCAAATTCGTGAGGGACCTGTGGGGTGCCAGAGTGGCATGTGGGCCCATAGGAGACAATATCTAGCTGGGAGTGAGCGAGTGCTCAGAGGGCACTGGCAGCTACTCCAAGAGACGCGTTTTGGGGGCTCAATGGCTTCTGTGGGGATGGGAACTCCGAAGTTAAGCTTGCTCGCCTCGTAGAAATCCCAAGATGGGTGACATACTGGGAAGCTAGTAGGCAGACAGCTCCCGAAGCAAAACCGTGCGGGGTGATTCCCAAAGCGGACAATATCTCTACTACGCATGCCGGACCGTTACATCACCCCTACTTTTCAATTACCTAGTGACGTACCCTTGAGGAGACTGACTAGGGGATCGTGGCGAGGCATCGTTCGTTGGTTGCAGACCGATGTTTGATTCTACTCCCAAGGATTTTCGTTTACCTCGTGGTATCTTATTTCCAATCTCCGTTGCTTTTACGATAGACTCATTTGGCATACTCTAATTACTCGTGTTATGAAACTTTGTTTCTTATCATTGTTGGCCTGTTTCTGTTTTCGAGTACTCTAATTACTCTAATTCTTTGTGTTAGTTTGATTTTAACTTGTTATTGTCCAAGTCTCTTTGCTACCTTCCGCCCTTGTTTTATATTGCGTTCGAATTTCACTTGCTCCTCATTTCATATTGTTTGTTTCTTCGATTTTATTCATAGCGTTGTAGTTTCGGGTTAATGAGTAGTTGACATTTTGATGTGTCAGTTGCTTATTAATTCGGGGCTACAACGTTATTGTTGCATTCCGGCTCTGGAAATGGTCCCAGGGTGTGACAACTGATAACTTTTTGTGGAGCGTGTTAACAATAGCCATAGAGAGGCTACCCAGGCCCAGACCCGCAGCCAGGTCTCCTGAACCCAGCCCAGGGCCCGGGGGCAAAACATGAACACCTGCACCCGCGCCCGGGCAGGTCTTACCTGTGACCTGGGCCAGGGAACCAGGGATGGAAACTCCCCAAATAGGGGCCGAAACAGTACAGTAATATGTGCAGAAGGGGGCCAGTCCCATATCGAAGGGTAAGGCCAGTCCTCACACCCAGCAGCCTATATATGGGTCCCAACTGCCCTCATTAATAGGTAATCAATACTTCAACTACTCATTCCCGCTTAAGTTATCAGTTTATCCCAACTATACTGACTTAGGCATTGGAGCATAATAGACCGGCCCCGCCCGATATTCCCTTAGTTAGCAGGATTTGCAGGAAGGAATCACACCAAGATTCACCGGTCTCTGTTAGTCTACGGATTCTGACAGAAACAATTGACGCCGTCTGTGGGAAGAGTACAAAAAGTTTGTGTTGTCATACTAGCGGGAAAGGAATCGATCAGCCTACGGATCGCAAAAAAAAAAACAACAAGGGTTACCGGGTAAGTATGTCAGGAAGTACAGGAGAAAGGGGGGAAATAAATCCAGAGGAGGACCGGTGGGTTCTGAAGCCGGTGCCAGTCCAAGTCCCGGGGCCGGGGTAGGAGCGGCCCGCTAGTGGCTGCAGTCAGAACGCTGCCACCAACCGTGATCCGGACGGAATGATGGGTGAATACGATAGAGCTGCGCGCGGGAAGGCCTAGGCGGACGCCCACCAAATCTTGGACCTAGAACCCGTACCAGATAGGTTGGCTGCCAGCAACAGCCAGGATGATGTTTCCAGTCCCGGCCAGTACGATATGGCGGGAGAGATGGAAGAGATGAGAGCGGAAATTAGCCGCTTGCAAGCAGAGAGCGACCGGGACAGGGCAGAAGCCAATACCCAGTATCAAGATATGGAAGAGGTTAATGCCGCGCTGGTGGCCGCCTTGGAAAGATGACAGTAACGCAATGCCGCTCTAACAAAAGCGTTCCTGCCACCGCCAAACGAGTCCCCACACCTAGAGGTCGGACAGTCATCAGGGGGGGGGGAGCGGGACACCAGCGTGGCGAGAGAGGTGTACCTGAAAGACACAGCGCCACCGAGGGTCGCCCCGGCCCCCGTGGGGCAGGTGGTTCGTTCAAGGGTGACACCATAATCTCGACCGCACGGGCACTCGGTGTCAGATATAAAGGCTCAGATGGAGACCAACGAGAGAAAGGCTGCGAGACCGCCAGAGAGCGCACGGTTCAATGAGCGGGCCAGGCCCTTCTTACCCCGGGTTTTGGAATCCAGAAGATCAGGCAACCAAAAGTCACTAAAGCTGACGTACTCGGGGGCCGGGTGTCCATACCAGCACCTGGACAGCTTCCGGTCCCAAATGTGTGCTAAGAGTTACTTCGACGCCGTCTGCTGTAACATATTCCAAGAGACTCTGTCCGGGGAGGCACTCAGCTAGTTTTACCAATTACCGGCGAACTCTATAGAGGCATTCGTGCAGTTGGCCGACAAATTCGTGGGCTGATTCATATTAATGGTCGAAGGCACCCGGACCTCGACAGTTCTCTATAACTGCAGGCAGGCAGATGGCGAGGAGCTGAGAGCTTTCGTTAACCGTTGGCAAACGGCTACTGCTTGGGTCAGGGACCTGGACAAGGGGATTGCGGAATCAGCTTTCAAGCAAGGTCTCAGGCCCGGAAAGTTCTCGTACACCGTATGGGTGGTGGTCCCGCAGGGTTACGATGAACTGATGGCAATGGCTATCAGGCACGCCCATGCAGACCACGAAACGTACGAGAGTCGCCAGCACAAGCGAAAGCAGGAGGAGTCGGGGCCTGCCCAGCCAATAGTCAGAAACTGGCAGCTGATAGGAGCACATTGTGCGACGATATTACATGCTTATGCCCTCGTTTATGCTTTGTTTAACCCTTATTTGTTAAACATTGAGTCATAATATAGTTAGTGTCAATTTTGGTAGAGTTTGGTGAAAAATGGTTAAGAATCCGAAAAATGACTAAGTTTGAGAAATCTGGAAAATAATGCAAAATATGTCTTTTTCGTGATTTTGTGACGAGTACAAATATGATCTATCCTTGTCCGAATTCTATGAAATTTGGTGTGCTTAATATTCAGATACTGAGGAATGTCGTGTTAAAATTTCAGATCAATCGGAGTTCGGGAAGCCACCCAAAAGTTGACTGCAAAACGGCAGTCCGAACATTTCAATCCAGGGGTTTCCAGGATTTTCCTGGGACTGTGTCCCAACTTTGAAAAATCATTCCCGTCGACTCACAAAGAATTTGATCAAACTGTTTTATGGGGAGATGGCCCTATGTGTCTAGTTTACGTGAGACTTGGAATCGCATCAATCGGAGCTCCACGGAGGGAGATAAGCCGGAATTACTACAACAAGGTCAAATCTGCCGATTCCAGGAACCTACTGCCCCCTTTTCGTGTTTTCTGTTTTTAATGGACCAAATGGTGTACAAAAGCATATGTGAAGATGGTTCAAGCTTTATGAAGGGAAGAGGAAGACACTAGGCCATGGCAATGAAGAAAAGCATGAAGAAACAAGTTCTCCTAGTCAAGCTAGGAGAAGCTGCCGATTCTGGCAGAATGTGTGTCATTGTGAGCTGCCGGCATTGTGATGCATCTTTGGTGGATCAAAGCTTATCAATTGAAGTCCAAGACCATATAAGAAGTCCATGAAGATGTGAAGCCCAAGCCTTGAAGAAAAATTCAGAAAAGAAAACCTAATTGGACTAAGAAAGGAAGGTTGCAAAACCTTATTGAACTAGGTTTTCTAAACTCCTCTTTGCTTAAGGGCTGCCGGCAATGCCTCCCTTATTCTCTATAAATACCCCACTTTTTCCTACAGAAAAGGGGTGTCACATCTCAAGCCTAAACACAAGTCTAAACTCTACCAAATTTCCTACCTTAAGTCTTAGAAAGAAAAGCTAGCCGAACCACCCATCACCACCATCCAGAAAATCCCTGCCGATTCACCTTCACCTTCAACCGATCAAAACTATTCTGTGCCTCCATCATTCATCACCAAGATCCACACGAGCTGCTGCCCCAAGGTGTCTAAATGTGTGATCTACTCCCTTCGGCTTGTAATTCTTTTATTTTTCAATACTATGTCTATGTAGTTTGGATATTCTTTGGGTATTTGTTTTTATGTCTATGTAAAGACAATTTGTTTGTTTGGTTTTGCATGTTTAAAGATGTTTATGATTTCGATTCTTGGTGTCTTGCTAACTCTAAGGTATTGATTTCATGGTTTTATGAAAGATAAACATGTAAACATAATTTGTAAATATGTAACCGGTTAGGTCTTAGGGATGCATGCTTGACTTGATTCTCGATTTCTTCTTGATTAGTTGTTTGAATTCGTGTGCAACCGAAGGAGATGTTTAGATGCATTCGAAAGGCCATGAGTGTTGTCTAGATGTTGAATTCACTTGCCGTAGTAACATAGGTCAAGTTAGAACGCTAAGTCGATTTGGTTTATGTTGTTACCTAGGGTTAGAGTAATTCCTACAACTTGCTTGTCTAATATGAAGAGTGACGCCTTGCATGTTAACTTGTTTCCGACTAAAAGATTTCGTGCTTTATATGCTAATTGGTTAATTTCTACGCTAAGTGTCTTTAATCGGTTAGCTAAAGATTAGGGTTATGCGCTAAGCTAATTCTAAGTATTTTCGTGAAATCTAAAATCGATTAGTAAACCGCTAAGGAGCTAGTTAGGTTGGAATTAAGTTGAGTCTTGAATATTTCTATGCATGTTTCCATGAGTCCTTACTTGTTACTTGTTTCGATTTGTGATAGTTTTTGATGAGTGCTTTGCGTGAGAGATGTCGACCAACATTGTAAATAGTAGACTTAGGATTTATCTTCAGCATTTAAATTATGTTGCCGTGCCTAATACTAGGGCAGCATTGCTGCCGAACCACTATCCCCCATATTTGTGACGTGTTTGATGTATATATGTATATATGTTTGTCTAACAATTTCATATCTCAGGTACCCTTAATCCCCGGCTTAGAACGATCCCTACTTGCTCATACTACTAACGATATTTTGTAGGGTTATCATTGCATGCGAGCTTCGGCTCCCGTTCAATTTTTGGCGCCGTTGCCGGGGATTATAAAAGCTTGTTTTATGAATTTGTTGTGTATATAATGTTGCTGGAAATTTTTGTTGTGAAGTTGTAAAGTTGTAACTTTTAATTTTATTTTGGGATTTTGTAAAGTAGAAATATGCTTTGGCATGTAGAGTTTAAATTTTGGAAGTTGCATGATGAATAATGATGTATGTTGGTAGTCACTTAGTTTAATTTCTAGGAAGTTGATATGTTGTGTATGTTGGAGTTTATTGTAGTTTCTAAAGTGTAACATGTAGGTGAAGCCTCTTTTGTTGATCATAACCAAAACCCTTCATGTGAATGGTGCTATGTCGGAGGGCGTTTCTATGTAGATTGGGAAACGCGGGATACTTCCCCCCCACGCATATAAGCGTTTCTTCGGTAATAGTATTACTTCTATGAGGTTGAGGGCGGTTTTAATCAACACTTGAGACCGCTAGGGATCCGTGTTTGTTTTACAAAGTATGGGGAAGTTATGATCATAGATATGGTTCTCAGGTTTGTTTAACTGGATCTCAAGGCCCATAGACTGATGTTCATTCTCGGTGAGTGAGTCGATAGGGGGTTCGCCCTCCGTGGTGTCCAACAACGAGTCCTGCCTGGTTCCTGTAGGGGGTTCGCCCTCCGTGATTGTAATGACCTTTGAAACGTAAAATCCGCACGACCTAGTCGACAGCTTGTGCCGAAGCATCACCTCACTTTAGACGCTAGAACATAACTTGACATATGTGGCCTATTTTCTTCAAAGATAAAACATGTTGTGTGGTTCAAACTCTTGAGGTATATCGGATTAAGCATGATACTACCGGGGGCTGTATCAGTCCATTGCACCGTTATCTCCTCTGCTCCACGTACTTCGAGAGTGAGAACAAATTTAAAAGAAATTAGACTTAGCGATTACATGCTCATGAACTTTCCGATTTTTCTACTCTTGTGGCCGAACCATATTAATTCTTTGCCGAAATTTTTGTTCTTTGCCGTGTGTTCTTGTGTGTTGCCGATTGTGACTTTGTGTATCATTGTTTGAAATTTGTTGTGTAATCGCCAATGCCGTGGCTTGTAATGATGTATATTCGTGTCTTCTATTTCTTTATAAGGTTCTAACTTGTTTAAATGTTGCAAATTTCAGAAATAGTGCATGTCCGAATCTAGTATTTGGGCAAGAGATCTTCAAGGCCGTTTGCAACGTTTAGAGCAAGAACTCGCTATTGCTCGTTTTGTGCCATTACCTCCATCGTCACCAACCAGTTCATCAGTACCATCATCCTTGCCGAGTTCACCTATTGTGCCGTCCATTTCATCATCAGTGCCGAGTTCACCATCAGTTGTGTCATCGTCGTGTGATCTTCAGAACCCAGAATTTGAGGCCTTTGCCGAATTAGAAGAAGAAGAAGAGATCATGGCATCAATCAGATCACAGAATGGTCATGTTGCTGGAGCTGGAGTTGCTCCTTCGAATATCACTTATCCTCCTTTGGAAACTGACAAGACTGGAGAGATTGAATTGAGGAGTGGATTCCTCCATAAGCTGAAATCATTTTATGGAATGCCGAGTGAGGACCCTAACAAGCATCTACAGTGGTTTAACTTCACCACGGAGTCTATGTGTCCAAGAGGGACCGATTTGCAACACTTCAAAATGAAGGCATTTCCGTTTTCTCTGGAAGATCAAGCGAAGGAGTGGTTGTTTGAGGTGCCGAGTGGGCGTATTGTTTCGTGGAGTTCTATGATGGATGAGTTTCTACTCAAGTACTTTCCTGCTTCACGTATCACTGATCTGAGGAAGCAAATTACAAGTGTGAAGCAAGCCGGAGATGAGACTTTCTTCGACTACTACAAGAGGTTCAAGTCCCTAGTTTCTTTGTGTCCATCGCATGGCATTAGCGATGGGCTCTTGCTACAATATTTTTATGAGGGATTGCGCGTCATGGAGAGAGAGTTTCTTGACTCGGCCGCGGGAGGTAGCTTTTTGGAGTTGAACGCCGGAGCGGCTAGAAGTTTGTTGGAAGTTCGTGCTTTGAACAACCAACAATTTGGCATGGCACGAAGCAATGTTCAAAGGAATGAGAAAGTGCATGAAACTTCTTCGAGCTCAAAGTTAGAGGAGAAAGTGGACAAGCTTACCGACTTGGTGAGTAATTTGATGAAGAAGCGTGCAAGTGTTTGTGGAATTTGCACCGAGGGCCATGAGACCGAACAATGCCCTCAATTTGGAGTTAATGAGGGAGTAGAGGAGTGCAATGCCATTGGTTTTCAAGGAGGCCAACTTTTTGGCAATTTCAATCCAAGGTTCAATGATCATCCGAACTTTCGATGGGCGAATAATGACAACGTGCTTAGGGCACCTATGCAACCGAGAGAGGGAGGAGCGCCATTTGTACCGAGGCCACCATTTGTGCCTCGGCAACCTTATGTGCCGAACCAAGGAAATTATGGGGCAGTGCCGAACCAGCCACAAACAGGGCCGAGCCAAGGCCAAGGCCAAGCCGCGCCGAGCAATCCGAATTACGATGCTTTGCTTCAATCGTTGTCAAGTGCTACTCAAGCATTACTCGCGGGGCAACAAAATCATCAAAAGGACATTGGTGAGCTCAAGACTCAAATGGGGCAAGTCGTGGATTTTATGGGAAGATTTAATGAGCAAGGGAAGTTGCCAAGCAATACGATTCCAAATCCGAGGAACGAGCAAGCCAAAGTGATTCAAACTCGAAGCGGAAGAGAGTTTGTTCCTCCAACAAGTCCAAAGAGGAAGCGAGTAACTTTCAAAGGTATTGAGGAGGATGAGAAGGCTGCCGGACCTGCAATTGCCGGCAGCCACATGCATGAGGCCGAGAGGGGAACAACCGGCAGGGCAGCAGCCGAGCATGAAGAAGCCGAGCATAGCATTGCCGGCAGGGTTGTTGCTGCCGAGAAAGGGAGAATTGCTGAGCAAGGGCATGGTGCCGGACATGGTATGCAAGATAAGGGGCTGCGCAACGAGCTTGAGTACGATCCCGCCACTTCAAAGAATGAGTTATTGCCGAGCCAAGCAAGCAAGGGAGAGGTATCATCATCTAGCATTCCATTCCCTTCACGCTTTGCTAGAACGAAGAAGGATAAATCCGATGAAGAGATATTGGAGATTTTCCGGAAGGTGCAAGTCAACATCCCTTTGTTGGAGTGCATCAAGCAAGTGCCAAAGTATGCTAAGTTTTTGAAGGAGCTTTGCACGGCAAGAAGGCATACTAGAGAGACTCGTGTGGTAACAATGAGCGAGACGGTGTCGGCCGTTATTCAAAGGAGGTTGCCACCAAAGATGAAGGATCCGGGAAGCTTCAATGTGCCTTGTGTCATAGGCAATACACGGTTTGAGGATGTTATGTTGGATTTGGGAGCATCTATTAATGTCATGCCACTCAATGTGTACCAAATGTTGAGTATAGGGCCTCTCAAGAAGGATAATGTCATCATTCAACTTGCAGATCGCTCAAGCAAATATCCGGAGGGTTATGTAGAGGATGTGTTGGTGCAAGTCAACCAATTGCTATTCCCCGCCGATTTTTATGTGGTTGAGATGGAGGATTCGCCGGTCAACAATACTCAATTGCTTTTAGGGCGACCATTCATGAGGACCGCGCGCACAAAGATAGATGTAGCCGAGGGCAACCTAACTATGGAGTTTGATGGCGAGGTGATTAAGTTCAACGTGTTTGATGCCATGAAATTTCCTTGTGCCGATTTGAAGGAGTGCCATGTTAGTGATGTTTTGGAGGAGGTCGAGCAAGTTATGTCGACCTCGCTCGACGCATAGCAATTAGCGATTGAGCAAGGGGTCGGATTTGACAAGAGGGGAGAACGAGTGCATAATGGAGCCGAGCCAAGTCATGCCGAGCAAGGGATTGCCGAGCCAAGCAACCATGCCGAGCATTGTGCCATATTGCCGAGCTTCCAAGAAGTGTGTGCCGAATTAGAGGCTCAACCTTATTCGAAATTTAGCTCGTTCTTGTCAATTCCAAGTGCCACAACAAAATTTCGTCCAAGTGTGGAAGAGGCCCCAAAGTTAGAACTTAAAGAACTCCCTAGTCACTTGAAGTATGCTTATCTTGGAGAAGGAGACACACTACCGGTAATTGTGTCTTCAATGCTTAGTGAGAAGCAAGAGGAGGATTTGATTGGTGTGCTTAAAAAGCATAAAACCGCTATAGGTTGGACCTTGGCGGATATCAAGGGAATAAGCCCTACTACATGTGTTCATCGGATTCTACTTGAAGAAGGAGCAAAGCCAACGAGGGAAGGCCAACGACGGCTTCACCCTCCCATGATGAAAGTGGTCAAAGAGGAGATTATCAAGCTTCTTGATTGCGGTGTCATCTACCCCATATCGGATAGTAAGTGGATTTCTCCCGTACAAGTAGTGCCAAAGAAGAGTGGTGTAACGGTTGTCAAGAATGAAAAGAATGAGCTTGTGCCACAAAGACTTGTAACCGGTCATCGGATGTGTATTGATTATAGGAAGCTAAACGCTACAACAAGGAAAGATCACATGCCTTTGCCGTTTATGGATCAAATGCTCGAAAGGTTAGCCGGCCATGAGTTTTATTGCTTTTTGGATGGCTATAGTGGCTACAACCAAATCATGATACACCCGGACGATCAAGAGAAGACCACCTTCACTTGTCCATTCGGCACCTTTGCTTATAGAAGAATGCCCTTCGGTTTATGCAATGCACCCGGCACTTTTCAACGATGTATGTATGCCATCTTTTCAGATTTTATTGAGGATATAATCGAGGTTTTCATGGATGACTTTAGTGTCTATGGAAGCACATTCGACACATGTTTGAAGAACTTGGAGAAGATATTGGAGCGTTGTGTAGAAACAAACCTTGTGCTTAATTGGGAAAAGTGCCACTTCATGGTAACACAAGGCATTGTGCTTGGCCATATTATTTCGGCAAGAGGACTTGAAGTTGACAAAGCCAAGGTTGAACTTATACAACACTTGCCGAGCCCTAAAAATGTAAGGGACGTGCGAAGCTTTCTTGGGCATGCCGGGTTCTATCGACGATTTATCAAAGATTTTTCCAAGGAAGCTAAGCCATTGAGCAATTTACTTCAAAAGGAGGTGCCATTCATGTGGAATGAGGAGTGTGAGCTAGCGTTTGGCCGATTAAAAGAAGCACTTTGCTCGGCACCTATCTTAGCCGTGCCTAATTGGGAGGAGCCGTTTGAGCTCATGTGTGATGCAAGTGATTATGCCCTTGGAGCCGTGCTTGGACAAAGGATTGACAAGAAGCCGAATGCCATCTACTATGCTTCGAGAACTCTCAATGATGCTCAACTCAACTACTCCACAACCGAGAAAGAACTCTTGGCGGTAATATTTGCTTTGGAAAAATTTCGATCGTATCTTTTGAATTCCAAAGTTATTGTATTTAGTGATCATGCCGCCTTGAGATACCTCATGACAAAGAAGGATGCAAAGCCAAGGCTTATTCGGTGGATTCTTTTGCTTCAAGAGTTCGATATTGAGATTAAAGACAAGAAGGGAGTAGAAAATGTTGTAGCCGATCATTTGAGTAGAATTGTTAAAGAAGAGGATCGGCTGCCCCTTATTGAGAACTTCCCGGATGAGCAACTCTTTCGCATGGATGCACATGTGCCATGGTATGCCGACTTGGCTAATTACTTGGCCACTCGACAAATGCCTAGCTCCATGCCGAACCATCATAAGAAAAAATTGAAGAAGGATGCTCGGCACTACTTATGGGATGAGCCATACTTGTGGAAGCAATGCAGCGATCAAGTGATCCGTAGATGTGTTGCCGAGCATGAACATTTGCCTATCCTTAAGCTTTGTCATAGTGAGGCGTGTGGAGGTCACTTTGGGGCAAAGAAAACGGCATTGAAGATACTTGAGTGTGGATTCTTTTGGCCTACAATTTTTAAGGATGCTTACATGTTTTGTAAGTCATGTGATCGATGCCAAAGAATGGGGAATATTGGTCCAAGAGATCAAATGCCGTTACATCCCATCACTTCTATTGAGATTCATGATCTTTGGGGGATTGACTTCATGGGGCCGTTTCCTTCAAGTAAGGGCTTTCTCTACATATTGCTTGCGGTTGATTATGTGTCAAAGTGGATTGAAGCTAAGGCTACACGCACCAATGATTCAAAAGTGGTGGCCGAGTTTCTCAAGACCAACATCTTTTCACGTTTTGGAGTTCCAAGAGTCTTGATTAGCGATGGAGGATCCCATTTTTGTAACCGCACCATTGAAGCCTTATTAAAGAAGTATGGAGTCAAGCATAAAGTTTCTACACCATATCATCCCCAAACTAGTGGCATGGCCGAGGTAAGTAATCGAGAGATCAAGCAAATTTTGGAGAAAACCGTTGGACCTTCAAGGAAGGATTGGAGTGATCGTCTCGATGATGCTTTGTGGGCTTATAGGACCGCATACAAGACACCGATAGGTATGTCTCCTTTTCGGTTAACATATGGCAAAGCATGTCACTTACCGGTTGAACTTGAGCATAGAGCATGGTGGGCGGTTAAGGCTTTCAATATGAGCATTGATGAGGCCGGCCTTCATAGGAAGCTTCAACTCAACGAACTTGAAGAAATACGGAATGAAGCTTATGAGGCCGCATGGATTTACAAGCAAAGGACTAAGGTTGCTCATGATAAGATGCTTCGACGAAAGGAGTTTGAAGTTGGTCAAAAAGTTCTCTTGTATCATTCACGACTCAAACTTTTTCCGGGTAAGTTGCGCTCTCGTTGGATCGGACCATTCATTGTTCTTCAAGTGTTCCCTCATGGAGCCATAGAGATTCGTAACGAAGCTACGGGTAACACATTCAAAGTAAATGGACATCGCCTCAAGCCCTATTACCCGTCCTTTCAAGAACATACGGTGGAAGAAACCGTTGTCTACCCCGCCCCACCACCATCACCACCAAGCCAAGCTGCCCCTACTCGTGCTGCCGAGCGACAGCCACTACTTTCAGCCGAGCCAACACTCCCTGCCGGACCTGCCATTGCCGGCAGGGTTGATACAAGTACACAAGAGGCCGGATACAGAGCTGCCACGCTGGAGGATACGCCGGACACGCCACATAAACCGGATACGCAGAAAGCACCCGATACGGATACAATGTGCAATGCACTTCTTCTTGAACTTCTTCATGCCGATTTGGGATACTTTGGAACAAGATGAACACATGCAATTTAAACGGTGAAAAGTCTAGGCTATGGACTATAAACACAAAGCGCTACTTGGGAGGCAACCCATGTCGATCAAAGAAAAGTGAAGGAGCCATCACCGAGAGTTTGAATTTTCTTAACCCTTCTATTTTTCTTTGATTTGTGATGATTTGTTGGTATATGTTAGTCGATTGCATGCTTAGGAAATTCATTGATATTGTTTTGTGCTTACATTGGGGACAATGTAATTTTCTAAGTGTGGGGTGGGATAACGTATTCCGTTTTTATTTTTGCTTTTTGTGTGCTTAGTTTAGAAGAAAAAAAAAAAAAAAAAAAAAAAAAAATTTCAGAAAATTGTTCCATAAAAATAGAGTGTTTAAATTTGTTTGTTTTTGAGTCCTAGGATGCCCCTAATATGTCAATGATGTTTTTCTCCTCTTTGCATACATAGATGATGGTTGTGCATACTTTTAAAATTGTAAGTTTCATGGATTATGTGCATTGGTAGGAGCATGTAGGACTTGTTGATTATTAAGCATGCATGTTTTAGCTAGTTTATTTCGATTATAACCTATGTGAGCTTTTGTGCCAAATTGCCTTCTTCTTGAGCGATAAAAAGATAAAATTCGATAGAATTGTAGGAAGCATGAAACCTCATAATTCTTTGCAAATTCGATGACTATGTGCCATAGCTTTTTAATGAACTCTAGTATGCTAGAACTTACTCTTGTTGATTTTCGAAACTTTTATATCATAAAATACCTTGATTTTGAACGTGATTGAATAAAGATCATTTAGGTTTACCACCATTGCCAAAGAAAGCATGTGCCCTATTGGAGCCCGTCGTGGGACACCTTAGTAAACCCCTTTGAGCCGATATTGAGCCTTTTCTTTCATCATCCTTAAACACTTTCCATGAGCTTAGTATAGTTGTGCCTTTACCCTTGATCAAAGTATTGGAAAAGCTTGATTTTTGAAGGCGTTTTTGCGTGTGTGATGAAGAAGAACAAGTGTGGGGTAGACTTAGCCATAAATTTGTATGTAATATGTATGCATGCCGTGCCCTTAGAAATAGAAAAGAGAAGAAAAATGCTCGAATCAAAAGAGAGAAAAATGCCGAGAAAAAGAAAGAAAAATATGAAAAAGAAGGGCACGGCATAGGGTTGAAAAATAAAAATGTTGTGCATGGCTATGGTCTAGATTATTGTTGTAATGTTTTATGGGAAGAAAAAGAATGACGTATGGGTCCAACAAGATGAAATTTGACCCTTTTTGGCGAGAAGACATAAGGAGATTTGAGCTTTGCCGAATGCCATGGTGACGTTTTTGAGCCTCCTTATCCAAATATCGAATACCTCTTAACCTAGCCCCATTACAACCCTTTTATTGATCTTTTTCATGATTCTTAAGATGGTTAAATTTGATTGTGGAGATTTTCTCAAGAGTAAGCATATGGTTTTGGTTCATTGGTGCATATAGTTATCATATGAGGTTTTTCCATCAAATTTCACAAAGTGCTTTCGTTTCTTTGATATATGCAAGTCACTCTTTGTATTTCATGATCTTTCACTTGCATATACTTATGTGTGAATAACCATGCTTCGAGAGAAAAGAAGAGAGTATGCCTAGTGAGGTGAATTGAATTAGCTTAACATGTTTACATGCTTACCTTTTTTCTCTTATATGTTCATATTGATGTCACATGTTCATGAAACTTGGAATTTTCGTGCTTAGCATTCTCATGCATTAACTTGAAAGCTATGTGTACATACGAGCCTGAGACAAATTGTTAGGGGCAATAGTTTGTTTTGAGTCTTAGTTTAATTTAGTTTGCTAAGGGACTAGCAAAGGATAAGTGTGGGGTAGTTGATAGGAGCACATTGTGCGACGATATTACATGCTTATGCCCTCGTTTATGCTTTGTTTAACCCTTATTTGTTAAACATTGAGTCATAATATAGTTAGTGTCAATTTTGGTAGAGTTTGGTGAAAAATGGTTAAGAATCCGAAAAATGACTAAGTTTGAGAAATCTGGAAAATAATGCAAAATATGTCTTTTTCGTGATTTTGTGACGAGTACAAATATGATCTATCCTTGTCCGAATTCTATGAAATTTGGTGTGCTTAATATTCAGATACTGAGGAATGTCGTGTTAAAATTTCAGATCAATCGGAGTTCGGGAAGCCACCCAAAAGTTGACTGCAAAACGGCAGTCCGAACATTTCAATCCAGGGGTTTCCAGGATTTTCCTGGGACTGTGTCCCAACTTTGAAAAATCATTCCCGTCGACTCACAAAGAATTTGATCAAACTGTTTTATGGGGAGATGGCCCTATGTGTCTAGTTTACGTGAGACTTGGAATCGCATCAATCGGAGCTCCACGGAGGGAGATAAGCCGGAATTACTACAACAAGGTCAAATCTGCCGATTCCAGGAACCTACTGCCCCCTTTTCGTGTTTTCTGTTTTTAATGGACCAAATGGTGTACAAAAGCATATGTGAAGATGGTTCAAGCTTTATGAAGGGAAGAGGAAGACACTAGGCCATGGCAATGAAGAAAAGCATGAAGAAACAAGTTCTCCTAGTCAAGCTAGGAGAAGCTGCCGATTCTGGCAGAATGTGTGTCATTGTGAGCTGCCGGCATTGTGATGCATCTTTGGTGGATCAAAGCTTATCAATTGAAGTCCAAGACCATATAAGAAGTCCATGAAGATGTGAAGCCCAAGCCTTGAAGAAAAATTCAGAAAAGAAAACCTAATTGGACTAAGAAAGGAAGGTTGCAAAACCTTATTGAACTAGGTTTTCTAAACTCCTCTTTGCTTAAGGGCTGCCGGCAATGCCTCCCTTATTCTCTATAAATACCCCACTTTTTCCTACAGAAAAGGGGTGTCACATCTCAAGCCTAAACACAAGTCTAAACTCTACCAAATTTCCTACCTTAAGTCTTAGAAAGAAAAGCTAGCCGAACCACCCATCACCACCATCCAGAAAATCCCTGCCGATTCACCTTCACCTTCAACCGATCAAAACTATTCTGTGCCTCCATCATTCATCACCAAGATCCACACGAGCTGCTGCCCCAAGGTGTCTAAATGTGTGATCTACTCCCTTCGGCTTGTAATTCTTTTATTTTTCAATACTATGTCTATGTAGTTTGGATATTCTTTGGGTATTTGTTTTTATGTCTATGTAAAGACAATTTGTTTGTTTGGTTTTGCATGTTTAAAGATGTTTATGATTTCGATTCTTGGTGTCTTGCTAACTCTAAGGTATTGATTTCATGGTTTTATGAAAGATAAACATGTAAACATAATTTGTAAATATGTAACCGGTTAGGTCTTAGGGATGCATGCTTGACTTGATTCTCGATTTCTTCTTGATTAGTTGTTTGAATTCGTGTGCAACCGAAGGAGATGTTTAGATGCATTCGAAAGGCCATGAGTGTTGTCTAGATGTTGAATTCACTTGCCGTAGTAACATAGGTCAAGTTAGAACGCTAAGTCGATTTGGTTTATGTTGTTACCTAGGGTTAGAGTAATTCCTACAACTTGCTTGTCTAATATGAAGAGTGACGCCTTGCATGTTAACTTGTTTCCGACTAAAAGATTTCGTGCTTTATATGCTAATTGGTTAATTTCTACGCTAAGTGTCTTTAATCGGTTAGCTAAAGATTAGGGTTATGCGCTAAGCTAATTCTAAGTATTTTCGTGAAATCTAAAATCGATTAGTAAACCGCTAAGGAGCTAGTTAGGTTGGAATTAAGTTGAGTCTTGAATATTTCTATGCATGTTTCCATGAGTCCTTACTTGTTACTTGTTTCGATTTGTGATAGTTTTTGATGAGTGCTTTGCGTGAGAGATGTCGACCAACCTTGTAAATAGTAGACTTAGGATTTATCTTCAGCATTTAAATTATGTTGCCGTGCCTAATACTAGGGCAGCATTGCTGCCGAACCACTATCCCCCATATTTGTGACGTGTTTGATGTATATATGTATATATGTTTGTCTAACAATTTCATATCTCAGGTACCCTTAATCCCCGGCTTAGAACGATCCCTACTTGCTCATACTACTAACGATATTTTGTAGGGTTATCATTGCATGCGAGCTTCGGCTCCCGTTCAGCAGCAGGGCCAGGACCGAGGAACGTCGTCCGACGAAAGGCCAAGGAGTTGGGGGAACCAGCAGCGCCGGAGAGACAATTTCGACACCCCCCAACGAGGTGGAAAGCCCCCGTCTTACCAACAAACCCGCCCCCTGGCAGTCATGCCAGTAGGATGACAAGAGGTATTCTCCACCTTAACCTCTTCTTACGAGGATATCCTGTATGAGAACGGGAACAACATCTCTCCACCGCAAAAAAAAAAAAAAAAAAAACACCCAGAGGGGCACTTGACCAGGCCGAAGACCGGTAAATACTGTTCCTTCCAAGATGAAGCCACACACCAGACAAACGACTGCCTTGCCTTGAAAACTACGATCTAGGGGCTAGTCCGCCGCTACGACCTGTAGCGTGACAGGAGCATTATATGCGACGTTCTTAATACGTTTTTACCCTCATTTATGCAATGCTTGATGGAGCTATTATCCAAGCACATTGTACCTGCAAAACAACTTCATACAAATATTACCCTCTTGTGTCATCATTAGTATAGGACAAGTAGGGATCGTTCTATCCGGGGAAATCAAGGGCGTTCAATCACATAAAGCATTACAAAATCATATTGGGGGTTTGAAATTTGATTCTATACTACAGAAAATTACGAAAATAAATCCTAAATTATATATTTACATATGATCAACATCTTTCACACAATACACATCACACAAAAACTCATATGCACATAACAAACCGATCAAAGACAATAATACGGCAACAACTTTATTGAATCCGATTTCATGCAATTTAGTTCCAATTATAACTAGAGCCCTTCGTGGTTCATCTAATCATTCAAAACTCCTCAATTATTTAGAATTAGCTTCGTGCATAACCCTAAACATAGTGCTAATCAGTTTAAAGACACTTCGTGTAGAAATTAAACCAAGAAACACATAAGCACAATGAGTCGAATTGGAAACATGCAACAAGTATGGTGTCACCTCACCTTGCTTCAACATGCATATTTTCTGAATTACTCTATCCCTTAGAACCAATACAAGATAAATCAACTTCGTGTATAACTTACCTCATATTTGTGGTTCGGTAACATAAAGAATTAAACCCAAGATCAGCCTAGCTAAAGCTTCACTTAACCCTAAAACTTGTTGTCCATACGAATTCAGAAAATAAACCAAATAAAATCATCAAATCATCAAACAAAGTTACTGCCCTACTACCATACAATCAATTCATCATACACATGTTCATCAATTAGACAAAAAGAAAACCAAAACACATAACAAAATTTCAGAAATCCAATGTAAAATTAATAAAACCAAATAACAAACCACAAATCCTTACAAACTTCATAGACAAAGTTAAGTAATTATACAGAAAATTACAAGCCATGAGAGATGAGTGAATCACACTTTAAAAGAAACCTTGAAGAGGAATCGGCAAAGGAAGATTCGGTGGGATGATGTCTTGCGATCGGAAGTGGTGGTGAATGGTGGAATCGGCTTGAATTTTCTATGGGATTTGTGGTGCTAATTGGACAGAGCTTTGGCTAGTGAAAAGTGAGAGAGAAGAGATCCTTTTTTTGTGTAAAAATCGTCCAATATATAGAGGCAAAAAGGGTGGCTGCAACTAGGGTTCACAAAACCTAGTTTTTCTCAAACTTATCCTGCTGGCAGATTTGACCTTCGAGTGAAGATTATAGAATATCTTTCTTTAGAAAATAGATATTAAGGTGATTCCAGTCGGGTTGGAAACTAGACTCCCGTAGCTTTCTATCCATATAAGGCTCGAACTCTGATTCATTGTGAGCTATCCGGGAGAGTCCATGGACGGTGGATGACGTGCACAGGAATTCTGCCGAATTTGATCAGGATTTGTTGCGATTTTCTTCCTCTATTTTCTGCCGCAAAATTCCCAAGATAATGACTGAATAATTGAGCAATATCTCTTTAGGTTTTCCATGAATTAATTCAGCCAAAAATCTTGCACAAATAATGGAATTCAGTCCACATTCGTAAGCCAAATCCATGTAGAACTCGGTTTAGGTTTTCTTCTTTCGGCAGACTTGACCTTCGTGCATTCAAACCAGCATAACGTTTTGCTCAGGAAAGATTTTGCTGCGATTCCAAGTCTCAGAGAAACTAGACTCGTAGAGCTTTCCAAAGGTGTATGGCACGTTCTCTGGTTCCAACCGATGTGTCCCACAGAAATTCCGGAATTCAGAACACAGTCCCAGGAAAATCCTGGTAGTCCCTGGTTATCTTTGCTCAAACTGCCAAGTTGCAGCCTTCATTTGGGTGACTTCCCGAACTCCCATTGATCTGAAATTTTGACACAATACACTTTAGCTTCCCAATTAAATGCACACCAAATTTTATCAAATTTTGAAAAGGATAGATCAGTTTAGCACGAGCCTGAAAATCACGAAAAAGACATATTTTACATTATTTCCAGATTTCTATACTCAGTCTTTTTTTCTGATTATTAAGCACACTTTCTCCAAAACTTTACCAAAATGACACTAAACTAAATTATGACTCTATCTTAGGTAAATAAGGGTTAAACGAAGCATAAATGAGGGCATAAGCATATTAATATCGTCGCACATTGTGCTCCTATCAACTACCCCACACTTAGGTTTTGCTAGTCCCTTAGCAAAACAAAAACAAAAAGACTCAACTACTGCCCCTAAATGATTGTCTCAGGATCTTTAAAACACATAGCTTTCAAGTTAAGCAATTCAATGTAAGCACAATAATCCCAAGCGTCATAGACATGTATCAAAGCATGAACAAGTAAGAAACGAAAATCACAAGCAATGACATGTTAAGTTGATTTCATCCTCCTCACTAGGCATACTCTCTTCTTTTCACTCATGATATGGCAATTCACTCATAATATATGCAAGAGAACAGATTGTAAGGCAACAAATAGCTCGCATATTTCATCAAATAAAAGCACTTTGTGAATCAATTTTCTGGAAAAACTTCATGTAACAACTATGGACACCAATGAACCAAAGCCATAAGCTCAACTCTTGACAAAAATCTCCACAAATCAAAGTTCACCCATCTTAAGAATCATGAAAAGATCATAGAGGTGATAATGGGGTTAGGCATAAGGAATTCAAATTTAGAAAAGTGGTGATAAAATGTCACCAAGACTTAGCAAAGCTCAAAACTCCTTATGACTCCAATTAAAGGGCCAAATTTCATCATGTTGGACCCAAACTTCATTCTTTTCTTCCCCAAAACATAGTGAACAAGGACAAATGTCAAATATAATAATGATAGACCTTCAATTATCACACAACTCCAAATTCACAATAAGAACTCAATCCATGCATTTTTCTTTTTCTTTTTGTTTGCCGAAATCTTTTATTCTTTGTTTCGGATCGAAATTTTATTTTCTTTTTCTGTCCGATTTCTTTTCTTTGTATTTTCTTTCGGCAACACATATATATATAACTCTTCAACTGCATCACATCAGGATAAAGAAATTTAGAAGAGTGGAGATGATAATTCAAAGAATAAGTTAGTAGTGAGTTAGTGAATTAGCTAAAGTTAGAAGTTAGTGTATAAATATACAATAATTAGTTAAGTAGAATTTAATTGCAAATTATGAACAAAAGTTTAGAGTGGTGGAACTCGTTTCTTGCAACACTTGTCGTCCTTCCCAAGTCAATGAGAGCTCCAATCAACTGTTTACAATGAAATTCTTCACCTCTTCCTTATGATCTACAACTAACAATTAAACTCTACAAGAATCAACATGTATAGATTAGAAAGAATGAGTTAGAATAAGTTAGAGTATAGGTTAGAAATAAGTTAGAAGTAATATGTATATGTCCGGAAAAAAAAAATTAAATAAATTTAAACAAATACTGTTCACGACACTATTACGATGTCACTGTTCACCGTCACTATTCACGATCACTGTTCACAGAAAAAAAATTTCAAGAGATCATACAATCGCACACGAAATTTACAAAGTTACAAAGTAACACTTCATGAATCAAAACATTATAATTTCCTGCCAACGGCGCCAAAAATTGATGGAGCTATTATCTAAGCACATTGTACCTGCAAAACAACTTCATACAAATATTACCCTCTTGTGTCATCATTAGTATAGGACAAGTAGGGATCGTTCTATCCGGGGAAATCAAGGGCGTTCAATCACATAAAGCATTACAAAATCATATTGGGGGTTTGAAATTTGATTCTATACTACTGAAAATTACAAAAATAAATCCTAAATCATATATTTACATATGATCAACATCTTTCACACAATACACATCACACAAAAACTCACATGCACATAACAAACCGATCAAAGACAATAATACGGCAGCAACTTTATTGAATCCGATTTCATGCAATTTAGTTCCAATTATAACTAGAGCCCTTCGTGGTTCATCTAATCATTCAAAACTCCTCAATTATTTAGAATTAGCTTCGTGCATAACCCTAAACATAGTGCTAATCAGTTTAAAGACACTTCGTGTGGAAATTAAACCAAGAAACACATAAGCACAATGAGTCAAATTGGAAACATACAACAAGTATGGCGTCACCTCACCTTGCTTCAACATGCATATTTTCTGAATTACTCTATCCCGTAGAACCAATACAAGATAAATCAACTTCGTGTATAACTTACCTCATATTTGTGGTTCAGTAACATAAAGAATTAAACCCAAGATCAGCCTAGCTAAAGCTTCACTTAACCCTAAAACTTGTTGTGCATACGAATTCAGAAAATAAACCAAATAAAATCATCAAATCATCAAACAAAGTTACTGCCCTATTACCATAAAATCAATTCGTCATACACATGTTCATCAATTAGACAAAAAGAAAACCAAAACACATAACAGAATTTCGGAAATCCAATGTAAAATTAATAAAACCAAATAACAAACCACAAATCCTTACAAACTTCATAGACAAAGTTAAGTAATTATACAGAAAATTAAAAGCCATGAGAGATGAGTGAATCACACTTTAAAAGAAACCTTGAAGAGGAATCGGCAAAGGAAGATTCGGTGGGATGATGTCTTGCGATCAGAAGTGGTGGTGAATGGTGGAATCGGCTTGAATTTTCTATGGGATTTGTGGTGCTAATTGGACAGAGCTTTAGCTAGTGAAAAGTGAGAGAGAAGAGATCATTTTTCTGTGTAAAAATCGTCCAATATATAGAGGCAAAAAGGGTGGCTGCAACTAGGGTTCACAAAACCTAGTTTTTCTCAAACTTATCCTGCTGGCAGATTTGACCTTCGAGTGAAGATTATGGAATATCTTTCTCTAGAAAATAGATATTAAGGTGATTCCAGTTGGATTGGAAACTAGACTCCCGTAGATTTCTATTCATATAAGGTTCGAACTCTGATTCATTGTGAGATATCCGAGAGAGTCCGTGGAAGTTGGATGACGTGCACAGGAATTCTGCCGAATTTGATCAGGATTTGTTGCGATTTTCTTCCTCTATTTTCTACCGAAAATTCCCAAGATAATGACTGAATAATTAAGCAATATCTCTTTAGGTTTTCCATGAATTAATTCAGCCAAAAATCTTGCACAAAGGATGGAATTCAGTCCACATTCGTAAGCCAAATCCATGTAGAACTCGGTTTAGGTTTTCTTCTTTCGGCAGACTTGACCTTCGTGCATTCAAACTGGCATAACGTTTTTTTCATGAAATATTTTGCTGTGATTCCAAGTCTCAGAAAAACTAGACTCGTAGAACTTTCCAACGGTGTATGGCACATTCTCTGGTTCCAAGCGATGTGTCCCACAGAAATTCCGGAAGTCAGAACACAGTCCCAGGAAAATCCTGGTAGTCCCTGGTTATCTTTGCTCAAACTGCTAAGTTGTAGCCTTCATTTGGGTGACTTCCCGAACTCCCATTGATCTGAAATTTTGACCCAATACACTTTAGCTTCCCAATTAAATGCACACCAAATTTCACCAAATTTGGAAAAGGATAGATCAGTTTAGCACGACCCTCAAAATCACGAAAAAGACATATTTTACCTTATTTCCAGTTTTCTATACTTAGTCGTTTTTTCTTATTATTAAGCACACTTTGTCCAAAACTCTATCAAAATGACACTAAACTAAATTATGACTCTATCTTAGGTAAATAAGGGTTAAACGAAGCATAAATGAGGGCATAAGCATATTAATATCGTCGCACATTGTGCTCCTATCAATGCTTAACCCTTATTGTTGTATTATAGAGTCGTTTAGTCAAGTCAGGAGTCTTTGGTAGAGTCGGTTTGTGAAAATGATCTAAAACGTCTAAAAACGCTCATTTGTGAAGAGTTTGAGTTGAACTAGGATTCTTAAGTCAAGAGTCACTACCAGATATGGGAGAATAGCCGACGAAAAAAATTTCATCGGCTATGCCAATTTTTCGTCGGCTATACCCTCTACCGACGAAATTTTCGTCGGCTATAAGTCGTCGGGAAAACCCCGTCGGTAATACAATGGCCGACGAAAAAATCAAATTCGTCGGCTATAGTAGAGTATGGCCGACGAATTTACCGACGAAAATATTTTTCGTCGGCCAAACCTGGGAGAAATTGCCGACGAATTTCGTCGGGTATTTTCGAGTATGGCCGACGAAATTCAGTAACTATAGCCGACGAAATTCGTCGGCTATTGTGTTTTAACTATAGCCGACGATTTATAAAACTTTCGTCGGCTATTTCCTCGAAATATATTAATATTTTAATAGGCATTAATTAGTTATAGCCGACGAAATACTAGAATTTTCGTCGGCTATACAACTTATAGCCGACGAAAATTGGTAAAATTCGTCGGCTATTCTTAAATTTTAGGGAAAAAAAAAATAAATTATGCTTTGGATGGAGGAGGGGAAGGAGGAGGAGGAGGAGGAGGAGGAGGAGGAGGAGGGGAAGGAGGAGGCCGGAGGAGGAGGAGAAAGAGGAGGAGGGGAAGGAGGAGGCCGGAGGAGGAGGAGGAGGAGGAGGAGGGGAAGGAGGAGGGGAAGGAGGCCGGAGGAGGAGGAGGAGGGGAAGGAGGAGGAGGCCGAGGAGGAGGCCGGAGGAGGAGGAGGAGGAGGAGGAGGAGGGGAAGGAGGAGGAGGAGGAGGCCGGAGGAGGGGGGGGGAAGGAGGAGAGAAAAAAGGCGGGAGGAAGAGATTTAAAAGATTTAGAAGGAGAATAGCTGACGAAAATAAAAAAATTCGTCGGCTATACTTAGAGAATAGCCGACGATTTAAAAGATTTCGTCGGCTATACTTTGGAAGATCAACAGCCGTCAGATCTGAGCCATCCAACGGCGGACAATAAAAAGGCGCGGATCAAGAGTTTAGCCGACGAAACATTGTATTTCGTCGGTTATACTTAGAGAATAGCCGACGATTTAATATATTTCGTCGGCTATACTTTGGAAAATCAACAGCCGTCGGATCTGAGCCATCCAACGGCGAACAATAAAAAGGCGCGGATCAAGAGTTTAGCCGACGAAATACAATGTTTCGTCGGCTATTCTATGAAAAAATACTAAACTACCGTTTTGAGGCCCTAAATGAACTCGAAAGCCCGAAAAAGCCCACACATCGTGGCAAAGCGACGAGTTTGATTCCTGGCGTCGTTCCCTTTCCGGAATGGTATCACAATCATCATTCGGACGCCGGACGCCAAATCTACAGTAAACCGGGTTTTGACTTATTTCATTATTTCAGCACACGGATTTTATCGGAATCTTGTCATTTTTCAACCGTAGACGTATTTCATTATTTCGGTCATATCTTATTTGACGACATATTTGCATTTGAAGAGTGTACGTATAGTAACTATTTGAAACTATACATTCACTTAAACACTTAGTAAACAAGTTAAGGAACATTAGTGCATATGTTCCGATTTTGAATCTAAAAGTTTGGAAAATCTATTCCAACCGTCAGATATCACCGTTTAGATTAAATACATGTATGAAAAAAAATTCAACTACATCTGACAACGTTAAAGGCTCGATCGGGACGGTCAACCGGGTGAATCAACCCTTTAAACGCTTAGAAATGGTAATTGGCCTATCTAAATGACGTTTTTTGGCCTGACCTTCAACAGATAATAGTTTCAAATCGATGAGACGCAACTAATAGTATAAAAATTTTCCTCAAAATATTTACCGACCGTCAGACTACCCATAGGAAAACGGAAGTAAAAAACAGTTAACCGCAACATTTGACACACAGATTTTGTCGGAATCTTGTCATTTTTCAACCGTAGACGTATTTCATTATTTCGGTCATATCTTATTTCACGACACATTTGCATTTGAAGGACGAAGCAATGGTTTGTCGATAGTGATAGAAAATGGAAGCTGTTTTTTTTTTTTTTTTTTTAGTCATAGCCGACGAAATCAAACCTAGTACTCGTCGGCCATACTTCCAAAAATTTTCGTCGGCTAAAGTTTCAGAGAAAGGCCGACGAAAATTCAAATCGTCGGGCATTCTAGGAGAATAGCTGACGATTTTTTTTTTTAGCGACGAAAAAAAAAAATCGTCGGCCATTCTAGGGGAATAGCCGACGAATTTTTTTTTTACCGACGAAAATTTTATTTCGTCGGCCGTTTTTTTTTATTTCGTCGGGAAAAGCCTTTTTTCTGGTAGTGAGTTTGATTCAAAGTAGGACTCCTTTTGAAAATAAGAGTCTTAATCGGTTTAGGAGCCTACAATGTCTCGATGTTTCTAAAAACGTCGAAAGTTTTAAGAGTTTCAATCAAAGTAGAACTCCTTGTTGAACCAATAAATCCTAGCTGAATCAGGAATCATATTCTTAATAATTCTCCAACATTTTTATCTTGTCTTTTTAATATTTCTTCTCTCTTATTTTCAGGAATTAAATGAGAAAAATTCTTTGGAGAAAATAGGAGAGAAATCGGGCAGAAATTATTACCGATTGTCAAATGCAAGAGAAGAGTTGCAATGCAATTAGGATAAGAAGAGACGCTGAATTAAATCAAGGATAAATGGAAGAGATATTGCAAGGATATTCAGTAATTATCCAAGGTAAATTCAGCAACAAATTCAAGAGAAAAGGAAGAGATAATTCAGAAAAAGAGGAAGAAAAATCGCAAGAAACCCTAATTAAATTCAGCAGAATTCGTGTGCACATCATCCAACTTCTACGGACTCTCTAAGACAGCTCACTTGGAACCAGATGGCGAGCCACATATGGATGGAAAGCTACGGGAGTCTAGTTTCTAAATCAGCTGGAATCACCTCAAAAGCTATTTCCTAGGGGGAGATATTCTGTAATCTTCACACGAAAGTCAAATCTGCCAGCAGGATAAGTTTGAGAAAAACTAGGTTTTGTAAACCCTAGTTGCTGTCGAATTCTTTTACCTTTCCCTCTATATAAAGAACGGTTTTGACACAGAAAAATCATCTCTTTTCTCACGCACAAGCAAGGCTGAAACTCTACCAAAATAACTCCACAAAAATCCCATACAGAAAGTAGAACAGCCGCACCATCTCCCCTTTGTCGAATCCACCATTGTTGAAGTCTTGCAAGGTTCTTCAAAAGTGTGATTCAAACATCTCTTATGGCTTTATATTTTATGTATAAATTTAATACTTTGTTTATGAAGATTAAATGGATTGATGTATGTTGTTTTGGTTTTATAAATTTAACATTGGATTGATGTTATGTATTTTGGTTTTCTTTTTGTTTGATTCGTGAACAATGATATGTGTGATTTGAGTTCTTGAAATAGGGCAGTAGGTTTCGCATTTTTTCTTGATTATATTTGATTAATTTTCATGAGTTCGAGTGATAGGAGCATAAAATGCGACGTTCTTAATGTGTTTTACCCTCGTTTATGCAAGTCTTATCCCTTATTGTTGTAATATAGAGTCATTGAGTCAAGTTTGGTGTCTTTGGTAGAGTCGGAATGAATTTGGGCTTAAAACGTCAAAAACGCAGAATTATGGTAGAGTCCTTATTGAACTAGGATTCCTAATCCAACTGAAAGTCTTAAACGTTTCATCATTTTTATAAACGATGAAGATTAATAAGAGTTTGATTGGAACTAGGATTCCTTATTCAACTAGAATTCTAGTCGGATAAGGAGTCCTTACCAAAGAAGGAATCACAGTTGAATAAGGAGTCTACGAGTTTGAGTTTAAATAGAAGTCTACGAAAATAGGAGTTCTAGTCGGACAAGGAGTCTACAAATTCTCGACGTTTCTGAAAACGCTGAAAGTTCAAAGAGTTTCATTGAAAGTACTACTCCTTGTTGGACCGGGAATCCTTATCTAAACAGAACTCGTACTCATAATAATTTTGCTACATATTTTATTTATCTTCTTTTTAACTTATTTCTTTATCTTATTTTCAGGAATTAAAGAGAAGATAAATGAGGAATTTGTGGAGGAATTTCGGCAAGAAGAACAAGTATTGCCGAGAAGAACAAGTTGGAGTTAGAGTTGAACTTGAAAACCTCGTGCAACAAAGAATTCAGCAATCCTTATGGAATTTACTCCGATTTCTCTATGCATTATCCAAGAAGAAGTGCATGGTAAGACATTCAATGAAGAGAAGAAAAAGGAGTCCATGTTCTATCCAAAGAAGAACTCACGGCAAGATAAAGAAAAATTCAGAAATCAATGTCGAACTTGGACAGATTTCCATACTCGATTCACACTTGGTTTTCACCAATTATTTCTTGGATAAACAAGACAATTAATTGAGGATTTATTCAGCCTTTATCCAAGTAATTTTCGGTGGAATTTGTTGAAGCAAAGCCTTGCTTGCCGAGCAAGCAATGAAGTGCAATCCAAGTCGGATACAAAGAGTGAAGCTGCCGAACCTCCTCTTCTCTTTCCTCTATATATAGCTATGATTTTATTCAGAAAATCATCTCTCTTCTCACGCTCAAGCAAGGCCGAAACTCTACCAAAATAATTCCACAAAAATCCTATACAGAAACTAGAGCAGCCGTACTATACCTCTTTTGCCGAATCCATCTTTGTTGAAGTCTTGCAAGGTTCTTCAAAAGTGTGATTACTCCTTTATGGCTTTTTATTTTCTGTATAAATTCAATACTTTGTCTATGAAGATTGAATGGATGGATGTATGTTGTTTTGGTTTTATTAATTTAACATTGAATTTCTGAAATTTTGTTATGTGTTTTGGTTTTCTTTTTGTTTGATTCGTGAACAGTAACATGTATGATTTGAGGTTGTGATTTAGGGCAGTAGGTTCACATGTGTTCTTGTATGGATTTGATTAATTTTCATGAGTTCGTGCATCACAAATTGTGTGCTTGAGGGATGATTTTGTGGCTTCTCCTTAGGTACCGATTTTATATACCAAAATAATTTAGATTGCATCATACGCAAAGTTGTTGTGGTCTAGGTTCTTTAATTAGGGCTGTTATAACCTTGAAAATTTGCATGTTCAAATATGATGAGTGACGCCATTACATGTTTGCAAGTCTCCAATTCGGCTTATTGTGCTTATGTGCTTCTTGTGTTTAATTTCTACGCGAAGTGTCTTTAAACCGATTAGTACCATGTTTAGGATTATACGCGAAGTTAATTCTAAATACTTGTGAAGTCTTAACGATTAGATGAACCGCGAAGGGCTCTAATTAGAATTGGAATTGAATTTGTTTAAGTGCTATGTGAAATACTTGCTGCCGTGAGTTGTGAATTCTTGTATTGCATGTTATTGAGCAATTTCGTGCTAAGCTATGTGTATGAAGATGATGATCAATTATATATAATAATTTAGATTTAATTTCCTAAAATTCAGTAGGTATTAGATTCAAATATCAAACCCCAATATGATTTTGTAATGCTTTATGTGATTGAAAGCCCTAGATTTCCCCGGATAGAACGATCCCTACTTGTCCTATACTAATGATGACACAAGAGGGTAATATTTGTATGAAGTTATTTTGCAGGTACAATGTGCTCGGATAATAATCTCCATCATCAAGCATCACAAATCATGTGCTTGAGGGCTGACTTTGTGGCAGTTCCTTAGGTACCGATTTTATATACCAGAGTAATCTAGATTACATCATACGCTGAGTTGTTGTGGTTTAGGTTATTTAATTAGGGCTGTAATAACCTTAAAAATTTACATGTTAAAGCAAGGTGAGGTGACGCCATACTTGTTGCATGTCTCAAATTCGGCTTATTGTGCTTATGTGTTCTTCATGTTTAATTTCTACGCTGAGTGTTTTTGAACTGATTAGCACTACGTTTAGGATTACACGCTGAGTTGATTCTAAATACTTGAGAAGTCTTAACGATTAGATGAACGGCTGAAGGCTCTAATTAGAATTGGAATTTAATTTGTCTAAGTGCTTTGTGAAATATTGCTGCCTTGTTTCTTGAATTCCGATTTAGCATATTATTGAGTAATTTCGTGCTAAGCTATGTGTGTGCAAATGTGATCATATGTATATAATAATTTAGGTTTTTATTTTCGTAATTTTCAGTAGGATTTAGATACAATTTCCAAACCCCCAATATAATTATGTGATACTTCATGTGATTGAATGCCCTTGATTTTCCCGGATAGAACGATCCCTACTTGTCAATACTACAATCGACACAAGAAGGGTAATATATGTATGAAGTTGTTTTGCAGGTACAATGTGCTTGAAAAATAATTCCATCACAGCGGTATTAAGGGTAACCCGGCATGTAGGGACTGCGCGGGACCGAGACTTCTCTCCCGCGACACCAAGGTCCGTGTGCCAGAACGAAATCTTAACCGCCCGCTCAAACCCGGCACCTCCACCGGTTCAAACCCGTAGCGAAGCTTATCGGTTCAACAACTTATTAACCCAATAATGTGCTAATTTTCCAACGCAATTAGCTAAGCATTCCAAACGGTTCGACCGGTGTAATTCCATCAGTATATTCTAACTTTGTTTCCAACTAAGTACAAAGGGCAAAGCATTGGCAGCCAATTCAAAAAGAAAATTGAAACAGGCATAACACAGGCTCAGGCAAAATGTCCATTCATTAAAACTCAGGACAATGTTTACAGGGGCCTACGCCACCGGCGAGCAACCGGTGGGAGTGCAAAAAAAAAAAAAAAAAACCAAAAACAGAAAAAGAGGGAATTGTACAAAGAAGGGAGCCTGCTATGGCACTCCCGCCTGCTCCCCCTCTTCAGCAGGCGGGTTACCACCCACTGCGTCCCCCTCCGGCCAGGCCGGCTTGCTCTCTCTCTCCAACTCCAACTCTTGCTCCGGTAGCTTTGAGGTGTCGAGATAGCCCTTAGCCTTCCAGTCGTCAAAGGCATCGGCTATCCCCACCTCCCGGGCCCGTTCTAGCAGATCAAGAAACTCATCGCTTTCCTGATACTTCTTGACTGCCCGTTGGTACAACTCCGGGTCATTTTCATCGACTGCCCCGCCAGCAGAAACGGATACCGTCACCACCTCCCGTTGGAGCTCCTCGACCTTGGTCTCCAGCTCGGCCCTCTCCTCCTCCAGGCCCTTCTTCTCCTCTTCAAGAGCCTCGACCTGGGCCTCTAGCTTGGCCACCTGCTTCCTGGCCCTCTCCTCCAACCGGGCCTTCTCCCGTTGGAGCTTGGATTTCTCCACCTCCAGGAGGTCCCGGGCGCTTGTCAACGCTGCCACCTGCTTCTTCAGCTTCGGCAGCTCTTCACTTGCATCCGACTGATACAAGTGGTACACCAGCTACAGTTTTACAGGCACCGACTAGAAAGCAACAGAGCACAAAATAATGTTGAACGGATACCAGTGGCAAACTATCCTTACCTGGAGGGCCATCTCCATGGTTTCAGCCTGTGCTCCTCCGGTCGCCCTCCCGGAGCCCCAATCTTATCCAGCTCCATTCCCTTCACATCCATGAGCAGGCTCCGGGCGAAACAGTCGTCCGGGCAACTATACTCTGGGCCCAGCCCCACAGCAGGAGTCTTCTCCAACCTCGGTGCTTATGTGCCGGCAGCAGCAGAGCTTGAGGCCGCAGGAACATCGCCTTGGGTGATAGTGGTGCCACCACGCGTCAGCTTCAGTCGCTTGGCCAAGCTTTCACCAGTCGACCGGCCGGTGAACATAACAAGCGCGGAGGCCGGCATCTCCCGAGTCCTCCTTCTCTTTTTCCCCAGATCAACCTGTAAGGAAGAAGATCGGGCGACAGACAATGGGGACCTGGGGAATCCTTGCACAACCACCTGGGGGCTTGGATAGCCCACCAACAGTCTTCCCCGATACAGACGCCGCCTGGGGTCCCGCAGCGTGAGTCTTTACGCGTTTTAAGACGTAATCCTCATCTGCAACATCCATGGCCACGGGTTTATCGTGTGTGGTCAACTCTCCGGTTTCCCGGTTAACCGACTGGCCGGTGAACATAACAAGCGCGGAGGCCGGCATCTCCCGAGTCCTCCTCCTCTTTTCCCCCAGATCAACCTGTAAGGAAGAAGATCGGGCGACAGACAATGGGGACCTGGGGAATCCTTGCACCACCACCTGGGGGCTTGGATAGCCCACCAACAGTCTTCCCCGATACAGACGCCGCCTGGGGTCCCGCAGCGTGAGTCTTTACTCGTTTTAAGACGTAATCCTCGTCTGCAACATCCATGGCCACGGGTTTATCGTGTGTGGTCAACTCCCCGGTTTCCCGGCCGGTTAACCGTGGCCCGTGCGTCGGCTTCTCCCTTCTCCTTCAGCTTGGACACAAGATCCTGATTGTCCATCGACAGGGTTTCATGGGCCTTAATGGCCGTCCAGGAAGATACACCTGCATAACACAAATTAAAGAGGTTAGAAAACACTAATTCACTCAACGGAAACAGGTACAATCAATCTACATCCCACCACCCACTGAGATCCCCTCCCCCCCCCCCCCCCAGGCTACACAGTTCCAGTACCTCCCGCCGGATGAAATTGTAGGAACTCCGCTCCAGGTCTGACCAGCACCCAAAAACCCGGGCGATCCTATCTCTCTCCAGGTCAGACAGCTGATATGATTGATCGCCAATCGGCTGAAAGGCCCGGGAACCCGGTAAGTCCTACTCCTCTTCTGCCAGTTCCCCCCCCCCCCCCCCCCCCCCCCCCCGACATCACCACTTTCTTTCTCCAATTATTGTTGAGCCAGGAGGGCAGGCGGGTTATCACCGGCTTATAGCTCCGGGCGAAAAAACTCACACACCCCCGGGCCTTACTCTTCTTCGAGTACGTCAGCCGGTACAGGGCCCGAAACTCGTTCACCGTTGGGAAACTCATATCACACAACCAATAGAGACAGCCTAGGCTCAGTAGCTACCTCCACTGGTTCCCGGGAAGCTGTGTCGGTGATATCCTGATGGCACTCAATAGGTACTGCACATAGTTTGGCAGCGGGAGAGAGAACCTGTGCCGGAACTGGTCCTTGTGAATAGCAACCCAACCTTCCTCCGGGTTGCAGGCCGACTCTCCTCTGTACAGAGACCACAGTTTTACCTCTCCAGGAATACTCCACCTTGCCCGAAAAGCGGCAATTTCACCGGGAGTTAACGAGCGCTCCAGCTCATCACACCTTATGGTCCTATCCCCATCCACAAGTGTGTGGCGCGGGACGGCGCCTGCTGGGTGGGTCATGCCCAAGGACACTCCATAGGGAGCCTCCCCCACCCCCCTCCTAGAGACCCAGACGTTGACGCCTCACCAATCGAACGAGCGATGGCATCTGGCCCCGAGGACGAGGAGGCAAGCCAGTCTTCCATCCTCTCTTGGTCGTCCGTCATCGGTCGCCTGGCGGCCGATTCAGAGGTTTCACTAGAGCTCCTATAATCCATGTAACCTAGGGAAAAGAAAAAAAATAACTCTATGGCCGGTCAAAAATGCAACCTAAACAACGGCCGCGGGGCAGCACGAAGCATGTAATGGCTCAGCACAGCCCCACAGCGACCACTGGGCTTATCAGCCGACAGTTCCCAGATCTCGCTGAGATTCGGTACCACCGGGGTCCCATCCAAAGGGCAAACCGAGATACAACCAGGTGCCCATCGGTTCAACCCACAAAAACAACAACAAATTCAGAGATACAAAGGCGCGGAACTCACCGATTGGTATGCACGACGACAGGAACGCAACAACTGGAGAGCACTGAGCAATTGTGTTGAGCAAGGCTAAACATAAGAACAGTTCTCAATCAAAAGAAAAAATGCACGAAGCGGCAGGGGTTTATATACAGGTTCAGCGTCCTGAGTGCCCCTCGAATTCCCACCCCCCCCCCCCCCCCCAAACTACTTAGTAGGGCAAGTAAAACGCCCGCGGATCCAGACCATCCTTCCTTGACCGTCCCCTAGTGACACGAGTCCCAGTATTGGTAACTTTCCAGGCCATCATAACTGATGGGACTGATGGAATACCCCCTTCAATGCATGTCAGACACTTACCTCGCATGCGCAGGGTAGTTGAAAGAGCAGGGGACACAATCGAACCTAAGGCTGAAATATTCTAACAATTCGAGGTATTCCACCGGAAGAACTCTTCCTCTAACACAGGAGACTTCTTCCCGCAGGCTAGAAACCCTGCAGGATTACTGTGTCAATGATGAAATATTCCAACAGTACGGGGCATTCTAACGTATATTCCAACGGCACGGGGCATTCCACCGGTTGAGCTTATTCCACCTTCACGGCCAGCAGCAGCAACGGCTAAAAACGGGAGGTTCGATCCTCTAGTACAGGACGAATTTTCCAGCAGGCTAAAATCCCTGCGCATGTTTTCTCTCACCACCGGGCGGTTGAATAAAGCCAGGAATTAACGGCTTGATATCCCACCGGGAGAATTCTTCCTCTAACACAGGAGACTTCTTCCCGCAGGCTTAAAACCCTGTAGAAATACTATGTACAGGCTACGCTATTCCAACTGTAGTCCCTGCTCCAACTAAATGCTATCCTATTCGCCGATACATCCAGCTTGAACTATAAACTGTGGAATTCCACCAGGCAGGTCTCCAGTTATCAATCAGTCCTACGGAATAACCGGTTGAACGAACCGAGACATTCCTACGGACAACCTCGTACAATCTACGGGCTCCAGGTACCACCGGTCTTTATAAACCCGGGAGGTTCGATCTTCTGGTACAGGACGAATCTTTTAGCGGGATAAAAACCATGCACATACCTCACACCTGTAAGAACGAAGGGTGAGAAGCAAGGGGGGATGCTGGTCAATACGAACACAGGACCATTCTTCTCGCAGGCTAAAACCTCTGTACATGTACCTTCAGGCTTTATAAACCCGGAAGGTTCGATCCTCTCGTCCAGGACGAATCTTCCCGCATGCTAGAAACCCTACATATACCTCATGCCTGTAAGAACAAAGGCTGAGAGACGATCAGGGATGTTGGCCAGCACCAACACAGGGCCGCTTCACCCCGGGAGACTTAATCCTCTCACACAGGACAACTCTTCCCGCAGGCTAAAAACCATGCACATCCTTCACGCTTGCAAGAACAAAGGCAGTGAACAACGTGGGGAAGGCAGCCAAGGATTACTCTAAGCCACGGCACCCCACCGGGAACTCCTATAACATAGGGCACGTTTCCCCCTGGTACCGCGTCACCACTTCAACAAAACTGTTCAAGTCAACCAATGCCTTCTGCGGCTACGGTTCTAAACTTGGGGGACTCGTTTATCCTCATGCACTATATTCACCGAGATTCTCCGAAACATAGCATGGCATGGTGGATTTCAACGCCACATTATCATCTCATGTTATCATCTCATGTCCTACATCTTGTACCCATACGCAACTGTCAGTATGAACATCATAACCATGCACTCGTCACATTATGCATCATCATAACAGGTTTATTCGAATGCCCAGCCAAGCCCAATCTTAAACGCAGACTTGGGGGGCTGTGGGACCGTTGGGTAAGTATCCCTGCGGGTCTGCGGGCTTATAAAGAAAGACAGATTTAAGTCTCCATTCAAGATGACACTTGACCGGGAACTTGGGAGACTTGAATGAGGTTCGGCAGCAAGGGCTGCCCCTAACAACTAGACACGAAAATAAATTGCTGAAAATAAATCCTAAATTACTATTTACAAGTTTGATCATCATCTCTCACAACACATTTAGCACCAAAGACTCTTTAACATGTAGACTAATATGCAAGAAGGTAAGGAACAAGTATTGATGCTATTTCGACTTAACCAATTTCAATCCCAATTAGAGCCTACGAGGTCATCTAATCGTTTGATTACTAGAGTTCTTAAGATTAACCACGGGTATAATCCTAAGGTTATGCTAACTGATTTTACATGATTAACAATTAAGCACATGAATCACAAATCGAAGACAAGCGAACAAGTAGGGTTGTCAATCCTCTTATTATCTTGCAAGTTCTAAGGTTATTACTCTAAGTGAGCAAGTGATTAAGAAAACTACGAGTATGACTCAACCAAATTACTCTAGCTCATGAAACCTAGCACTTAGAATTACATGCTTTAAACAACAAATGCTTTAAACAAAACTAGTGTGTCGATTTAATGCCCTAACCTTAGATTACTAATCGAATTAAGTTCTCAAACAAGCATCACATACCTACTGTCCTAATTATCAAACATAAAAATCCACAAGTTACATATTACAAATTAGCATGCAAAATTCATTGTTTGCCGAAACCTTAACTTAAATCTAAGCATCGATTCAAACAAGTCTTTAACATACAATTTATAAAACCAAAATCGATTCATACATAGACATATAAACCAACACCAAATATACATGAGTGTTTCATAGACAAAACTAAACATAACTAAACAAAAATTACAAAACCGAAAGAGGGGAGTGGATCACACTTTAGAAACCTTGGAGAGCTTCGTCTTGGTGTGGATCCGGCGGAGTATGGAGGTTGGATGGACTGCTGCATGGCAAGGGTGTGGCTCGACAGTAGGTTATGGAGGCAGAAGTTCCAAGGTTCGGCAAGGGGCAGACACTTGGTTGAAGTGAGGTGGAGGTGATTTTCGGTTTAGGTTTTTGTATAGGATCTTTGGGGAATTTTGGTAGAGTTTAGGCTTTGTGTTTATGCTTGAGATGAGATGATTTTCAGAATGACAAAGTGAGGCTATATATAGAGGAAAGGGTGCCGGCTGCCCTAGATGCATTAAGGTAATCAGAAAACCAAGTGGATTAAGGATTTGAAACCTTCCTTTCATAGTTCAATTAGGTTTTCTTTTTCTGAATTTTTCTTCAAGGCTTGGGCTTCACATCTTCATGGACTTCTTGAATAATCTTTGGACTTCATTGGATAAGTTTTGATCCACCGAAAATTGCCCCAAACCCGCCGGCATGCATTGCCGGCAGCTTAGCAGTCCGATCGGCACCATCTCCTGGCTTGACTAGGAGATGCACTTTTCTTCATCTTTTTCTCCATTGCTTTAGCTTGGTGTCTTCCTCTTTCCTTTCTTAAGCTTGAACTATCATCATATATGCATTTGTGCATCAATTTGTCCATCGGAAACAGAAATTGCGAAAAGGAGGCAGTAGCATCTTGGAATCGGCAGAAACGACCTTGTTGTAGTAACTCCGGCATATCTCCCTCCTCAGAGCTCCGATTGATGCAATTCAAAGTCTCAGATAAACTAGACACACATAGCTACCTCCATATAAAACAGTTCAATCAATTTCATTGTGAGTCGTCGGGAATGATTTTTCGAAGTTGGGACACAGTCCCAGGAAAATCCTGGAAGTCCCTGGTGATCTTTGCTCGGACTGCCAAGTTGCAGCCATCTTTTGAGTGACTTCCTGAAATCTGATTGATCTGAAATTTTAACACAATATTCTTCAGTATATGAATAATAAGCACACCAAATTTCATTAAATTCGGACAAGGATAGATAGCATTTTTACTCATCTCAGAATCACGAAAAAGATAACTTGCATTATTTTCCAGATTTCTCAAACTTAGTAATTTTTCGGATTCTAAAGCATATTTGATTAAAACTCTACCAAATCGACACTAAATTATATTATGACTCAATCTTAGATAAATAAGGGAAAAATGAAGCATAAACGAGGGCATAAACATATAATATCGTCGCACATTGTGCTCCTATCAACTTACTTCATGGATATATATTTGTCTAATAAGATGCCTAGAACAACAAAGATATTATATATTGATACCCGGTCGCATAATAAATGTTGAAAATGGGAATGCATTATTTGAATTTGTGCATATGTTCGTGAACTGACATAAATAATATTAGAGAATATCATTTGAACAAAGAACAAACAAGTTAAACTAAAGAAAAAGAACTACTCATAATGGAGTTGTTGTATAACTCTTGCATCTGCGGGAGTTTGTACGATAGTCACACTATTAATTTCAAACGATTGTGTTTATGACGTGTTATTAAATGAGCTAACTTGCTTGCTAGAAAGTAAAGAGCATGAAGAGAAAATATTATATGGGAGAAAGAAGTGTGTCTTCTAATTCTCATTAGTTCCCTTTAAATAGGGCTAGAGTTACTTAATGATCTCATTAAACTTGATGATCACTCATGGTGATCACTTAAAGATGACTTGATTCTTAGATAAAAGACTTTCATAACTTTCCATATTAACAAATCACTTCATCTCTCCTTCCTGATACTAAAATATCTCTCTCTATCTATCTCTCTCTCTCTCTCTCTCTCTCTCTCCCCCTCTCTCTCTCTGATCCTAATCTCATACCCACTCCCATTAACCACCTCACTCAACTGAACCATCCCCACCCCTCTTTCCGAGCTCGACAGGCCCACCCTTCCCTCCAAGCTCACCACCCGATGTTCGGCGTTCCCAGCAACCGCTCATATAGTCCAACGCCTCGATTTGCTCTGTCGCTGATTCGCAGCTCTCCTTGTCCGTGAGATAGAATAAATAACAGAAGGAGCCACCGGCGCCGGCGGCTCGTCGTCGTCGTCCTCCATGATGTCATCCTCCTCACCTCTCAAAATCGCGTCTTTCATCTTATCTGTCGCCGTCTTGAATTCGAACATGAGCTTCTCCCTAACGGCATCGATCCCCTTCGCAGCTTCGTCACCGTCGCCGCTCATAATCCTCGGCCTCCTCCGCCTCTCGAACTGGCAGTCCGGCTCCCCTCCCCTCCACCGGCGGCATCGTCGGAGTCCTCCACCTTCATGCACCGCAGGTGCCTCTGGTTCCCCCACTTTAAATCCCACGGCAGGTTGAAATTGTGCATAGGCTTCGCCGCTCTCTCGTTATTCAGAGTTACAGGAAATCAGTAGTAATCTATTATTATAGTTAATGGAGGTCAGTATTTAGAGTTACTCATGGTCAGTAATTTATTATTAGTGGTTACTGGAGGTCAGTAATCGAGTTACTGATGGTTAGTATTTATTATTAGGGGTTACAGGGGTTAGTAATTGTGTTACTGATTGTCAGTAATTTATTATTAGGAGTTACTGGGCGTCAATAATTTATTATTGGGGCTTACTGGGGTTCAATAAATTACATATACAGTTTATTGCTCTCTTGTAAAATTTCGGCAAGGGTCTAGTATGGTTTCGGCAATGGTAGGTGAGATAGCGCTGTCATAAAAAAAAATCGGTGAGATTCCGACGACATTTGGAAAAATAATATTCCGGCGAAAAAAAATTTTGGTGACCGGAATTCGGCGACCAGAGTCCAGTGATTGGAATCCTACGACCGGAATCCGGCAACCGACCATCAAACTTCGGCAGAGTTTGGTGACCTTCTGGCAAAACCTTATCTATCTTTCATTTTCTCTTCATATGAGTGTATAAGGGGTGACGGCAAAATAGTCTAACAAATATAGAAAATAAAACTTTTTGTATCATTTGGGCAATAGCTTGTTTACCTTGTGTTGACTTGGGTAATTTTTAAAAGTGATCATTGGTTTGGGCAAAAAGACCCCAAAAAATGTATCAAATATTTTATGGAACACGTTATCAGCACGTGACCTCCCTGAGCCCTAGAAAAACCCTAATAATTTTTTTTTTCCTCCTCCTCTATCCCTTCCGTCGGCCGTACCTCCCTCCTCGGGACATGTGCGCCCCCCTTCTCGGTCTCTCCTAGGCCGCAGCCCTTGCCCGGCAGCCTACAAGCCCGCCCGCTCGCTCACCGGCCCGTGCACTCACCAATTTGCTCGCTCACCAACCCGCGTGCTCGCCAGCCTACTCGCTCACCAACCCGCGCGCTCGCCAGCCAATTCGTTCGCCAGCTTATTCACTCGCTGGCCTGTTCGCTCGCCATCAACTTTTCAAGATAGCTCCGCCAGATTACTCGCGTAAAAAGAGGCTCGAGAACCAAACAAGAGTCGAAGAACAAGCCTTACGCTCTCGTTCATTTAATCAAAAGGTAAAAAATTTATAAAAGTTCCTGCTTTTGAACTATAGATATATTATATCGGGCGCTATTAGCCTTTCTTCTACTCCGATTCCGGCCATTCTTATATCGCCGTTGAGACCTAGAATGGGGATTTCATCACCCCTACGGTCGCAATTTTAAGTGATGGTCCTGGGGGAATCACGTTAAAAGGGAATTAAAAGAAAAAGAGATGCTTATGTGGATGTCTGAGTACGCCACTGTTTGAAGGTGCGGTATGAAACCGCCAGTTTATGCATCGAAAGAGAAAAAAAAATTTCGCATCGAAACTAGCTTTCATGTGACCGAATATATCCCTTATAATTCCAATTTATACTTGATAGTATCTGCTTAAAGCGATACTAATCCGACGTTTTATTCTCTTGTAGATGTCGTCGTAGTCACCGTCACACCCTGATTTTGAGATCTTGGATCTTCAAGGCAAAGACTATCATCGATGGGTTTTCGATGTTGAAATTGCTTTCCAAAGCAAAGGCTTTCCAGCCCTTCTGACTGATGCAGCCGCCACCACCCCTTTTGGGGACCATGCCAAGGCTCAGGCCCTCATGTATTTGAGGCGCCACATCTACCCGACTCTGAAACGACAATATTTGTCGGTAAAAGATCCCAAAATTTTATAGGACACGCTCCAGCAGCGATTTAACAATGTCCATGACATGCTTCTTCCAGAGCTCACCCTTAAATGGGAACAAATCCGTTTCTCGGATTATGACAAAGTAGACAAATACAATCAGGATATGATTAGTCTACAGGCGGATCTTGGCACGGTTGGCGTCATCAAAACCGATAAAGATCTTCTGGAGAAGACATTTAACACATTCCCCATGGCCTACGATGTCCTCGGACATCAGTATAAGATCTCAGTTGATGAAGGCAGAATCAGGTCATTCGCTGACCTTATGGCAATATGGACTAAAAAAGAACGCCATTATGAGATTAGGCTCAATAGTAGCCAGAGACCTGTTGGTACAAAGCCAATTCCAACACCACAGGCTCATTATGGGAAGGCTTCAAAGTAGAAAAATAAAGGCCGCCATACCCCGTATAATTCGGTACGTGGAAGAAATCAGAATGCTGGAAATAATGTGACACGACGCTCCAACACTTGGAGGCGAGAAGATGGCAAATACGCACCACCTTTAGGGACCCCGTCTAGGTCCAGTACCAAACCCTCCTCGACCTCATAGCAATAACCAGAATGCTTAATTTGCTTCGTGCTACAAGTGTTGTTCCTCCAAACACTACCATCGCGATTGTCGAGCTAGTAAGGAGATGTTAAATACCTACAAGAAATACAAGAAATTTATGTCCGAAGAAAGCAATTATGCTGAGGACGAGATGATTGATGCAAATTATGCTCATCATGTGGATTCTCCAAAGGCGCAACCACAAACTCTTGATGTCCCGGATTTTGACTAGCCTATGGCTTTTCTAGTTTATCAAGTATTGTAATGGCATTCGCCATTGTAATGGCATTCGCCATTGTAATGACATTCGCCATTGTAATGGCACTCGCCATGTTTTTATGACTCTTGTTAATCTGTTTATTTTGGAATTAGAAGTTGATGTATTCAAGTTGGCACTTAATAAAATTTCTCTGTTTTCCCATAATTCACTACTACAAAAAACTCAATACACAACACAAATCAGACAACACTTTGAAAGTTACATGTTGTGTGAATCACTTAACTGTTTCAGACGACCTAAAGTGAATAATTTGTGTTGTATGATGGTACACATTTTTCATATTCTGAAAAAAAAAATTCCAGATTTTGTCACACAACTCTGAGACACATTTTCTGTTGTATGATTAATGAAAATCTGGGCGGCGGAATTCCCTCCGACATTGAAACTCAAATTTAGGCAAGGTCTAGATGGACAGACAACAAAGTTATTTTTTTGTGTTGTGTGATAATGTCACATCCTGCATTAGGTGTCACCAAGTGCAAAGTGACAAATACTTGTACAACAGAATTTCGTAGTTTTGTTGTATGAGTTGGTTTGCTTGTCATTGCCCCATTTTCATTTTGGCTCCAATGGCAGAGGTAGCATTTCTGAAAGCGGGAAAGTTGCCTCCATGGTTTTTTGGTTTTGAAAAACATACATGTGCTACAATTCTCACAACAGTGTATTTTGGTTCTGTTGTGCAATTGTTTTGCTGCTTCTACAAGAACACTCTTATGGAATACCTAGTATAAAGCAAAGTAAGTTGGTACAACTGTTTAAAAGTGTTTAGTTGTGTGAATGTAAACCTAATAAGGTCATGCCAAACTTGCCAAATTTTAGGGGAGCGGCAAATTTCCCTCTCTTCACAAAAACCCATAGCTCTATTACTCTCACAAAAACCCCCTCTCTTCACAAAAACCCATAGCTCTATTACTCTCACAAAAACCAACAGCTCTCTCTTACAAACTCAGAGAAACACTCGGTCTTACAAACCCAGAGAAACCCTCGCCTCACATCACTCGAAACCAATCTCTCATTCTCTCAAAATCCCAATCTCTGATTCTCTCAAAATCCCAAACAGAATCCCTCTCCAACAACCGTCCCCAGCCTCCGCTTCAGTCCTCCGCCTCCTAGCCCCCTGCCGCCGCCTCGTGGCCTTCTCTGAGTCGCCGCTCCCGCCCTCCGCCTCTTGGCATCCGCCCCTCCGCCTAGGTCTCTCTCTCTCTCTCTCCCTCTTTCTCAGTCTCTCGTTCTCTCTGTCTCTCCCTCTCTCTTTCTCTCGATCTGTCTGTCTCCCTCTTTCTCTCTCTCTGTCTCTCCCTCTTTCTCTCTATCTCTCTCTCTCTTTCTCTCCCTCTTTCTCTCTGTCTCTCTTTCTCACCCTCTTTCTCTATTTCTCTCTGTCTCTCTTTTCTTTCTGTCTCCCAGCCTCTCACAATTTTAGGGTTTTTAATTTGGGGCTTTCTTTGTTTGGTTGATCGTTTCAGAAGCTCAGTTTCGCTTTTGCAGGAGCAAGCTTGCTGGGCGGTAATCCTCCAACGATGCATCTGAGCCAATCCTTAATTTGGGGCTTTCTTCTCTACTCCTTCTCTGGGTTTTTGGCTTCCCTTGTTCAATCGCGTCTGAGCCAAACCAGAGCCAAACCAGAGTCGTCACGACATTCCAGAAAACATAAAGGTTTGTTTTTGGGCTTTCTAGCATTTGTTAATGCTTTTACAGTTGGATTTTCATTTGTTGATGCATCAGCTGGTTGGATTTTCATTTGGATTTTCATTTGGATTTTCATTTGGTATGTGTTCAATGTTGACCCGTTTTATGTGTGATTTGGTTATAAATTGGGTACCCCCCTCGAATTCTGGGTTATTAAAATGTTTGACAGTTTTTATTCAATGTTGCAGTTACTAGCTGTTGCGAGAAAGAATGGCGTGGTGAGTACTTCTTTTGGGTTATGAAGAAACAAGTTGTTGTCTATTTGGTGTGTGTTTGCCAGCTGATAATTTTCGTGTGTATTCTATGTGTTACAGATTGAGGTTCTTAATCCTCTCAATGGTGAACTCCGTTTTTCGGTCTCCAATGTCTGTGAAAGTGGTGTCCAGGATGCTGTTTCTGGGCTGCATTTATTTGCTAAACAAAACTTGGAACTAGCTTCTAGGTAATATGCCTCGAGTGCTGTTTTGCTGTTTTGCTGTTTTACAGACTAGTTCCACTGCTGTTTTGCTGCAATGTATAGTAGTTTTCCATATTTATTATCCTTGGCAACATATAAATGATTATAAGAATTAATACTATGTCATTCTTTACCTTCACAGGCCTGGCGGGACTCCAAGAGAGTGAAATCAGTCTCAACGCCAAGTGACCAAGTGGTTCGATACCAACTAGTACGTGATCTAATCCTTTTCTACACTTGTGAATATTTGTTTTTTTAATATTATGAATGAGAATGATCAATGCTGACTTTGCCTAATGCATCGATACAGCCATTTCATTGTCCCTGAGTTGGGTCCTGATGTCAAGTTCTCATATTCTTCTCACAAGGCTGTTGAGGAATACAAGGAGGCTAAAGCGGTGCGTGCTTATGATGTTTTTATATTACTTCATTCATTGTTCTGCATGTGGTCAATTGACATGTATATCAGCATGTCTGATGAGCAATATTGGGTTTTGTTTCACTATATAAGCTGTGTGGTGGATATGTGAAAGGCAATTTTACTGATTAATGTCACATTTCAATTATACAATTTTTTTTTCAGAACTGTTTGTAATTTTTCAATCTTCTGCAGCTTGGAGTAGATACAGTTCCAGTCCTTGTTGGGCCAGTGTCCTACTTGTTGCTGTCCAAACCAGTGTCCTACTTGTTGCTGTCCAAACCAGCTAGAGCTCCAACTCATATTCTCAGACCCCAAACTGGTATCTCCGAAACGATCAAAGTTCAGTCATTTCCTTCCTTTCAAAAACTCCGCCTTTGTTAACTGTTTTGGTTCTGGCACGTTGTAATGAGTGCAGCTCTGTTTTGTTTGCAGGATCTGCCGAGTCCCAGTATACTCTCGTCTCGTAGAAGTGTTGGCTCGACTACTAGTGATACTGACCGGCCACGTCGACGGGGTGAACAGCCTGCATACTCGTTTGTAGGAATGCATTGCATCTTTGACCAGTGCAGAGCCTGTTTTCCTTCAATTATATTTTGATCGGGAAGACAATGGTGGATTTGGCCTTTGCCTACAGGTACAAGAGTTGTCATCTTCAATTATATTTACAGTTATTATGTATTGGGTATCCAGGAATCATACAATGAGTTCCTTAGCCCTTCCCATGAGCTTTCATCCATACATGTTACTCTGCCTAGCAGATCAGAATTAAAGAATAGGACAATTTTCTGAATCTGAATTCTACCTTCTGTCTTTACAAGGCAGATGTGTCTACATGTGAAGAGACTAGAGAGTATCATTTTTTTTTTCTGAATTGTTGAGAAAATAATTATCTTGCAAGTGTATGCACAAATGATTTAGTTGATCAAGACTTGCATGCTAGTCTTGTTTCTTCTTTCCTAATTTACTTTGCTTTGGATAGGGATGGGGAGTGTGGAAGGAAGAACAAAAAAGGGCTTACAGTGTTAATACTTTCTTTCAGTATGGATCCCCGACATGCATAGTAATTATGGTTGCAGAACACCATTCTTTTCAGTTTTAGATCAAAATGGTCTAATTACCACTCTCTCATGTCAGTATAGTTGTTTTGGGAATGCGCCTGTTTATTATGTTTGGTTTATGCTGCTCATTTGTAATTATTATTGATATAGGAGGACAGTGCAAAAACAGGAAAGGTTACATCTGCTGGGATGTATTTTCTTGGTTTTCCCGTGTATCGGTTGGATCACACATTGAACTCGGTGAGCCATTGAAATTATGATATATATTCTGCTTTCAAATTTCAGTTTTCTAACAGTTGTATATATGGTTTAAATTTGTTTTTCAAATTGTTCTTAATATGGGTTCAGTTGTGAACTTATTGACTATTGTTTTGTTTTAGTGCTATGGCCAAATATAATGAATACATTGCACTTATTCTTGTGTTATGCTGCTGTTCTTGTGGTATAACTAAATATGCATGTCAGAAAATCTGTCTACTAGGTATTTGAATGACTTCTGTTCTACACTTATTCTTGTGTTATGCTGCTGTTCTACATTTCGATTATGCTGCTTATTCTTGGTCATTTTCAGCTGCTTTCTGCTGCTTTGTGTTTGAATGACTTTTTGGGATAATGTTGACGTCTAATATTTTATACATTCGATTTCTTTTTCAGTGGGGCAGGAGAGACAATGGCCTACAGTACACACAAAATGAAATAGATGTGGTAAGGAATGAGTGGGCGAAGTTCATTGTCAGCAATTTGGTGTAGGAATGTTCATAGGGCTTCTAAAATGGGTTTGGCAGTGATGTTTATATGTGCTTATGTTTTATAAACTTATCGGTTTAAGCTAGCTACGTATGTATGTATATATAGGACTAATGCTGGCAGATTTTGAACAATATCAGCTTGTGCCTTCATGGTTTCAGCTGAAATGCTAGCTAGGTACGTAGGATTATTGCTAACAAATTTTGAACAATATCAGCTTGTGCCTTCATGGTTTCAGCTGAAATGCTAGCTAGGTACGTCGGATTATTGCTAGCAAATTTTGAACAATATCAGCTTGTGCCTTTCATGGTTTCAGCTGAAATGCTAGTTAAGTTCTAGTTTGCTTTTGCTCTATGCATCTATGTGGTACATTAGTGTGCTCCGGCCACTTGAATGATATGTAGAATGGTTCAATTTATGTATAATTATTGTATCTGCAAAAACTGCTCTTCTGGAAATGGTAATGGTTCAATGTACAACAGTTTACATGCTTTTTGAGACCTCATTTCTTGTGTATTTGAAGCTCAGACAACAAAGTGGTCATATGACCAAATGCTTAAATCTATTGTGTGATAGAAACTTATACAACACTATAACAGCATTATGTGTTGTACAATATGACCAAAAGCCGAATCAAACCAGTGTCACAAACTGCTCAATTCTGTTGTCTGGTTGTCGAATCATACAACTGTAAAAATATCATATGTTGTACAATATGACTAAAAGCCACATCAAACCTGTGTCACAAAATCCTCAAATCTGTTGTTTGATTTGTAGAATCATACAACTCAATAAATATGAAACGAAACCAGTTGTCTGAATCAGACAACTAAATAAGTGGGAGATGAAATCTGTTGTGCGAATGAGACAACAGAATAAAATTGCAATATTCTGTTGTATGTTTAAAACTTACACAACATAAAAGTATGTATATTCTGTTGTATGAACTAGACATGTCAGTGCAGCGAATGCCAAGCCAGCCATGGCATGGCATATAAGTTGTACAACAGAAATTATAAGTTGGTTGTTGGACGTTTCATCACACAAGCTCGAGATATACAACGGTTTTTCCGAACTTACACAACGGGTATACACCGTTGTGTATTGAGTTTTTTGTAGTAGTGATTGTGAGAAATTTTATGTTTTTATGCAATCAGGTTCGTGTATTAACAACTCAAGTGGTTCTTGCGACGCCACCTTTGGGTCACATAGGCTCTATATTTTGGACTTATAATCCCACCTACTCTCGATCCCTAAATAAATAAATAAATAAAAAGGGTGGCGAACGGGCCGCCATCGGCTCACTAAAGGTGAAGTAGGCTCGGCATCCGCCATACTCTGGTGCCACGACACCATGTGTCTTTGACATCCACAGCTTCGGCTAGTGTGCAGTCCGAGGGGTGTTTTAACACCGATCCTAGGAGGCTAGACCTCATTTTATTCCAGTCACCAAAGGTGTTCTACACCACAATGTGCGAAGGCCCGGTTTCGTTTTGGTTTCTGATGATGATTGCTTGGTTATGTAACATTCAACCTTGCACTTTCCGACTTCAGTCGACGTTATAATGTCCAAATGCCATGTGATACACTCGATGGGATTTTCATCCCCTTTCTTTCTCTATCCTACGGCGTAGTGATTAGACTGTGTCCCGCGAGAAACTAACCCAAGTTTTTCGTCTCTTTGTAGATGTCTCCCGGTGAAGTTGAGTGTCTAGCTGATAGTGGAACTACCCACACTATTCTAAGAAATAGGCAGTTGTTTACGGATTTAATGCCGTATCGTTCATCTATGACAACATTGATAGGTACCTCGCCGGTTGTCAAAGGGCGAGGAACCGCTGAATTTATGTTACTAAATGGTACCGTTATCAATGTCATTGATGTGTTGTAACATCCCGAACCTAGAGTTACCTTTTGACTGTGTTACTTTTACTTTTACTCCTCGGGAATTGTTTTTACGATTCGAAAGTTCTAAAGGTTGACTTTTAAATAAGTTGACCCGACCGAGGATTTTATTTTATGACGAGGTAGAAGACGTTGAAACGAGTTCGTGGACACGTGACACGTTTAATTTGGAGTTTGCATGAAAAAGTTAAGATGTAAAATCGGAAATTGTCCGATTTTGGACGAGTATAAATAGCGGGAGGAAAATTTCCCGAAAGGGAAAATCCCCCATTTTTCTCTTTTTTCTTTTCTTTTCTTTTCTTTCTTTTTTTCTTCTCTCTCCTTTCTCTCTCCTCTCCCCCGACCCAGCGTCGACCTCCACCTAGCTTCGCCGTCTGGCCGAACTGGGCCGGCGCACCGGTCCCATTCGGACCGCCTCCTCCTCCTCGTCTTCTCTGTGGCAACGGCACGGCGTGAAACGCCGCCGTTTGCCCTTACGACGCCCGAGACCGATCGCCCCCGATCGGACGGAACTCCCTCCTCCAGCCATGGTTCAGTCCAATTTTTAGGGAGAATTGAAGATATCGACGTGTACAACAAGCCCAAGGAAGGAATCGAACTAATTCGAGTCAGGTAAGGAGGAATTAGAAATTAGAATTTTTAGGGTTTTGGTGATTTTTTATGGAGGTTGTGATTTTGGTGTTTTTGATGAAATTGGACGTTAAATTCGTGTTTAGGAGGTTGAAAGGAGTCGAATTAGTGTAATTTGGTGTTGAATTGGTTGGTTTTTGAAGAAATTGGAGGTTTGGTATTTTGGGCCGCCGCGTCGGCCGCCGTTTACGGCGGCTGAGGCTGTTTTGGGGCGGCAAGGGCGGCGGAAAGGAGGTCCTGAGGTGGTAGTGATCCTTTTGGGTGAATTTGGAGCCGAATGGAGGTGGTTTTACCTCTTGTGGCGGCGGTGGCGACGGCGCCACTGTTCCAACGGCGTGAGGTTGAAGACGATGAACAGTGAAACAATAAAAGGTAAAAGTAAAACGGTAAAAGGTGAAAAGTAAATAGTAAAATAGTAAACAGTAAACAGTACATAGTAAAAATAAAAAGGTAAACAGTAAAAGTAAATAGTAAATAGTAAACAGTAAATGGTAATTAGTAATTATATTTTAACCATTTACTGTTTGACTTTCAGAATTACTATTTGACCTGTAATAATTATTGTTTGACCAGTAGTTTTTACTGTTGACTTACCGTAAAAAGGTTTAAAGCTGATTAAAAGGGTTTTACGACGGAATAACTAGGAAAAGAATTAATCGGACACGGAGTGGGTGTCCTGAGTAATTTCGGACTTAGATTATTCGGTATTGAGGCGAAATTCCTATACCGATAAGTGAAAAAGGAAAAATTGGAAGTTTTGGACGAGTGAGGACGTCCGTAGATTTAACGATTGTAATTAAATTCCAAGTTTCGTAATATTTAGAATTCCGTCCCTGTTACAGGTCGAGAGGTTATTCTCAGATTAGCGGCGCACTCGGCTGTACTGTGAGTGGATTTTTATTTGAAATAAATGCATGCATAATTGTTTTAATGAAATGAAGTTTATTTTAAATAAATGATTGGAGAAGCATGAGAATTCATATAATTAAAATGAAATGATATTTAAAGAAATATATGGTTTTGGGGTTTATGTTTTTACTACTATTTAGTTGTAAGTGATTTAATCCAGAAACTAGGTTTCCGGAAATAGTATGTTTTAATTACTCATATCTGGTTTATGTTGAATAAGCATATGTGTATTTAGAGGTAAAGACCGAAAATGAGATTTCCGGGGATTTTATTATTTCATTATTTATGATTTTGACATGTGAGACATGTCGACATTATATTTTCTTATCGATATTATTTTTACGACATGGGGACATGTCGGATTTATATTTATATATTCTTTCGAGGCTATGGTTCTATTTGATTATATATGTATAGATAAGCCTCAGATGTACGGTCGGGGACTGTACGAATTTATATATAAGGGGAAGCGTATTTTCGGTTTTGTTTTCGGATTTTCACCATATCAGGGTCCATATATATATTGATGCTAGCTAGCTTATTAACCTCATCCCACGCGAGGTGACGACTTGACCATATAGGTCAGATTCACGCTCGGTGGTCGACGGAGTGTGGTGTAGAGGTTTAGCGTGGGACGCTATAGAGAGTCTTGGAGGCTCTAACCCTTGCTTTGGGAGGCTACTATTATATGGTGGTAATGACGTTCTCCTATCTTATTATGTGACCAATGGGATTGGTCTTGATTTTTTTATATTATCTGGTTTTCGGGAACATTTCTCTAGAAGACTTTCTGATTTTAATAAATTCCCGAACCAGCGGGGCTGGGGTTTTTATGCGACCAATGGGATTGGTCGAGAAACATCACAAATGGTTATCAAAAGTATATTGTTTTGAATATATATAAAAAGAATAATTATTTATTTATTTGATTTTGTATCAGCGGGGCTGATGATTTTTAAATATGATTTTCTTAAAACATGGGACGTTTTATTTATAATGCATGCACTGTGGTTTTATTTCTAAAACTCTGGGAAAGTAATATAATACTTTCATTTAAAGTACTATATTAAATCATATTATTCTTATCCACTCACTCTAACGTTTTTAAATTACTTTCCCTTGGGCCCTTCGATTTAAATCGCCCAGTGTGCAGAGTAATAGTCAGAGGTCAAGAGTACTCGGAGTCGAGGCATAGCTGTCATCCTTGTTGCTTCCGCTAGGTGGGATCTGTGATCCCTTACTCTTTTATTTTTATATTCTATTTCTTGTTTTGTAATTCCAGTTCATTGTATTAGATTGCTCTGATTACCTGTGAGCCAGTTGAGTTAGATTATATTGTATTTATTTGTGGTGGTTGTTGTGATTTGGGGAGCAGGTGGCTCCAGGTTTGAGGATGAATCTAGATTTAGAAGTGTTTTTGGTTGTTACAGGCCTTAGGGTTGTCCATCCTAAGATTGACTTTATCGATTTATCGATAGAGTTAGTCTTAAGGTGGTCCCCGCAGGACCTTATCCGGATTTCAGAGTGAAATCCGAGGCGGGTCCTGTCAGTTTGGTATCAGAGCATTAGGTCCTTTCATACCTTGAGTCGTGTTATCTTTTATACTTGATGACGCCTAGTATTCTTGGATTGATGGTCCGACCGCGGCGGATTTCCATCATATACTTTGATGCTAGTGTGTTCATTAAGTGTGTGATTCAGATTCCTTGATGTTTTATTATGTACTCTGTAGAGTACTATTCTATTCAGTTATTTTATATGCTTAGTCATGCTTAGTACCACCGACTGATGGTCCGACTGCAACGGGTAGCCATCGTATGTTCTTGGTGCTAATGTCATTATTAAGTATATAAAATGCATTTCAGGTATCGAGTTGTATATATTGGACTATGCCTCGAGTACATTGACCTCTTAGGACGTTATCCTTGCGTACGTAATAGGTATGTGGGTTATACCTATTCAGTTGTGCATTGACGCTTATAAGCAGTTTTAGCGTCAGGTTACGAGTTGGGAACTCGGATGTTTCAGCCCTATTTCTTTCGAAATAGGAATGTGTTATTTCTGAGAGGGCTACGCAGTGAGACTTTAGTCTCTTATTCACGCTGTGTTCAAGGATTGACTCTAGCTTTTGAGTGACCTATTAAAGTGATCGGTTTTGGAAATGTTGTTATGGCCAGAGTGAGATGATTGGCGACGTTGCGACTTTGCTGTAATGAGTGGGAAATTGAATATGTAACATTCTGAATGTTATTTTAGATTGTTTTGGGTTTGTGTGAGAGCCACTCTTCGGCTATATTTTGTGGATTGACCAATGGATTTGGCGTATGTGGAGAAAGTGAGTATGTGGACGTTTAAGTGGCAGTGTACATGTGTAGTACACATAACCGTATTGTGTTGATATTGGGCATATCGGTTATGGAGGAATAAATGGAGAGCCATATAGAGATTGTGGGAACTATAAGTAATTCTAATTCTTAGCGACCTTGATCGGGAGATTGGACAAAGGAAGAATTTGAAATTGAAATACCGACCCATATTGGAGATTTTACCTCGAAATACGTGATATTTGTGGGGAAAGAAATTTGAAGATGTGGTCATGGTAACTTTGGGAGGTCAGTGATGATTGGAAGTTGGCGATTCTTGATGATTCCATGCGGCGTAAATTTTGAGATATAGTCGTTATGGCTTCGGAATCACCGTGTTACGATGAGGTATGGCTTGAGCTCAGTGGCATGGCTTTACCGCGTGAGCAGCTGGAGATGATATCTGAAATACCGAGATCGGGGATCCATTTGACTATTGCATGGTTAGCTCGGTAATTCGGATGAGAAGATTCTGGTAGTTGCACCAGAATTTGACAAATGGCTTTTATCGACTGGTCATTATATAAATAATTGTATTTGTATTTGATCGGCCACTTCTTTCGTTCTTTTGTGTCTCTTATTCGAGGAATTGCTTCTAAACGTTGACGGATCATAACTTTTGATCCGTAATCCTGATTCGAGACCCGTGAATGGTTTCTAGTTCAGATTGAAGTCACATGATTATCTATGGTAGTTGGATTGAAATCCAACGGTGACTTCCCGGAAGTATTTTTCGAACTTCAGAGCTATTTTAGCCATTTTTCATAGTTGAGTCGGAGTTCTATCTGCTACCGTCGTAGCGATATAGTTTGATTTTCAAACAGTTATCTGGCTGACAGCGAATGTTGACGTTGACTATCTAATTAGTCACGGAACACTTGTCAAGCAAAGGTATTGGCTTTGTTCTTATTTTGACAAGTGTGAGGCATGTGGATGGTTGCATTCCAGATGGTTGTGATTGTAGAGGTAGAGAATTTCGATGCCAAGGGGTTTGTGATATTGAAATCATGGGATGTAGCATGAGATAAGAATTGAATGGTGTGATTCAATCGGAGGACGCTAATAAATCAAGTGACATTATTAAGAAAAGTGCATCTTGAGAACGATAAGATCAGTCACGAGTATTTCTTTTGTATTGGTTTTGCATGGCAAGGCTAGGTGATTTGTTTGAGTCGTTTTATCTGTCATTTATAGTATAGCCTTATGGGAAACACTACCAGAAAAAAGGCTTTTCCCGACGAAATAAAAAAAAACGGCCGACGAAATAAAATTTTCGTCGGTAAAAAAAAAATTCGTCGGCTATTCCCCTAGAATGGCCGACGAATTTTTTTTTTCGTCGCTAAAAAAAAAAATCATCGGCTATTCCCCTAGAATGGCCAACGATTTGAATTTTTGTCGGCCTTTCTCTGAAACTTTAGCCGACGAAAATTTTTGGAAGTATGGCCGACGAGTACTAGGTTTGATTTCGTCGGCTATGATTAAAAAAAAAAAAAAAAAACAGCTTCTATTTTCTATCACTATCGACAAACCATTGCTTCGTCCTTCAAATGCAAATGTGTCGTGAAATAAGATATGACCGAAATAATGAAATACGTCTACAGTTGAAAAATGACAAGATTCCGACAAAATCTGTGTGCCGAATGTTGCGGTTAACTGTTTTTTACTTCCGTTTTCCTATGGGTAGCCTGACGGTCGGTAAATATTTTGAGGAAAATTTTTATACGATTAGTTGCGTCTCATCGATTTGAAACTATTATCTGTTGAAGGTCAGGCCAAAAAACGTCATTTAGACAGGCCAATTACCATTTCTAAGCGTTTAAAGGGTTGACTCACCCGGTTGACCGTCCCGATCGAGCCTTTAACGTTGTCAGATGTAGTTGGATTTTTTTTCATACATGTATTTAATCTAAACGGTGATATCTGACGGTTGGAAAAGATTTTCCAAACTTTTAGATTCAAAATCGGAACATATGCACTAATGTTCCTTAACTTGTTTACTAAGTGTTTAAGTGAATGTATAGTTTCAAATAGTTACTATACGTACACTCTTCAAATGCAAATATGTCGTCAAATAAGATATGACCGAAATAATGAAATACGTCTACGGTTGAAAAATGACAAGATTCCGATAAAATCTGTGTGCTGAAATAATGAAATAAGTCAAAACCCGGTTTACTGTAGATTTGGCGTCCGGCGTCCGAATGATGATTGTGATACCATTCCGGAAAGGGAACGACGCCAGGAATCAAACTCGTCGCTTTGCCACGACGTGTGGGCTTTTTCGGGCTTTCGAGTTCGTTTAGGGCCTCAAAACGGCAGTTTAGTATGTTTTCATAGAATAGCCGACGAAACATTGTATTTCGTCGGCTGTTCTCTAAGTATAGCCGACGAAACATTGTATTTTGTCGGCTAAACTCTTGATCCGCGCCTTTTTATTGTCCGCCGTTGGATGGCTCAGATCTGACGGCAGTTGATCTTCCAAAGTATAGCCGACGAAATCTTTTAAGTCGTCGGCTATTCTCTAAGTATAGCCGACGAAATTTTTTATTTTCGTCGGCTATTCTCCTTCTAAATCTTTTAAATTGCTTCCTCCCGCCTTTTTTCTCTCCTCCTTCCCCCCCCCCCCTCTCCTCCGGCCTCATCCTCCTCGGCCTCCTCCTCCTTCCCCTCCTCCTCCTCCTCCTCCTCCTCCTCCTTCCCCTCCTCCGGCCTCCTCCTCGTCCTTCTCCTCCTCCTCCAGCCTCCTCCTTCCCCTCCTCCTCCTCCTCCTCCTCCTCCTTCTTCCCCTCCTCCTCCTTCCCCTCCTCCTTCCCCTCCTCCATCCAAAGCATAATTTATTTTTTTTTCCCTAAAATTTAAGAATAGCCGACGAATTTTACCAATTTTCGTCGGCTATAAGTTGTATAGCCGACGAAAATTTTAGTATTTCGTCGGCTATAACTAATTAATGCCTATTAAAATATTAATATATTTCGAGGAAATAGCCGACGAAAGTTTAATAAATCGTCGGCTATAGTTAAAACACAATAGCCGACGAATTTCGTCGGCTATAGTTACTGAATTTCGTCTGCCATACTCGAAAAATACCCGACGAAATTCGTCGGCAATTTCTCCCAGGTTTGGCCGACGAAAAATATTTTCGTCGGTAAATTCGTCGGCCATACTCTACTATAGCCGACGAATTTGATTTTTTCGTCGGCCATTGTATTACCGACGGGGTTTTCCCGACGACTTATAGCTGACGAAAATTTCGTCGGTAGAGGGTATAGCCGACGAAAAATTGGCATAGCCGACGAAATTTTTTTCGTCGGCTGTTCTCCCATATCTGGTAGTGAAATGTGTTTCCCTGTTGATTCAGGAAGTGTTTTGAGTCAAGGCTTGTGTAAGGAATGTTGTGACGTTAATAGTGCGTATTCTTATTAGTTGAACGACGTTTCATTAGTGGGAGAATTTCTTTTGGGATCGTAGTGTGGTGGGACCACTTACTGATCCGGAGATGACTTGAGAAGTCATTATTTCTGTAATGTGTATTGGTGTTTTCGTTGAATAATCATTGATTTGAGTTTATTCTCATGTTAGCTCTCGTGGGACGAGATACTGACTAGTTTAATTAAGGTTTCGAGAATCTTATTTCTCGAGGGTTTCTTTTCTTTGATGCGAGCTAATGGAGGATATTGGATATGTGTTGGTTCGAGCAAATTCAAGTTGTGAGGTTTATTTTGTGAATCAGCGAGTCTTTTGGTATTTGAGATATTTTCTCTCGAGTTTAAGATCATATTCAGAAATTCAATTTACGTGGAATGCTGTTTTTGTTAATGATTGATTTAACAGTTCTGGTGTTAGTCGTTGGTTATGAAAACATATTTTGACATCAGAAGAATTTCTTTGATGTCATATCGGATATGGATATTGGTAATAGCTGATGTATCTAGTTGGAAGTCTCTGTTGGTTGTCACATTTGACGATGATTCAGGTCCCACTCTTTTGTGAGTTGTGAGTTATGAGAGTTGCTTTATTTATGGACGAGATTGGACTTTGATAAGTCAGTTTATTTTGGAATCAGTCCTGATCATTTTAGTGCGGGAAGCACAAGTTGAGGACTCGTCCTAAGAGCATATGAGAGATAAAGCATTGAATAGCTCACATGTGTATTTTCTCTAGTTCGGGTGATGAGACGTTATTGATTGATGTGACAACAGGTGAAACGTGAGAGGTAGAACTTTGGGATTCCCAGCGGCATTTGCCGGTGTCAGTGTGAGATTAGATATTATTATTTTGATTTGTTTATGGCATATTCCGCACGTAAAGTCGACATGATGAGATGTGGGTGATAGAGATTGTTAGACCCTATGATGCTTAAGTCCATGAAATTTGATTGAGAATCGTAATTTATTGTATGGACCTGAAAGGAGTGCACGCAGCTTTGGAAACTCGATGATATTCAACATTGTCTTGCACACCTGGATTGGTGAATGGACAGAGAGATCTGTTAAGATCTTAAAGAATATGTTGAGTTTTGTGAGATGCAGTTCAGGGGTATCTGAGATGAGTAACTCAAAGTTCTACGGTTAATAGAGGCGAGATCCTGAGCCTCGAGATTTATCGGCCTTCATGAGATTACGGAGCGGATTGGTCCGGTAGCTTATCGGTTAAAGCTACTTTCGAAGTTATCCAAGATACATGATGTTGTTTTTCCATGTGTCTATACTCTATGAGTAATTGCCGATCTTCCGCATATTTTGGAAACTCAACCTATCAACCCGAAGAAAGATTAGAATGTCAAGGAGCAGCCAGTTGGAAAGTCTGGATCAGGAGGATTAAATTGTATGAGGTAAATCAAGAGGTAAAGGAAATTACCTGAGAAATTGGAGGAGCAGTGAGATGTCAGTGCTCATCCTTCTTTTTGGCAGTAAATTTCGGGGACGAAATTTTATAAGGAGGGGAGAATTGTAACATCCCGAATCTAGAGTTACCTATTGACTGTTACTTTTACTTTTACTCCTCGGGAATTGTTTTTACGATTCGAAAGTTCTAAAGGTTGACTTTTAAATAAGTTGACCCAACCGAGGATTTTATTTTATGACGAGGTAGAAGATGTTGAAACGAGTTCGTGGACACGTGACACGTTTAATTTGGAGTTCGCATGAAAAAGTTATGATGTAAAATCGGAAATTGTCCGATTTTGGACGAGTATAAATAGCGGGAGGTGATAGGAGCACAATGTGCGACGATATTATATGTTTATGCCCTCGTTTATGCTTTGTTTAACCCTTATTTGTCTAAGATAGAGTCGTAATGTAGTTAGTGTCAATTTTGGTAGAGTTTTGTGAAAAATGGTTAAGAATCCGAAAAATGACTAAGTTTGAGAAATCTGGAAAATAGTGTAAAATATGTCTTTTTCGTGATTTTGAGATGATTGAAACTATGATCTATCCTTGTCCAAATTCTATGAAATTTGGCGTGCTTAATATTCATATGCTGAGGAATGTTGTGTTAAAATTGCAGATCAATCGGAGTTCGGGAAGTCACCCAAAAGTTGGCTGCAAAACGGCAGTCCGAGCATTCCAATCCAGGGACTTCCAGGATTTTCCTGGGACTGTGTCCAAACTTCGAAAAATCATTCCCGTCGACTCACAAGGATTTTTATCGAACTGTTTTATGGGGAGATGGCCATATGTGTCTAGTTTATCTGAGACTTGGAATCGCATCAATCGGAGCTCCACGGATGGAGATATGCCGGAATTACTGCAACAAGGTCAAATCTGCCGATTTCAGGAACCTACTGCCCCCTTTTTGTGTTTTCTGTTTTTGATGGACCAAATGGTGTACAAATGCATATGTGAAGATGGTCCAAGCTTTATAAAGGGAAGAGGAAGACACTAGGCCATGGCATTGAAGAAAAACTTGAAGAAAGACGTTCTCCTAGTCACACTAGGAGAAGCTGCCGAATAGAGGCAGATTGTATGCCTTTGTGTGCTGCCGGCAATTGGGGTATTTTTCGATGGACCAAGACATGTCAAATGAAGTCCAAGATCATACAAGAAGTCCATGAAGATGTGAAGCCCAAGCCTTGAAGAAAAAATTCAGAAAAGAAAACCTAATTGGATTAAGAAAGGAAGGTTGCAAAACCTTAATGAACTAGGTTTTCTGAATTCCTTTTGGCTTAAGGGACTGCCGGCAGCCTCTCTCCCTATCCTCTATATATACCCCCACTTTTCATTCTGAAAAGGCATCTCATCTCAAGCTAAACACAAGGCCGAAACTCTACCAAAATTCCCCAAACTTCCTAGACAAAAACCTAAACCCGAAACCACCATCCACCACCAACCAAGTTTCTGCCGAAACTTGGAAAATCCCTGCCGAACCTCCTAAGCCGTGCAGCCTCATCCCTTCACCTACACAGCACCGGATCCACACCAAAAGAAGCTCTCAAGGTGTCTCAAAGTGTGATCCACTCCCTTCTTCGGTTTAGTATTTTTTTGTCTAGTTATGTTTGATTTTGTCTATGAAACATTCATGTATGTTTGGGTTTGGTTTATATGTCTATGTGTAAACCGATTTTGGTTTTATAAATTATATGTTAAAGATTTGTTTAAATCGATGCTTAGATTTATGTTTAGGTTTCGACAAGAACAATGATTTTGCATGCTAATTTGTAATATGTAACTTGTAAATTCGTATGTTAGATAATTAGGACAGTGGTATAGATGCATGTTTTAGGTTCAAAATTGGTTAGAAATCTAAGGAGTGGGACTTAAAAACCGAAACATTAGTATTGGCTTGTAGCATGTAAATCTAGATGTTAGGTTTCATCAAACCCGAGTAATAACAAATATGGCTAGATACTCAAAAGGTTGCTTTGATTTGTTTTGCTCACCTAGGGTATAATACTTTGGATTTCTTACATGTTAAAATAAGATGATTGACAACCTTGCTTGTTTTGCATGTCTCCAATTTAGATCATTGCGCACAATTGTTAAATCTCAAAAGGATTAACATAATTTTAGGGCCCATAACCAAAAGTTCGGTCTTAAAACTTGAGAGGTCTTACAACTAAGTTGTAGTTGGAACTAATTTTGAACTTGAGCATGTTGATACTTGTTCCTTACTTTCTTGCATGTGAATTTATTCGTTAAAGAATCTATGTGCTAAATGTTTTGTGAAAGATGATGATCACCTGTATATATTAGATCTAGGATTTTATTTTCTGTTTTTCTTTTATCATTGCCGAACCTAGTATTAGGGCAGCATTGCTGCCGATCCTATCATTCCCCCAAAATGTGACGTTTGTGATGTGTATATGTATGTATATATTTGTCTAACAATTTCATATCTCAGGTACCCTTAATCCCCGGCCTAGAACGATCCCTACTTGCTTATACTACTAACGATATTTTGTAGGGTTATCATTGTGTGCGAGCTTCGGCTCACATCAATTTTTGGCGCCGTTGCCGGGGATTATAAAAGTTTGTTTTATGAATTTGTTGTGTATATAATGTTGCTGGAAATTTTTGTTGTGAAGTTGTAAAGTTGTAAATTTTAAGTTTATTTTGGGATTTGTAAAGTAGAAATATGCTTTGGCATGTAGAGTTTAAATTTCGAAAGTTGCATGATGTATAATGATGTATGTTGGTAATCACTTAGTTTAATTTCTAGGAAGTTGATATGTTGTGTATGTTTGAGTTTATTGTAGTTTCTAAAGTGTAACATGTAGGTGAAGCCTCTTTTGTTGATCATAACCAAAACCCTTCATGTGAATGGTGCTTTGTCGGAGGGCGTTTCTATGTAGATTGGGAAACGCGGGATACTTCCCCCCCACGCATATAAGCGTTTCTTCGGTAATAGTATTACTTCTATGAGGTTGAGGGCGGTTTTAATCAACACTTGAGACCGCTAGGGATCCGTGTTTGTTTTACAAAGTATGGGGAAGTTATTATCATAGATATGGTTCTCAGGTTTGTTTAACTGGATCTCAAGGCCCATAGACTGATGTTCATTCTCGGTGAGTGAGTCGATAGGGGGTTCGCCCTCCGTGGTGTCCAACAACGAGTCCTGCCTGGTTCCTGTAGGGGGTTCGCCCTCCGTGATTTTAATGACCTTTGAAACGTAAAATCCGCACGACCTAGTCGACAGCTTGTGCCGAAGCATCACCTCACTTTAGACGCTAGAACATAACTTGACATATGTGGCCTATTTTCTTCAAAGATAAAACATGTTGTGTGGTTCAAACTCTTGAGGTATATCGGATTAAGCATGATACTACCGGGGGTTGTATCAGTCCATTGCACCGTTATCTCCTCTGCTCCACGTACTTCGAGAGTTAGAACAAAATTAAATGAAACTAAACTTAGTGATTACATGATCATCTCTTATTGCCGAACCATATTTGTACTTTTGCCGTGTATACTTGTGTCTTGCCGTGTGTGCCTTCTTGTATCTTGCCGAATGTGCATATGTGTTATGGTTTGAAATTTGTCGTGTAATCGCCAATGCCGTGGCTTGTAATGATGTATATTCTTGCTTTCTATTTCTTTACGAGGTTCTAACTTGTTTAAATGTTGCAAATTTCAGAAATAGTGCATGTCCGAATCTAGTATTTGGACAAGAGATCTTCAAGGCCGTTTGCAACGTTTAGACCAAGAACTCGCTATTGCTCGTTTTGTGCCATTACCACCATCGTCACCAACCAGTTCATCAGTAGCATCATCCGTACCATCCTCCCCTATTGTGCCGTCAGTTTCATCATCATCAGGGCCGAGCTCACCATCATTTGTTTCGTCGTCTTGTGATCTTCAGAATCCAGAATTTGAGGTCTTTGCCGAATTAGAAGAAGAAGAAGAGATCATGGCATCAATCAGATCACAGAATGGTCATGTCGCTGGAGCTGGAGTTGCTCCTTCTAATATTACTTATCCTCCCTTGGAGACTGACAAGACTGGAGAGATTGAATTGAGGAGTGGATTCCTCCATAAGCTGAAGTCAATTTATGGGATGCCGAGTGAGGACCCTAACAAGCATCTACAGTGGTTTAACTTCACCACGGAGTCTATGTGTCCAAGAGGGACCGATTTGCAACACTTCAAAATGAAGGCATTTCCATTTTCTTTAGAAGATCAAGCAAAGGAGTGGTTGTTTGAGGTGCCTAGTGGTCGCATTGTTTCGTGGAGTACTATGATGGATGAGTTTTTACTCAAGTACTTTCCTGCTTCACGTATCACTGATCTGAGGAAGCAAATTACAAGTGTGAAGCAAGCCGGAGATGAGACTTTCTTCGACTACTACAAGAGGTTCAAGTCCCTAGTTTCTTTGTGTCCATCGCATGGCATTAGCGATGGACTCTTGCTACAATATTTCTATGAGGGATTGCGTGTCATGGAGAGAGAGTTTCTTGACTCGGCCGCGGGAGGTAGCATTTTGGAGTTGAACGCCGGAGCGGCAAGAAGTTTGTTGGAAGTTCGTTCTTTGAACAACCAACAATTTGGCATGGCGCGAGGCAATGTGCAAAGGAATGAGAAAGTGCATGAGACGTCTTCGAGCACAAAGTTAGAAGATAAAGTGGACAAGCTCACCGACTTGGTGAGTAATTTGATGAAGAAGCGTGCTAGTGTATGTGGTATTTGCACCGAGGGCCATGGGACCGAACAATGCCCTCAATTTGGAGTTAATGAGGGAGTTGAGGAATGCAATGCAATTGGTTTTCAAGGAGGCCAACGATTTGGCAATTTCAATCCAAGGTTCAATGATCATCCGAACTTTCGATGGGCGAACAATGATAACGTGCTTAGGGCACCTATGCAACCGAGAGAGGGAGGAGCGCCATTTGTACCGAGGCCACCATTTGTGCCTCGGCAGCCATACATGCCGAACCAAGGACACTTTGCTGCATTGCCGAACCAGCCACAAGGAGGGCCGAGCCAAGGCCAAGGCCAAGCTTCGCCAAGCAATCCGAACTACGATGCTTTGATTCAATCATTGTCAAGTGCTACTCAAGCATTACTCGCGGGGCAACAGAATCATCAAAAGGACATTGGTGAGCTCAAGACTCAAATGGGGCAAGTTGTGGATTTTATGGGAAGATTTAATGAGCAAGGGAAGTTGCCAAGCAATACTATTCCCAATCCGAGGAACGAGCAAGCCAAAGTGATTCAAACTCGTAGTGGAAGAGAGTTGTTTCCACCAATAAGTCCAAAGAAGAAGCGAGTAACTTTCAAGGGCATTGAGGAGGATGAGAGGGCTGCCGGACCTGACATTGCCGGCAGCCACATGCATGAGGCCGAGATACACATTGCCGGTCATGATAATGCCAGAAACAATGATGATGCCGAGAAGAAGGAAGTTGCCGAACAAGGGCATGGTGCCGGCAACACTAATATTAAAGATAAGGGGCTGCGCAATGAGCTTGAGTACGATCCCGCCACATCAAATAAAGTGGTGTTGCCGAGCCAAGCAAATAATGTTAAGGGAGGAGTGCCATCATCTAGTGCCCCATTCCCTTCACGTTTTGCTAGAACAAAGAAGGACAAGTCCGATGAAGAGGTGTTGGAGATTTTCCGGAAAGTGCAAGTCAACATTCCTTTGTTGGAGTGCATTAAGCAAGTGCCGAAGTATGCTAAGTTTTTGAAGGAGCTTTGCACGGCAAGAAGGCATACTAGAGAGACTCGTGTGGTAACTATGAGCGAGACGGTGTCGGCCGTTATTCAAAGGAAGTTGCCACCAAAGATGAAGGATCCGGGAAGCTTCAATGTGCCTTGTGTCATAGGCAATACACGGTTTGATGATGTTATGTTGGATTTGGGAGCATCGATTAATGTCATGCCACTCAATGTGTATCAAACGTTGAGTATAGGGCCTCTCAAGAAGGATAATGTCATCACTCAACTTGCGGATCGCTCAAGCAAATATCCGGAGGGTTATGTAGAGGATGTGTTGGTGCAAGTCAACCAATTGATTTTTCCCGCCGATTTTTATGTGGTTGAGATGGAGGATTCGCCGGTCAACAACACTCAATTGCTTTTAGGGCGACCATTCATGAGGACCGCGCGCACAAAGATAGATGTGGCCGAAGGCAACCTAACTATGGAATTTGATGGTGAGGTGATCAAGTTCAATGTGTTTGATGCCATGAAATTCCCTAATGTTGATTTGAAGGAGGGTTGTGCCATTGATGTTTTGGAGGAGGTCGAGCAAGTTATGTCGACCTCGCTTGACGCATAGCAATTAGCGATTGAGCAAGGGGTCGGATTTGACAAGAGGGGAGAACGAATCGTGCATAAGAATGAAGAAGAAGGGCCGGCCAAGCCAAGAAGTGCCGAGCAAGGCACCATTGCCGAGCCATTTATGATAGAGCCGAGTGTGATGAAAGTTGCTGCCGAGCTAGAGGCTCGGCCCTATACCAAGGTATTTGATTCGTTCTTGTCAATTCCAAGCGCCACAACAAAATTTCGACCAAGTGTGGAAGAAGCCCCAAAGTTAGAACTTAAAGAGCTCCCTAGTCATTTGAAATATGCTTATCTTGGAGAAGGAGATACACTACCGGTTATTGTGTCTTCAATGCTTAGTAAGAAGCAAGAGGAGGATTTGATTTGTGTGCTTAAGAAGTACAAGACCGCCATAGGTTGGACCTTAGCGGACATTAAGGGAATAAGCCCTACTACTTGTGTTCATCGTATTTTGTTAGAAGAAGGAGCTAAGCCGACAAAGGAAGCTCAACGTCGACTTCATCCTCCCATGATGAAGGTTGTAAAGGAAGAGATTATCAAGTTGCTCGATTGTGGGGTGATCTACCCAATCTCGGATAGTAAGTGGATATCTCCCGTGCAAGTAGTGCCAAAGAAGAGTGGTGTAACGGTTGTCAAGAATGAGAAGAATGAGCTTGTGCCACAAAGATTTGTAACCGGTCATCGGATGTGCATCGACTATAGGAAGCTCAACGCTACAACGAGGAAGGATCACATGCCTTTGCCGTTTATGGATCAAATGCTAGAGAGGTTGGCCGGTCATTCTTACTATTGCTTTCTTGATGGATATAGTGGCTACAATCAAATCATGATACACCCGGACGATCAAGAGAAGACCACTTTTACTTGTCCATTTGGCACGTTTGCTTATCGGCGGATGCCATTCGGACTTTGCAACGCACCCGGCACTTTTCAAAGATGTATGTATGCTATCTTCTCGGATTTTATTGAAGACATTATCGAAGTTTTTATGGATGATTTTAGTGTGTATGGAGGCACCTTCGATGCATGTTTGGGAAACTTGGAGAAGATACTTAAGAGGTGTGTAGAGACAAATCTTGTGCTCAATTGGGAGAAGTGTCACTTCATGGTCACGCAAGGCATTGTTTTGGGGCATATAATTTCGGCAAGAGGCTTAGAGGTTGACAAAGCCAAGGTGGAGCTAATTCAAGCATTGCCGAGCCCTAGGTGTGTGAAGGATGTGAGAAGTTTTCTTGGCCATGCGGGGTTCTATCGACGATTTATCAAAGACTTCTCTTCAATTGCCAAGCCATTGAGCAACTTGTTACAAAAGGAGGTGACGTTTGAGTGGACGGAGGCATGTGAGCAAGCCTTTTGCCGATTAAAGATGCTATTGTGTACGGCACCTATACTTGTTTCCCCTAATTGGGACGAGCCGTTTGAGTTGATGTGTGATGCTAGTGATTATGCACTTGGAGCGGTACTTGGACAACGAATTGAGAAGAAGCCATGTGCCATTTACTATGCTTCAAGGACTCTCAACGATGCACAACTCAATTACACAACAACGGAGAAGGAGCTCTTAGCGGTAATCTTTGCTTTGGAAAAATTTCGATCATATCTTTTGAATTCCAAAGTTATTGTTTATAGTGATCATGCCGCTTTGAGATATCTTATGACAAAGAAGGATGCTAAGCCGAGGCTTATTCGATGGATTCTTTTGCTTCAAGAGTTCGACATTGAGATTAAAGACAAGAAAGGAGTAGAGAATGTTGTAGCCGATCATTTGAGTAGACTTGTGCAAGAGGAGGATCGGCTGCCCCTATTAGAGTCCTTTCCGGATGAGCAACTTTTTCGACTTGAAGTACTTGAGCCTTGGTATGCCGACATTGCCAATTTTCTTGCCACAAACCGATTTCCCAAAGAGATGCCGAGCCACCAACAAAAGAAAATAAGGAAGCAAGCTCGACACTTCTTGTGGGATGATCCGTACTTATGGAGGCAATGTGGTGATCAAGTTATTAGAAGATGTGTGCCGGAGAATGAGCATCGATCCATCCTTGCTTTTTGTCATAGTGAAGCTTGTGGTGGACATTTTGGACCAAAGAAGACGGCTTTGAAGGTACTTAATTGTGGTTTCTTTTGGCCTACGATTTTCAAGGATGCTTTCATGTTTTGCAAAGCTTGTGATAGATGCCAAAGAATGCGGAACATTGGTGCTCGAGACCAAATGCCGCTCACGCCTATCATTGAGGTAGAAATTTTTGATTTATGGGGTATTGACTTCATGGGACCGTTTCCTTCAAGTAAGGGTTTTCTCTACATATTGCTTGCGGTGGATTATGTGTCAAAGTGGATCGAAGCAAGGGCTACACGCACCAATGATGCCAAGGTGGTAGCCGAGTTTCTCAAGACCAACATCTCCTCACGTTTTGGAGTTCCAAGGGTCTTGATTAGCGATGGAGGATCCCATTTTTGTAACCGCACTATTGAAGCCTTATTGAGGAAGTATGGAGTCACACATAAAGTTTCTACACCTTATCACCCCCAAACAAGTGGTATGGCCGAGGTGAGTAATCGAGAGATCAAGAACATTTTGGAAAAATCGGTTGGACCTTCAAGGAAGGATTGGAGTGATCGTCTCGATGATGCTTTGTGGGCTTATAGGACTGCATACAAGACACCGATTGGTATGTCCCCTTTTCGGTTAGTTTATGGCAAAGCATGTCACTTACCGGTTGAGCTAGAGCACAAGGCATGGTGGGCAATCAAGGCCTTCAACATGAACATTGATGATGCCGGTCTTCATAGAAAGCTTCAACTCACCGAACTTGAAGAAATCCGTAATGAAGCCTATGATGCCGCATGGATCTACAAGGAGAAGACTCGAGCCTACCATGATAAGATGATTCGCGGGAAAAAGTTTCAAGTTGGACAAAAAGTTCTCTTATTCAATGCAAGGCTTAAACTTTTTCCGGGTAAGCTTCGATCTCGTTGGTTTGGACCATTCATTGTTACTAAAGTTTTTCCTCATGGTGCCATCGAGATTCAAAGTGTGGTGTCGGAAGATACATTCAAGGTTAATGGACACCGGTTGAAGCCTTACTATGAGCCCTTTTTACACCCCACAATCGAGGAACTCAATGTGCAAGACAAGCCAAATGCCGATCCACCTACCCCAACCGAGGCCATTCCATCACCACCACAAGCTGTGGCCGAGTTACCTTCATGCATTCCTGCTGCAACCAAGCCACCACCACACCAAGTGGCTGCCGGACCTGCAATTGCCGGCAGCATCACCATGAGGACAGACACGGGCAACCAAGACGCATCCGGTACCACCCTGCCGGACACGCCTCATTCTGCCATGCAGCCGCCACTGTTTACAGCCGCACCACCACCCCCTGCCGGACCTGCCATTGCCGGCAGGGTTGACACACGGCCACAAGAGGCCGGACACAAGCTAGATACGCCGGATACGCCGGCAGAAAGGCCGGATACGCCATTTGTATCGGATACGCAGAATTGGACAGATTCGGATCCAACATGCCAAAGTCTTCTCATCGAACTACTTCTTGCCGATTTGAGTTGCTTTGGAACACGATGAACATGCATAAACACGGTGAAAAGTCTAGGCTATGGACTATAAACACAAAGCGCTACTTGGGAGGCAACCCATGTCGATCAAAGTAAAGTGAAGGAGCCATCACCGAGAGTTTGAAATTTCTTAACCCTTCTCTTCTACTTTGATTTGTGATGATTTGTTGGAATGTGTTAGACTATTGCATGCTTAGGAAATTCATTGATATTGTTTTGTGCTTACATTGAGGGCAATGTAATTTTCTAAGTGTGGGGTGGAATAGCATGTTCCGTTTTTGTTTTTGTTGTTGTGTGCTTAGTTTAGAAAAGAAAAAAAAAATTCAGGAAATTGTAACACAAAAAAAATAGTGTTTAATTTGTTTGTTTCGAGTCTTAGGATGCCCCTAATATGTCAATGATGTTATTCTCCTCTTTGCATACATAGATGATGGTTGTGCATACAATTAAAATTGTAAGTTTCATGGATTATGTGCATTGGTAGGAGCATGTAGGACTTGTTGATTAACGAAGCATGCATGTTTGAGCTAATTTATTTCGAAAATAACCTATGTGAGCTTTAGTGCCAAATTGCTTTCTTCTTGAGCGATAAAAAGATAAAATTCGATAGATTCGTAGGAAGCATGAAACCTCATAATTCTTTGCATATTCGATGACTATGTGCCATAGATTTTTAATGAACTCTAGTATGCTAGAACTTACTCTTGTTGATTTTCGAAACGTTTAATCATAAAATACCTTGATTTTGAATGTGATTGAATAAAGATCATTTAGGTTTACCACCAAAGCCAAATAAAGCATGAGCCCTATTTGTGCCCGTCGTGGGACACCTTAGTAAACCCCCTTTGAGCCTACAATTAGCCTTTTCTTTCATCACCCTTAAACACTTTCCATGAACTTAGTATAGTGATGCCTTTACTGTGTGTTCCGGCAGAGCTTGAATTTTCGAAAGCGTTTTCGCGTGTGTGATGAAGAAGAATAAGTGTGGGGTAGACTTAGTCATGAAGTTGTATGTAAAATGTATGCATGCCGTACCTAGAAAAAGAAAAAAAATTGGCTCGGATTAAAAAGAAAATAAAAGAAGCCGAGAGAAAAAGAAGAAAAAGAAGGGTACGGCATAGGCAATGGAAAAGAAAAATTTTGTGCATGGCTATTGTCTAGAGTATTGTTGTAATATTATGGGAAGAAAAGAATGAAGTATGGGTCCAACAAGATGAAATTTGACCCTTTCGGCGAGAAGACATAAGGAGATTCGAGCTTTGCTAAAGCGCATGGTGACGTTTTGAGCCTCCTTATCCAAATATCGAATACCTCTTAGCCTAGCCCCATTACAACCTTATTATTGATCTTTTTCATGATTCTTAAGATGGTTAAACTTGATTTGTGGAGATTATCTCAAGAGTAAGCTTATGGTTTTGGTTCATTGGTGCATATAGTTGTCATATGAGGTTTTTCCATAAAAATTTCACAAAGTGCTTTCGTTTCATGACATATGCAAGTTACTCTTCGTAATTCATTATCTTTCACTTGCATATACTATTGAGTGAATAACCATGCTTCGAGAGAAAAGAAGAGAGTAAGCCTAGTGAGGTGATTTGAATTAGCTTTTACATGTTTTCATGCTTACCTTTAGCTCTTATATGTTCATATTGATGTCGCATGTTCATGAAGCTTGGAATTTTCGTGCTTAGCATTCTCATGCATTAACTTGAAAGCTATGTGTACATACGAGCCTGAGACAAATTGTTAGGGGCAATAGTTTGTTTAGAGTCGTAGTTTAATTTAGTTTGCTAAGGGACTAGCAAATGATAAGTGTGGGGTAGTTGATAGGAGCACAATGTGCGACGATATTATATGTTTATGCCCTCGTTTATGCTTTGTTTAACCCTTATTTGTCTAAGATAGAGTCGTAATGTAGTTAGTGTCAATTTTGGTAGAGTTTTGTGAAAAATGGTTAAGAATCCGAAAAATGACTAAGTTTGAGAAATCTGGAAAATAGTGTAAAATATGTCTTTTTCGTGATTTTGAGATGATTGAAACTATGATCTATCCTTGTCCAAATTCTATGAAATTTGGCGTGCTTAATATTCATATGCTGAGGAATGTTGTGTTAAAATTGCAGATCAATCGGAGTTCGGGAAGTCACCCAAAAGTTGGCTGCAAAACGGCAGTCCGAGCATTCCAATCCAGGGACTTCCAGGATTTTCCTGGGACTGTGTCCAAACTTCGAAAAATCATTCCCGTCGACTCACAAGGATTTTTATCGAACTGTTTTATGGGGAGATGGCCATATGTGTCTAGTTTATCTGAGACTTGGAATCGCATCAATCGGAGCTCCACGGATGGAGATATGCCGGAATTACTGCAACAAGGTCAAATCTGCCGATTTCAGGAACCTACTGCCCCCTTTTTGTGTTTTCTGTTTTTGATGGACCAAATGGTGTACAAATGCATATGTGAAGATGGTCCAAGCTTTATAAAGGGAAGAGGAAGACACTAGGCCATGGCATTGAAGAAAAACTTGAAGAAAGACGTTCTCCTAGTCACACTAGGAGAAGCTGCCGAATAGAGGCAGATTGTATGCCTTTGTGTGCTGCCGGCAATTGGGGTATTTTTCGATGGACCAAGACATGTCAAATGAAGTCCAAGATCATACAAGAAGTCCATGAAGATGTGAAGCCCAAGCCTTGAAGAAAAAATTCAGAAAAGAAAACCTAATTGGATTAAGAAAGGAAGGTTGCAAAACCTTAATGAACTAGGTTTTCTGAATTCCTTTTGGCTTAAGGGACTGCCGGCAGCCTCTCTCCCTATCCTCTATATATACCCCCACTTTTCATTCTGAAAAGGCATCTCATCTCAAGCTAAACACAAGGCCGAAACTCTACCAAAATTCCCCAAACTTCCTAGACAAAAACCTAAACCCGAAACCACCATCCACCACCAACCAAGTTTCTGCCGAAACTTGGAAAATCCCTGCCGAACCTCCTAAGCCGTGCAGCCTCATCCCTTCACCTACACAGCACCGGATCCACACCAAAAGAAGCTCTCAAGGTGTCTCAAAGTGTGATCCACTCCCTTCTTCGGTTTAGTATTTTTTTGTCTAGTTATGTTTGATTTTGTCTATGAAACATTCATGTATGTTTGGGTTTGGTTTATATGTCTATGTGTAAACCGATTTTGGTTTTATAAATTATATGTTAAAGATTTGTTTAAATCGATGCTTAGATTTATGTTTAGGTTTCGACAAGAACAATGATTTTGCATGCTAATTTGTAATATGTAACTTGTAAATTCGTATGTTAGATAATTAGGACAGTGGTATAGATGCATGTTTTAGGTTCAAAATTGGTTAGAAATCTAAGGAGTGGGACTTAAAAACCGAAACATTAGTATTGGCTTGTAGCATGTAAATCTAGATGTTAGGTTTCATCAAACCCGAGTAATAACAAATATGGCTAGATACTCAAAAGGTTGCTTTGATTTGTTTTGCTCACCTAGGGTATAATACTTTGGATTTCTTACATGTTAAAATAAGATGATTGACAACCTTGCTTGTTTTGCATGTCTCCAATTTAGATCATTGCGCACAATTGTTAAATCTCAAAAGGATTAACATAATTTTAGGGCCCATAACCAAAAGTTCGGTCTTAAAACTTGAGAGGTCTTACAACTAAGTTGTAGTTGGAACTAATTTTGAACTTGAGCATGTTGATACTTGTTCCTTACTTTCTTGCATGTGAATTTATTCGTTAAAGAATCTATGTGCTAAATGTTTTGTGAAAGATGATGATCACCTGTATATATTAGATCTAGGATTTTATTTTCTGTTTTTCTTTTATCATTGCCGAACCTAGTATTAGGGCAGCATTGCTGCCGATCCTATCATTCCCCCAAAATGTGACGTTTGTGATGTGTATATGTATGTATATATTTGTCTAACAATTTCATATCTCAGGTACCCTTAATCCCCGGCCTAGAACGATCCCTACTTGCTTATACTACTAACGATATTTTGTAGGGTTATCATTGTGTGCGAGCTTCGGCTCACATCAGGAGGAAAATTTCCCGAAAGGGAAAATCCATCATTTTTTCTCCCTCCTTTCTCTCTCCTCTCCCCCGACCCAGCGCCGACCTCCACCTAGCTCCGCCGTCCAGCTGAACTGGGCCGGCGCACCGGTCCCGTTCGGACCGCCTCCTTCTCCTCGTCTTCTCTGTGGCAGCGGCGCGGCGTTTCACGCCGCCGTTTGCCCTTACGACGCCCGAGACCGATCGCCCCCGATCGGACGGAACTCCCTCCTCCAGCCATGGTTCGGTCCAATTTTTGGGGGGAATTGAAGATATCGACGTGTACAACAAGCCCAAAGAAGGAATCGAACTAATTCGAGTCAGATAAGGAGGAATCAGAAATTAGAATTTTTAGGGTTTTGGTGATTTTTTATGGAGGTTGTGATTTTGGGGTTTTTGATGAAATTGGACGTTAAAATCGTGTTTATGAGGTTGAAAGGAGTCGAATTAGTGTAATTTGGTGTTGAATTGGTTGGTTTTTGAAGAAATTAGAGGTTTGGTATTTTGGGCCGCCGCGTCGGCCGCCGTTTGCGGCGGCTGAGGTTGTTTTGGGGCGGCAAGGGCGGCGGAAAGCAGGTCCTGAGGTGGTAGTGATCCTTTTGGGTGAATTTGGAGCCGAATGAAGGTGGTTTTGCCTCCTGTGGCGGCGCTGCCGGCGGCGGCGCTGCTGTTCCGGCGGCGGTGGCGGCTGATAGGAGCACAATGTGCGACGATATTATATGCGTATGCCCTCGTTTATGCTTTGTTTAACCCTTATTTGTCTAAGATAGAGTCATAATATAGTTTAGTGTCATTTTGGTAGAGTTTGGTGAAAAATGGTTAAGAATCCGAAAAATGACTGAGTTTGAGAAATCTGGAAAATAGTGTAAAATATGTCTTTTTCGTGATTTTGAGATGAATGAAACTGTGATCTATCCTTGCCCAAATTCTATGAAATTTGGCGTGCTTAATATTCATATGCGGAGGAATGTTGTGTTAAAATTTCAGATCAATTGGAGTTCGGGAAGTCACCCAAAGGTTGGCTGCAAAACGGCAGTCCGAGCATTTCAATCCAGGGGTTTCCAGGATTTTCCTGGGACTTTGGCCCAACTTCGAAAAATCATTACCGTCGACTCACAAGGAGTTTGATCGAACTGTTTTATGAGGAGATGGCCATATGTGTCTAGTTTATCTGAGACTTGGAATCGCATCAATCGGAGCTCCACGGATGGAGATATACCGGAATTACTGCAACAAGGTCAAATCTGCCGATTCCAGGAACCTACTGCCCCTTTTTTGTGTTTTCTGTTTTTAATGGACCAAATGGTGCACAAATGCATTTTTGAAGATGGTTCAAGCTTTATGAAGGGAAGAGAAAGACACTAGGCCATGGCATTGAAGAAAAATTGAAGAAAGAAGTTCTCCTAGTCACACTAGGAGAAGCTGCCGAATAGAGGCAGATTGTGTGCTTGATGTTGCTGCCGGCAATTGGGGCATTTTCGATGGAACATGACATATCAAATGAAGTCCAAGATCATACAAGAAGTCCATGAAGATGTGAAGCCCAAGCCTTGAAGAAAAATTCAGAAAAAGAAAACCTAATTAAACTATGAAAGGAAGGTTTCAAATCCTATTCCCACTTGGTTTTCTTTTTCCTTGTGTATGAAGGGCTGCCGGCAACACCCCCTCTCTTCTATATATAACCTCACTTTTCCTACAGAAAAATCATCTCATCTCTTGCAAAACACTAGCCAAAACTCTACCAAATTTCCTACCAAAGTTCTAACCCGAAACCCTAAAATACATAGTCACCAATTCCACCACCACCATTCAACACCGAACCCATTCCTTGCCTCAGCCACTGCCGAGCCTCTCTCCCCACACCAAGACGAAGCTCTCCAAGGTTTCTAAAGTGTGATCCATCCCTATGACTTGTATTTTTATTTTCGGTTTAGTCACATTAGTTGTTATAAAAATACTTTGTTTTCGTTTGGTATTGTATGATGAACATGAATTGCGATTTTTGTTGGAATTTATGTTATGACTTGTGCAATTTTTAATTCATGGATTTTGTATGTTTAGATAATTAGGGCAGTGGTATTAGAAGCATGTTTAAGATTTTGATTGGTTAGTAATCTAAGGTGAGGGCATGAAAATCGATACTTGGTGTTGTCTTTGAACATGATCTAGGTATTAGGTTTAATCTGCTAGAGTAATTACAAGCTAGATGGACCTAACGGACTCTATGATTTGTGTTATTCACTTAGGGCTATTAATCTTAGAACTTGCATGCTAAATAAGATGATTGACAACCTTACTTGTTTACATGTTTTCGATTTAAGACTCTTGTGCGATATATGTTAAGTGTTAACCGGATTAGCATAAAAATCTTTAGGGCTAGAGCGAAAGTTTGTCCTAAAAGAACTTAAGGATGTCTAGTAACTAGGTACAGAGCGAAAGCTCTAGTTGCGGTCGAAACGAATTTGAATTTTGAACATGTTAAATACTTGTCTCTTACTTTCTTGCATATGAATCTATGTTTTAAAAAGTCTTTTGTGTGAACTGTTTTGTGAAAGATGATGATCACTTGTAAATATTAGACTTAGGATTTTATTTTCTGTTTTTGTTGCCGTGCCTAGTATTAGGGCAGCAAGCTGCCGTACCACCTATTTCCCCCATTGTGACGTGTGATTATGTAAATATGTATTTGTCTAACAATTTCATATCTCAGGTACCCTTAATCCCCGGCCTATAACGATCCCTACTTGCTCATACTACTAACGATATTTTGTAGGGTTATTATTGCATGCGAGCTTAGGCTCACGTCAATTTTTGGCGCCGTTGCCGGGGATTATAAAAGCTTGTTTTATGTTATTGTTGTGTATATATGTTGCTGGAAATTTTTGTTGTGAAGTTGTAATTGTAAATTTATTTTGGGATTTTGTAAAGTAGAAATATGCTTCGGCATGTAAAGTTTAAATTTCGGAAGTTGCATGATGTATATTGATGTATGTTGGTAATCACTTAGTTTAATTTCTAGGGAGTTGATAGTGTTGTGTATGTTTGAGTTTATTGTAGTTTCTAAAGTGTAACATGTAGGTGAAGCCACTTTTGTTGATCATAACCAAAACCCTTCATGTGAATGGTGCTATGTCGGAGGCCGTTTCTATGTAGATTGGGAAACGCGGGATACTTCCCCCCCACGCATATAAGCGTTTTTTCGGCAATAGTATTACTTCTATGAGGTTGAGGGCGGTTTTAATCAACACTTGTAGACTGTTAGGGATCCGTGTTTGTTTTACAAAGTATGGGGAAATTATTATCATAGATATGGTTCTCAAGTTTGTTTAACTGGATCTCAAGGCCCATAGACTGATGTTCATTCTCGGTGAGTGAGTCGATAGGGGGTTCGTCCTCCGTGGTGTCCAACAACGAGTCCTGCCTGGTTCCTGTAGGGGGTTCGCCCTCCGTGATTGTAATGACCTTTGAAACGTAAAATCCGCACGACCTAGTCGACAGCTTGTGCCGAAGCATCACCTCACTTTAGACGCTAGAACATAACTTGACATATGTGGCCTATTTTCTTCAAAGATAAAACATGTTTTGTAGTTCAAACTCTTGAGGTATATCGGGTTAAGCATGATACTACCGGGGGCTGTATCAGTCCATTGCACCGTTATCTCCTCTGCTCCACGTACTTCGAGAGTTAGAACAAATTTAAAAGAAATTAGACTTAGCGATTACATGATCATGAACGTTCCAATTTGTCTTCTCTTGTTGCCGAACTATATTGATGTTTTGCCGTGTGTTTTGTGCTTTGCCGTATGTACTTATGTTGTGCCGATTGTGTGTGTGTATCATTGTTTGAAATATGTTATGTAATTGCCAATGCCGTGGCTTGTAATGATGTATATTCTTGTTTTCTATTTCTTTACGATGTTCTAACTTGTTTAAATGTTGCAAATTTCAGAAATAATGCATGTCCGAATCTAGTATTTGGATAAGAGATCTTCAAGGCCGTTTGCAACGTTTAGATCAAGAACTCGCTATTGCTCGTTTTGTGCCATTACCACCATCGTCACCAACCAGTTCATCAGTTTCATCATCATTGCCATCCTCACCAATCATGTCGTCCGTTTCAGATAGTCTGCCGAGCTCCCCATCAGTAGTTTCATCATCGTGTGATCTTCAGAATCCAGAATTTGAGGCCTTTGCCGAATCATCAGAGGAAGAAGAGATAATGGCCTCGATCCGATCACAGAATGGTCATGTTGCTGGAGCTGGTGTTGCTCCTTCTAATATTACTTATCCTCCCTTGGAAGCTGACAAGACGGGAGAGATTGAATTGAGGAGTGGATTCCTCCATAAGCTGAAATCGTTTTATGGGATGCCGAGTGAGGACCCTAATAAGCATCTACAGTGGTTTAACTTCACCACGGAGTCTATGTGTCCAAGAGGGACCGATTTGCAACACTTCAAAATGAAGGCATTTCCGTTTTCTTTAGAAGATCAAGCAAAGGAGTGGTTGTTTGAGGTGTCTAGTGGTCGCATCGTTTCGTGGAGTTCTATGATGGATGAGTTTTTGCTCAAATACTTTCCTGCTTCACGTATCACTGATCTGAGGAAGCAAATTACTAGTGTGAAGCAAGCCGGAAATGAGACTTTCTTCGACTACTACAAGAGGTTCAAGTCCCTAGTTTCTTTGTGTCCATCGCATGGCATTAGCGATGGGCTCTTGCTACAATATTTCTATGAGGGATTGCGCGTCATGGAGAGAGAGTTTCTTGACTCGGCCGCGGGAGGTAGTTTTTTGGAGTTAAATGCCGGTGCAGGAAGAAGTTTGTTGGAAGTTCGTGCTTTGAACAACCAACAATTTGGCATGGCACGTGGCAATATGCAAAGGAATGAGAAAGTGCATGAGACGTCTTCGAGCTCAAAGCTAGAGGAGAAAGTGGACAAGCTTACCGACTTGGTGAGTAATTTGATGAAGAAGCGTGCTAGTGTTTGTGGAATTTGTACCGAGGGCCATGAGACCGAACAATGCCCTCAATTTGGAGTTAGTGAGGGAGTAGAGGAGTGCAAGGCAATTGGTTTTCAAGGGGGCCAACGGTTTGGGAATTTCAATCCAAGGTTCAATGATCATCCTAACTTTCGATGGGCGAATAATGACAATGTGCTTAGGGCACCTATGCAACCGAGAGAGGGAGGAGCACCATTTGCACCGAGGGCGCCCTTTGTGCCTCGGCAACCATATCTGCCGAACCAAGGAGTTTTTGGGGGCATTGCCGAACCAAAACCAAGCAGGGCCGAGCCAAGGCCAAGCCGCATCGAGCAATTCAAACTATGATGCTTTGATTCAATCTTTGTCAAGTGCTACTCAAGCATTACTCGCGGGGCAACAAAATCATCAAAAGGACATTGGTGAGCTCAAGACTCAAATGGGCCAAGTTGTGGATTTCATGGGAAGATTTAATGAGCAAGGGAAGTTGCCAAGCAATACGATTCCCAATCCGAGGAACGAGCAAGCCAAGGTGATTCAAACTCGTAGTGGAAGAGAGTTGTTTCCTCCGACAAGTCCAAAGAAGAAGCAAGTAACTTTTAAGGGTATTGAGGATGACGAGAGGGCTGCCGGACCTGCCATTGCCGACAGCCGTAATGAGGGAGCCGAGAGGGACACTGCCGGCCATGATGATGCCGGCAATAACCATGCTGCCGAGAAGAAGAATTCTGCCGAGAAGGGTAGTGATGCCGGCCACCATGTGAAAGATGGGGGGCTGCGCAACGAGCTTGAGTATGATCCCGCAACATCAAAGAATGAGTTAGTGCCGAACCAAGCAAGCAAGGGAGGGGTGCCGACATCAAGCATTCCATTCCCTTCTCGCTTTGCTAGAACGACGAAGGATAAATCCGATGAGGAGGTGTTGGAGATTTTCCGGAAAGTGCAAGTCAACATCCCTTTGTTGGAGTGCATTAAGCAAGTACCAAAGTATGCTAAGTTTTTGAAGGAGCTTTGCACGGCTAGAAGGCATACGAGGGAGACTCGTGTGGTGACTATAAGCGAGACGATATCGGCCGTTATTCAAAGGAAGTTGCCACCAAAGATGAAGGATCCGGGAAGCTTCAATGTGCCTTGTGTCATAGGCAACACTCGTTTCGAGGATGTAATGTTGGATTTGGGAGCATCGATCAATGTTATACCACTCAATGTGTATCAAACGTTGAGTATAGGGCCTCTCAAGAAGGACAATGTCATCATTCAACTTGCGGATCGCTCAAGCAAGTATCCGGAGGGTTATGTGGAGGATGTGTTGGTACAAGTCAACCAATTGATTTTTCCCGCCGATTTTTATGTGGTTGAGATGGAGGATTCGCCGGTCAATAATACTCAATTTCTTCTAGGGCGACCATTTATGAGGACCGCGCGCACAAAGATAGATGTGGCCGAGGGCAACCTAACTATGGAGTTTGATGGTGAAGTGATCAAGTTCAATGTGTTTGACGCCATGAAGTTCCCTAATGTTGATTTGAAGGAGGGTTGTGCCATTGATGTTTTGGAGGAGGTCGAGCAAGTTATGTCGGCCTCGCTCGACTCATAGCAATTAGCGATTGAGCAAGGGGTCGGATTTGACAAGAGGGGAGAACGAGTGCAAGATGAGGCCGAGCCAAGCAATGCCGAGCAAGGAATTACCGAGCCATATGCCATATTGCCGAGCCTTGATGAGGTTGTTGCCGAGCTCGACGCCACTCCATTATATCCAAGGAACTCGTTCTTGTCAATTCCAAGTGCCACAACAAAATTTCGACCAAGTGTGGAAGAGGCCCCAAAGTTAGAACTTAAAGAACTCCCAAGTCACTTAAAGTATGTTTATCTTGGAGAAGAAGATACACTACCGGTTATTGTGTCTTCAATGCTTAGTGAGAAGCAAGAAGTGGATTTGATACGTGTGCTTAAGAAGTACAAGACCGCCATAGGTTGGACCTTAGCGGATATCAAGGGAATAAGCCCTACTACTTGTGTTCATCGCATCTTATTAGAAGAAGGAGCTAAGCCGACTAAGGAAGCTCAACGTCGACTTCACCCTCCCATGATGAAAGTTGTGAAAGAAGAAATTATCAAGTTGCTTGATTGTGGGGTGATCTACCCAATTTCGGATAGTAAGTGGATATCTCCCGTGCAAGTAGTGCCGAAGAAGAGTGGTGTAACGGTTGTCAAGAATGAGAAGAATGAGCTTGTGCCACAAAGACTTGTAACCGGTCATCGGATGTGCATCGATTATAGGAAGCTCAACGCTACAACAAGGAAGGATCACATGCCTTTGCCGTTTATGGATCAAATGCTAGAGAGATTAGCCGGCCATTCTTACTATTGCTTTCTTGATGGATATAGTGGCTACAATCAAATCATGATACACCCGGATGATCAAGAGAAGACCACTTTTACTTGTCCATTTGGCACGTTTGCTTATCGACGGATGCCATTCGGACTATGCAACGCAGCCGGCACTTTTCAAAGATGTATGTATGCTATCTTCTCGGATTTTATTGAAGACATTATCGAAGTGTTTATGGATGATTTTAGTGTGTATGGAGGCACCTTCGATGCATGTTTGGGGAACTTGGAGAAGATACTTGAGAGGTGTGTAGAGACAAATCTTGTGCTCAATTGGGAGAAGTGTCACTTCATGGTCACGCAAGGCATTGTTCTAGGGCACATTATTTCGGCAAGAGGCTTAGAAGTTGACAAAGCCAAGGTGGAGCTAATACAAGCATTGCCGAGCCCTAGGTGTGTGAAGGATGTGAGAAGTTTTCTTGGCCATGCGGGGTTCTATCGACGATTTATCAAAGACTTCTCTTCAATTGCCAAGCCATTGAGCAACTTGTTACAAAAGGAGGTGACGTTTGAGTGGTTGGAGGCATGTGAGAGAGCATTTTGCCGATTGAAGGAATTATTGTGTACGGCGCCGGTTTTAGTTTCACCAAATTGGGATGAGCCATTTGAGTTGATGTGTGATGCTAGTGATTATGCACTTGGAGCGGTACTTGGACAACGAATTGAGAAGAAGCCATGCGCCATTTACTATGCTTCAAGGACTCTCAACGATGCTCAACTCAACTATACAACAACGGAGAAGGAACTCTTAGCGGTAATTTTTGCTTTGGAAAAGTTTCGATCATATCTTTTGAATTTCAAAGTCATTGTTTATAGTGATCATGCCGCTTTGAGATATCTTATGACGAAGAAGGATGCAAAGCCGAGGCTCATTCGATGGATTCTTGTGCTTCAAGAGTTCGACATTGAGATTAAAGACAAGAAAGGAGTAGAGAATGTCGTAGCCGATCATTTGAGTAGACTTGTACAAGAGGAGGATCGGCTGCCCCTATTAGAAACCTTTCCGGATGAGCAACTTTTTCGACTTGAAGTACATGAGCCTTGGTATGCCGACATTGCAAATTTTCTAGCCACACGCCGATTTCCCAAGGAGTTGCCGAACCACCAACAACAAAGAATAAGGAAGCAAGCTCGACACTTCTTGTGGGATGATCCGTACTTATGGAAGCAATGTGGTGATCAAGTTATTAGAAGATGTGTGCCGGAGAATGAACATCGGTCCATCCTTGCTTTTTGTCATAGTGAAGCTTGTGGTGGGCATTTTGGACCGAAGAAAACGGCTTTGAAGGTACTCACTTGTGGTTTCTTTTGGCCTACGATTTTCAAGGATGCATTCATGTTTTGCAAAGCATGTGATAGATGCCAAAGAATGGGGAACATTGGAGCTAGAGACCAAATGCCGCTCACGCCTATCATTGAGGTAGAAATTTTTGATTTATGGGGTATTGACTTCATGGGACCGTTTCCTTCAAGTAAAGGTTTCCTCTACATATTGCTTGCGGTGGATTATGTGTCAAAGTGGATCGAAGCAAGGGCCACCCGCACCAATGATGCCAAGGTGGTAGCCGGGTTTCTCAAGACCAACATCTTTTCGCGTTTTGGAGTTCCAAGAGTCTTGATTAGCGATGGAGGATCCCATTTTTGTAACCGCACCATTGAAGCCTTATTGAAGAAGTATGGAGTCACTCATAAGGTATCTACACCTTATCACCCCCAAACAAGTGGTATGGCCGAGGTAAGTAATCGAGAGATCAAGCAAATACTTGAGAAAACCGTTGGACCTTCAAGGAAGGATTGGAGTGATCGTCTCGATGATGCTTTGTGGGCATATAGGACTGCATACAAGACACCGATAGGTATGTCTCCTTTTCGGTTAGTTTATGGCAAAGCATGTCACTTACCGGTTGAGCTAGAGCACAAGGCATGGTGGGCAATCAAGGCCTTCAACATGAGCATAGATGATGCCGGTCTTCATAGAAAGCTTCAACTCAATGAACTTGAAGAAATCCGCAATGAAGCTTATGATGCCGCATGGATCTACAAGGAAAAGACTCGTGCTTACCATGACAAGTTGTTACGAAGCAAAAAGTTCGAGGTGGGGCAAAAAGTTCTTTTATTCAACTCAAGACTTCGACTCTTTCCGGGTAAGCTATGCTCACGTTGGGTTGGCCCTTACATCATCACTCAAGTTTTTCCTCATGGTGCAATAGAAATTTCAAGCCTCACCTCGAGCAATATTTTCAAAGTCAATGGTCATCGTCTCAAGCCATACTATGATTCCTCCTCCAAACACATCATTGAGGAGTGCCTTATTGACGATGCACCACTTTCGAGACATCAAGAGGTTGCTGCCGAACCAAGCATGGACATTCCGGCCACAAACCCTGCTGCCGAGCAGCAGCACCCCATTCCAGCCGAGCCACCACCTGCCGGACCTGCCATTGCCGGCAGGGTTGACACACGAACACAAGGTGGATACGCCAGACACGGCAGAACAGGCGCCGGACACGCAACCGGATACGCTGCCCTCTACAAGTGCACAATCGGATACGAAATGCCATGAGCTTCTCATTGAACTTCTTCATGCCGATGTGGAATGCTTTGGAACGAGATGAACACATGCAAAACACGGTGAGAAGTCTAGGCTATGGACTATAAACACAAAGCGCTACTTGGGAGGCAACCCAATTCAATCAAAGAAAAGTGAAGGAGCCATCACCGAGAGTTTGAAATTTCTTAACCCCTCTCTTTTTCTTTCATTTGTGATGATATGTTGGTTTATGTTAGTCTATTGCATACTTAGGAAATTCGTTGATATTGTTTTGTGCTTACATTGAGGACAATGTAATTTTCTAAGTGTGGGGTGGGATAACATATTCCGTTTTTGTTTATGTTTTCATGTGCTTAGTTTAGAAAAAAAAAATCCAGAAAAATATAATACAAAAATAGAGTGTTTAATTTGTTTGTTTTGAGTCTTAGGATGCCCCTAATATGTCAATGATGTTTTTCTCCTCTTTGCATACATAGATGATAGTTGTGTATACAATTAAAATTGTGAGTTTCATGGATTGTGTGCATTGGTAGGAGCATGTACGACTTGTTGATTATTGAAGCATGCATGTTTTAGCTAGTTTATTTCGATAATAACCTATGTGAGCTTTAGAGCCAATTTGCTTTCTTTTTGAGCAATAAAAGATAAAACTCGATAGATTCGTAGGAAGCATGAAACCTCATAATTCTTTGCATATTCGATGACTATATGCCATAGCTTTTAATGAACTCTAGTATGCTAAAACTTACTCTTGTTGATTTTTCGAAACGTTTTTATCATAAAATACCTTGATTTTGAATATGATTGAATAAAGATCATTTAGGTTTACCACCAAAGCCAAATAAAGCATGTGCCCTATTGGAGCCCGTCGTGGGACACCTTAGTAAACCCCTTTGAGCCTATGTTGAGCCTTTTCTTTCATCACCCTTAAACACTTTCCATGAGCTTAGTATAGTGATGCCTTTACCTTGTGTGTCGGCAAAGCTTGATTTTTGAAAGCGTTTTCGCGTGTGTGATGAAGAAGAACAAGTGTGGGGTAGACTTAGCCATAAAATTATATGAAAAATGTATGCATGCCGTGCCTATGAAAAGAAAAAGAAAAAAAAAATGCTCGGATTAAAAAGAAAAGAAAAGAAGCCGAGAGCAAGAAAAGAAGAGGGCACGGCATAGGCTTGAAAAATAAAAATTTTTGTGCATGGCTATTGTCTAGATTATTGTTGTAATGTTTTATGGGAAGAAAAGAATGAAGTATGGGTCCAACAAAATGAAAGCTATGTGTACATACGAGCTTGAGACAAATTGTTAGGGGCAATAGTTTGTTTAGAGTCTAGTTTAATTTAGTTTGCTAAGGAACTAGCAAAGGATAAGTGTGGGGTAGTTGATAGGAGCACAATGTGCGACGATATTATATGCGTATGCCCTCGTTTATGCTTTGTTTAACCCTTATTTGTCTAAGATAGAGTCATAATATAGTTTAGTGTCATTTTGGTAGAGTTTGGTGAAAAATGGTTAAGAATCCGAAAAATGACTAAGTTTGAGAAATCTGGAAAATAGTGTAAAATATGTCTTTTTCGTGATTTTGAGATGACTGAAACTGTGAACTATCCTTGTCCAAATTCTATGAAATTTGGCGTGCTTAATATTAATATGCTGAGGAATGTTGTGTTAAAATTTCAGATCAATTGGAGTTCGGGAAGTCACCCAAAAGTTGGCTGCAAAACGGCAGTCCGAGCATTTCAATCCAGGGGTTTCCAGGATTTTCCTGGGACTTTGGCCCAACTTCGAAAAATCATTCCCGTCGACTCACAAGGAGTTTGATCGAACTGTTTTATGGGGAGATGTCCATATGTGTCTAGTTTATCTGAGACTTGGAATCGTATCAATCGGAGCTACACGGAAGGAGATATGCCGGAATTACTGCAACAAGGTCAAATCTGCCGATTCCAGGAACCTACTGCCCCTTTTTTGTGTTTTCTGTTTTTAATGGATCAAATGGTGCACAAATACATTTTTGAAGATGGTTCAAGCTTTATGAAGGGAAGAAGAAGACACTAGGCCATGGCATTGAAGAAAAATTGAAGAAAGAAGTTCTCCTAGTCACACTAGGAGAAGCTGCCGAATAGAGGCAGATTGTGTGCTTGATGTTGCTGCCGGCAATTGGGGCATTTTCGATGGAACATGACATATCAAATGAAGTCCAAGATCATACAAGAAGTCCATGAAGATGTGAAGCCCAAGCCTTGAAGAAAAATTCAGAAAAAGAAAACCTAATTGAACTATGAAAGGAAGGTTTCAAATCCTATTCCCACTTGGTTTTCTTTTTCCTTGTGTATGAAGGGCTGTCGGCAACACCCCCTCTCTTCTATATATACCCTCACTTTTCCTACAGAAAAATCATCTCATCTCTTGCAAAACACTAGCCAAAACTCTACCAAATTTCCTACCAAAGTTCTAACCCGAAACCCTAAAATACATAGTCACCAATTCCACCACCACCATTCAACACCGAACCCATTCCTTGCCTCAGCCACTGCCGAGCCTCTCTCCCCACACCAAGACGAAGCTCTCCAAGGTTTCTAAAGTGTGATCCATCCCTATGACTTGTATTTTTATTTTCGGTTTAGTCACATTAGTTGTTATAAAAATACTTTGTTTTCGTTTGGTATTGTATGATGAACATGAATTGCGATTTTTGTTGGAATTTATGTTATGACTTGTGCAATTTTTAATTCATGGATTTTGTATGTTTAGATAATTAGGGCAGTGGTATTAGAAGCATGTTTAAGATTTTAATTGGTTAGTTATCTAAGGTGAGGGCATGAAAATCGATACTTGGTGTTGTCTTTGAACATGATCTAGGTATTAGGTTTAATCTGCTAGAGTAATTACAAGCTAGATGGACCTAACGGACTCTATGATTTGTGTTATTCACTTAGGGCTATTAATCTTAGAACTTGCATGCTAAATAAGATGATTGACAACCTTACTTGTTTACATGTTTTCAATTTAAGACTCTTGTGCGATATATGTTAAGTCTTAACCGGATTAGCATAAAAATCTTTAGGGCTAGAGCGAAAGTTTGTCCTAAACGAACTTAAGGAAGTCTAGTAACTAGGTACAGAGCGAAAGCTCTAGTTGCGGTCGAAACGAATTTGAATTTTGAACATGCTAAATACTTGTTTCTTACTTTCTTGCATATGAATCTATGTTTTAAAAAGTCTTTTGTGTGAACTGTTTTGTGAAAGATGATGATCACTTGTAAATATTAGACTTAGGATTTTATTTTCTGTTTTTGTTGCCGTGCCTAGTATTAGGGCAGCAAGCTGCCGTACCACCTATTTCCCCCATTGTGACGTGTGATTATGTAAATATGTATTTGTCTAACAATTTCATATCTCAGGTACCCTTAATCCCCGGCCTAGAACGATCCCTACTTGCTCATACTACTAACGATATTTTGTAGGGTTATTATTGCATGCGAGCTTAGGCTCACGTCAGCGGCGGCGCCACTGTTCCGACGGCGTGAGGTTGAAGACGATGAACAGTGAAACAGTAAAAGGTAAAAGTAAAACGGTAAAAGTTGAAAAGTAAATAGTAAAACAGTAAAAGTAAACAGTAAATAGTAAAAATAAAAAGGTAAACAGTAAAAGTAAATAGTAAACACTAAATGGTAATTAGTAATTGGATTTTAACCATTTACTGTTTGACTTTCAGAATTATTATTTGACTTGGAATAATTACTATTTGATTAGTAGTTTTTACTGTTGACTTACCGTAAAAAGGTTAAAAGCTGATTAAAAAGGTTTTACGACGGAATAACTAGGAAAAGAATTAATCGGACACGGAGTGGGTGTCCTGAGTAATTTCGGACTTAGATTATTCGGTATTGAGGCGAAATTTCTATACCGACAAGTGAAACAAGAAAAATTGGAAGTTTCGGACGAGTGAGGACGTCCGTAGATTTATCGATTATAATTAAATTCCGAGTTTCGTAATATTTAGAATTTCGTCCCTGTTACAGGTCGAGGGGTTATTCGACGGGACGAGAGATCAGATTAGCGGCGCGCTCGGTTGTACTGTGAGTGGATTTTTATTTTAAATAAATGCATGCATAATTGTTTGAATGAAATGAAGTTTATTTTAAATAAATGATTGGAGAAGCATGAGAATTCATATAATTAAAATGAAATGATATTTAAAGAAATATATGGTTTTGGGGTTTATGTTTTTACTACTATTTTAGTAGTACGTGATTTAATCCGGAAACTAGGTTTTCAGAAATAGTATGCTTTAATTATTCATATCTGGATTATGTTGAATAAGCATATGTGTATTTAAAGGTAAAGACCGGAAATGAGATTTCCGAGGATTTTATTATTTCATTATTTTTGATTTTGACATGTGAGACATGTCGACATTATATTTTCTTATCGATATTATTTTTACGACATGGGGACATGTCGGATTTATATTTATATATTCTTTCGAGGCTATGATTCTATTTGATTATATATGTATAGATAAGCCTCAGATGTACGGTCGGGGACTGTACGGATTTATATATAAGGGGAAGCGTATTTTCGGTTTTGTTTTCGGATTTTCACCATATCAGGGTCCAGATATATATTGATGCTAGCTATCTTATTAACCTCATCCCACGCGAGGTGACGACTTGACCATATAGGTCAGATTCACGCTCAGTGGTCGACGGAGTGTGGTGTAGAGGTTTAGCGTGGGACGCTAAAGAGAGTCTTGGAGGCTCTGACCCTTAGTTTGGGAGACTACTATTATATGGTGGTAATGACGTTCCCCTATCTTATTATGTGACCAATGGGATTGGTCTTGATTTTTTTATATTATCTGGTTTTCAGGAAGATTTCTCTAGGAGACTTTCTGATTTTAATAAATTCCCGAACCAGCGGGGCTGGGGTTTTTATGCGACCAATGGGATTGGTCGAGAAACATCACAAATGGTTATCAAAAGTATATTGTTTTTAATATATATAAAAAGAATAATTATTTATTTATTTGATTTTATATCAGCGTGGCTGATGATTTTTAAATATGATTTTCTTAAAACGTGGGACGTTTTATTTATAATGAATGCACTGTGGTTTTATTTCTAAAACTCTGGGAAAGTAATATAATACTTTCATTTAAAGTACTATATTAAATCATATTATTCTTATCCACTCACTCTAACGTTTTTAAATTACTTTCCCCTGGGCCCTTCGATTTAAATCGCCCAGTGTGCAGAGTAATAGTCAGAGGTCAAGAGTACTCGGAGTCGAGGCATAGTTGTCATCCTTGTTGCTTCCGCTAGGTGGGATCTGTGATCCCTTACTCTTTTATTTTTATATTCTATTTCTTGTTTTGTAATTCCAGTTCATTGTATTAGATTGCTCTGATTACCTGTGAGCCAGTTGAGTTAGATTATATTGTATTTATTTGTGGTGGTTGTTGTGATTTGGGGAGCAGGTGGCTCCAGGTTTGAGGATGAATCTAGATTTAGAAGTGTTTTTAGTTGTTGCAGGCCTTAGGGTTTTCCATCCTAAGATTGACTTTATCGATTTATCGATAGAGTTAGTCTTAAGGTGGTCCCCGCAAGACCTTATCCGGATTTCAGAGTGAAATCCGGGGCGGGTCCTGTCATGCTCTCTATACGCCGAGAACAAATCGAACCCTGCTGAGTTTTGAGGATATCCGTGCCAACGGTTATCACTTGGATACCTATGCTGAGAATGATGAATAATATTTATGCATTACTTCTCAAGAACACGACCGCCGCCGTATCTTAGAGAAGATGCTGTGCATTGAAGACAATGACTTATATCTCACTACAGCCCGTGTCTTCGAATCATATGCTATCACTGACAATTTTTGTGACACTAATGATTATAAGTTTTGGCATGCTCGACTAGGCCACCCTGGTCGTGATATGATGATCCGGATTCTAAAGCACTCCCATGGACATCCATTTTTCAAGTCGAAAAAGCGATTGGAAGAACCTCTTACCGCGACTCAACATCGTGATGTACACAGGAGCCAAGCTCCTCGCCAGACTGTGGCCTTAAAGCCACTGACGAGTCGCCTAAGCGAGCATCAAGCAATAATAACCCTACAATCGTTAGTAGTATAGACATAAGTAGGGATCGTTCTAAGCCGGGGATTAAGGGTACCTGAAACATGAGAATGTTAACACAAATATTCACAAACACATATGCACATAATTGTCACACTTATATACATATATACATATTCACACACGAAATTATGGGGATAAAAGGTTTGGCAGCAAAGCTGCCTCTAAATTCCTAGACATGAATTTAAGACATGAAATTAAATCCTAAAGCTACTATTTACAAGGTTGGTCAACATCCTTCCACAAAGCACTATCACGAAAGCAATCAAAACACATAACAAACAAGCAAATAGGACTCACGGCAAGGCATTAAAGCGTTCTAGACTCAACTTAACTCCGACCTAGTTAGCTCCCTATAGGTATTACTAACCAATAGATTTCATAAGTATTCAAGATTAACTTTATGTCTAACCCTAAAATTGTACTAAACGTATTTGAGAACTCCTATAGATGAAAACAAACATGCATAGTAATTGAGCACGAAATCTTTTTCGTCGAAAACAAATTAATATAGTAAGACGTCACTCTTCTTATTAACAAGCATGTTTTTTAAACCACTCTAACCCTTGTGAAAACAACACAAACAAAATAACTCGTTGGTTATTTAATCTATATTAGTTTCGGCTAATGACATCAATAATCTACATATTGCAATTACATAGACTACCAATCTTTAAGCACACGAATTTAAAGAACAAGTCAAGAAAACCCTAAAATCAAATTAACACGTGTTTGCCGATTATCCTACTTACTAATTCATTACATATTTTCCTTACTCTTTAACATGCAATCTGTATTCTTACATCCAAACACCAATTAAAGATAAAGAAAACGAATTGAACATACAAATCATAAAACCAAACTTCAATCCAAACAATACATAGACATAATATTTGAAACCAAGAATTCATGCTAACTTCATAGACAAAGTTTAACATAGCTACATAAAAATTACAAAACCGAGAGTAGGGAGTGGATCACACTTTTGTAGACACCTTGGATGACTTCAACTTGTGTGGATCCGATGGTTGGTGGAGAAGATGGCTGCTCGGCAACGGTGTTGTGTCGGTAGGATTTTTAGGGTGAGATGGAGGTGGTTTCGGCTAGGGTTTTTATGTAGGACTCTTGGGAAATTTAGGTAGAGCTTTGGCTAGATTTTTGCTTTGGAATGTGACAAGTTTTTCTGTGGAAAAGATGGCTATATATAGAGGCAAATTCGGCAGAAACCCAAGGGAGAAAACCTAGTCCAAATCGGCAAAGGTAATCCTTGTGCAACAAGGTTTTGGTTCCTTCCTTTCATGGTTTTTCTAGGAAACTTCTTTTGCTGATTTTCTTCCTTGGATTGGGCTGCAATGCTTCATGGACATCACTTGTGAACTCAGAAACTCTTCATGATGAACTTTGGTCCATGGTTACACCCCAATCGGCCTCAATGCTCAAACTGGCAGAATGCTTGGTTTTCTCGGCTGGACAGTGATCTTACTCCAGTAATTCTGGCATAACTCTCTCCTCAGAGCTCCGATTGATGCGATTCTAAGTCTCAGATAAACTAGACACATAGAGCTTCCTCCATATAAAAGGACTTGATCAAATTCCTTGTGAAACGTCGGAAATCAATTTTTAAAGTTGGGAGACAGTCCCAGGAAAATTCCTGGAAGTCCCTAGATTTGTTGCTCGGATTGCTGATTTTCAGCCATCTTTTGGGTGACTTCCCTTTAGTAAGCAGATAATATGCATACCAAATTTCAGCAAATTTGGAAAAGAATAAGTCACAATTCTATTCATCTCAGAATCACGAAAAAGACATATTTTTCACTATTTTCCAGAATTCTTAAACTTAGACATTTTTCGGATTCTAAAGCATATTTTATCAAAACTCTACCAAAATGACACTAAACTATATTATGACTCTATCTTAGATAAATAATGGTTAAACGAAGTATAAATGAGGGCGTAAACACATTAATATCGTCGCACATTGTGCTCCTATCAGCCACACTCGCCACCGCCCCCCCCCCCCCCCCCCCCCCTTCACAGGGTTTCGGAGCCGCGCACCTGGCAGATGAGGAAGCAGCCTTTACGCCGCACGTTGTGCCATCCCACCCTTCATAGGGACATGGGGCGTCACCACCTGTGTCCTCTTATGCCACAACGGCCATTTCCAATGCCCATCGCTCATTCTATAAGGCTTGCTCGCTTGCTAAATTGCATGCTCGTCCTTCATTCGCCAGAGCTTCAACCGATAATATACCATTCTTACATCGAATCCAAGGTGATATTTGTGGACCAATCAAACCAGAATGCGGCCCATTTAAATATTTTATGGTGCTAGTTGATGCGTCGACGCGTTGGTCACACGTCCCGTTGTTGTCCACAAGAAATGCTTCATTCGCCAAGCTTTTAGCTCAAATCATCAAGTTAAGGTCTAACCACCCTGACCATCCTATCAAATCTATTAGGATGGATAATACTAGCGAGTTTACCTCCAAAGCATTCGATGATTATTGTATGTCCATTGGGATTGAAGTAGAACACCCAGTTCCTCATGTTCATTCTCAAAACGGCCTTGTAGAAGCCATCATTCAGCGACTCCAGCTAGTGGCTAGGGCATTGGTTATAGGAACCAATTTGCCAGTTTCTGCTTGGGGATATGCAATACTGCATGCAGCGATGCTTATTCGTTTTCGACCCATTGCCAACAATGCGTTTAGTGCCTACCAGATGGTAACTGGTTTTGAACCCAATCTATCGCACTTACGTACTTTCGGTTGTGTAGTTTATGTGCCAATTACGCCTCCTTTGCGTATCAAAATGGGTCCACAATGACGTTTAGGCATCTATATTGGCTATGACTCGCCAACGATAATCTGCTACTTAGAACCAACCACCGGTGATCTATTTACTGCGCGATTCGCAGACTGTCACTTTGAAGAGACACACTTCCCACTGTTAGGGGGAGATAGGAATGCACTCATTCCGAATGAACGTCAGGAATTGACATGGTGTGCCCCCAACGATTTGTCTCTTCATGATCCTCGCACTACTCAAAGTGAGCTTGAAGTGCAACGCATTATCGATCTTCAGAAAGTCGCGGAATCGATGCCCGACGCTTTCACTGATATTGCGAAAGTGACAAGATCACATGTACCTGTTGCAAACGTACCGGCAAGGTTGGAGGTCCCGAATTACGGGACCGGTTCAGCTGCCCTAAGACCTAGTGCCGTCGGCATATCCTCAGGTGAGGGTGATGCCGGCGACGACGCCATTGTACGCCCTGGCGTCGCTGTTGTTGAATCGGATCGCAACGGTGCCCTGATAGACTTTGAAGGGGCAGCAGCTTCGGCCTCGACTCCCACCAGGAAGAGGGGGAGACCGAAGAATTCTCGAGATAGAAACCCTTAAAAGAAGCGAGCGAAGGCACAAAATCCGCTCATCATCGACGATGCGAATCTATCGCATGAGATTGTCTCTGACTATAGTTATGTCCATGAGTCAACTGAATCATTTCTGTGGGATGACACAGAACCAATGTTGACTCCATAGAACAAAGAAATCTCGCTCAGTTTGAATAACGCGTGTCTCTTAGTGGATAGAGCCTCCACACACGTCGATGATATATATGCACATTCCGTCGCACAAGAGATCATCCATGGCGACGAAGTTGAACTCAGTGACTAAATGTTAACAAAGAGTAGATTGGCCGAAGTGGAAAGAAGCAATACAGGCAGAACTTGACTCATTAGACAAAAGGCAAGTTTTTGGATCTGTTGAATTGATCCCTAAAGGCGTTAAACCTGTCGGACATAAATGGGTTTTTGTTCGTAAGCGCAATGAGAAGCATGAGATCTTGCGATATAAGGCAAGACTTGTGGCGCAAGGCTTATCACAGCGTCCTGGTATTGACTACGAGGAGACGTATTCTCCCGTAATGGACATCATTACTTTCCGCTACTTGATCAGTTTAGTAGTGTCCGAAAAACTGAGTATGCAACTGATGGATGTAGTTACAGCGTATCTATATGGGGATCTAGATACGGATATCTACATGAGAGTTCCTGAAGGAATTCATGTGCCCGAATCAAAAGACTCTAAACCATGGAGTGCTTATACAGTTAAGCTGCAACGTTCACTGTATGGACTTAGGGTATGTTTGGTGCGGCTGGGCTTCTCAGAAAAGCTGGCTTCTGCTTATTTTTTAAAATAAGCGGTTGAAAAGCAAATTGGCTAAGTGTTTGGTAAACTGGCTTTTTTTTAGAGATTTTTTGGAAAAGACATTGGTAAAGTGTTTGGTAAACTGAAAGCTGGCTTGTGCTTTTTGTATGTAAATGACCAATTTAGACATGAAAGAAATTTTAATTTTAATTGAATGGTAATAACTAATTTTTAATTTTATGGCTAATTGAATCTTTATTATGCTTATATGAAATTATTTCTAATAATTAATTACTAATTATTATAGTGAAATCATAATTTTAAATTATGTTTATAAATAACGACTGAGTTTCATTAACATCAAATGACTACAACATGATACATTAACACCATTAAACATTAACCAACATTACGAGCACTCATCAAGCTTTGAGTAATGTTATTTCTTATTCTTTCAATTTCTTGTACACCACCATGAGCATGATGTTCTTCTTGTGCATCATCATCCATCTCTATGTCACGTGTCATGTCATCGTGTCTTTCTCCAATACGGACAAAATGTCTATCCCGATTTCCATGCCTCCGTATATAATTATGAAGTGTCATAGTTGCAATCACAATCTTCACTTGCTTTGGAAATGAATAACCTTGCATATCTTTTAAAATCTTCCATTTCTTTTTCCAAACTCCAAATGTGCGTTCTATGACGCCTCTTAGAGAAGAGTGTGCTTGGTTAAATACCTCTTTCTCATTTCTTGGCTCTTGCCTACGGTATTGTTGAAAATGTTGTCTTGGCCCTCTATAAGGTCCCAGAAATCCATTCATTTGTGGGTACCCGGAATCTACCACATAATATTTTCCTGTTACAATAACAAAATATTATATGTAACAAAACTTATCAACTATATAATTAATATATATTTTTGACAAAAGTAAAATAATTTAATTGATTATACCTGGTGGAGGCATTGGAAAATTTATATCGGGATTTCGAATAACTGATAGGAACACCCTTGTATCATGAGCAGATCCTTCCCAGCCGGCACATACAAATGTAAATTGCATATTAAAATTACAGGCCGCCATAACATTTTGGGTTGGTACTCCTTTTCTATTATAGAACGGCACAGACTCTTCAGCAGATATTGAAGCTGGAATATGCACTCCATCAATAGCACCAATGCAATCCTTAAATTAATTAAATTATTTGTTAATAGATAAAATAATTAAAGTAATTTATAATCTTCTAATTAAGTAACAAAAAAAAAGTACCTTAAAATGGGGCATATATCTTCTGTCCCCTTCTATCTCTGGTGCAACCCCATTAAATTCAGGATCTAATGGCTTGATAATTTCATCACCAAACGCAACTAACATATCTAACGCTTCTCCAAAATATCTAGAAATAGTTTCCCCAGAATGTTGAAACCGTTCTTGAGCAGACCTATTCCCACACCCTTGTCCTAGCATATACACTACCAATCCTACTACTTCCACATGACTTGTTCTATTTGAACCCAACATCCTATATTTGACCTCCAAATCACTACATAAACGATAAAATACATCCTTCTCCATTCTAAAAGCATTGTAACACCTTGCATCATGACCTCCTAATATTTCCAATATCCACTTATTACATGTTTGAGATGATATCATGCAAGGACTTTTATGCACATAATTCTCATAATAGTGTTGAATGAGCAAGGCATTAAGTTGCACGCATCGGAAGTATATCTCATCCTCCTCGGCATCTACTCTAGAATGGTTCATATATATATATTTAGTCCAAACCTGCGAATATAAATTTAAATTTGTAAATCATTACATTAATAGAGTAATTAAAACAGTAAAATCTCCATAATGTAATTTAAGCAATGCATACACAATATCCATATAATGTCTACACACACATGAATAACCAAATAATGTCCACACACACATGAATAAAATCTCAATCTGAGCCTATGGCTTATGTTTCACTCATCTCAAACTTTAACCACTCCAACTTGATCGTAGGATCTTCAATAGTGCAAAACATCTCTCTCTTTTCTTGATTAAGAAGTAACCGAGTAGCAAAGAAGTGCAACCTAGATCCTGGCCCAACCCCAGGCAAAGAAGTGACCACCTTCATCACTTCTTTAATGCTAATGTCCGCACCTACTGCAGTCTTACCCATAATAGAAGATGTTGTACTCCTACTTTCAATGGCCTCACACATTCGATCAATCTTCTTTGCTAGAAGAGCAGCTCCTCCGACCCTACCAGGTTTTTGGACCGATCCTTTACCTTTCTCAACAGTACTTGATTTTCTTTTTCTTTTAGAATAACCATCACCTCCCGGCTGAACCTCATCATAATCACCACTTGACTCAAGGAAATCTTCATTCACTCCTTGCTTTGGACTTCTAGGTAGAGGTAGTCCAGAAGATGGTGCATATGCATGCTGCCCAATTGCTGAAATATCCAAGTACATCCTATCCAACTTAGCTTCGAATTCAGGTGAAATTCCTTTTTTCCTAAACTTTGCACAGTCATTGTTTTTCTGTAAAGGAAAACAAATATAATGTAATTTGACAAGTTGATTGAACAATTGTAAATAAAAATGTAGAAGTAAATATACAAACCTCAATTTTCGTTGCCCACCACTCGTCTTCTGCAACAATGGTTTGTAGCCGGTGATCCCAACCAAGACCGGTATAATTATTGATCAAATCTCTCCATAACTTCCAATCAGTTTTAAGGGAATCCCATTTGTTTTTCAGTTGTTTTTTAGTATATTTTTTACCGGTGTCATTATAAAAACCACTGATTATATTCTCCCATCCTTCCAAACTAAAATGAGTGTTTGGACGATTACCCTTATCCACCTCCTTAATACATAGGTCACAAAATGTATCTACCAGAGTATCATTCCAAGAAGCTTTTTCTTTTTCCATCTAGCAAACATAAAAACACATGGCCTGAGCATGAGCAATAGTTCCAAATAGTTATATCTATACTATATGCAAAGGTACAGTATATCTGAAAATGCTAGGATAGAATTCCTAAAAAGGTACAAGCATGTATACCATGACATAATAATTATTATGCCAAAAAGAAAAATCACCCATTTGGATGTGTATTCATTTAAGATAAAAAAAAAATTAAAAATTGTTTGGGTACCTGAAGAATTGTTAAAAGTTTCTGGTACCAAAGAGAGTATGAGGCCAAGAAACGATCAGAGCTGCATTCCTGACAGGTCACTCCTAGCAGGCAAGTTCCTCCCCAGCATTTATCTAGCTAAACTAGGAGAATATAAGCAAATTAATTAACATTCAAAGAAGAACAAGATAATTTAGTGTCCATTAAAGTCTAAAGGACTTTGAAATCCTAACATTGACAGCTAAACCTTCAGAGTTACCAAAGCAAAGATGGATGCATATAAGATTTGAAAGGGCCGTGGAGCAGTTGCAATCATAAAGATATAAAAAAAATTTAATTAAAAGATGTAATTAAATAAGTTCATATGCAATAAAACAAATAGGCCAACATCAAGAGCTTCGAGAATCTTGCATGATCACAACAAGCTCTTTTTCCTGAAAAAAATATCCGGCCAACCATATGGAAATACCTAAAAGATGTCCATGACTCCAAGAGTCCATATTATTGTTGGCAAGTGATCATATTATTTATTAAACAAACCACTTTATTGATCAAGAGAATGATAGAATGAAAGTGAGGGAGAGGTCAAGAAAAGGGATGAGCAGCAGAAAATTCATAAAATTACAACGCCAGGAGCTAGGATTTTAAGCAAACCCCTACAAAACCTTACCTACTGTAGCCTTCTAATATGGCAGTCAATGGAGGAAGAATTTCAAAATGGGGTGGGCTAGACTTTATCTACAGATTTTTGTTTCTTTAATGTAAAAGATACGTAAAAAATTTAGGTAAAATTTTATACCATTTTGACAAGTAAAAGTATTATCAAGGATGAATGGATAAATAGTTCAACACCTACACATTAACTTGCAAACCCTTTTGAAATAATGCATGAGCTGTAATAAATTTATTTAAGTATATTACTTAGACTCATTCCGCATGGGTATAACCTTCACTTATAAGGAATACTTAATAGCAATAGTTCAAGAGCATTGTGTTAAGAAATTCTATATGTTTTGTAGCCGAGGTTGCTCACAAGTATCCTCCGTCCTTGCTGGCAGAACAAAAGAAGTTGTAAAGACACCGGAACAGAAGCAAGAATATAAACCAGAATCCTACTCTCCCAAAGTTCCTCCACTGCTGCACCTATGTAGTGTTCAAAACTTCTTCTATGTTTTTCCATCCAGGGCACCCAAATTAAGGCCAACATATAGCAGCCCCAAAACACTTTTTCCCTCGCCAAAAGCAAGGTTTTGAGCAAAGAACAAAAAAAAAAAAGCCCCGAATAGAATTCCATTATACACTAGTGAGGAGAAAAGTAAAAGTATTCACCCTAACTAGCAGGTATGAAATTTGGTTTCGAATCATCATGAATCAGAAACTTAGGAGACGAGTAACAAGGAAAGGAAACAGAAGCTTTCATTCCATCTAGTCTAATCCATTCTCAGAGAAACTGTAATTGAAATTGAAGAGAAACAAAGATTGATACCTCAAAATCGATAGGAACCCAGATGTGTGAGTGGCTGATTGAGGATGACTGAGGCTAATTGAGGTGGTTCAGTGGTTGATTGAGGTTTCCCCAGAAATTTAGTAAAAGTGAAGAGGAAGCTACTGTGAAGAGGAGAGGAAGCTGCGAAGAGGAAGCATCTATTGCGAGGAGGAGAGTTTTAGGTTGTGAGGGGCAAACCCTGGTATTTGGAAAACTTCATTTAACTACAGTGGCTCCGCCACAGTGCAGAAGCAGCTCGCTGCTTTCAGAAGGAGGGGAACCCCGACTTTCGGCTTTTCGATGAAAAAAGTTGGGGCTTCTTCAAGCTGGGGAATAAAATCCTGTTACCAAACACTTCAGGTCGCTGGGCTTATAAGTAGGGGAGCAAAAAAGCCCCCCCAAACGCACACTTAAACAATCAGGAAGGATGTGGTACAATCGCCTACGTGAATACTTGATTCGGAGGGGTTACAAGAACGATGAGTTATGCCTATGCGTGTTCATTAGAAAGACCGACTCTGGATTTGCTATTGTAGCTGTCTATGTTGATGACATGAATGTCATCGGTACTTCAAGTGAGATTGAAGAGACAGTTTCATTTACCGGTTTAGTCACTTTCCTTCGCCCCTGCGGGCAGGGACAAGCCAGCAACAACTCAAGGCTTCAAACACATGGGCTTTATAAACCCGGGAGAGTTTACATCTAACACATGCAAACTTTTCCAACAGGCTAAAAACCCTGCATCACACTGAACTGTGATAAATATGGGGATCCAAGGCGAGACTTGTTATCTCAACGCCACCCCACCGGGCAGATTGCTTCTCTAACACAGAACAAATCTCCCCGCAGGCACGTTACCCCATGCTTATTCCAACACAAGCTGGGCCGAGCCACCGGGCTACTCCCGGCCTGCCCCACCGTTAGCAGCAATTTTACCTTGCGAACTTGGGGGACTCGTTCCAACATGACAGTGCACTCGTCCGAGTTTCACCCCGCTCCATATCTATTGCATGGCGGATCTCAACGCCGCATCATCATCCCATGCACTCGTCCGGGTTTCACCCCGCTCCATATCTATTGCATGGCGGATCTCAACGCCACATCATCATCCCATGCACTCGTCCGGGTTTCACCCCGCTCCATATCTAATGCATGGCGGATCTCAACACCGCATCATCATCCCATGCACTCGTCCGGGTTTCACCCCGCTCCATATCTATTGCATGGCGGATCTCAACGCCACATCATCATCCCATGCACTCGTCTGGGTTTCACCCCGCTCCATATCTATTGCATGGCGGATCTCAACGCCACATCATCATCCCATGCACTTGTCCGGGTTTCACCCCGTTCCATACTCATAATTGTCGCACGTCATCATTAATAGGTACTCACATCACCACGCCTCCTCTGCACGAACGCCCGGTCACGCCCAATCTTCAATGCGGACTTGGGGGACTGGGTACAGTTGGGTCGGTAACCCTGCGGGTCTGCGGGATAGGAGCGAGACATATTAAGTCCCCATTCAAGATTGCACTTGACCGGGAACTTGTTGACAGTAGCCACAGAGGGGCTACATAAGCCCACAGACCCGCAGCCAGTGCATCCGGGGCCGGACTGAGGCCCGGAGCAGGATCACCAGCGCCCGGACCCGAGGTCCAGCAGTCTACCTTGTGACCAGGGGCCCGGGGACCGGGGACGCCAGCCTGCCGAACAGGCCACCAGAGCTGTCCTTTTGTGTGCGAACAGAAGGAAACCAGTCCCACATCGAAGAGTAAGACCAAACCTCACTCCCGACCACCTATATAAGGGCCTCAACTACCCTCTTTAATAGGTAATTAATCTCTCCAACTGCTTATCACTCTTGCTTAAGTTATCTATTCATCCCAACTGTACTAATTTAGGCATCGGAGAGGAGAAGACCGGCCCGCCTGGTATTCCCCTTAGTTAGCAGGTTTGCAGGAGGAGATCACATCTAGATTCATCAGTTTCCACTAGGCCTACGGGTTTGTGCAGAAACAGTAATAATGAAACACACTAAAAATTGAATAAATGATTGAAAATAAGTGATAAACGTCGCACACAATCTCTTCTACCAAATCATGAAAAACAGCAGTACTGGATAGGTGCTACTACATATCAATATCTAGGAAAAAAAATGAAGATGTTCCAGTAAATTTTGTAAATGTGTAATATTTGCGACAACAAATCAATGTCATCTGCTACTGATGAGTCTGCTACTGTTCATGGTTGAATCTGCTACTGCTCACATAGAAGATTTGCAAAACCTGCTGTTGTGGTGGCCAGTTTTCTTACAGCGTTGGCATTGCATGGGTCTAGCCTCTTCACCAATAGACTTGATCCTCCTTGTTCATGGTCTTCCAGGTGGTTTTCATGGGTCTGGCCTATAACCATAGTACACTACACAAATCTGGACTACATCTTAACAACTAATACTGCTACTACGTTAAGGCAACGATTCAAAACACACACAAAAAAAAGGAAAAAAAAAGCATGCTATTGTGTCAATAAAATGGGTTATTCAAAAAGCAGCGTGCCACTGCACCGCAAACCTCAAACCTATAGCCATAGTACATTACACAAACTTGGACTACATATTAATAATTGATACTGCTACTGCTACTGTTACTGCGTTAAGGCAACGATTCAAAACAACAACAAAAAAAAAAAAAAAAAAAAAACATGCTATTGTGTCAATAAAATGTGTTATTCAAAAAGCAGCGTGCCACTACACCGCGAACCTCAAACCTATAGCCATAGTACATTACACAAACTTGGACTACATATTAATAACTGATACTGCTACTGCTACTGTTACTACGTTAAGGCAACAATTCAAAACACAAAAGAAAATAAAACCTGCTAATGTGTCAATAAAATGTGTTATTCAAAAAGCAGCGTGCCGCTGCACTGCGAACCTCAAACCTATAACCATAGTACACTGCACAAACTTGGACTACATATTAAAAACTAATACTGCTACTGCTACTACGTTAAGGCAACGATACAAAACACAAAAGAAAAAAAACCTGCTACTGTGTCAATTAAATGTGTTATTCAAAAAGCAGCGTGCCGCTGCACCGCGAACTCAAACTTATAACCATAGTACACTACACAAACCTGAACTATATATTAACAACTGATACTGCTACTGCTACTGCTACTACTTTAAGGCAACGATTCAAAACACAAAAGAAAATAAAACATGCTACTGTGTCAATAAAATGTGTTGTTCAAAAAGCAGCGTGCCGCTGCACGGCGAACCTCAAACCTATAACCATAGTACACTACACAAACCTGGACTACATATTAAAAACTGATATTGCTATTGCGACTACGTTAAGGCAACGATACAAAACACAAAAGAAAAAAAAACCTGCTACTGTGTCAATTAAATGTATTATTTAAAAAGCAGCGTGCCGCTGCACCGCGAACTCAAACCTATAACCATAGTATACTACACAAACCTGGACTATATATTAACAACTGATACTGCTACTACGTTAAGGCAACGATACCAAATACAAAAAAAAAACCCTGCTATTGTGTTAACAAATTGTGTTTTTCAAAAAGCAGTGTGCTGCTGCACCGCGAAAACCAACCTATAACCATAGTACACTACACAAACCTGGACTACATATTAACAACTAATACTGCTACTGCTACTGCTACTACGTTAAGGAAACGATTTAAAACACAAAAAAGAAAAATAAAACTGCTACTGTGTCAATAAAAACAATAACCTGCTACTGCGTAAACAAATCTATATAGGAAGCATGAAATCGACTGAAACAAAATGATACTGCAACTAGGTTGATTCAAAAACGATACAAAAACAAAAATCAGCTACTGTGTAAACAAATCTATATAAGAAACATGAAATCGACTTAAACAAAATGATACTGCAACTAGGTTGATTCAAAAACGATACAAAAACAAAAATCTGCTACTGCGTAAACAAATCTATATAGGAAGCATGAAATCGACTTAAACAAAATGATACTGCTACTGCATAAATGAATCTTGCTACTGTGTAAACGAATCTAGATAGGAAACATGAAATCGAAAGAGATCTAGAACAATTTCGCAAACGAAATCGAGTTAGAAGATTCAAACTAACCTGAAAATCAAAAACCAAAACCTGCTACTGCGCAAACGAATCCAGCTACTGTGTAAACTAATCTAGATAGGCAACATGAAATCGAAAGAGATCTAGAACAATTTCGCAAATGAAATCGAGTTAGAAGATTCAAACTAACCTGAAAATCAAAAACAAAAACCTGCTACTGCGTAAACGAATCCTGCTACTGTGTAAACGAATCTAGATAGGAAACATGAAATCGAAAGAGATCTAGTACAATTTCGCAAACGAAATCGAGTTCGAAGATTCAAACTAACCTGAAAATCAATTGATGAACTATCTGAAGAAGAAGAAGAAGACGAATTTGTGAATGTCCGATGAAATCAACGTCTAAATCACCTACTAAAACCGACGAAATTTATGAATATCCGACGAGATTAGGGTTAGAACTAAGCTCCGCCGAGCTGAGGCTTACAATGAAGACAAAGAACAGATTACAAAGACATTGTGGGACGATCTGATCGTTTTAGGGAAGGGGATCTTTAAAGGTGTTGGGATATAAAGAGGGGTAAAAGTGTCAAATTGTTAGTGACATGTGATAGTTTTACCTGATTTGTAAATTTTTTGCTCAATTGAATATGTAAGTAAGATATTTTAAAAACAAATTACTGTCATGTACCTATCTATAGTTTGTTATTTTTTCTGGACAAATTACTGATCACTACTTATACTTGTAGTGTCTCGACAGTTTAGTCCTTGTGCTTTCAATTTCAACTGATCACTCCTTGTGGTCTCAATTTTCTACCAATTGATCCATTTCATCCAAAATTATTGTTTATCATTTTTCAACTTCCTCAAATGCCTTTAGGTTATTTTTCTTATTTTTTTACAATCTTTTCTTCAAAATCAAAACCGAGAGAAGCTTCAGAATATCTGGGTTTATGATTGTCGATCTTCAATCCAAGAATTTTACAATTGCAAACTGATTGCAATCGGAAAAAAAAAATATGAAATTTATTTTATACATACTGCTAACAAAATCAAATAACATCACCATAATCACGATGAAATAAAATTCTATCAAATCTCCATCATATCAATTTAAACCAAAATGAGATTAAAATAAATTCTCGTAATCATCCTTAGCATTAACAGCACTGTCTAAGCTCTCACGAATGAAACTATATAAATAACTATCATTTTATATAATTAAGCTTACAAACAACACTACTACACTAGGTTTAATTTATTTATTTTTGTCAATAAGGCTCAAACTTAATTGGGCTACATAGCCTTCCATGGTGGGTTGTCTATTTCTTCGGTTTTGGTTTTTAAGAAAAAAAGAAAAGAAAACAAGAAGAAAAATAATAAAACAACACCTAAGGGTATTTGAGAAAATTAGAAAATAGTTAACAACCATTTTAGACAGATTGGACCAATTGGTCGAAAATTGAGACTATGAGGAGTGACCAGTTGAAATTGAAAGCACAAGCACTAAGCTGTCGAAACTCTAAAAGTATAAGGAGTGACCGGTATTTTGTCCTTTTTTTTTCACTTTTCCTCTTTCTAACCTAAAACGCGGCACACGGAAGCAGCCGCCTCTCTCGGCCGAACGCCGTTGGCAATCCTGCCACTGTGTTTAGGTCTGGGAGGGGTTTGTGGGTCAAGGCAGAGAGGAGGAGGGCTGGATGGTTGTGGTTGGAGAGCAGGCAGGACAAATCGGTGGTTTCAATTTGTTCCTCTCCATACCATAAGGGATGTTAGAACAACGCTGGGTGGATCGGCGATTTCACGGCGACGGCGACGGGTAGCTCGTCTACATCCTATGTCTCGGTGGCGGGTTCGAGCTCACGGTAGTAACGACCTTGGGTTGGGTTGTTTTCGATTGGGTGCTCAATCTCAGTGGTCAACTGAGATATTGGTGGCTGGGCGTGGTTGTAATAAAGTAGATCGGCGATACGGTGTAGATCTGCGATGGCATGGCGACGTCAAGAGATGTGGAGGAGATTCCAGTGTGCTCCAGCAACGCGATTACTGGTCGACGTTACTGTACTGGTAGAAATGGTGGCTGGGCTGGGCTGCTGCTTTTGGGCCCTTCAGTTAGGCCGTGTTTTTGAATGGCTAGCCTAATGATCTTTGGGCATGGGTTTTTTGTCCACATGAAGTATTTATCTTATTCGCTTTGTTTATTTACGCGTTAATTTACCCCGGGCTTCATGTATTTGAGCTCATATCGCCCTTGTGGTGTGATTTTCTCCCTTGGTGGAGTTATTGGCTATGTCCAGCACGGTAGGACTTGGTTCCTCATACCGTTGACGTACGATCCCAATTTTTACCAAATGTTTGGTCACCCAACACTAAAACAACCCGACCATTAACATTGTTGACTTTTCTGAGAGCTTGTGTGACTGTACGATTAAAGTGCATTTTTTGCTTACTTACCAATTTGATTATGGGTGCTCACGCATGGGTTCATCAGCCCCCATTTTCTATGGTACTTGTTCTTGCTCTTGGTCCTGGTTCTTTGTCCTCTCTCACTAGCCACAACTCATTCATGGCTTGGTTATCGATGGTGGATTGTATGGTTCTGTTTTTAGGGAGCAATTCCTCTGGGTTACGGGTTTCCAAATGATTTGTGTAATGGAATTTGTATGGCATCGGTTACTTGGGCAGCAATGCTCCAATTTGCCACACCTCACTATTTAATGGCAACTAGCGGGGATGGCAACGACAGTGTTAGGGTTGTGTGTGCTAGATTAGGTGGTATTCATGATGTTGTGGGGCCTCTGGTCCATAGATTAGCGAGTTGGTTCTATCTCACTCTTTCTAGTCTAATCGAGTTGAAGACATGTGCTCTGTTGTTAGTTTGTTCATCCAGTCTCACGTTTGTGGACTTTATAATTGAGCTTGTTCCTCGATTAATGAATGAGCTAAATGAATCATTGGGGTCTGAAGACTTCAAGGACTATCATTATGATGCCCAGACTTTAAAGTGTATCATTGTGGTACTTGGACTCTTAATTTACTCTCAATGTGGTACCTATATCAACTTTTCCATCCAACTTAACGGATTTTTTTTTTCTTTCTAGAACCTAACAAATTACCAACTCTAAGAACTAGCCTTCAACAGGCCAATCTTTCACCTAACGACCTCCTGTCTAAACGGTTACTATTCTGGCGGAATCATTGCTGTATTAGCATGGAGAGTTTCTTAAGTTCTAGTAAAGCAAGAAAAATCTATCTCAAATACCACTCCTAGGAGGTAGTCCTCCACCTGGGGTTTGAGAAGTTAACAAACTAAGCAATCTCAAAAACCACTATTAGGCGGTAGTCCGCCACCTGGGGTTTGAGAAAGTAAAAAAAAACAAACTAAAAATTTGACGGATATGGGGAACACCAACTGAAACTTCTTTATTCAGACATAAATACTCATGCTTGAAATTAAAATACCAACTTACTTGGAAATAAACACACCACACCAGATGACTAGCAAGGAATAGTTCCTCCAGACACACTCTTACTATTCCCTCTTTTATTTTACTATACTAAGATCACTCACAATTATCTCAGAAGAACAACTCTAGAAAGACTTCTCCAAACTATGTGTGCTTTTCTCGCTTCTGTCTCGAATGCCTTCTCTTAAGAGCTTCTTCTCCTTTTATAGGCACCGGACTTCAAATTTCAATCTAATTTCCTTAAGAAACTTTAGACAAGGGGAATCTTATTGCTGATAAGATTTTAACCCTTTCTCTTTTTGAAAATTGTCTTCTTGCGTAGGCTACCACTTATTTCATATCTTACTAAAAGCTACCTATGCGCTGGCATCCACTTACTTAAAGCTTCTTGTCTTTATGCGTCGGCAACCACTCAGCATTCTATCTGGTTAATAATGTTGTGTAATTCCTCATCATTCCTCATCACAGAAAAAGGCACCCGAATCCGAATTTCCACTATCTGGTACCACACTATCATCCTCAGAATCCATATCTGAATCATAAGGAATTTTATGTTTTTTCTTATTTTTTAATTTTCTAGCCAAGTAGTAGTGGCCAATGTCCCATCTATTTCACGTCTTTCTAAGGCCCTGTAAAAATCACAATTTTCTGGAGGGGGATGGTTATTGGTAGTAACCATTATTTTTTCTCCACTTGCAAGAAAAGTGGCTGAACGATCTTTCTGAAATAATTTATGTATATTGATTATCGCCATTGCTTTCATCCACGCGATGCTCTGGTTTGGCTTGCCATTTCTTGATGTTGACTCTTTTCTATTTGTACGGCCTTGAATTATTCTGACATAATGATAAGGAGAGATATAGCTCACTCGTCCTTCTTCGGTTGTCCATTCCGGAGGAGTTGAAATGAACTTCAATCTTAGAATGCATCCCTCTAGGCTAACATTCTTGACTGCTTCATAGATTATTTCTGGAAGACCTTCTAAGTCTTTATTAGTTTTTGTCCAAAGGTTATGGACAAAATCATTTTATATTAACCAAAGTTTGTGCTTCTGCGGATGCTCTGCTTGAACATCAACCAGATATCTCCCGTAGTAAGGACCTGCTACAACTAATAGAGTAGATTGGAGCACTTTCCTGTTCTTAAAATCTCCTAAGAGGTTATGAAAACGGAACCATTCAAACTCTGATAAGGCTACTATAGGGACCTTTGCACTTTCTGGATTCTCAAGATACAGTATCTCAAGATTTTTCTCTTTTGTTGAACTGTAAAACTCTGCTTGTTCTAAATACTGGCCTTTCATAAATCCTCATCGGATGATTAAAGATTTTCCTCATTCCGGTTTCAATTGGTTGTTTGCTTTTGAGGACTGCTAGCCTGTCATGTGTTGATTTGGCTCTTCCTTCTGTTGTTTGAGGTGGTCCTGCTGATTTTCTTTAGAATCGGTCATTCGTAACCGTAGTTCTAGGGTGCTGTAAGAACTCATTTAAGAGTTGTCTCTCTTCTGAATTCGTAGATTGTATTTCATCCTGTAAAGGAGTTTTGTTGTTTTGATAATCTCCCCAACCTGCTGGGTCTGGTTGAATCCTTTCTGAGGCTTTGCTTGATTCTGCAGGGGAATATGACACTATGTACTGATATCCAGGTCCATCATGTAGAGGGCCTACAGTTTTATCTCTACTCTTATGTCTCTCCCACATAGCTTTCTCTTTTGTTCTTGATTCTCTGTCTTCAGGCACTGATTTTTCTCTTAACTCAAAGTCTGGTTTTCTCCTTTCTTCAAGTTCCGGCTCTGGTCTTCTGCTTCTTGGATTTCGACTTTCATCTCTTTCAAACATTGCCATCTCTCTTGTTAGAGCATCAGGCAGATAATTCTTGTCTCCTGCAACCATTTCAACATCATATTCATATTGAGCTAAAAACATCTGCCATCTACAGACTCTTCCTCTATCAGCTGCATCTGTTAATTTATAATTTTTGAAGTTTTTTACTCTTTTATTATCCGTTCTAACCATAAATTTATTTCCTAAAAAAGCTTTTGCACCCTTAATAGATTTTATCAGGGCAAGTACTTCTTTATCTCCCATGGACTAATTTAATTCTGCAGGATTGAACTTTCATGACAAGAATTTACAAATCTTTTCTTGACTTGTATCCAGCGTGATTGCCAAAACTACTCATGCCCAGTAATAATCGTTCGCATCAGTCTGCAAAAAAATTAAGTCTCCTTCTTCTGGTAATTGCAAATGAGGGAGTTCTTTGTAAGTTATTTTATTTTCTTAACGGTGTTGCTATCATCAGTTGCAAACGACAATTTTCTTTTTGAGCTGGTTTTGGGAGAGAGAAGAGCAGTGAGTCCACTTACTTGAGGAATAAAATCTCTTGCAAAATTAACAACTCCCAAAAATCTCTGAAGAGATTTTGCGTCTGGGATATTGTCAGGAAATTGGCTAATTTTCTTCACAATATGTTCTTGAAGACAAATTTCTCCATCTTTGACGTGTATGCCAAGAAAATCTATTTCTCCTTTTATGAGATGAATTTTCTTTTGTCCAAGAATGATTCCTTTCTGGATCATAATCTTGTAAATTTGCTCAAGATGTCTCATATGCTCATTCATAGTTTTAGAGAAGACAAGAATGTCATCAATGAAAACTATGCAAAAATCTTAGTATGGCTTAAAAATATTATCCATGTTTCGTTGAGAGATAGATGGTGCTTGTTTAAGTCCAAATGACATTACTAACCATTCGTAATGTCCTTGAGGAGTTCCGAATGTTGTTAAGGCAATGGAATCAGGGTGTATCCTGACTTGCCAAAAGCCTGACTTTGCATCAAACTTGGAGAAGATTTTAGCTCCTTTTAATCTATTAATGAGGACTCTTACTACTGCGCAATCTGATAGCCATCTTTAACTGTTTTCTTATTGACATCTCAATAGTCTATCACCATTCTTGCTTTTCCTCTTAATTGCTCTGCATGTTTTCTAACCAAGAATGCTGGAGCATGATGAGGGATATTTGAAGGTCTAATTAGTTTCTTTTCAAGCAATTCTTGAATCTGACTTTCCATTTCTTTTCTATCTTCATCTTTGTAGTGAGGGATGGCTTTGACATGGCATATTGTATTTGCATCATGCATATTTAGCTGACAATATACCGGGTCTCTTTCCCAGTATAGCTGGGGATCCTCACTGATTATGGGTTTCAGTAGGTTTTCTATTTCAATAAGATTTGAAATTTTTTTTGTTCTATCTTGTTAATGTATACTTTTAGATTGTGCTCTTTGATGAATTCTTCTTCACCATCAGAGCTTTCTGAATCTTGAGGTTCTACCTCTGATTCTGAGACTTCTGAACTCGTTGTTTCATTTGGTATGATTTCTTGGAATGCCAACACTGGTTGCAAAACCGATGTAAGGTGGTTTATTATCACCACGCTTCGCGGGCGACTTCTGATATTGGTCTGTAAATCCTTTACTCGCAATGCTAACAGCATCAAAGAGTCTGGATTCCCAATAAAACTTGTTGTGCTTTTCGAACCCAATCATTTCTAGGGTTTGTACTATCTTTTGTTGAAGTATGAAATCATTTCCTATAAGCATGTCAGCACCTTCACTTTGCCAAATTCTCTGGAAAGTAATGGTTCCTCCTCCTATGGAGACTTTGACATTCCTAGCAACATGATCCATTAGGAATTCGTTATCTCCCATTCCAATTCCAATAACAGCTTTGTCAGACTTTTCCCAATATTCCCCAGGAATAACATATTTACTAAACTGTATCCTGAACCATTATCTACAAATGAATGTAGATGATATTTTTTATATTTGGGAAATTTCAGGTCAACGGTGATATAATTGTTGTATATACTCGTCTAAACCTGTTTTACTGGTTGGATTGTATTCTCAGATATTTCTATGAAATGATTGATCTTCCTTTCATTTTCTTGAGGAGAATCTTTTCCTGATGTTTCTTCTGTTTTCTGACTTAATAGAGTTACTAACTTCATTTTCTTAAAATCATACTCAATATCTTGCATTTTCTTGAGATTACCCTCAAGCTCTTTCTTTTGGTTTTGATCATGGAATATATTATAATCTTGATCGACCAATGTATGTGCATCATTTTCTTTTGTGTTTCTTCTTAGTTCTGCTATGAAATACTCTTTATGATATGTTTCTCCAGTTTTTTCTCAATACATGGATATTGTGTCACTATCGTAGCATTTACAATAGTCACATGTAAAGGTGCCTGGATTCGGTAGAAATTCAACTTCATTGATACCATCAATGTTTTCTTGTTTCCAATTTTGGATTAACATAAATATAGGGCGA